>OZ024911.1:10403455-10443455 GCA_964017125.1 Flabesymbios commensalis | reverse complement strand
TGTGATGTCTGTTGAGCTGAGCTTGTTTTTTCTACGGGATCACGGTGTCCTGGTCGGGTAGCTGGCTTCTGGCGGGCTGTGGGACCTGGGGACAAATCAGTGCCACTTGTACAAAGTTCATTCTTGTCTCCTCCGCACCTCAATCCCCACCCCCAGAAACCCGATAAATTTAAAACCTTGTGCAAAGGGATCAAATAATGTCGGTTTAGTCCCAGATATATATACAATTTTGCGAGCTCCGATATCAACATACTTATAAATTTAAACATTGTGCAACTAGTTAGAAAATCCACCCTCTACAGCATGTTTCCTTGCTCCTTGCTGTATACGTCACAATAAGACGTCTGTAGACGTCAGGTTCTGCCGTATAAAGATGATTAATGAAAGAAGTAAAAAAATATCTAGTGGTCGTAGACCTATAACATAAATGTAGGATTTCAAATAAATCAGAAAGAGCTGACTGGGACATTTATGATGATTTTAAATTAAAAAAAAAAAACTTTGATCTCCATGATTTATACAAAAATATGTCAGCGCTTTAACCCTTTAATCGCCAAATTGTTTTAATCTGAATTTTCACCCAATTGAAGTTGTGTCTCGCTGAAGCGATCCACAATTTCAAGTGAGCTCAAATTATTCAGATTTGACAAAATGGAGGTTAACTATTTTCAACTCTTGTTGAATGATGACACGTTTTATCTTTAACATGTTTAAATAGTGGTACTTAATGTGATATTAAATAAAAAAAGGTATAAAATGTTTTTATTGACCGCATATAATCGGGACTGGCGCATTGGGTCTGCTCCTAGTGCTCGCCGGCGCACTGAAAAGCCTGTGTTACCATAGTCACCTCAGAGCCGATCCACAAACTCCAGGTTGTCACGCCCAGGTTTTTAGTACACGATTTATCTAAAGCCCTGAAAAAACGTGGCAGGTGGAATGAGGTAAAGACTGGGACGAAAGAAAGACGTATAGGTGGGTTTATGGTGAAGCCTGACGATGACGGAGGGTCCCACCCGAGGTAAATACTGACGGATAGGCGGACCTCAGGTGAACAAGGACACTATACCAAACACAATGCTTCGTCAGGGAACGTTCTGTTAGAAAATTATTGATTAGCGGTTTTCTACTTCATTCATTGACTTGCATTATGCCTACATACTTATCATTTCTACATATTTCGCTAATCGATCTCAAAATTGATTGGCAAATACATATTTCGCCAATCAATCTCAAAATTGATTGGCAAATAGGCAAAATTGCGTAGGTTTTCGCGATACTGCTGTGTTGTCTATGTCCTCTTCAATGTGTTATTACCCCCTTGAAGTGTCTCGCTACCGCGATCTTCTGCTATGTTGTCTATGTCCTCTTCAATATGTTATTACCCCCTTGAAGTGTCTCGCTACCGCGATCTACAGCTTGAAAAGGCTGAAAATTGCTGATATTTGCTTAAATTATGACGAAACACTTTGCAAATTTTGATGTTTAAACACACAAAGGGTTCAATTGTTCGAAATTGATCTTCTAGTAGATTGGTAACCGTGTCCGTCCTATTTCATAAACTGACAGAATTAAAAATATTGGATTACGTTTCATTTTATGAACTCCTAAACTTTTTTCTTTTAGCTATGTAATCATTAGAAATAAAATCTAGTTGACGTCATCAACAATTTAAAAATCCTGCCTGAATGTACCTCTCTTATTTGACAATAACCCTGAACATTTTGAGACACTCCAGTTTGTATTGTAGAAGTTATGCCATTTGACATGCAATGGAGTTCAGAAAGTCGCAGGCCTATAGAGATTTGTTTTACCTATACAATAATTTTTACGAAATTTTCAAGTCAGATGCCAAATGACCAGAAAACATTGCTCGCAGCATTTCATGAAAATCGCATTAGAATTGACAGAGTAATTAGCTGGCTTTTATTTTGAACCATTCTCCAATCCTCCCATGAAGGCATCATACTTACTGTATATGTTTATATTCCACATAGGCCCCTATTATATAAAAGCAAAGACAAACTTGGGCTTATCTTGATATTTCTAACTAACCATGGTAACCCACGACTAGAAAGGCGATCTAAGTTTGTATTCTAGATATCGGTGATACAAACCTCAGTTGAAGTATTGACAGATGCGTGAGAAATCTGTGATTCTAATCAAAAGACGCAAAATATTGAATCTATATCAGTTTAACCCTTTCAGCGCGGGTACCGACGACTGCAGACGTCATATTCTGACGTCTAAAGTCGGTCCCCGCGCTGAAAGAATGACACATTTATAATGGTCGTGGATCCATAACATAGGTATTCAAATGAAGCGGAAACAGCTAACTAAGACATTTATGATGATTTCAAGGTGGAAAAACCCCTGGTCTCTTGGTTGACATAGAAATATTTGAGCGCTTTGGTAACCAACCCGTGGCTAGAAGAGCGATCAAGGTTTGAATTTTAGATATCGCTGTAACTCACCCCAGATAAAGTATTGACAGATGCGAGAAGTCAGTGATTCTAACCTTACCATAAAAATGAAATGTTCTGAATGAGGCTGTAGGCCACCTTTGTACACAAGTAAGCTAAAATTGGCCAGGAGAAGCTTCTGAGGATGGTGAAATGAATGGGATGACAATGCCCTTCAGACACAGGATTCGAAGTGCGAGCCCTGGTGGTCTGAGGCTGAGCACACTACCTCTCGGTCACGGAGGCTCTCCACACTATTGAATATTTACGAGTGAGCGGTAAAGAAACATTTTGTTCGAACCCACGATCTCCGACTTTTCAAGCAGGCAGCTTTAACCACTGTATCGCCCCACCCCCCTAATCTGGCCAGCGACTGCGAGGCTGGCCCAACATTAAACCAACACGGGTTTCAGGTCTGGCCTGTTACTCTTATCTCTATCTTCTCCTTGCTCTACATTCTGATCACGTAACAACTAACATAGTCTGATCGATAACAATGAGCAGCGGATTAACTTCATGTGATGCGACCCATTTTAGCAGCAACGTTGTGTAAATGTTGTACCAATATCTGGCTCACCATTACTCTTTGTGTGAGGAGCGCGCAGCGCGGGGCCCTCCGCGAAATTAACGTCGATACACTGGCCTCAACCTTAACTCGACGAGGCCGCCATTAACGTGATCGCCTAGTCACATTGAGAAAAAAACAATGGTGTTGCTCTGAAAACCCCACTCGGGAACAGCGAGGCTCTAAACGGGGACGCATGCATGACTGGCGAGGTTGTCAGGCGCTCTAGCCATTGCGCCACGTTCCCTTCTCTAACATTACTCTTACAGCGCGGGGACCGTCTTTAGACGTCAGAATCTGACGTCTGTCGACGTCAGACTCTGACGTCTACAGTCGATCCACGCACTGCAAATGAAGGTTAAGATATTTTTAATGGTCTTAGACCTATAACATAAGTATTCAAATGAAGCGGAAAGTGTTAACTGAGACATCTATGCTGATTTCAAACTGAAAAAAACCTTTGGTCTCCATAGTTAGTATAAAAGAATTTCATCGATTTAATCAAGTGATGCGACCCATTCTCTCAGCAACAAAACCTGGCAATAAATACACAGCAAACACAAGATGTTCACCCAGTAGACCCCAACGCTGTATAAATGTTGTCCCAATATCTGGCTCAACATTGTATACCACGCACTAAAATAATCGTTTTTCATTTTATAGCAGATTAAATCAATGGTATTGGGAATAAAATGTGTGTTTCAACATCAATATTTTTTTGTCTCAAATTAAACAAATACGAAGATTAAATCTTGTATTCATTCATTCATTCATTCATTCATTCATTCATTCATTCATTCATTCATTCATTCATTCATTCATTCATTCATTCATTCATTCATTCATTCATTCATTCATTCATTCATTCATTCATTCATTCATTCATTCATTCATTCATTCAATAAATAGTTTATTCATCCATTCATTGATTCCTTCATTCTGTCAAGCTGGAATAAGAGGGTTAATTCACAGCTCTGTTATTCAAGTTTCAAGCCAAGAACTCTAGATTTCCAGTATTCGTGAATGAGAGGTAGGGTGTTCGGTCTGAGACCACTAAGGCTCAAGTTTTGAGTCATATTTCTAGAATAAAATCTCACCAGCCTGACAATGTTATCCCGGCCCATTTTATGTGCATGTGCACAAAAATGTCTTAAAGCTCCCTCCATTTATTCATGCATTCATTCAATCAAACATTCATTCATTAAATAGTTTATTCATTCATTCATTCATTTATTTATTTTTGACTGATAGATTGATTGATTGATTGATTGATTGATTGATTGATTGATTGATTGATTGATTGATTGATTGATTGATCGATCGATCGATCGATCGATCGATCGATCGATCGATCGATCGATCGATCGATTGATTGATTGATTGATTGATTGATTGATTGATTGATTGATTGATTGATCGATCGATCGATCGATCGATCGATCGATCGATCGATCGATTGATTGATTGATTGATTGATTGATTGATTGATTGATTGATTGATTCATTCATTCATTCATTCATTCATTCATTCATTCATTCATTCATTCATTCATTCATTCATTCATTCATTCACTAACTCAATTGTGTTTATATTCCCGTATGCGTTATGTATAGGATAAAGCAAAAAAAGGCCGAAGGCCGAGGCCTTTTTCACAGCTAGCTAGGAATGTAGAATTCTGAGGCTTTTAACTGCCTTAAAACACATCCGACCATAATGAGGATCCCTTGTAATGAACAGCTCGGTCACACCTGACTGATTATAGCACCATCGGCCTACCACAATAATTGGGCTGTACTTGGTCAACAACAACTCTCCATTCCCGGCTTAGAATGTCGTGAACAGTAAAAGAAAATAATGTAGTGGTGTGTTTTAATATCTGCTGCTCAGGCCAAACTCCTGAATTCAGAAGACGCCCAACCAGTAGCATTACATAATCTGGTCACGTGATATCCGGGTGACACGCAGTGTCTCCTGGGATAAAAAAAAATGACTGATGGATGTCGTCTCTGATTCTAGCAAAGTTTCAGCTGCTTCTCTGGTGATTTAAAAACAAACAGACAACCAGTCTTTGTCCACAGATGTGGGTTGTCTGCGCTGTGAAATTATACCTTTGGGTTTGCATTTTTTTTTTTAATGTTGCTTGATCGATATGATCTTTTTTTTCATTTCGACTTCCCTTATTTTGTGTTTATATTATCAAATGCCTCGTCTGACAGCTTTCCATTTTAAGCGTGCCATATATGATTGCGATATGGGAAAATACAGCAATCGTCAAATGAATAAGGTGTGAGCCTTTTTGAACATGTGCTTTGTATGTATTTGGCCATATCACACACACAATGAACAACGTTTGTATTTTCTCACACGATAAAGGCACACGTGAAATAACAGTTAAGCATTGCATAGCATTGCATAGCATTGCATACCATTGCATTGCATTGCATTGCATGGGATTAGATAGCGAAAACAAAAAAATAATAGTAGTCTTTCATTGCAATTGCCATACAATATTGTTCAAAACTAGTATAACCTCGCCTGGCACATGCGGATGTTTATTTTTAGCCAGGCTGGCTGGATGGTTATTGAATGGTCTCAGTCTGTAGGGTATTGTCTATGCGGTGACTTGTGCTGACCAGCCTGACCTGGGTTGATGCGAGGTGTTAAAGCGCAGGGGGTGACGCCCATATCCCAATCCCCTGCTAGATACAGGGCAAGCTGCTCTGACGCCGGTTTCTCACACTCTGTACTGTGGTATTCACTAGGAGACGTATATCGGAATCAGCCCATATCACACTCTGTACTGTGATTTTCACTATGAGACGTACATCGGAATTAGCCTATATAACACTCTGTGCTGTGGTTTTTACTATATCGGTATCAGCCCATATCGCACTCTAGCTGTAGATTGACCACAATGTATGGTGATTTATGTCATGTGTGACTCATGTGTGAGACATTTAAAACGTTGTTAATTTTGAGTGCGATATGTGAAAATACAGCCCACACTTTATTCATTGAACGAGTGCTGTATTTTCCCATATCGCACTCAAATGAACACCGTTTGCATATCATCCCAATCCCCTCTCAGATACAGGACACGGTGCTGTGAGGCCGGTATTACAATCCCGTCTTAGCCCTTACAGCGCGGGGATCGATATTAGAGGTTAGAATCTGACGCCTGTAGACGTCTGATTTTAACGTCTAATGTCGATCCTCGCACCACTGAAATAGTAAAAGTATTTATAATGGCCGTAGACCCATAACATAGGTATTCCAATGAAGCGGAACGAGCCGACTAAGATATTTATGATGATTTAAATTCGGAAAAAAACGTTGGTCTCCATTATATAATGAAAAGATATTGCAGCTCTTTACGAGTCAGATACAGGACAAACTACTTTATAAATCAGATTCTGGCGTCTACAAGAGTAAAAAAATTATCATGGATTTACTTTTATTAGGAGTTGGTAAACCATTTTTAGGTTTTGAACAGATCTGAATATGGGACGCTTTATATTATTTTTACCATCCTTTTCTAATCGTATTGATTGATCTTCTGTTCCACTATTCTTCATCATTAGAGTAAGATAGAGTTACCAATATATGAAAACATACCTCAGTGATTTTAGAAAAATACTGTGGCTCGAATATGACCAGCTCCATAAAAACGAAATTTTGAAACAATGCTGGTTTAATGCCGGCCCATTGTCTACGACGCTAGACCAACATTAAATGTGATTGCTGGGTATATTATGTAGGTTTTCCCTAGTTTCCAGGCATGTGATTGGTGGAGATTATGACGTGGACCAATCACATGGCAGATATTCAGGACGCACTCTCAATCCCGCCGGCTGTTGAGCCGTTCCGGTTGTCTGATAATATTGACAGGTTGGCATGATACATGTTTTCCCGCCGTTCATATCACATCACTTGGGTCATTTTTCAGATTGCGTCCACGTCAATTCCATCCATTCTCACATGCTCCACGTCTCAGAAAGACTTCACTTAAAATACACTTGGCGATCCAAATCGATCTATTTAAAATCGGCTAAAATATTATGCAATTAGATTACACGCAAGTAGCTTTTTACCTCCGCGTATAAAATAATGCAGTCGATTTGTACATGTATATTTAAATCCGATTCTAGTGATAAATCACGATAATTAAGCTGGAAATTGCGTTGGCAATGTCACCTACTAATCAATCAGAAGTGACCGGGATAAAAATATCCATACAAAATGAACATGAAATGAATCGAGCTTAAGGCCACTATTGTAGCTTAATTGGGCCAGGAGAACCTCCTGAGGATGGTGAGATGCCACTGCCCTCCAGACACAGGATTCGAAATTCAAACCCTGGCGGTCTGAAAGCCGAGCACGCTACGTCTCGGTCACGGAGGCTCCCCACAATACTGAGTTTTACGAGTGGATGGGGAAGAAACATTTTTTTGTTTCTTGCAAACCGTCAAGACCGTGAAACGAACCCCGAGCTCTAGCTTGAAAGGCAGCGATGCTAACCACTACCCTAGGGCCCCCGCCCCAAAAATAGTCATACAATTACAGAAGATCACATAAGATGAGCTGGCATTTATATAGAACTTGTGGAATTACCCAGTTAAATATTTTCCCTCCATTCTCATATGCTTCATGTCTCAGAGAATATCTCAATTAACCCTTTAACCCCTTCAATCCTCACGATGCACTGAAGCATCATTTTACAATCCTGAAAACAGACTTAATTTTCCTACAACTAGGGGTTTTAGAACGAAAATTTCCATGAAAATGGTTTACCAATACATGGCAATTTTTTACAATTTTTAATTTACTTCAAGTCATCTTCATCCACTACAAGTCGAGAATTACGACAGCAATTCGCGGCTTGTAGTGGATGAAGATGAGAATGGTAAACTCAGGCTTGAAAGGGTTAACCGCCGGTGTCGCATATTTTCGGGTTTTATTAGCATATTAAGTACCACCTTTTAAACACGTTGAAGATAAAATGTGACATCAATCAGCAATATTTGAAAACAGTTGACCTCCATTTTGTCAAATCTGAATAATTTTCACCCACTTGAAGTTGTGGATTGCGTCAGCGAAACACAACTTCAAGTGGGTGAAAATTCAGAATGAATAATTTGACGGTTTAAGGGTTGAGCCTTATCCTGCAGATCACGACTCTTGTCGTTTTTTTTTAATTCTTAGTCGATCAAATCACTGTTATTGGGAATGAAATGTGTGTTTAAACATCGAGATTTGCAAATATTTGTGCTCAAATCAAACACATATGCGTAATGTTCAGCCACTTGAGGTTTTGTCTCCTCGCGTTATCCGCGAAAAATAAAATTTCGCGAATATTACCAAATCTACAGTATATTACAATATGGCTTTATAACAAATATGAGTATTTTCTCCCACCTGGTTGAAAATTTAAATGATTTAATTTAGGGGTAAAGTAGCCGTACACTTCCACAAGATGAAAGAAAATGAGTTTGAATTTACATGGAACTCTTGCGGAATTACGTCTTTTCTAGACTTTTCCAATGAAGTCCAATGATACGTTAATGACTAGATGAAGTAAAGTGACAGTTTTGAGCATTTGATATCGACTCGACCATCCTTCACCAAGTATAGGTTTTGCGGAATATTGGGATAATTATATTATTAAGTGAGAATTATCACTTTACGACAAGCTAGCGCACTGGAATATGTACTATAAACCAGACTTTATCAGACTTCATCTTACATCATCACCCCCTTTCTATATCTCAGCTCGCGTTATCCTGGCGATCCATCAAGGCAAAATGGATAAAATGGGCCAATTTTCTAAAAATAAAGGAAGAGATAATTAATTAAACGGAGGGTGTGTTTTTGTTGACGGTTTTATTTAATTTGTTCCGGCTTGCGATATTTCAATTAGATTCACAACGCTTACCAATCATCACAATAGTATACAAAATATATGGCGTAACTAACGTATTGGATAAAATATCACACTATATATACCCATTTAATCAACTCTTTCAGCGCGGGGATCGACTTTATACGTCAGATTCTGAGGTCTATGGACGTCAGAATATAACATCTAAAGTCGATCACCGCGCTGTAATAGTAGAATATTTATAATAGCCGTAGGCCATAACATATCACTCTAAATAATATAGGTTCTTTAAAAAGAACCCTTCAGTACTATTACCATATACAACCCCAGGAGGGTTGTATGGTAATAGTACAGAAAGGTTCCTTCTAACGAACCTATATTGTTTAGGGTGTAGGTAGGCCGTATTCAAATGAAGCGGAAATAGCTGACTAGCCCATATCATTTTGAAATCATCTTAAATGTCTTAGTTAGCTTTTACTTCTACGGCCGTTATAAATATTTTCAGTGTGGGGATCGACATTAGACGTCAGAATCTGACGTCAATAGACGTCAGAATCTAACGTCAATAGACGTCAGATTCTGACGTCTAAAGTCGGTCCCCACACTGAAAGGGTTAAAATCAATCAGGGTTCGAGTTTGACGTCAAAAGTTAAAAAAATTAAATTTTCACCCTATGTAGTTGTGTCTCGCTATCGCGACCCACAACTTCAAGCGGTTGAAAATTACCCATATTTGTTTAATATGAAACCAAACATTTGGAAATCTTTATGTTTGAAGATTTATTTCTGACTCAATAACAGTGATTGTGATCGGTTAATAAAACGGATTTAGGACGATTAAAATCGCGCACTTAGAGCTTACAAGTTTAAGCGGATTGAGTGATATTCAAAAATGGGAGGTTGTTTATTTATGTATCGTGCTATTGTTCACCAGGTTGTTTATTAATGCATCGTGCCATTCTTCATCATGTTGTTTATCAATATATCGTGACGTTCTCCCGTATTTGACCAGGTATCGCACCATAAGGTGTCCACACCACTCATCTATCATAACAGGCTGCCAGAAATAGAATCAGAAAAAAGATGTTATAGCGCAATGCCATGAAGTCTGAACAATCACATTCCCAACAGAACAATATCTCCCCTGTGTTAGTGATAGATTATTTTGCCCATGGATAAACCTTACTCGGTATTGAAAATATTTATACACACATCTTGTTTTATTTGAGTATTTCCTTATAACAATTGCATTATACCTTAGTACATATCTGATTATCTATGTAGTATTTGTTTTATTTTAGCTAATGGTAGTCAAAAAGTTAACCCTTGCAGAGCGGGGATCGACTTTAGATGTCAGAATCTGACGTCTGTAGACGTCAGATTCTGACGTATAAAGACGGTCCCCCACTGCAAGAGTTAACATTTTTCTAATGGCCGTAGACCCATAACACAGGTGTTGAAATGAATCGGAAAGAGCCAACTAAGACTGATGGTTTCTAATTGAACAAACCCTTTGGTCTCCATGGTTTATACAGCAATATTTCAGCGCTCCAAGAGTTAATGTAGGTGTTGCATGGTTAGCTGCATGATGTGAGGTGAACAATAACGCAATCCTATTATGCACCAGGGAAGTAAGTCAAGTGGATAAGACATCACTCCATAATGCAGAACTGTCTAAGTGCGAAAAACAATATATAATATAAAGATAAGACATCACCCCATAATGCAGAATCCTCTAAGTGCGACAACCAATATAAAATAAAATAAAGATAAGACATCACCCCATTATGCAGAACCCTCTAAGCTCCGTAGCAAAAAACATTTGTATAACATTTATGCAATGCTAGACCAACGTCGCAGACGTTGGACCGACGTTGTATAAATGTTATGCAAATGTTTTGTGTTTACTGTGAGTGCGACACCCAATATCAAATAATATATATATATATATATATATATATATATATAACAGAATATTTTCAATCACACGTTTTTTTTATCAACTTAATTTTAGTGAAACAGTAAAATATTTATTATGATCATAGACCCATAACATCGGTGTTCAAATAAAACAGAAAGAGCTACCTACGACATTTCGGATGATTTTAAATTAAAAAAAACCTTTAGTCCCTTGGCTTATATAAAAATGTTTCAGTGCTTTAAGGGTTAAAAAATGATTCAATTTGAGTTAACTCATTTAACCCTTACAGCGCGGGGATCGACTTTAGTCGTCAGATTCTGACGACTAATGTCGACGTCAGATTCTGACGACTAAAGTCGATCGCCGCACTGTAAGATTAAATATATTTCTAATAGCCGTAGACCCATAACATAGGTATTCAAATGAATTGGAAAGAGCTAACTAAGACATTTATGATGAATTCAAATTGAAAAAAACCCATTTGGTTGCGATGTTTTTTACAAATTAATTCAGCGCTTGAGGGGTTGAAGCAGAAAATTGCGTTAACCCTTGGGCTGTTTAATTGTTTCTTACTATCTCTTTCATTAATTTGAAGCTAGAATTCGTAGCGCAATTTCCAGCTTCAAATAACGAAATAATATGTTCATTTATCGAAAAAAGACATATCGTAGAAATAGTTATTTGATGAGCTTGACATCCATCAAAAATAATTTGTTAATTTTCAATAACATATTATTTTCATTCTAACCCGCTTTAAAGCGTATATTATACGCCCCCAGCTGTACAAGGGTCTTAACAATCCCATCCTTATTCGTGGAATCAATTAATTATGCGAACTACATGTATGCTGTTCTGTAAGTGTTAAATAGTTCTCTCATCATGGGATGAACTGCAGCGAATGTTCAGATCTTAGCTTTATTTCAGACAAGGGTATGTTTTAAATATATTAGTTTCAATTCTATTATTTTGTTTTCATTTAAACACAGGAAATTACAATTCTCGACTTTAATTAATAGAAATTAATAGAAATTAATGGAACAAAATTTAATAATTGCATGTACCAGCCTCCATAATTGCTGTTATGTTTTATGCAACGACAAGAATAGACCCAATGTAAGTTAAACACTCGGTTGGGTAACTGCTGATGGTGTTGAGCCTAGGCCAAATATATCTGAATAATTAATAGTTTCACTTCCAAACCGTTGTATGGTAATCACCTCTCACTAATTTATTCTGATTTAATGGCTGGGCCGAGAAATCGATATAAGAAGAAAAAATAGCTTGTGATGTTTTAGGATGCACCCTACCCCTTGATCACTTTAATAAATGTTGATTTCAAAACTTTTCTTTTTCTGACATGGGATTATTGATATTGACGCGTACGGAGCTGCTTGTTTTTAACCCTTTAAGCGCTGAATTTTATCATGTAAACCATGGAGATCAAAGGGTTTTTTCAATTTGAAATCATCATAAATGTCTTATTTAGCTCTTTCTGACTCATTTGAATACCTATATATGTTTTGGGTCTCGGCCAATATAAATAATTTTACTCTTTACAGTGCGGGGATCGACTGCAGACGTCAGAATCTGACGTCTACAGACGTCAGATCCTGACGACTAAAGTTGATCCCCGCACTGTAAGGGTTAAGCGCTCAGAGCGGCTATATTCGTATTTAATCTGTTGGTTTATGCGGCCAAATCACTGTTATTGAGAATGAAATGTGTGTTTAAACAACAATATTTGCAAATATTTTAAATTAAACAAATATGAGCCATTTACACCTACATGTAGCAAGACACACCTTAAAGTGGGTGAATTTGTTTTAACCTGGTAATTTGAACCCTTACAGCGCGGGGATTGACCTTAGTCGTCAGAATCTGACGTCTGTGAACGTCAGATTCTGACGACTAAGGTCAATCCCCGCGCTATAAGAGTAAACATATTTCTAATGGTCGTAGACCCATAACATAGGTATTCAAATAAATCGGAAAGACTTGAATAAGACGTTTATTATGATTACAAGGTGAATAAACCCTTTGGATGCGATGTTTTTCTGCAAATTAATTCAGCGCTTTAAAGGTTAAAGGGGGTGAATTTGTTTTAACTTCAAGGGTCATACTGCTGATTAACCCAAATTCCTTGATTATAAGAATTACAACATTTATTACACAATGCGATATCTTGTTTGGTCTGGCCTCTTAATTAAATCGGTGCCCTAAGCATTACTGGTTTCCCCCCTTTGAGCTCATCATCCATTTTATCGTGTGACAAAATCTAGTTAATTAACCGTTTGAGGATCAACCTATCAAATTAACATTTTTACCCACTTGAAGCTGTGGCTCGCTAACGCGACCCACAGCTTCAAGTGGGTGAATATTGTGTGAGTTGTCGTACTTATTGTATATCTCGCCGAGATATGTTCCACCACCAAATAATGTTAATAATAATGACAATAACAAGAGAAAAACAACATTATTGCCTGGAGCCTAATGGGTTTACACATAAACACAGAACTAGATAATTAAAGCTTTCCCTCATTTTAAGTTATGTCTCCTTACAAAAATCAATTATATTTTGTAAAATTGATTGTAAAATTCCTTTCTCATTGTTTTAGTATTTGTGTTTATTAAAATATCTTTATACAGGGTGTATACATATTAGTAAAGCCGCTATTTTTTAAAAAACTATTCTTTATCAGTGTTTATCAAACTTGCCATACATAATTATAATGATAATACATCTGCTGTTTCCAGCCACAGCTGGAAATATGACACTCAAAACCACAACTTGAAATATGACATTCCCAACCACAACTTGAAATATGACACTCTTTAATCATGTACATAATCTTACAGACGAAATATTTTTGTAAAGATTATCAGCATGAAATTGTTTTTTGTCTCACACGTGCATGTCCGGTGATAGTTTCACTTTATATTGGGGCCAATCTGATATGCTGCACCTTCCTCACGTCTATAGCCCGCAGTGAGTTGACCAATCTACTAACGGTATAAAACCACATCCCACCAGCTTCTCCAAGAAAATGTAAATAACAAATGTTGGCTCAATGTTGGGCCGACGTCGTAGACGTTGGTCCAACATTGGCCCAACACTGGGTCGATGTGTCGTGTTTGCTGGGCTGCAGCTTCTCCAAGAAAATATAAATAACAGTGACCTGGAGCATTATCCTCAAGCTCGATGCCTTGACCAAATGTTGTTTTATTGTCGGGCCAGCGTCGCAGACGGTGGCCCGGCATTAAAACAACATTGACTTAGCATCGCGTGTTTGTTTGCATGTCCTTCTGAACATCAAACCAGGTCAGCGATAAAAAAACTGGGTACTTTTATGGTCTCTGATTGGCTGTGACTTAAGAATTCAGCCAATCACTTACCGCAAGAGGAGCCTGTAACTGAGTTTTAAACGCCGCAAGAAAGGGGGACGTGGAGCATTGATAGAGCGCCTGACTGTCACGCCAGTAATGCCGGGTTCGAACCTCGCTGATTCTGTTAGGGTCTTTCAGAGAAATATCCTTGTTTCTCCGTTTAGAAAGAGTTTCTCTTGTACCCCCCCCCCCCTCACCGCTAGTCGATAATAAAGGTTTCCGTCATTCAGTTTGCCTGAAGGGGCGATAAAATGTGGTAACCGAATGACGGAGGGGTGCATATACTTGCATATGGGCTATACATGTACATACTTACATTCCTTTTTATGACAAATAAACCTGTAATGACTTTTCTTTATGTCAATAAAATATCTGTCTGTCTGTCTGGTCAATGGTAACACTTTCCTTTGTTCAATGTGACTAGGCGATCACGTTAATGACAGCTCCGTCAAGTTCAGGTTGAATTCAATGGATCGATCCACACGCGCTGCGCGCTCCAATACAGCGAACACGATACTAATCCTCCATGTCGAGATGCGAATCCCTATGTGCGTGAGCTGTGCAAGGTTATGTAACATGATACGTCTCTGCCCTGCGAGGTTCACGCGATGAGATTTACTCCCTGAACACGGACCGGGGCATTAACCCTTGAAGCGCGGAAATATTTTTATATAAAGCAAGAAAACAAACCGTTTTTTTTCAATTTAAAATCATCATAAATTTCTTAGTTAGCTCTTTCCGTTTCATTTGAATAGGCCTACCTATGTTATGGATCTACGGCCTTTAAAAATATTCTACTCCTTTAGCGCGGGGACCGACTTTAGTCGTCAGAATCTGACGTCTACAGACATCAGATTCTGACGACTAAAGTCGATCCTCGCACTGTAAGGGTTAGAGCGCTGAAATATTTTTATTTAAACCAAGAGACCAAAGGGTTTGGTTCAATTTGAAATTTTCATAAATGTCTTAATAAAAATTATTAACCCTTCCTGCCTCATTTGAAAAGATTTGTTATGGGACTACTGTCATTATATTTTTTTTAATTCTTTCAGTATGGAGATTGACTTTAGTCTAGACGACATAATCTGACGTCTATAATCGTCAGATTTTTAAGTCTAAAGTCGTCCCCGTGTCTTACCGCTTTATTTGAATACATATGTTCTGGGTCTACAACCATTATAAATATTTCACTCTTTCAGTGCGAGGATCGACTTCACACGATAGACTCTGACGTCTATAATCGTCAGATTTTAACGTCTAAAGTCGTCCCCGTGCTGAAAGTGTTAAACTAGTGTTGTTTTAAGGCTGGGACATTGTCTCTGACACTGGGTGGATGTCTACGTAAGTGGCCCAACCTTAACTTCTCACTAATTTATTCTGTTTCGCAATAGCCCAACAATAACTTTCCCAATCTGCAAATCGTGTTGCCCAACATTCACCAGGTATTAGGTGGTAGGCCGGCCTCACACGTTCACTGGAGGTTATTTCGTGCGGAGTGACAATCGATCAGCCCCTGTTATTCTCAGTAAACACGATATGTTGACCCGATGTTGGACTAATGGTGGCCCAGCGTCGCAGACGATGGGCCAACAATAATTCAGCATCGGGTCAACGTATCGTGTTTACTCTACCACCAGAAAGCATCTTACACAATACATTATTCTCCTACAGTGACGTTTGGCCAATTTCCATACGCTGGTCCAGCATTGGGATGTAACCAGAGTTGGGGTCAATTCCGGAATTGAGTTCTAATTGAGATCAACATACCGTTTCTTTAAAACCTGAATAACACAGTGGAGAACGAAGCCGTCGTGACAGGCATGCAGCGATTAACTACACAAACCCCGCCCAGTGAGATGGAAGAGCTTCGTGCTTATGGGGACATGAAGAATGGTTCCCATTTTGAAGGCATATGAAAATGCCACGTTGAATTCATCCATCATCAATCATGTTTAATAAATGGATTAGTGTCAGATAAATACTGAAATTGAAATTAGACAGTCAATCAGAGACTGAAAACCTCCGCCAAAATTAATGATCGTAATTCTGATCCTGTATCCGGATTCCAATCCAGATCATGACCAAAATCAACTCGATTGTGTCTTGGCCAGAGACACACATGTGGAAAAAAAATATACAAATCCGTTCATTATTTTTTTTAAGCGACACAATCCAGCCAAAATCATCAAACAAATTATATTTTGGCATCTTAATACACTAAATGAAATGAAATGAATCGGGCTTTAGGGCACCTTTGTGCACATATAGGCTGAACTGGGCCAGGAGAACCTCCTGAGGATGGTGAGATGATTGAGATGACACTGTCCTCCAGACACAGGATTCGAAATTCGAGCCCTGGCGGTCTCAGGCCGAGCACGCTACCTCTCGGTCACGGAGGCTCCCCACAATATTGACTTTCACACGTGGATAGACTAGAATAGACTAGAATTGCATAAGTCTTTTGCATTTTGGGTGGCTGTGGCAGCGTAGCAAGTGTACCGAAAACCGAAAATATCAGTTATATTAGTATTTCTTTTTTTAGACTTGCATGTCTGAAATTAAATCTCTACTCGTCCTTATTTCTCTTTCAACTGGTAAATGTGTAACAGAGATTTTTATTAAAGTAGTTCTGGTCTATGGACATGCTGACATATCATGGAGCCAAAATAAAAAATATAATTTTGGCATGATTCTGTCGCTTTAAACAATACCTTTCTGGTGAAGGTAAATGATTTGTAAAAACATCAACATTGTGGAGCAAACGAAAACGTGAAGGAGCTGATCGCTGTTAACACTTCAGCGTATCGGCTTGAATGCACCATGAATTTATCAGTGGTGAATTTACCAGCGGTAAGGGCGGGGGCCCTGGGGTAGTGGTTAGCACCGCTGCCTTTCACGTCAGAGTTCGAGGTTCGGCTCCCGGTCTCGGCGGTTTGAAAGAAACAAAAATGTTTCTTCCCCATTCACGTGTGAAAGTCAGTATTGTGGGGAGCCTCCGTGACCGAGAGGTAGCGTGCTCGGCCTCAGACCGCCAGGGCTCGAATTGCGAATCCTGTGTCTGGAGGACAGTGTCATCTCAATCATCTCACCATTCTCAGGAGGTTCTCCTGGCCCAGTTTAGCCTATATGTGCACAAAGGTGGCCTAAAGCCCGATTCATTTCATTTACCAGTAGTAAAGGCAGCACGTCCACTGCATGCAAGAGCGTGCGCATGATTGAATGATTTACCCAGCTAATAAAACGGATTAAGAATTAGCACTTTAACCCTTTAACCGCCGGTGCCGCATATATTCGGGTTTTTATTTTTTATAAGCACATTATGTACCCCCTTTTGAACACGTTAAAGATAAAAGGTGACATAAATCAGCAACATTTGAAAAGAGTTGACCTCCATTTTGTCAAATCTGAATAATTTTCACTCACTTGAAGTTGTGGATCGCGTCAGCGAGACACAACTTCAAGTGGGTGAAAATTCAGATTGAATTATTTGGCAGTGAAAGGGTTAAGGGTTGAATATCTCGTCAATGATCACAGCCTCTTTTAATCAATTACAAAAATAACCAAATAGTGGGTGGAGATTGTTCCTTGACGTCATTAGCAGTACTTATATAATATTTTATAAGGATTAACAGGATACGTTGTATAAATATGTACGTGTCGGAGAAAACAGCAAAACAACAGTAAACAAGTGAATGTATGAGTGACCTCTCTCCTAGCATGAGCATCATGCTTATCTACAGCATAGCCTGATTTCGTACATAATTATTATTATATGTGGCTTCTCAGCAAACACCATATCTTGATCCAGTGTTGGCCTAATGCTGGTCCACCGTCTGCGGTGCTGGCCCAACATTTAGCCACCATTGGGCCAACGCGTCTTGTTTGCTGGGTTTTAACCTCTGAGCTTCTGTTATTGTGAGACTGGATCAAGTCAACATGACAAACACGCAAGCGGATATAACCTCTGACACGGAAGTGAAATATTCACAGTTTTCCGAGATAGCTGAGATAGCAGGATGGTGAATTGGCAGATCGTCGTGATAATGCTGGTCCAGCGCCTACGTTTGACCAGCATTGACACAACCAGTTTATAGGAGACAGTTTTATTGAGAGGGCCTTGTAAAAAACGCTCACTGTGACCTCTATGTGACCTCTATGTGACCTGACGTGACATTGGCGTGACCTCGCCACTTAGCCTGTCTGAGGGAGACAGGACAGTCTGTGGACGCCCCATGATTCCTGCCACCAAGCACGTGGCGTGCACCCAATGCCGGTTTAATGTCAACCAGCATTGGCTCAACGTATCCCGCTTGCTTTGCTCCGGGCTGATATAGGATTCATCCCGTAGGAAAAAAGTGAGGCCAGGAAAAAGGCGAAGTGTCTGGTCACCCAGCACCATGAATGATCTCGTTGCTCATTTAATGTTAGACAAGCGTTGCAGACGGTGGGCCAAAATTATTTCAACATTTGTTTAACGTTTCGGGCTAGACGGGTGCTGAGCACTGAAAAAGGTCAGGAATAACTGTTCACGGTCACATCAAGGAAAACATCAACTGATTTTATTTCCTTGGTCGCATGTACAAAGCGTGATATTTGTCGATTTTATCAAATGTTATTGACCTTTTCCAGACGCTCAATCGGCTCGGTTTTGGCCTTTATGCACCTGGATCTTGTTTGGGTTGGATGATGTTTGTTGTGCTGTGCTCAGCATTCTCAAAAGCTTGGAAGACTATCCCTATTTTTTAATAAAGATACTCACATTATTTAGTAAGATATTTGTAAGACATGTATTTTTTCCTCAGTAACCCTTTTTATGACGAGGATACTTATGTTATTTATCATTAGTAGTTGGAAGTATTTGTTTCACATTATCCATATTTTATGAGTGCTGTCTATGATACTACGGACTTACACTGCCCACCCTAGACACTGCTACTTCGCATGTTAAAATGTGCAGATGGTTGACGTCATATGTCCCCCCTCTCAATTTCAAGTATTGTAGTAAGCTTGTGATTGGCCGGCTGTCTTGCTAAAAGTACCCTGATCGGCTGGCGAGAATATTATGGTGGGACAGACAGACACCTGTGTGGAGCCCAGCAAACGCGAGGATTTGACCCAATGCTGTTTCACTATTGGCCCACCGCCAACGGCGCTGGACCAACATTGAAACAACATTGGGTCAAGTCTTCGTATTTGCTGGAAGAGCTGTCCGCATTATGATACACGCGTGCCGTCTGTGTCTGGTTGGAACAGGATGCACAGTGCTCTGTGTACCACGGACTATAAATACTTCTCACGTTTCAGATTTTTTAGAAAAGAGTAGGGCGAAATATCGTTCCGATATTGCGATAAACATGATAAAATGAAGAAAACGACGTAAATTTACATTCACACACTAACCAGCCAACACTACATCCTTCTCATGGCCGGCCACTATCATCCTGCCATCTTCAGAAGTATTCGTTCCCACTCTGCCTCTGTCAGGATGGCTCATTCAGTCCGGTTGTGGTACTGTGGTACTGTGCACTATAAAGAACCCTCGAAGTCATTCGATAAGAGTAGGGCGTAGTCCCGAGTTCGGGATTCCTTCTGTCGCGATATTGCCATGATTGTGCCGAATGTGAAGTAAATCAATATATTCACGCATATTCACAGTATTCTCAGCATTGATTCATTCTCATGTATTGTGTATGCCGCCCACACACAAAAAACACGTTTAAATGGAAACCGTCCTGTTGCCCACAGATTTGTTTTCAAGCACACATCTGCATAATTTCACAATTTCCAGATGATTTAATGGAATTTAAATTTAGCGTTGAAGTCGTATTTGTCTGCTTCTCCCTCCGCATTAATGTTACTATTTTATTATTGGCCGTCTTTTTGTCTCTCCGTCTTCCCCGCGACGTATGCAGTTTTTCAGAAACTATATATACTACTTTATTGAAGGGTGGCTTGCATGGAAGCGGCTTATCATAAGCCTTTTGCACGTCTCATTTGCATTTTTAAAATTATTTGCATGTATGTATGTTTCAAGCATAAATAAACAAACTGAATTGAATTGAGTTGAATTGATGGGGAGCCACACGCCACATGTATGGGCTGTCAATGTAATCCATATTGATTTTTCCGCGCCCCTTTAACTCTTAAAGGACTGAAATGTAATCAAACTTGATCTAGCCCGTCAATTTTAACCCTTCACCCTTTGACCGCCAAATTACTCAATCTGAATTTTCACCCACTTGAAGCTGTGTCTCGCTGACGCGATCCGCAACTTCCAGTGAGTGAATTGACAGCACAGATTTGACAACATGGAGGTCAACTGTTTTCAAATATTGCTGATTGATGTCACATTTTATCTTTAATGTTCAAAAGGTGGTACCTAATGTGCTAATAAAAAATAAAAACCCGAATATATGCGGCATCGGCGGTTAAAGGGTTAAAGGTCTGAAATGTAATCATTCTTGATCTAGCCCATCAATTTTACGTCTTAACCCTTTAACCGCCAAATTATTTAATCTGAATTTTCACCCACTTGAATTTGTGTCTCGCTGACGCGATCCACAACTTCAAGTGAGTGAAAATTATTCAGATTTGACAAAATGGAGGTCAACTGTTTTCAAATATATTGCTGATTGATGGCACAGTTTATCTTTAACATGTTCAAAAGGTGGTACACAATATGCTAATAAAGCTAAAAATCCGAATATATGGGGCACCGGCGGTTAAAGGGTTAAAGCGCTGAAATATTTTTATACAAACGATGGAGAGCAAGATTTTTTTCAATTTGAAATCACCATAAATGTCTTAGTCAGCTCTTTCCGCACCATTTGAATGCCTATGTTATGGGTGTACGGTCATTATAATTTGTTGAATTCTTTCAGTGCGGGGATCGACTTTAGCCCTCAGAATCTGACGTCTTTTAACGTCAGATTCTGACGTCTAAAGTCTATAGACGTCAGAATCTGACCTCTATAGACGTCAGATTCTGATGTCTAAAGCCCATCCTCGTGCTGAAACAGGTAATGTATATTTTTTTATCGCATATATGCCACTGGTAACTCTTTCATCACTAAGCAAGACCACAGTCGTTTTTAATCCGTTTAATTAGTTGTTTAAATCGCATTTCTTTGGAACGAGATGTGTGTTTAAACTGCAATATTTTGCAAATGCTAGGTCGCACACGGGATAAACACATGTGAGAAATTTTCAGCCACTTGAAGTTGTGGGTCGCGATAGCGAGACACAACTTCAAGTGGGTGAAGATTCAAATTTTTTCAAATGGTTGATTTTTTTTTCTATAATGTAGCGCTCTAAGGGTTAGTATTGTGTTATTTTGTCTATTTCCAAAATGTGCACAAAGATGGCCTAAACCCCATTCATTGCATTCATATGGCTCGCGATCTGTGTGAACCAGGTTCAATTCCCGACCTGGCCAATAATGTATGTCTCATCTGGCTTCAACCCAGCAAACACGAGGCATTCATCCAATGTTGTTTCAATGTTGGGCCAGCGTCGGAGACGGTGTGCCACATTAAAACAGCATTGGGTGAATGCCTCGTGTTAACTGGGAAACTGTTTACCCTTTCAGCGCGGTGACCGTCTCTAGACGTCAGCATCAGACTTCTATGGAAGTCAGATTCTGACGTCTGCAGACATCAGATTCTGACATCTAAAGACGTTCCCAGCGCTAATAGAATTACAAATTCCATAATTGTCGTGGACCCATAACATAGGTATTCAAATAAAGCGGAAAGAGCTAAGACATTTATAATGATTTCAAATTAAAAAAATACACGTTGGTCTCCATTGCTTGAAGAAAAAAAATTCAGCGTTGTAAAGGTTAACCCTTCAACCGCCAAATTATTTAATTGAAATTTTTACCCACTTGAAGTTGTGTCTCGCTGACGCGACCCGCAACTTCAAGTGAGTGAAAATTATGCGGATTTGACAAAATGGAGATCAACTCTTTTCAAATCGTGCTGATTGATGTCACATTATGGCTTTAACATGTTTAAAAGGCGGTACTGAATGTGGTAATAATTAAGTGAAAAACCGAATATATTCGGCACCAGCGGTTAAAGGGTTAACGTCCTACATGTTACTGTGCAGCTTTCTGTGCACTATGAAGAACCTGGCCAGAGTAATAACGTTAATAAAACAAACGCCTGTTAAAACTTCCAAGAGAGCAGTAAAACGCATCCGATGTTATTTGCACATAGTAGCCGAGCGAAAGCAGGTCTTAAGTTTTGGTCATGAATTTGTCATCATACCACAATCTAATTCGAAGTAGACGCACGATCAGAGGAATTGATGAGGTCGATTTTGTTTCTCAGCTAAGTAGGCCAAACCTATGTGATCTCTTTTTGATTGGAATTTAAAAAAGTAAAGCCGAGTTTTTATATCTCCTGATATTATTACCTCCGCACCGTTGAAATAACAGAAAATGTTCAAGCAGTACTTACAATTGATTTGAAGACCATTAACTATCACAAATCTTCAAATATGCACCGCTGCCTTTTACGCTAGAGTTCGGGATTCGTTTCCCAGCCTCGGCGGCTTGAAAGAAACCAAAATGTTTCTTCCCCATCCACTCGTATTTTGGGGAGCCTCTGTGACCGAGAGAGAACGTGCTCGGCCTCAGCTCGGATCTCCAGGGTTTGAATTACGAATCCTGTGTCTGGAGGGCAGTGTCATCTCACTCGTCCCACCATCCCCAGGAGGTTTCCCTGCCCCAATTTATCCAGTATGTACACAAAAGTGACCTAAAACCCGATTCATTTCATTTTATAGGTTTAATTTTGATCGGTACACGTGTGACTAACAAATAACCGTATGATATATACCACTAAATATAGAGCAATACCATATTGTTTTACTATTATTTCAAAACTAAATATCAAATTGCTGTGGCGTTATATTCGTGATACAGAAGCTAAAACAATCGGAGCATATCGACAGTGAGCAATACCAGCTAATTGTTCGCTGGTAGGATTGAACTCTCACACATATTTGTATAAACTATGGTGACCAAAGGCTTTTTTTTCATTTGAAATCATCATAACTGTCTCAGTTAGCTCTGTCCTCTTCATTTGAATACCTATGTTATGGGACTAGGGCCGTTATACATGCTTAGTACTTTCAGCGCGGGACCGTCTTTACACGTCAGAATCTGATGTCTAGAGGCATCAGATTCTGACGTCTGAAGACGGTCCTCGCGTTGAAAGGGCTACCACTCAATGTGAATCCCCCCACCATTAAAATGGTGAACAGATTTATAAAGTATACTTTTCCAAATTGAAGCTCATTTTTATTGAATATATACCACGTGGTGCAGTTATGCGATGGTACAGCTCAATGTGTTAAAGGTGATCTATTACCCCTTATATGGCATGAATAATTATGTCTTTATATGGGGTGATTGGCTATCATGTGACCCTCTCAGAGGGGAACACTTGTGCCCCATCTTGTGGCAACTTTGATTTATTTGTCACAAAATTATTCATACTATATAAGGGGTGATAGATCACCCTTAACCATACAAAAAACAAATCGACAAGAAAAGCATATCTCACCCAGATAAGGCCAGAAGCGGCTCAGCCGGTCACATGATAGCCAATCACCCCATATAAGGGAACACTTGTGCCCCATCTTGTGGCAACTTTGATTTATTTGTCACAAAATTATTCATACTATATAAGGGGTGATAGATCACCCTTAACCATACGAAGAACAAATCGACAAGAAAAGCATAACTCACCCAGATAAGACCAGAAGCGGCTTAGCTATCTCCTTCCGCGTCGTTTGAATTGTCTACAATCACTCTAAATAGTTCCACCCTTGTCATCGCAGACCCGCAGATACGTGCAGCTCCAGGGAGCATTTAGTTTCAAAACAAATACAATGTCATTGCAATTAATTAAATACGTTGTGGTAGGTGCTCAGTTATTGAAAATAATAATTTTTAACGCTGTCTGATTTGCATAAATATAATTATTTTTTCGTCATTTGAAGCTGGAAATTGCGTTAGTAACTTCAGCTTTAAATGCATGTATATTAGTGATAAAGAGTTCAGTGCCGCAAAGGTTGATTATTTAATGGCGAGAATCGACTTCTAACGTTAACCCTTTACCGGCTACGTCACCTTATTTAAATCTCCACCCACTTTAAGTTGTGTCTCGCTATCGCGACCCACAACTTCAAGTGGTTCAAAAATACTTCCATTTGTTACATTTGAGACAAAAAAATGCAAATTATTAATTTTGAAACACACAATTCTTTTCCAATATCATTGGTTTAATTTGTTAATATGTATTAAACACGATTATAGCCTACTGGTGCCAGATTTGTTTAATTTGAGACCGAAAATTTGCACATTTTTATGTTTAAACACACATTGCATTCCCAATAGCAGTGATTAAATCGACTAATAACCCTTTAACCGCCGGTGCCGAATACATTGGGTTTTTCACTCAATTATTACCACATTCAGTACCGCCTTTTAAGCTTGTTAAAGCCATAATGTGATATCAATCAGCACGATTTGAAAAGAGTTGACCTCCATTCTGTCAAATCTGAATAATTGTCACTCACTTGAAGTTGTGGATCGCGTCAGCGAGACACAACTTCAAGTGGGTGAAAATTCCAATTGAATAATTTGTCAGTTAAAGGGTTAAAGAAGACTGTAGTGGTGGTTAGTTCCTGAAGGGTTAACTTCAAACGTCACAATCGGATTCCGGGACAGAAAGTGTTGACGCATCAGAGAGTTAACGAGCGCAGGGACTCTGCTGTTTTTCACTCATCATTTGTGAATTAGCTGCTTCAAAATTAATTACCTTAAACAAAAACGGACGCCTGTCGCACCGCCTGCCTGGAGACGCCGGGTTTTTGCTTTATGATACTTGACGTTCTCTGCGTTTATAATTTCTTCTGCTTCAAGTTACTTCTCACTGAAGCAATCCACAATTATTTCAGCTTGCTAAATTACATTTGCCACCATGTAAAAAATGCACAAGTATGAATTAACTGCTTCAAATGTAATTGCCTTAAATAAAAACGATCGCATGCTGCCCGGGTTGCTGGAGACGCAGGTTTTTTCTTTATGATACGTGCCGTTCTGAGGTGCTTATAATTATAAGGTGGTGAAATTTACCATGCTGAATTGTCGGCCCCGATGGCTCATTCGATTCGGTTGTGACCTGAAACTCAGAGGCACTGAGTTCCAATCTCGGCCAGGTCAGATATCTGTCATCGAGGTTGTGTAAATATACAGTGCTCGAAACTGCTCATGTGGGGAGCCTCCGTGACCAAGAGGTAGCGTGCTCGGCCCCCTGACCTGCAGGGTTTGAATTTCGAATCTTGTGTCTGGAGGGCAGTGTCATCTCACTCATCTCACCCGATTTAGTGTATATGGGCACAGAGGTGGCCTAAAACCCTATTCATTTCATTTCATTTACTGGCACTGCGAAGCTAATAATCCCACAGCTACAGTGACACTAACTGACAGGTGTCCATGAACACGTGGTATAATGTAGTCGGCTCTCTCTGATGTTGAATGCTCTATTCAGGAACTCATTCTGCGGAGATCGATCCATTATCGACCATGTATCACACGTTGTTAATAGACACAAAAACGTGAGATTTGCCGTGCTCTTCATGCCGGTTGTCCCTCCCACACACACACAAAACACTCTATTATTGATATGCTCACTGGCAAAAAGAGGTAACTTTAGTTTGCATCATTCTTCAGGAGTATTTGTTCTCACTACGGAAACACTGCAGTCAGGGTGTTTTTTATATGTGAGGCAAAGTGCAAAACAGCAGTTGCATTTGACTGAAGCTGACAGCTTAGAAAGTCGTGGATCGCGGGTTTGAACCCCACTTTGGCCTTTAAGTTTCAAAGAAACAAAATGTTCTTCCCCGCTCACTCGTACAGATTCAATATTATGGGGAGCCTCCGTGACCGAGAGGTAGCGTTCTCGGCCTCAGACAGCCAGGGCTCGAATTTCGAATCCTGTGTCTGGAGGGCGTTGTTATCTCATTCATCTCACCATCCTCAGGAGGTTCTCCTGACCGGGTTTAGCCTATATGTGCACAAAGGTGGCCTAAAGCCACATTCATTTTATTTTGATGATCGGCTGCACACGTCATTCTGGAATCGGATTTGGGAACTTAAAAAAAACTGGAACATTCGGAGCCATGAATTATGCCGTCAACGTACCATTTGAAATCATCATAAATGTCTCAGTTAGCTCTTCTCGCTTCTTTTGCATACCTATGTTAGAGGTCTACGTCCATTAATAATATTTCAATTTTTCCAGCGCGGGGACCGTCTGTAGAAGTCAAAATCTGACGTCTACAGACGCTCCCCGCGCTGACAGAGTTAACCCTCTACATACTGATATAATCATCTATTCAATTCACATTTTCAGTCACCTGAAGTTGAGTCTCGCTGCCGCGACACACAACTTCAAGTAACTGAAATTGTGTGTGATTTATGAAATATAAGTCCCAACACATGCCAGTGTTTAAAGGCATATTTTACTGTTAACAACTGGTTATACAGGTGCCAATAAAAACACAGAATGTCTAGTCGACATCAGTGCTCTAGGGGATACGATTTATATCTACTATTGCACTATAGTTATTTTAAAGGTGATCTATCACCCCTTATATAGTATGAATAATTTTGAGACAAATAAATCAAAGTTGCCACAAGATGGGGCACAAGTGTTTCCTTATATGGGGTGATTGGCTATCATGTGACCCTCTCAGAGGGTCACATGATAGCCAATCACCCCATATAAGGACATACTTATTCATACCATATAAGGGGTGATAGATCACCTTTAATATCAGCTCACAGTGTACAGTAGAACCCTACATAAAATCTATCACGTTTGCGTTGCATGTTGCATAATTTCTCAAGCAATGATCATCCGATTTTCAGAATCTGATGACCAGTTACACACCGAAAACCGTAAGGGACGCAACCAGGAATTATCTAGCCAGTTGTCACGATTTCAACCACACTTGAATAAAAATAACATGTAAGTGAACTGGTCGAAATAAAATGAATGAAAAATATTAAATCGATTTTTTAGCATGGCAAGGGTTGAAAAGCGAGTCCATGTGTCAGCAGTTTGTAGCTGTACCAATACATTATCTAAATTGCTACTCCATTGTCCAAATAATTTATATTTATAGAAGCGAACGGCATGTGTCTTTAACCCTTTCAGTGTGGGGATCGACTTTAGATGTTATGATCTGGCGTCTATTGACGTCAGATTATAACATCTCAAGTCGACCCCCACACTGTAAGAATTACAAATGTATAATGGCTGTTGACCCATAACATAGTTATTCAAATGAAGCGGAAAGAGACAACTAGGGCACTTATGATGTTTTCTAATTGAAAAAAACGTTGGTCTCCATGTTTTATGCAAAGATATTTCAGCACTTTAAGGGTTAAATGTCTAATCATTCTCATCTTTTTTCTCATTTTCTTTCATCTGCCGCAGTTCAAGATGAAAGAAATGTGTGTAATGATAGCATAGTTTGAAACCTCACACATTCCTTATTTTGGTGGTTTATACCATTTATATTTTGAAACAATAGGCTTGGTATAAATGTTGCATATAATTATGTACTATGAACAATGCATACATCTCAAGTTTAAAGAAATGTCTGTGTAATGATATTATCGAGATCCTTCTGGAATCCTTATTTTGGAGGTTTATACCATTGTCTGTTGAGGCGATATGATTGCTATTATATGGTGCATCAAATACTTGTTAAATGAGTAGAAATATGTAGTAATTCTAACTCAAGAGCTTGGCATTTTGCGATCAACAATAGAATAAATGGCACTGAAGCACTATAGCTGATTGTGCCTATAATCTGATAATAGACGGCAAATATAGAGGTGGCGATCTTCAAGTGGTGTAAACACTAAAGCAAATAGCCCAGGGAGACGTCTTCATAAATACCTGAATTAGTCTTAACCTTCTAAGATCTATAAGGTGGGATATTCTCCCTGGGATAGACTTTAGACGTTAGAATCTGACGTCTATAAACGTCTTAACGTATTTTGTGAACTGTTATCTCGTCACTAGCAGGTAAACCGCTACATGGGGCAATGTCAAGAAGTATCTACTGGTATAAACGATAAAGCCCTATATTGTTATCCCTGCATAAAATACATTGTCATGAAATAATTCCTCTGGCTCCAAACACAAATGAAGTGTTAGTTTTTAAACCTGGGTGTTTTAAGGTCGTCCCAAAACACGAACCCCGGTAATTCACTAATCTGTTATGTCGTTCCATTGAATATTGTTGTTTTTTTTGACGAATAAAACAGTGGTAATCTGGAAATCAGATATTTTGTGGGGAAATATTTAAATTTCTCGATTCAATAACATGTATATCCCACTAATTTCTCGATTCTATATCATTTACATCCCACTTAAAAAATGTAAATAAATGCAGTTGAGTCGAGAAATTTAAATATTTCACACCTAAGTCGATTTTAGATTTTCTGACTTTCAGTTTTCTACAAAATGGCCCTTAGCATGTTTATAGTTATTAAAGTTTAAAGCGTTGATTTATATTTTCATATTAGTTTCCGCCCACTTGAAGTTTTGTCTCGCTATCGCTATCCACAACTTCAAGTGGGTGAAAATGACTAACATATAGTTACAATTAGAATCAAAACATATCTATCTATCAAATTATATGTCAATTTCTCCTTCAAATTGTTTGTTTAAAGAAAAAATAAAAAGGACAAAAACGGGAGAACACATGATCAGGACTTTCAGGGTTAGCCTTGACAGGAATTAATGACTCGTCAATAATAAAGCTATGTCGTCTGGATGGCGTTGCGTGATGTCCCTTTACAATATCGCATGTGTGAGAGCAATATATCGCTCAGTAATAGATGGGGGAAGACAATAACAGAATAACCTTGTATATTATATTAGCATAAATATTTACTTTCTGCATACATAGCTCTGTATATATACCTGTCGGCAATTTAGTTGATCCTTGTGGCTTCAAGAGACCTGCTTTTACAAATTACGTTTTCTAGGTTTACTCACAAACGTATGGCATGTTGGAGGAGCAGTATATATCTCACAAGGATATCGACCACCATCCAAAAATCTAGATGTTATTATGTGTTTGAAAACGATTCAGACATCGTACATATATTATCATCATGACTAATGCCATACAGACCCGAGCCTGCCTCTGACATTCACCAAACAAATAACATTATCATCTAAATGAATGAATGAATGAATGAATGAATGAATGAATGAATGAATGAATGAATGAATGAATGAATGAATGAATGAATGAATTAATGAATTAATGAATGAATGAATGAATGAATGAAAAAATGTATGAACGAATGTTCCTTAGTCCACGATTGTGCATAGACTGAATAAATCAATAACTAAATGAATGAATGAATGAATGAATGAATGAATAAATGAATGAATGAATGAATGAATAAATTAATTAAATCAATAAATAAATAAATGAATGGGGCTTTAGACCACGAGTGTGCATATACAGGCTAAACTGAGCCAGGAGAACCTGCTAGGGGTGGTAGAATGACTCAGATAACGCTGCCCTCCAGACACAGGATTCACTCCCAGAACAGCACGTGTGTCCAGCTGTGGTGCCAGTATCGCAGTCTGTTATTACTGACTATCCGGTAGCGAGCCCTAGGGACGGGGAATCAGAAGGGCATGGTGGCCAGTCTCTGATGGTGTGACCAGATACACTGAGTTATATGTGGCCTGAGGATGGGGTACAGAGACTACTGGACACCTTATAGGCACCAGAGGCACTGAGTTATATGTGACCTGAGGATGGGGTACAGAGACTACTGGCCACCTTATATGCACCAGAGACTACTGGCCACCTTATATGCACCAGAGGCACTGAGTTATATGTGACCTGAGGATGGGGTACAGAGACTACTGGACACCTTATAGGCACCAGATACACTGAGTTATATGTGACCTGAGGATGGGGTACAGAGACTACTGGCCACCTTATATGCACCAGAGGCACTGAGTTATATGTGGCCTGAGGATGGGGTACAGAGACTACTGGACACCTTATATGCACCAGAGGCACTGAGTTATATGTGACCTGAGGATGGGGTACAGAGACTACTGGCCACCTTATATGCACCAGAGACTACTGGCCACCTTATATGCACCAGAGGCACTGAGTTATATGTGACCTGAGGATGGGGTACAGAGACTACTGGACACCTTATAGGCACCAGATACACTGAGTTATATGTGACCTGAGGATGGGGTACAGAGACTACTGGACACCTTATATGCACCAGAGACTACTGGCCACCTTATAGGCACCAGAGGCACTGAGTTATATGTGACCTGAGGATGGGGTACAGAGACTACTGGCCACCTTATATGCACCAGAGGCACTGAGTTATATGTGACCTGAGGATGGGGTACAGAGACTACTGGACACCTTATAGGCACCAGATACACTGAGTTATATGTGACCTGAGGATGGGGTACAGAGACTACTGGCCACCTTATATGCACCAGAGGCACTGAGTTATATGTGGCCTGAGGATGGGGTACAGAGACTACTGGACACCTTATAGGCACCAGAGGCACTGAGTTATATGTGGCCTGAGGATGGGGTACAGAGACTACTGGACACCTTATATGCACCAGAGACTACTGGCCACCTTATAGGCACCAGAGGCACTGAGTTATATGTGGCCTGAGGATGGGGTACAGAGACTACTGGACACCTTATATGCACCAGAGACTACTGGCCACCTTATAGGCACCAGAGGCACTGAGTTATATGTGGCCTGAGGATGGGGTACAGAGACTACTGGCCACCTTATAGGCACCAGAGGCACTGAGTTATATGTGGCCTGAGGATGGGGTACAGAGACTACTGGCCACCTTATATGCACCAGAGACTACTGGACACCTTGTGGGTACCAGAGGCATTAAGACTACTGGATACCTTATAGGCACTAGAGCCTGATCTATTATATTTTTATTTCACCTTCTACAGTCTCTCAGCCAATTGTATATAAACGTAATAAGCTGTAGATTTTCATACCGGCCGTGCATGCAATTTGACAAGAAAAAATGTTTAATTTTCCATGTTGTGGTCAACATCTGTATACAAGGTTCAGTCAGAGGATCGGTTTTTGATTTCTAAAATCTGTGAGTCAGCTGACTGAAAGTACATAAATTTAACTATGCATGTGATGGTCGCATCTCAAAGTGAGTGGAAATAGGAAGATAACATTATAACAGCTTTATCTCAGATATACAGGGGAAATATCTCGTTGTTTTCACACATAGGAGATTGTGTAACTCTCGTGACCAGGATACCACTTTGACGGTGGCCTTGGCGCAATATGGCCTTGTGCAAAAAGTCCAACAGAAAAAAAGACATAACGCGATGCTTGGGAGAAGGGGACGTGGCGCTTTGGTAGAACGCCTGACTGCCTTCCCAATCATACATGCGTTCAGGGTTCGAACCCCTCTGATCCAGCCTGGATTTTTCAGAGAAATATTCTTGTTTCTCCCTTCTCAGTGTGACTAGGGGATCGCTTTAATGGCGGAGACGTCGAGTTAGGGTTGGAACCAGTGGGCGGGTACCCTGGTGCAGTGGCTAAAGCTGTTTGCTTGGAAAATCGGAGCTCGCTGGTTCAAGCCCCACTGTGGCCTTCAAGTTTCTGTGACCGAGAGGAAGGGTGACCACCTCAGACCACCAGGGTCGAATTTCGAATCCTGTGTTTGGAGGGCAGTGTCATCTCATCAATCTCACAATCCTTCTCGGTTTTATCTTATTCGTTCTCTGTATTATCAGATTATATTCTACGATTGCCTGAGGCAGGGGCAGAGTAGTCGCTTATAGTGTGGTCTTATTGACTGTGACAATGCAAGGGTCAATGACTGTAAGCACGACACATCGATCCTGTGCTGGTTTAATTTTGGGCCAGCGTCGCAGACGGTGGACCAACATTAAGCCAACATTAAGCCGACATAGGGACAACATCCCCTGCTGGAGGATTGTACTGGCGTAAAAGGCCTGATTGGAGCGAACACCATGCGACTGAGCCAAATGGCCGTATGTCACACCATGCAGCTGGAAGAAATGAAATGGATGGGGTTTTAGACCACCGTTGTGTACATATAGGCTACATGGCGAGATGAATGAGATGTCACTGTCCTCCAGACACAGGATTCGAAATTCTAACCCTGGGGGTCTAAGGCCGAGCTCGCTACTTCTCTGTCAAGGAGGATCCCCACAATATTGAATCTTTACGAGTGAGCAAGTAGGAAACATTTTGTTTCTTTGAAACTTAAATGCGGGAGCGGGGTTCGAACCCCCGATCCCCGACTCTCTAAACAGACAGCTTTAACCACTGCACCTTGACACTTGGATTGCTGTCGCAATTGCCACCTCAATAAGGTGAATAAAAATGTCCCGATTTATAAAATAAAGTTACTCAAGTATGATTTCTCAAATTAAATCTCAGAACATAATGATGTTTGATTATACCGCTCTTCATTCGATTAATTTGTCTCGCAATATGTCACGTGGTTCGTAAATACAACGACGGAGCTTCACGTTTTAAACGTCTATTTACATCAAAAAGAAAGAACGACCGATAGATCCGAGTATATTCAGATCTAAGAATCTATCGTTCTTTCTTCGCCTTAAATACACATAATTGGCCCGATCCCAACATACACTTGATGTTAACCAAAGTTAAAATACACCGGTGACGTCAGTCTATTGTTAAAACAGTAGATTCGGATCTATGAATCTACTGTTGTATACAGGTTTTACCATGACACTGCATAACTACATGGCTAATGTTTCACTTTTTATCATGCTAACTATAAATTGTTTTCTAAATTTTGTCTATTTCAAATCTTGAGATGTAGCGGTACCTATTTCGTGTATTTTAAGTCGAAGAAAGCACTCAATTACAATATATTCGTAAATCCGAATACACTCGGCCCTGTGCGCCTCGTACATTTTGATCTACGAACCTATCAAATTTAGTTCTTTCTCCTTTACCTATTTTGCAGTTGGACCGCCGACTGTGACGCTGGTCAAGTGTTTGTTGGGATGGAATCCAAGAGTTGATAGACGCTCCCTACTTCATGGAAAATGAAATGAATCGGGCTTTAGGCCACCTTTGTGCACATATAGGCTAAACTGGGCCAGGAGAACCTCCTGAGGATGGTGAGATGATTGAGATGACACTGTCCTCCAGACACAGGATTTGAAATTCGAGCCCTGGCGGTCTGAGGCCGAGCACGCTACCTCTCGGTCACGGAGGCTCCCCACAATACTAACTTTCACACGTGGATGGGGAAGAAACAATTTTGTTTCTTTCAAATCGCCGAGACCGGGAACCGAACCCCGGACTCTGGCGTGAAAGGCAGCGGTGCTAACCACTACCCTAGGGCCCCCGCCCCATACTTCATGGTCAGAAATATCTAGAATAAGTGTAGATTTGTAGATCCAAATCCACTGTTCCATTAATAGGCTGACTTCACATGTGTATTTAACTTATATCTATGACTTACTGACTTCCAGTTTCCTGTTACATTCACCTGAAAATAAAATATAAGCCTTGACGGAAGGAAAAATAAAGACAAAAAACTAATCTACAAATAGCCTAGACATGGTCAGTCGTCTTCTTAATGACTTCCTGTCTGCTGTCATTAGCTAGATAGGCCACACCAATTAAACTTTAACTAACAGTCGATATCGATTAACTATTCACACGTTAGACACAGCAAGACTGGGACGCTGGTCTGCAATGTCTCTTCTACCAAGCAGACACGAGACGTTAAATCAATGCTGGTTTAATGTTGGGCCGGCGTCGGAGACACTGGCCCAACATTAAGCCATCATTGGTTCAACGTCTCCCATTTTCTGGATAATGTTACTACATGGTTACGTCAAACATACAATTACTCCTTCATTAGTTTGAAATAAACTATTGCTAGATGTTTTTGGTTTTACCTATTTAATTGAATCATATACTCAGCGGCGGATCCAGAATCCGAGGATAGGGGGGGGGGGGGGGGAGCGCCAGTGGTTTTGCCCCCAAGATTTTTTTGGTAAATTTTAGCTAACTTAGTGGATTTTTTGGCGAAAATAGGGGGGGGGGGCACCCCTGGATCCGGCAATGATACTAATCGGTAAAAACTCATTGTGACCAATGTGGCACGGCTACATGGCGATAAATTCGAATCCTGTTGAGTATAATCAAATCACTTTAGCTCTGGCGAAGCTGCAGTCAATAAACCGATAGGCAGCCACCACAGCAAGATGTCATTACGGTTTGTGTGGACAATAAACAACAGACTAGCTTATGTGAGAGGTTAACCAAGTCTGCTGCAATACTAGAATATTCATTTGGAATATTGTATGATGTACGAGAATTGTGTATAATTATTGGTCACGCGAGAAATTTCGCGAAATGTCATCGTACAAATGTACGTTTTTCTGGCAGACAACGTGAGATCACACAAAAGTCTCCATTTAAAAATCAGGACAAAAGCATGCTTTAAGAAAAATTGTGAAAATTATTCATACGTGAAATTTGCTATTCTGGACAATGACGTACGCTAGTCGCATTTACCAGAATAGAGATTATTTTGACCTCGCATTGGGCAAGCACCAGTACATGCACACCCCACGCTGTGCCGGCCCAACATTGGAATGGAATAAACACATTTCTGATCTATTTTCAGAGTGCTGAACAAGCTATACCACTAATATGTAGTCCCTAGGTTGGTTTTAGCTGGAAACCCACATTTTACGTGGCATGTTTTATTCAAAGCGCAATAAAGAGACTGAATGGTGGGCCAAGTATTGCGTTTTATGTGGTATATACAGGTCTGTGGATGGGAATTAACACTAGAGGCCCCGAAGATTTTCTGGAATATTTCCATATAACCTTATAAACCCCGGAATGCTCAATTTGGAATATTAGCTGCCAGACACTTGCATGTGTACGGGTTAATCAATGAATCAGATATTGTTCTAAAATCGGCTAAAATCGATCCCCGCACTGTAAGAGTACATATTTTCTAATGACCGTAGAACCATAACATAGGTATTCAAATGAATCGGAAAGACCTAACTAGGATATTTATGGTGATTTAAATTTAAAAAAACCTTTGGTCTCGATGTTTTATACAAAAATAATTCAGCGCTTAAAGGGTTAAGTTGTGTATGACGGTAGCGAGGCACAACTTAAAGTGAGTGGAAATTTAAATAAAATAACTTATCGGTTAAAGGGATTGTTCTCCCCTTTTAATTCACTTTGTGTGTGATATTTTATTGCTGGTGCGATTCGCATAATGAAGTTATATGGCACATGCAAGTATGCGACTATTGTCTTAATCCTCAAACTAAATAATTTAAATTTTCAGTCACTTGAAGTTGTGTCTCGCTACAGCGACCCACAACTCATATTTATTTAATTTAAGATCAAATCAAATCAAATAAAAAAATTCAAATCATATTTTATTACCATAATATATCCGTAGAAGATTGAGGGTATATGCATTATTAGTTGCACATTATTAGAATACATTAATGTGCATATACAGTGCTGATATTTTTAAAACGTATCAGAGTTAAGCATATAATACAGAAATGTTGCCCGCGCCAAAACCAGAGATAAAAAAACTACATTGGCAAATCTTGATGTTTAGACACACATTTCAATCCTAATAATTGTGATTTAGCCTGCTAAGAAAACAAATTAAAACCACTACAGTCGTGCTTAGCGCTTTAAAGGTTAAAGGGTTATATCATGTAATGTAATTATGAGAGTGATCTTTCAGTTAACCTTTTAACCCTTAAAGGGCTGAATTATTTTTGTATAAACCATGGAGACCAAAGGGATTTTTCAATTTGAAATCATCGTAAATGTCTTAGTTGGCTTTTTCCGATTCATTTGAATACCTATGTTATGGGTCTACGGTCATTGTAAATATGTTTACAGGTGCTTCTACAGACGTCAGATTCGAACGTCTACAGTCGATCCCCGCGCTGTAAGGGTTAAAGATTAAAGGGTCTAATCAAATAATGTAATTATGAGAGTGTTGTTTCATTTAAACTTGTAAGCACCATCGTCTCGTAAATACAACACCTTACATATTGTCGTTATAATTAATTGAATAATAAATGTTATAGTCCATCATATTAACCCTTTCAAGCCTGAATTTACCGTTGTCATCTTCATCCACTACAAGCCGCGAATCTCTGTCGCAATTCTTGACTTGTAGTGTATGAAGATGATTTGATGTGGTTTAAAAATTAATGAAAATTACTATGTATTGGTAAATCAGTTTCATGTGAATTTTCGTTCTAAAACCCCTAGTTGTGGGAAAATTAAGTCTGTTTTCAGGGATGTAAAACGATGCTTTAATGCATCGCTAGGGCTTAATGGGTTAAGGGGGCCACCAGGAGTAGTATTTTTAAACTTAACATTTGAGAAATAAATAATTGCCTGAAGGACATGTTGTAAATACATATTTAATGGCCCTTACAACAAAATTTGCCTCGCTCTGCTCTGCATCATTAAATGACGTTTATACTTGTAAAGCCTTGCTTCGCTCGGCTCCTTAACCCCCAGATCAATACTATGCATAGTTTGGCATCCAGCCTTGTAGACCGTATTTTTTTTCAAAGAAAGTGAAATATTTTTTCGGGGTGAAGCAGAGTGTAAAAAAGTACTGCAGATAGGAAGTGGAATAAATAATTTGAACATTTCAAAAACGCCTAGTAATTGAATGGCGGCCCCCTAAGGAGGTTCTGGTTTTCCTTTGTAATAATATACTTGAGTATTAACCTTTCACACTCCACACCTAAATATAATCGGGATAAAACATGGGGGGAGAGAGAGACCCTGTAGTATCTGACAAAAATATCTTGGAGTGGAAAGGATCAAAACAAGAAAACTCAGAATGTATGCATTGGGAGCTAGGAGGGTTAATACTCGCGTCATGGACGGTGAACCGATATTATTAAATCAACATTGGTTGAATGTCTCGTTGGAAGGGGCGGGGCCCTTGTAAAGTGGTTAAAGCTAGCTGATTGGAAAGTCGGAGATCGCGGGTTCGAAATCCACTCTGGTCTTCAAATTTTAAAGAAACAAAATGCTTCTTCCACCGCTCACTCTCAAAGATTAAATATTGTGGGGAGTGTCCGTGACCGAGAGATAACGTGCTCGGTCAGACCGCCAGGGCGCGAGTTTTGAATACTGTGTTTGGAGGGCAGTGTCATCACATTCATCTCACTATCCTCAAGAGGTTCTCCTGACCCAGTTTAGCCTATGTGTGCACAAAGGTGGCCTAAAATTGATTACATTCATTCACTCAGCCAGTCTTGTAGTAAGATGTGAGGGTGCGAGACCATTACACGTATTCTGTGAAACGCAATGACGTCACTCGGTGAAAAAAAATTATATAACACCCCCTCCCCCATACTTCATTCTATAAAACGCAGTGATGTTACTCGGTGATTCCCTCTCCCATACTTCATTGTATTAGCCAGCTCGGTGAAAACAAAGGAGGTCAAGGTCATTGAGTTTCACAGAATTCTAGTTCGGGTAACATAATCAGCTCATCGGCTCAAGCTGTGGCATTTTGATGCAAATGTTAATAATAAGAAAAAATAAGTGGGTTCCTGAAGGATTGACTTTTTAAACGCTAAAATATGGTAAATTTGGCACTTACTGATAATTAAATAACTATATCACACCATTTGTTAAGGTATTGCTTTGTAATGAGAAGTGTAGGCGTTAATTTCAGACGGGGATTCCCGTCCACCAACAAACACCACATATGCTGGTTCAATGTTTGGCCATCGTCTACGACGCTGGCCCACCATTAAACAAACATTGGGACAGCGTTATAATATCACCATGGAGATGGGTAATGAAATTCCGGGCTATTGTGGGGTGACTGGTAACCTATCGGCCGGTTAAGCAATCTTCCGTGAAATATTAACACCCCAAAGTGATGACCATGTAATGTTTACTTTAGGCGGTACAGACGGCAAGTACCGGATGCAGGGCTATTTCTCCCACAAAAAGCAAGCCATTTCATTTGAAAAACAAAGACACGTTGCTGAGTTAAGAGCTAGATATTATCAGTTCTATATACTAATTTGATTACTCATTTATTGATGAATTAACATGCAATAATGTAAGAAATGTAAACGTATTTGGACGTTAGTACGCAGGGTGTGAGTGAACCAATTCCGGCATTTCGGGGCATTCCGGACGTTCCAGAAAATCGATCAGGCCGCCAAGTGGAATCTGGTGCTGTTTAGAGTGGGTCCGCTGTGAGGGACGTGAGGTTACGACCTCAGGGCCCTCACTGGTCCTCATAGAGGAGCTAATTACTTCCTGTCTACCTCATACAATCCGTAATAACAGCTTAGCTTTTCTGAAATGTAAAACATCGCTCTGTATCATTTCAACACTGTGACTCTTCACCTGCTGGTGACACATATTCGAGCACAAAAAATAATTTTACTTCAACAGATGAATGAATGAATGAATGAATGAATGAATGAATAAATGAATGAATGAATGAATGAATGAATGAATGAATGAATGAATGAATGAATGAACGAACGAATGAATGAATGAATGAATGAATGAATGAATGAATGAATGAATGAATGAATGAATGAATGAATGAATAAAATAAATGGGGTTTTAAGCCACCTTAATGCACATATAGGCTAAACTGGGCCAGGAAAACCCCATGAGGATGGTGAGATGAATGAGATGACACTGCCCTCCAGACACAGAATACAAAATTCGAGTCCTGGCGATCTGAGGTCGAGTACGCTACCTCTCGGTCACGGAGGTTCCCCACAACACTGAATTTATGCGAGTGAACGAAGAAAAAACATTTTGATTCTTTGAAACTTGAATGCCAGAGCGGGTGACGAACTCGTAATAGCAGCCCGAGCAGGTAGCTTTAAAGATGATCTATTACCCCTTATATGGTATGAATAATTATGTCCTTATATGGGGTGATTGGCTATCATTCTCAGAGGGTCACATGATAGTCAATCACCCCATATATGGGGGTGATTGGCTATCATGTGACCCTCTCAGAGGGTCACATGATAGCCAATCAACTCATATGAGGAAACACTTGTGCCCCATCTTGTGGCAACTTTGATTTATTTGTCACAAAATTATTCATACTATATAAGGGGTGATAGATCACCTTTAACAACTGCACCAGGGCCCCGCCCTACTTTAACAAAAAACACACATAAAAATAACTTATTCCATAAAAAATATCAGTATTAATTCACACCTCAAGGTAAAAGATCTATGTTACAGTTTATGCTTCGATTTTATTTCAACGGTTCATATAATCGATTGTGTATTGTTGGATTACTGTAGGAATACATTAACAGCGTTAGCTATAACACAATGCACCCATAGCTGGCAAGTGACTAGGAAACGTATTGTGCCTGAGGTCCCTGTGTGGAAACGTTTAATTATTTCTCGCCTTGGCAAATTCCGGGAAATTTACCACACGTACCCAATATGTATCTACAGGGGTCACGTCAGACCCGATTCAATATAAGACTGATCGAGTAATCAATGTAATAGAGAAGCCGCTATACATAAGGCCTCTACTACATACCATCTATATCTTTTTATCGTTTTACATTTACTCTAGTTATATTAAAACCCTTAGCAC
>OZ024911.1:10315955-10398455 GCA_964017125.1 Flabesymbios commensalis | reverse complement strand
TTTACAGGGGAATCAACGTCTCTGGCGCTGACTGGCAATGTATAGGATAAAACCCGAGGAGCTCTACATTCTTAGCTGTGAAAAGGGTCGAGGACGAAGGCAGAGGCCTTTTTGACAGCTTAAAAAGCACCCGACTATAATCAGTGATAATGAGGATTCCTCACAATCAACAGCTCCGTCACACCTGGCTGATTATAGTAACATTAGGCCTACCATGATAATTGGTCTACACTAGGTCAACAATAACTCTCCATTCCTGGCTTAGAATGTAGTGGTCGGGCAAAGAAAATAACGTAGTGGTGTGTTTTAAATCAAATGAAATGAATCGGGCTTTAGGCCACCTTTGTGCACATATAGGCTAAACTGGGCCAAGAGAAGCTCCTAAAGATGATGAGATGAATGAGATAACACTGTCCACCAGACACAGGATTCGAAATTCGAGCCCTGGCAGTCTGAGGCAGAGTACGCTACCTCTCGGGCACGGAGGCTCCCCACAACACTGAGTTTCACACGTGGATGGGTAAGAAACATTTAGTTTCTTTCAAACCGCCGAGACCGGGAACCGAACCCCGAACTCTGGCGTGAAAGGCAGCGATGCTAACCACTACCCTAGGGCTCCCGCCCTGGTGTGTTTTAACTCCACTGAAAGGTCCTAAAATGTCTACACCTTTTTAACGATGTAGCCATAAACACATACATGAATGTTGTTGAAATATTGCTGATTCTGATAAAACTATTATCGACCTGATTAATTGCTATCGAGTCTGAGATATAACCGTCCAAAGAAAGTTGTGTACATCTTTGTGCTGGTGCAATCTGTGGCCGAAGCCGCAAGTAGTGCTCTGCGTGTCCAGTGTCTCTAACCTCAGTCTATTTAGGTCAGGTAAAACACAACAATATATTACTTTCTTTATCTGACCACTACCTTCTAAGCCGGGAATGGACTTATTGTTGACCAAGTAAGTACACACCAATTATCATGATATGCCTATAGTACTCATGGTAGGCCTATTAGTCCGGTGTGACCGAGCTGTTGATTATGAGGGATTCTCATTATGGTCGGATGAATTTAATGTCAGTTGAAACCCTCGAGGCTCTACATTCTTAGCTGTGAAAAAGGCCTCGGCCTCCGGCCGCGACTTTTTCACAGATAATAATGTAGTGCTCCTCGGGCTTTATTTTATACGTCATAATACACTAGCCGCCTCAGCTGTCTGTGTTCTCCCCTCGAAAAGTGGACGTTGAGCCAATGCAGGCTTACTGTTGGTCCAGCGTCGTAGACGATGAACCAACAATGATGTCTCGTGTCTTATTCTATGGTCTCGTTTGACTTGATTGACTCTAGACATGGCCGCTTGCGTGACCAGAGGCGCTTGCGTGACTCTGAAACAGACAAAAATCTACTGTAGAGGCGCATGTTTGTCGCTGGTTTCCCTATCAGTTTTCATCCTGAATCCACGCAAGCTCTTTTTTTCAGCCATTTCTTCTCATTTACATTCACGCTGAGATGTGAATTGCTATCAAGGTGTGAATTGCTGTCTGTGGGCATGGTTCGCGTATAGGATAAAGCCCGAGGAGCACTACATTCTTAGCTTTTCCACAGCATTAATATTAAAGAATATCAATAATACTAATAAATCATCCCCTAAATTCATGAGAATAACAGTTTTTTTTATAGATTTTGTTACAAGACAAATATAGGTTAAATATGATTAATATCGACCTTTTGCGCTTTTTTCAATCAGGTAAATAAATTAGCACGTGCGTTTATTGTGCGCAAAATCAAATTAATGAGGCCGATCCCAAACACTTAACGTGGCACACAATACATTACATCATCAACTACACATTATCATGACTCAGCACCATAATCCGGTATGAATCAATTATTATGGAATAATTACACTCACTGGCAAACTTGATCAAGAGATAGATTGTATTGCCATCCATCCTAATATTATTTGAACATTGTGAACATCAGTAATATAAATATAACAATATAGGCGTTACATATCAAATAACTATTTCCTTCGATATTCCAGCTAATGTTTTTACATTTTCAATTAAATTCAATACGTATTCATTCATTTATTTATCCATTTAGTCACTCATTTATTCATTCATTCATTCATTCATTTATTCATTTCTTTATGTATTTATTCATTCATTTATTCACGCACCCATTTATTCATTCATTCATTCATTCATTCCTTAATTCATTCATTTATTCTTTCATCCATTCATTCATTCATTTATTCATTCATTCATTCATTCATTCATTCATTTATTCATCCATTCATTCATTCAAGCATTCATTCATTTATTCATTCATTCATTCATTCATTCATTTATTCATTCATTCATTTATTCGTTCGTTCATTCATTCATTCATTCATTCATTCATTCATTCATTCATTCATTCATTCATTCATTCATTCATTCATTCATTCATTCATTCATTCATTTATTTATTCAATTATTTATTCATTCATTCATTCATTCATTCATTTATTCATTTATTCATTCATTCATTCATTCATTCATTCAAGCATTCATTCATTCATTCATTCATTCATTCATTCCCTTATTTATGCATTCATTAATTCATTATTTCATTCATTCATTCATTCATTCATTCATTCATTCATTCATTCATTCATTCATTCATTCATTCATTCATTCATTCATTTATTTATTTATTTATTTATTTATTTATTTATTTATTTATTTATTTATTTATTTATTTATTTATTTATTTATTTATTTATTTATTTATTCATCCATTTAATAATTCATTCATTCATTCATTTATTCATTCATTCCTTTATTTATTCATTCATTCCTTTATTTATTCATTTATTCATTCATTCATTTATTCATTCATTCATTCATTTATTCATTCATTCATTCCTTCATTCATTCATTCATTCATTCAATCATTCATTTATTCATTCATTCATTCATTCATTCATTCATTCATTCATTTATTCATTTATTCATTTATTCACGCACTTCCTCATTCATTCATTCATTTATACATACACGCACTCATTCATTCACTCGCTCGTTCGTTCGTTTATTCGAACACAATACATTACATCATCAACTACACATTATCATGACTCAGCACCATAATCCGGTATGAATCAATTATTATGGAATAATTACACTCACTGGCAAATTTGATCAAGAGATAGATTGTATTGTCATCCATCCTAAGATTATCTGAACATTGTGAACATCAGTAATATAAATATAACAATATAGCCGTTACATATCAAATAACTATTTCCTTCGATATTCCAGCCAATGTTTTTACATTTTCAATTAAATTCAATACGTATTCCTTCATTCGTTTATCCATTTAGTCATTCATTCATTCATGCATTCATTCATTCATTCATTCATTCATTCATTCATTCATTCATTCATTCATTCATTCATTCATTCATTCATTCATTCATTCATTCATTCATTCATTCATTTAGCCAATGCAGGCTTACCGTTGGTCCAGCGTCGTAGACGATGAACCAACAATGATGTCTCGTGTCTAATTCTATGGTCTGGTTTGACTTGATTGACTCTAGACATGGCCGGTTGCGTGACCAGAGGCGCTTGCCTGACTGTGAAAAAGACAAAAATCTACTGTAGAGGCGCATGTTTGTCGCTGGTTCCTCTGTCAGTTTTTATCCTGAATCCACACAAGCTCTTTTTTTCAGCCATTTCTTCTCATTTACATTCACGCTGACATGTGAATTGCTGTGAAGGTGTGAATTGCTGTCTGTGGGCATGGCTCGCGTATAGGATAAAGCCCGAGGAGCACTACATTCTTACCTGTTAAAAAGGCCTTGGCCGAAGGCCGAGGGCTTTTCCACAGATAAGAATGTAGAGCTCCGAGGGTTTTAAGTGACTTAAAACACATCCGACCATAATTAGGATTCCTCATAATCAACAGCTCGGTCACACCTGACTGATTATAGCACCATTAGGCCTACCATGATAATTGGTCTGTACTCGGTCAACAATAACTCTCCATTCCTGGCTTAGAATGTAGTGGTCGGACAAAGAAAATTATGTAGTGGTGTGTTTTTATACAAGAAAAGGACATTGACATAATATATCATTTCTTAATGAGATAGATCATCGACTGTTTGAGGAGATGAGGCTTCGAGGAGAGTAATAAAGTATTCAGTAGGGGCAATTGTTCACTTCCAAGTGGAGCAGAAGTATTAGCGCTGCAGTACAACTGGTAGTGTGCTCGTGGCTAGATGTCCTTATTCAGCTCTATGTGCATCTAAAGTTAAATTGCAGGGAATTATCTATTTGGAGGTCACATATTCTGATGTCAACTCTTTAACAGCTGGGGACACATATACGAGTTATGTGGTATATACTAAATATACTAAATTAAATTTGTGTTTAGTCATTGGCTTAAACATATTTACAAACAGCATAGATGACCACTAGTTGTTCTCCTTGGCACAACAGAAGGTACAATATACAAAATATAAGATGGAAACGTTGAAAAATAGATGAGATGAAATGAGTAACGAGATGAGTATTGAGTTGCTACTGCTAACAAGTTGTGGTGATGATGGCTTAAAGTTGGTTATTAAAATCTGCTACAAGAATACTGTAGATCTGGTAATTTTCGCGTGTTAAAAATTTTGCGAATTTGAGATTTTGGTTCTTTTCGTGAAGTCTAGAATTTGCAAATTATTAATTTCGTTGATAGTAGCGCTATTATAATAATATTTCCGCGAGATTCTTAAATTTGCGAATTTGTTCTCCTCGCAAAATTCGCGAAAATTAAAACCTCGCGAATATTAACAGATCTACAGTATATGAAAACAAGCAATATTTCAAACAATAGGTGATTTGCAAAGTGGTCTAGGTTGTCTGAACCGTACAAAAAAAATTGTTCAACTTTTTTTATTGTTACAGATTAAGATGATGCAGATCCAGGGCACTAATGTGTTACACGCCCAATTATAGCATATGACTTGTCTTCACATTGTGATGTAAATTTCCATCCCCCCTATTAAAGCATTAATATTAAAGAATATCAATAATACTGATAAATCATCCCCTAAATTCATTTTTATAGATTTTGTTACAAGACAAATATAGGTTAAATATGATTAATATCGCCCTTTTGCGCTTTTTTCAATCAGCTAAATAAATTAGCACGTGCGTTTACTGTGCGCAAAATCAAATGTCCAAAACACTTAACTTGGCACACAATACATCACATCATCAACTACACATTATCATGACTCAGCACCATAATCCGGTATGAATCAATTATTATGGAATAATTACACTCACTGGCAAACTTGATCAAGAGATAGATTGTATTGCCATCCATCCTAATATTATTTGAACATTGTGAACATCAGTAATATAAATATAACAATATAGGCGTTACATATCAAATAACTATTTCCTTCTATATTCCAGCCAATGTTTTTACATTTTCAATTAAATTCAATACGTATTCATTCATTCATTTATCCATTTAGTCACTCATTTATTTATTCATTCATTCATTCATTCATTCATTTGTTTATGTATTTATTCATTCATTCATTCATTCACGCACCCATTCATTCATTCATCCATTCATTCATTCATTCATTCATTCATTCATTCATTCATTCACTTATTTATTTATTCATTCATCCATTCATTTATTTAGTCATTCATTCATTCATTCATTCATTCATTCATTCATTCATTCATTCATTCATTCATTCATTCATTCATTCATTCATTCATTCATTCATTCATTCATTCATTCATTCATTCATTCACTCATTCATTCATTTATTCATTTATTCATTCATGCATTCCTTTATTCATGCATTTATTTATTCATTCATTCATTCATTCATTCATTCATTCATTCATTCATTCATTCATTCATTCATTCATCCATTCCTTCATTCATTTATTCATTCATTCATTCATTCATTCATTCATTCATTCATTCATTCATTCATTCATTCATTCATTCATTCATTCATACATTTATTCATTTATTTATTCATTTATTCATTCATTCATTCATTCATTCATTCATTCATTCATTCATTCATTCATTCATTCATTCATTCATTCATTCATTCATTCATTCATTCATCCATTCATTCATTCATTTATTCAATACTTTACTCGCTCGTTCCTTTATTCGCTCGCCCTCTCGCTCATTCGTTCATTTATTCATTTATTCATTTATTCATTTATTCATTTATTTATTTATTCATTCTTTTGGTCATTCATTCATTCATTCATTCATTCATTCATTCATTCATTCATTTATTCATTCATTCATTCATTCATTCATTCATTCATACATACACGCACTCATTCATTCGCCCGCTCGTTCGTTCGTTTATTCGATCTCTCTTTTGATCATCGGCTTCGAATAGAGTCTCTGAGCACATATGTACAGCGGGCGATATTACAGGATAATGTGATTGCTCTGCATGAGAAATGAGAAATTAATTAGCAGGAAAAACAGGCGATTCATTATTTATTTGCGGTTCCACAGGAAATATCAATGTGCTCGTCAACAGCGCATAGTAAAAAACGAGGCAATCTGAATAAATAACACTTAGCGATCTGTGTCATGATGTTGCTGTAAATAATACTAGAATAATACCAAAATAATATCGAAATAACAAACAAAATACTACTACTACCATTATTATCAATTTAAAACACACCTTCGCAGCCACAGCGCCCAAATGGTCAGCAGCAAGGCGTAAACGGTCAACAGCAGGGCGTATGTGGTCAACTGCAGGGCGTAAATGGTCAACTGCAGAGCGTAAATGGTCAAACACAGGGCGTAAATGGTCAGTAGCAGGGCTCAAATTGTCAGCAGTATGGCGGAAATGGTTTGCAGCAGGGTGTAAATGGGCAACAGCATGGCATAAATGGTCAGTAGCAGGCGTAAATGTTCAGTAGCAGGGCGTAAATGGTTAACTGCAGGGCGTAAATGGTCAACTTCAGGGAGTAAATGGTCATCAGCAGGGCGTAAATGGTCAGCAGCAGGGCGTAAATGGACAGTAGCAGGGCGTAAATGGTCAACTGCAGGGCGCAAATGGTCAACTACAGGGCGTAAATGGTCAGTAGCAGGGCGTAAATGTTCAGCATCAGGACATATAAATGACCAGCAGCAGGGTGTAAATGGCCAGCAGCTGGGTGTTAATGGCCAGCAGCAGGGTTTAAATGGCCAGCAGCAGAGTGTAAATGGTTAGTAACAGGGCGTAAATGGTTAGCAGCAGGGCGTAAATGCTCAGTAGCAGGGCGTAAATAGTCAGCAGCGGGCGTAAATGATCAGCAGCATGGCGTAAATTGTCGGCAGCTGGACGTAAATGCTCAGTAGCAGGGCGTAAATGGTCAGCAGCAGGGCGTAAATGGTCAACTGCAGGGCGCAAATGGTCAACTACAGGGCGTAAATGGTCAGTAGCAGGGCGTAAATGGTCAGCATCAGGGCATATAAATGGTCAGCAGCAGGGTGTAAATGGCCAGCAGCAGGGTGTAAATGGCCAGCAGCTGGGTGTTAATGGCCAGCAGCAGGGTGTAAATGGCCAGCAGCAAAGTGTAAATGGTTAGTAGCAGGGCGTAAATGGTCAGAAGAAGGGCGTAAATTCACAGTAGCAGGGCGTAAATGGTCAGCAGCGGGCGTAAATGATCAGCAGCAGGGCGTAAATTGTCAGCAGCTGGGCGTAAATGCTCAGTAGCAGGGCGTAAATGGTCAGCAGCAGGGCGTAAATGGTCAGCAGCAGGGCGTAAATGGTCAGTAGCAGGACGTAAAAGGTCAGCAGCTGGGCGTAAATGGTCAGTAGCAGGGCGTAAATGGTCAGCAGCAGGGCGTAAATGGTCAGCAGCAGAGCGTAAATGGTCAGTAGCAGGACGTAAATGGTCAGCAGCTGGGCGTAAACAGTCAGTAGCAGGGCGTAAATGGTCAGCAGCAGGGCGTAAATGGTCAGCAGCAGGGCGTAAATGGTCAGCAGCAGGGCGTAAATTGTCAGCAGCTGGGCGTAAATGCTCAGTAGCAGGGCGTAAATGGTCAGCAGCAGGGCGTGAATGGTCAGCAGCAGGGCGTAAATGTTCAGTAGCAGGGCGTAAATGGTCAGCAGCAGGGCGTAAATGGTCAGCAGCAGGGCGTAAATGGTCAGTAGCTGGACGTAAATGGTCAGCAGCAAGGTGTAAATGGCGTTGGGTGTAGGATGCGGAATAATATGTATATCGTCATTTAATACTGCATGACGAGAAACATTCATTCATTCATTCATTCATTCATTCATTCATTCATTCATTCATTCATTCATTCATTCATTCATTCATTCATTCATTCATTCATTTATTCAGCCATGCATTCTTTATTTCATTCATTCATTCATTCATTCATTCATTCATTCATTCATTCATTCATTCATTCATTCATTCACACCACCGGACAGCTATGCCACATTGTAATCAGACATTCGCGCTGCAACTGATAGAGTCAGGCTGTATCACGAATATCAAAGCAAATACAGACGTTCACCCAACGTTATTTCAATGTTGAGCCAGCGTTGCAGACGGTGGGCCAACATTGGAACTACGTACGTTGTGTGAGCGTATCGTGGCTGCCTCGAATTGTTTATCACCAGTACTTACAGAATATTAGATTTACATGGATAATTAAGCAATAAGATTCGCCACATCCAGCGCCATGGTATTAACACAGTGATTAATGGTGAAACGTCTGAAGATAATATAGCTGTTATTAATTGTCATAATATATTATGTTTCACTAGGTGTATATCCAGACTTAGATAAAGACACCGGAAACACTAAATTGTTATTAATATTATATTATTATGAAGCATAGGAGAGTGACTATTCCTATACATCTACGCCCTTTGCGCTGTCACCGTTATGTAGTGGAAATGAAGTACAGAAGGAATGCGACGACATGAACGAGGATGTTCAATGTTGGAAACAATGATTAATCGTACTGGTAATATAGAATGATTAATTATAAATTTAGTGTATCACGCCTGCTCCAATGATTCCAGGAAGTGTTTTCACATGTATTCAATAATAATTTTTGTTTTCGCAATAAAAATGTCCTCTCAACAAGTGAAGATTATTTTTGCGCTAACTGAAGTTTTGCACTAACTTTATCACTGTCTGATACACAGCAAGCAATACATCGTTTTAACCCTTTAACCGCCGGTGCCGAATATATTCGGGTTTTTATTTTTTTATTAGCACAATAAGTACAACCTGTTAAACATGTTAAATATAAAATATGATATCAATCAGCAAGATTTGAAAAAAGTTGACCTCCATTTTGTCAAATCTGAATAATTTTCACTCACTTGAAGTTGTGGATCGCGTCAGCGAGACACACCTTCAAGTGGGTGAAAATTCAAATTATATAATTTGGCGGTTAAAGGGTTATTGTTGGACCACCGTCAATTGTAGCTTCACACGAAAGAAAAATAGGAAAAAACACACCAGCAGCACAAGTGTTGAACGTCTGTGCGTTACTATCTGCACTTCGCGTGAGGGCGTGATGGAGGGAACTCTCTCATGTTACTGTCTGCACTTGAGTGTGGACAGAATGGCGTGATGGAGGGAACTTATCTCAGACGATCATTATTCTCAGCTTTCACAATATCTGTCATCACTTGGTCTTCTCAGTACACTTCACTGAACAAAGCACTGCGTCTAAATCAAAATTGATCAATCGTGATGTTATAAACAAGACAGATCTGACTTGAAAAAGTCCGTTCCCGCGGCGTTTTCAGGGAAACGCCGCTTGGGAAATCCTCTCTCCAAGCACCTCATCTATTCGCCATTCAGACCAGGTTTCACATCAATTTTCTACTCTACAATGATGTGATTTATTTTGTCAAAGACGTTATATCGACTGCCGTAAACCCAGTTAGCGCGACACATTGAACCAATACTGGTTTAATGTTACGACGGTGGGCCAACATTAAAACAACATTGGTTCAACGCCGCGAGCTTACTGTCAATATCGATATTTTTGCTATTTCTGTGAAATCGCGAGATGATAAAATTACGATACCCAGCAGTGTACGAGTCGTTAATTAAATGTTGCAGAGTCGTTATTTTATTATGTTTAATGTTGCACCAGCGTTGCAGACGGTAGACCAACATTTAAACAACGTTGTGAATCTCTCGGTATCGTCGAGAATATTTTGCTATCACACGACAAAACTATTCTAGCAAACACAAGACGTTTGCCGGGATGGTTTTGCAAACTGCCGAGTGTTACCAAGCCCACAACACTCTAAAAACCATAAGCTAACGCAGTTTTAATGATGGCTCAACGTCTAAGGCGTTGGCTTGGTAACATTCTCATTGTATGATAAGATTATTCTGATTGGTTGATTGATTGATTGATTGATTGATTGATTGATTGATTGATTGGTTGATTGATTGATTGATTGATTGATTGATTGATTGATTGATTGATTGATTGATTGATTGATTGATTGATTGATTGATTGATTGATTGATTGATTGATTGATTGATTGATTGATTGATTGATTAATTGATTGATTGATTGATTGATTGATTGATTGATTGATTGATTGATTGATTGATTGATTGATTGATTGATTGATTGATTGATTGATTGATTGATTGATTGATTGATTGATTGATTGATTGATTGATTCATTCATTCATTCATTCATTCATTCATTCATTCATTCATTGATTCATTGATTCATTGATTCATGCAGGGGTGGCCACAAGTGAGTAGCAACTCTGAATTTGACAGGTGACATTGAGTAGCTCCCCCGCCTCGAACTGTTCAAATATTGAGCTGTATATCTCCACCACACTCCAATTAGAAATAATTAAAGCTCTAGTTTTTTACCGCAGGATTATTTTCCACCTAATTGTAACAAAATGTTTAAAAACATTATGGAGTTTTGTATAATTTAAAGAGATATTCTATCAACCCATATAATTTAAATTCAAATTTATTCGAAAAAGTTCATTTCTTGATAACTTATTAGCATAATAATTTTATATTAGAAAAGCTATTAGATGTAGAGTGACAAATTGTCTTGGATCTGACAGTAATTACATTTTCGTTATAGTACATTAGAACACACAAAGCCTACCCTTTTCTACATTCCATTGAATAGTGAAATTTGCAACAATTTTTTTCTTTCGCTTGTGACATTCATAAAAATATTTAGGTCTACATCTTTTCCAGTTACTGAATGTACGGCAGACTCGGCTGGATCTGACAGATGTAAATGTAGATAAATATATTCAATCAGCCTTATGCAAGATAACATAGTGATTGTATTAGTCCCCCTCCCAGCTGTCTGCTAGATTAATAGGCTGGTCAGCTCAAATCACTGTTAAGAACCCTTTCAGCGCGGTAACCGTCTTTATACGTCAGAATCTGACGTCTGTAGACGTCAGATTCTGACGTATAAAGCCAGACCCCACACTGAAAGAATGAAAATTCTTCTAACTCCCGTAGACCCATAACATAGGTATTCAAATGAATCAGAAAGAGCTAACTTTATGATGATTTTAAAATCAAATAACCCTTTGGTTTCCATGGTTTATACAGAAATAATTCCGCGTTGTAAGGATTAATGATTAATGACATAACGTTACTCCGGCAGTCACGTGACGTGACGTCACGTGACGTGTGACGTGACGTGACGTCACGTGACACGCACAATAATATCTCAATGTCTGTCACCGATGAAATACCTAGATTTAACCCTTTGCCTGCTAATCACGACAATAATCGTTTTTAATCCGTTTCATTAGTCGACTAAACCACTGTTTTGGGGAATGAAAGCACTGTTTAAACATCAAGATTCATATATGACATGTTTGGTTTCAAATTAAACAAATATGCGTAATTTTCAACTGCTTGAGGTTGTGGATCGCGGTAGCGAGACACAACATCAAGTGGTTGAAAATGTAAATAAAATTACTCTGCAGGATAAGGGTTACTAATTTTGTGTTGCGCGCCTGTAGCGTCCTGTGATATTGCTCAATCTGCATCATCAGATATTCAGGCAAAGCCAGCTCGTTGCTAATGTATTCCATCCAAAGACAAGATGTTCCCGAATTATAATTATGTAGCCCTTATAGAAATAACATACCGTGTCTTGATTAACCCTGTAAAAAGCACTCAATTGTTTTTTTCACTTTGAAAATGTATGTGTCTCTGTCACAATGAACATACGGACACGAAGGTCGTAAAAATATAAGAACGATTTCCTCTGAATATTCACGATTTTCATATTTAATAAAGAAAATAAACTGTAACAGGACACCCTCAAGCTTTTAACCATGTGTTGGACTTACACGATATACTTCTTCTTCTTTTTCTACTGGTCTCAACTTCCAGCGGGAAGACTAAAGGACCAGGGTGGTGTGGTGCGCAGCGATAAATACGATGAGAAATGTATATACAGGAAAAGGCGGCTTGTAGACCTAGGCTATATAAGTCTCTATTAATGAATGACTGGCTAGGCAAAAACGACTATTATTGGTGTTGTAACCGTAAAAATCTCCTGAATAATGTAGATTTGTGTTTCTTTGTGGAAAACATGGATCAACTTAATACTGATTTACTGTTGGTCTGGTCGGCGTTCCTTGCGAAAACCACACATTGGCCCATTTCTGGATTGATGTTGGGCCAACGTCTCCGACGCTGGCCCAACATTAACCCATAACTGAGGTTGTGTTTTGCGTGCTGGTGGTGCGTGGGCTCGGTCAGAGGCTGATTGGGCCGGGGTGACCGCCTATGACAAGTGACCGCTGAGGCTTCAACACTGTTTATGTTCACGCTGATTCAATATTTGTCAGCTAAATTGCTGGTGCTGGCCGCGCGAATGCGAGATGAGTGAGTGAATAGGGCTTCACGTCGCCTTCTGTGAATTGTGGCAGTTTCGCGAGAAATCCCTAAGTCGTAATATGTTCTACTCATTTCAATTGACTTCCAGGCTTCTCTATAGTGCCCAGTACAGTAGACAACTCTGTACACCCCAAGCCTCTGTACAGTTCGAGTAACGTATATAAACAAGGATGACTAACTATGAGTTTGTCAGTGAGCGAGTGAGTGAGTGAGTGAGTGTGAGAATGGGTGAGTGAGTGAGTGAGTGAGTGAGTGAGTGAGTGAGTGAGTGAGTGAGTGAGTGAGTGAGTGAGTGAGTGAGTGAGTGAGTGAGTGAGTGAGTGAGTGAGTGAGTGAGTGAGTGAGTGAGTGAGTGAGTGAGTGAGTGAGTGAGTGAGTGAGTGAGTGAGTGAGTGAGTGAGTGAGTGAGTGAGTGAGTGAGTGAGTGAGTGAGTGAGTGAGTGAGTGAGTGAGTGAGTGAGTGAGTGAGTGAGTGAGTGAGTGAGTGAGTGAGTGAGTGAGTGAGTGAGTGAGTGAGTGAGTGAGTGAGTGCTGTTGACATGACCTGATAACGCCTGCACGCGTATTTCAAGTTATAAATTTATCCTAAATATGAGCTTCTGTCATTTCATGTACTACCAATACTGGGATCTGATCCCATGACTATTATAAAAAAAACATATATGTTCGGGCAAAGGGGACGGGTGTCAAACATACATTTTGCGTGGGTATACTTTTAAGCAAATAAGAACAAATCACAATACTCACATGTGTTTTAAGTATAGGATGAAGTCCTAAGAGCTCTACATTCTTAGCTGTGGAAAAGGCCTCGACCTTTTCCACAGCTAAGAATGTAGAGCTCCGACATCCGACCATAATGAGGATCCCTCATAATCAACAGCTCGGTCACACCTGACTGATTATAGTACCATTAGGCCTACATTGATAATTGGTCTGTACTTGATCAACAATAACTCTCCATTCCCGGCTTAGAATGTAGTGGTCGGACAAAGCAAATAATGTAGCGGTGTGTTTTAATCACTGTTTACGTGCGACAAACGCTATATAATTATGTTGACAAAATAGGGGAAATGTGGTATAACAAAACATACTGCAAGTACAGTGAGTGCACGACTCCCTGAAACGATTATTTTGGCAATGTTTGCTTTGAATGAACGAGCCATCACATCGAGTATGCCCTACTTTAGACCAAGTAACAGTCCATGTACAGACTTTTTATTTGTGTCTACCTCACATTTAATCAGTCACTTGGTGACACCGACCAACCTTGTAGGCGAACACAAGAGGTGGATCCAACACTTGTCTTATGCTTGGTCACCGTCTGTGACGCTGGCCAAGCACTAACACTGAAATGATTTTGGTTAACCCTTCAAGCCTGAATTTACCATTGTCATTTTCATCCACTACAAGCCGAGAATTGCTGTGGCAATTCTCGGCTTGTAGTGGATAAAGATGATTTGAAGTGGGTGAAAAATTAATAAAAATTTCCATGTATTGGTAAACCAGTTTCATGAAAATTTTCGTGTAAAAAACCGCAGTTGTAGAAAAATTAAGGCTGATCTCAGCGATGTAAAATGATGCTTTAATGCATCGTGAGGGCTCAAAGGGTTAGAAGATGGAAACCGACGGTTTTTCCAATTTGAAATCATCATAATGTCTTAGTTAGCTCTTTCCGCTTCATTTGAATACCTATATATACCTATATGGCCATTATAAAGTGTTAACTCTTTCAGTGCGGGGACCGAGCTGAAAGGGTGAAGCTAGAATTGACCCAGTGTCTAGTTTCAATTGGGTTAACCCTTTCAAGCCTGAGTTTACCATTGTCATCTTCATCCACTACAAGCAATTCTCGACTTATAGAGGGTGAAGATTATTTGATGTCGTTTAAAAATTAAAGAAAATTACCATGTATTGGTAAACCAGTTTCAGGAAAATTTTCGTTCTAAAACCCCTAGTTGTAGAAAAATTAAGGCTGATCTCAACGATGTAAAATTATGCTTTAATGCATCGTGAGGGCTCAAAGGGTTAAAAGATGTAAACCAACGGTTTTTCAATTTGAAATCATCATAATGTCTTAGTTAGCTATTCCCGCTTTATTTGAATACCTATATTAATGGTCTATGGCCATTATAAAGTGTTAATTCTTTCAGTGCGGGGACCGAGCTGAAAAGGTGAAGCTAGAATTGACTCTGTGTCTAGTTTCAATTGGGTTAACCCTTCCAAGCCTTAGTTTACCATTGTCATCTGCATCCACTACAAGCCGCGAATTGCTGTCGCAATTCTCGACTCTTAGTGGATGAAGATGATTTGATGTCGTTTAAAAATTAAAAAAAATTACAATGTATTGGTAAACCAGTTTCATGAAAATTTTCGTTCTAAATCCCCTAGTTGTAGAAAAATTAAGGCTGATCTCAACGATGTAAAATTATGCTTTAATGCATCGTGAGGGCTCAAAGGGTTAAAAGATGTAAACCAACGGTTTTTTCAATTTGAAATCATCATAATGTCTTTGTTAGCTCTTCCCGCTTCATTTGAATACCTATATGATCTATGGCCATTATAAATTGATATTCTTTCAGTGCGGGGACCGAGCTGAAAGGGTGAAGCCAGAATTGACCCAGTGTCTAGTTTCTATTGGGTTAATGGGCACCTGATGTATTTTAATCAATCAAATTGTATTCTGTCTGCCCCTCTTGATGCCTTGTCCTGATGGTAAGATACGTCATGGTGTAGGTCAGGCCAGCTGTCCCTAAATAATTTGACCTGGATTATCTGTATTTAATTGGCTGACCTCATCATCTCGACCAATTTCGACCAATTTAATACAGAATAAAAGTCACAGGCTTAGGCAACAATTTCAATATTTTTCGTGGTAAATCGTCATGATTCCCCCCCCCAAAAAAAATAATAATAAAATGTAAATGTTATAAAATATGATGATATTTTTTGCACACACCATAATTTTGTGTATTATACCTAGAATAATCTCTGGTTTTATCTCTGGTTTCTGTGCGAGAAACATTTTTTTTAATATCTTGATAATTTTATTTAAGTAGTCAAAATTTACATTTTTCAAATATCCTTTGTTTTATTACGGCAATGCCACTTAATACGTTAATTCAGTATGTAACATGTATATTTTAGTGTGGTTTTACCAAACTAACCATATTGTATACACATGTACATATAATACGATGACAAAACAGTCCATGAAGACTTTGTATTATGTCAACCAATCCCTTGTGATTAGGTGTATGGCAACCCATGTGTTCCAAAATCAGTGAGATCTCATATAACCAACCCGTGTATTTGGTCACAATGTGTTACCCCTTTAAGCGCTAAAGAGGACTGTAATCCTTTTGAATACTTTTTTTTTATCTTTTCTAATATTAGTTTTTGTGAGATAAATTGATGTTCAATGAGATATAATTGTAAATGTTTAATCACAAATTAGACAAATAGACGTCTTTTTCACTCACTTGAATTTGTGGATCGCGGTAGCGAGGCACAACTTCAAGTGGGTGAAAAAAATAAACTATGCATTATTGGTCTTGGTTCGGTTCAAATTGCACAAGAAGTACCTCCAATTATCTCATTGTCCGTACAGGTTCAAGCGCTGCTTGGGGCAGGATTTTCTGAGAAATATCATGTTTCTCTCCTCTCAATGTTGGGCATTGTTTCTATGCTGTGTCTTCAGCAAGGCACTTTTACCCTCACATGCTTCACTTGACAAAGGTGCAAATAAATACCCGATAGGACATAGATGACAATGCAAAATATAATTAAATGAGCCGAAATGGCTGCAGGACTGCATGCTCTCCGTTGGAATGAAATTATATACGCAAATGAACAGGTCCAGTGTTCAGGGTGCAAAATGTAAAGTCGGCTGATGAGTCTTCAGACTTTATATCAGGCTATAAACATGATACACATTTGCACCTTTGCATCCACCATATATCTAGATTTGAGTAGCATGGCTAATGTGGCAGGACGTAAATGTTCATTTAGGACCTGTAGGCATATGTGATTAGACGACACTGTTCTAGATAATAATACAGTGATTTTAACACAGTACGTTACTTTCCTTATATGGTACTTTCCTAATACTCCTAATATAATTATATATCTAGATATGAGTAGCATGGTTAATATTGCAGGACGTAAATGAAATGAATCGGGCTTTAGGCCACCTTTGTGCACATATAGGCTAAACTGGGCCAGGAGAACCTCCTGAGGATGGTGAGATGATTGAGATGACACTGTCCTCCAGACACAGGATTCGAAATTCGAACCCTGGCGGTCTGAGGCCGAGCACGCTACCTCTCGGTCACGGAGGCTCCCCACAATACTAACTTTCACACGTGGATGGGGAAGAAACATTTTTGTTTCTTTCAAACAGCCGAGACCGGGAACCGAACCCCGGACTCTGGCGTGAAAGGCAGCGGTGTTAACCACTACCCTAGGGCCCCCGCCCTGCAGGACGTAGGCCTAAATGTTCATTTAGACCATGCAGACGTGTGTGATTATAAGATATTGTCCTAGATTATAATACAGTGATACTACAGACCTGGTAACATTCGCGAGGTGTTGATTCTCGCGAATTTCGCGAGGAAGACAAATTCGCGAATTCAAGAACCTCCCGAATATTATTATAATAATGGCGTTACTAAATAGAAATGAAAATTTAAACACGTCAAAAAAACAGATCTACAGCATTTAACACAGTAGGGGCTTACGGTACATTTCCTGAACACGGTACTTGTACTTTCCTAGTTCTCCATAATTCATATGCAGTCAAAATGGCAGATATTTCAGATTTAACCCTTATGCTGCTGGAACCGTATATATACTGCTTCAAAGATAAACCATATAGATAGGAAGGGTATTCCCCCTGCCCTGAGCCAGGGGGAATACCCTTCCTATCTATACGGTTCCAAGCAAGTTTCAGACCTAGTAAAATGCCACTTAAAATGATGAACCGTATAGATAGTAAGGGTATTCCCCGTGCCATGAGCCAGGGGGGAATACCCTTCCTATCTATGCGGTTCCAAGCAAGTTTCAGACCTAGTAAAATGCCACTGGGAATGATAAACCGTATAGATAGGAATGGTATTCCCCCTGCCCTGAGCCAGGGGGAAATACCCTTCCTATCTATGCGGTTCCAAGCAAGTTTCAGACCAAGTAAAATGCCACCTAAAATGATGAACCGTATAGATAGTAAGGGTATCCCCCCTGCCCTGAGCCAGGGGGAATATCCTTCCTATCTATACGGTTCAAAGCAAGTTTCAGACCTAGTGAAATGCCACTTAAAATGATGAACCGCATAGATAGGAAGGGTATCCCCCCTGCCGTGGGCCAGGGGGAATACCCTTCCTATCTATGCGATTCCGAGAAAGTTTCAGACCAAGTAAAATACAACTTAAAAGCTAAACCGTTTTGATAGGAAGGGTATTCCCCCTTCCCTGGGCCAGGGGGAATACCCTTCATATCTATACGGTTTCAAGGAAGTTTCAGACCTAGGAAACATGGTAAAATGCCGATGAAATCCATCAAATAGTTTGTGATAGATGCTCAGTTAATCCAATAATTCAATTTTGCAGATGACTATTTTTCGAAAATAGACAAATATTTTTCGTCATTTGAAACTGGAATTTGCGTCAGTGATTCCAGCTACAAATGATCGGGGATCGACTTTATTCGTCAGAATATGCGGCTGTAGACGTCGGATTTTTACATCTAAACGATCCCTGCACAGTAAGAGTAAAAATATTTCTAATGTCCGTAGTCCCATAACATAGGTATTCAAATGAATCGGAAAGAGCTGACTAAGACATTTATGATGATTTCAAATTGAAAAAACCCCTTTGGTTTCCATGGTTTATACACAAATAATTCAGCGCTATATGGGTTAACGGCACATTCCCCTGCTGCTTATGCATATCGTTTTATTACACAGAGAGATAATTACCTCGCTTATTTGTCCAGGTTTTATATCACTCGTCCATTCCACCGTTTTCTTTGTCGCGTCTTTAATGGTCCTCATTGTTGTCGTAATGGAGTATTTATTCATAGACCTCAGTAGCTAATGAATATTTGACTTTCAAACTAGCAGGATGAAGACCGCCATGTGACCACAGATGGTGCTGCAGATTCCTTCATGCAATAAAAATACTTTCAAAATGACATATTGTCTTTATCCCACAGCAAAAGAATACAAACAATCTCAGGATTCATAATTTTAGGCCATCAGTACAGACAACCTCGAAACTCACAACTTAAATATAATAATTATTCTTCTGTTTTTGTTCCATTATTTATGTTACTATTTTTTCGTCATTTAAAATTATAATTCTGCTTCTGTTTGAGTTGAATTATTTATGTTTCTATTTTTTCGTCATTTAAAATTATAATTCTGCTTCTGTTTTAGTTGAATTATTTATGTTTCTATTTTTTTCGTCATTTGAAGCTGGAATTGCTAACGCAATTTCAAGCTTTAAATGACGAAAATTTAATTATCTTAAATCCTTATATCATTCTAAATATCCTAAATCATAATATTATCCTAAATTGAATTATTTTATCACTTAAACCATTTTATCAATTTCATTGGCCTTTCGTGTGGTTTGAAATTTGCCTGTAAACGTATATACACATACGGTCCTAGCAGCACATAAGTTAAGATTGGTTCTCTTCATTAACATGTATTACATGTATCATGGAGAAGAAACTAAAAACACACCACAAAACCAATTCCGTTTGTTAAATTACGTCACAAAATACAGTGAGATTACACGAATCAACATATTTTGAATACCGTTATTCCGATAGAAAATGTCGGTACCGATTTAAGACTGGGAGTTTAGAAATGCAATTTCGAGTATTTTTTTCTTTACAATTTTATTTACAATTCTGTGAAATTTCTTTATTTTTTTTTCTCGATCACCGTAACATGGGATCAAATGTAGTATTCTACCCCCCCCCCCACCAATCAAAATGTGGCTCTGTTTGTCACATGAAGAGATCGGCCAATCACCGCCGCCATTCGATTGTTATTTAAATCAGGGTGTAGAATAACATACTTGGGCCCAAATATGTAGTATTTCCTTATACATTCGTCATGCAAACATACCATTTTAGCACTGTAGTTTTATTAATGAGTTTGGACGATGGTAGACTGCTTTCTGAAGTTTCAGATAAAGTTGAATAGTTTATACAGTCTGATATCGCGTGCGAAGATCCTTCATCAGACTTTACCCATTGGCCACGGGATATAATCTTATTTCATGGCGGGGACCGACTTTAAACGTCAAAATCAGACGTCTATAGACGTCAGAATCTGACGGTTAAGTCGATCCTCGCACTGAAAGAATTAACATATTTATAATGGCCGTAGACCCATAACATAGGTATTCAAATGAACCCGAAAAAGCTAATTAAGACATTTATGATGATTTCAAATTAATAAAAACGTTGGTCTCCATGGTGTATGCAAACATATTTCAGCGTTGTCAGGGCTTATCTAATAGCAGTTTGAATTGTTTGCTTTAATCATGATAATATAAACACAAACATAGCATTTCAGCCTAGTTTCGTAACAAATCAGTCAGAACAAGTATTACTTTCAGCAAATTAAACTAATACTAGCTTGAAAGTTTTACTCCAATATGAAACCACAGTATTTATGTTAGCGTAATAAAAGTATCAATAAATTGACAACTTAAGTGAATTTTCACACGTTTGTCTCTTACTGCATTAAGATTACAATTGATAACACTTTTGTCTTTTGTAGCATTAAGCACATAATTATCTTGTAGCTTTAAGCTTTTAATTAATAACGCTTTCGTCTCGTATAGCAATGTGCGTATTGTGTATTTTTTATTATTTTTTATTCTTGTGGCATCGAGCTAGAGTGTAGAAAGATACATAAAACTACAGTTGCCATCGTTTTAGCCCTTTAATCGCTGCGACCTTCTTAAGACGATCTCTGCACTGTAAGAATTTCAAATATTCACAATGACCGTGGACACATAACATAGATATTCAAATGAAGCGAAAAGAGCTAAGTAAGACATTTATGCTGATTTCAAATTTTAAAAAAACGCATTTGGTCTCCATGGTTTACACACAATTATGACAGCGCTGTAAGTGTTAACCCTTAGAACACTGACCTATTCAATTTAAATTTTCAGTCACTTGAAGTTGTGTCTCGCTACCGCGATCCACAATTTCAAGTGACTGAAAATTTGTATTATTTGTGAAATGCAAGTCTCAACATATATCAGTGTTTCAAAATTGAAAGCACATATTACTTTCAACAACTGGTTATACAGGTGCGAATAAAAACGCAGAATGTCTACTGTAGTCGACATCAGTGTTCTAAGAGTTAACCCTTTTACCGCCAAATTATTCAATTTGAATTTTCTCCCACTTGAAGTTGTGGCTCGCTTCAAGTGAGTAAAAATTATTCAGATTTGACAAAATGGAGGTCAACTCTTTTCAGATCTTGCTTGGTGATGTCACATTTTATCTTTAACATATATAAAATGTGGAGCTAATAAAAAATGAAAACCCGAATATATGCGGCACCGGGGGTTAAAGGGTTAATAAAGTGAGATTGTGTGGGCTGTGAATTTGTCTCCGTATAAAGTATCTCACCAAGTGAATTCAGATTTATGAGCATCTCCGGAGGAATTAATGGTGGATTTCACTCCAGGGTTACACCCCGCTACATATTGCTGGTTTATCCCCGCCTTCCTTCACTGTGGGGTTACACCCGGCTACATATTGCCGCTTTATCCCCGCTCTACTCTATTTCCGCCACTTCACAGAGGATATCTCGTCAGCCAGATAATGTCAGTATGCCCGCGCGAGGCATCGTACCCCAAGATGGATCTGACACCCAGCACGATGGCCTGCAAGAGCCTACTAAATCAGTGTTACGACTCAGACTGTGTGATACACAGCACAGCGGCGGGACAATACCGGGCCGGCGTCGTAGACACCGGCCCAGCATTGGCCCGACGCTGTTCCAACACTTGAAGCCTGTGATAATATCGTCCACTATTCGTGGACAGTGGACATTGGACAGTGTCCGCTCTTGTATTTTACTGGGTGAGAAATAAATAAAGTTGCACGCCTCAGAGTGAGTGGTCCCAGTGGAACAAGCAATAAAATGCGGTTTTGGGCAATCCAGTTGGCATTGGCAACATCCCGTGGAATCTACAAGATTGCAAATAATGGTGTATGTAATCACTGTATCATTACACACAATTAATATATTGAGGGAACGTGTACAATTTGAATGAATAAATTAATGAATGGGGTTTTAGGCCACCTTTGTGCACATGTAGGCTAAACTGGGCCATCCTGGAGATATAAGATTAATGAGATTACGCAGGATTCGAAATTCCCTGGCGGTCTGAGGAAGAGCACGCTATTTCTCGGTCACGTAGGCCCCGACAATACTGAATCTTTACGAGTGATCGGGGACGAAACATTTTGATTATTTGAAACTAGCATGACAGGGCGGTGGAAGAACCCGCGATCTCCGACTTTCCAAACAGGCAGCTCTAACCACTACAACAGTGCCCCCACCATGTACACGATTTATTTCATCATTTATTTCATTAATTTCATTTTCATAGCTTTTAGTCAACATAGCCTAGGTACACGAATCCTTTTTAAGCTACTGGATAACGTTAAGTACTTGTTGAATGAATGAATGAATGAATGAATGAATGAATGAATGAAGAAAGGAAGGAAGGAAGGAAGGAAGGAAGGAAGGAAGGAAGGAAGGAAGGAAGGAAGGAAGGAAGGAAGGAAGGAAGGAAGGAAGGAAGGAAGGAAGGAAGGAAGGAAGGAAGGAAGGAAGGAAGTAAGGAAGGAAGGGAGGAAGGAAGGAAGGAAGGAAGGAAGAAAGGAAGGAAGGAAGGAAGGAAGGAAGGAAGGAAGGAAGGAAGGAAGGAAGGAAGGAAGGAAGGAAGGAAGGAAGGAAGGAAGGAAGGAAGGAAGGAAGGAAGGAAGGAAGGAAGGAAGGAAGGAAGGAAGGAAGGAAGGAAGGAAGGAAGGAAGGAAGGAAGGAAGGAAGGAAGGAAGGAAGGAAGGAAGGAAGGAAGGAAGGAAGGAAGGAAGGAAGAGGAAGGAAGGAAGGAAGGAAGGATGGAAGGAAGGAAGGAAGGAAGGAAGGAAGGAAGGAAGAAAGGAAGGAAGGAAGGAAGGATGGAAGGAAGGAAGGAAGGAAGGAAGGAAGGAAGGAAGGAAGGAAGGAAGGAAGAAAGGAAGGAAAGAAGGAAGGAAGGAACGAAGGAAGGAAGGAAGGAACGAAGGAAGGAAGGAAGGAGCGAACGAACGAACGAACGAACGAACGAACGAACGAGCAAACAAACGAACAAACTAACGAACGAATAAACGAACACATTTTTATTTTGATGGGGATGTAAATTTGCTGCCAAAAATAAATTGATTTATCAGATCTACAATTAACACAGCTGGGTTATGTTAATTGAAGATCTTAAATAACCGAAAGCTCAATACGTCTTTATTGTGATGGGTTTTACCACGTTTTTACTCAAGTTCTATCAAAGTCGGCTACCCGCTGCACAAATAAGGTGTCTTCAAGAGTGAGAAAAATAAACTTGTAGTATCGAAATAAAATTGGATATATAATAAGAATAATCAGTAGCTCTAATTTTCAAATGTTTACTTAGTTACACTGCTACTCTTAAATTGTTCATTTCGCTGCGTTGATAAAAAGCTCAATGTGCATTATTCTCATGAGATTTAATATTTGCATTCTTGCGTGTCTAATCTGTGGATGTCAATATCTCACAGAAAGGAGACAAAATAATCATTTATAATGGAAAACTGGGCTATCCTGAGGATGTGAGATGAAAGAGACACAGGATTCTAAATTTGAGCCCTGGCGATCTGGGGAAGATTACGCTACTGACCCTGACGTAGAAAAACGGTCCCCGCGCTGAAAGGGTTAACCCTTTCAGCGCGGGGATCGACTTTAGTCGTCAAAATCTGACGTCTGTAGACGTCAGATTCAAACGTCTAAAGTCGATCCCCGCACTGTAAGGGTTAACATATTCATAAGGGTCGTAGACCCATAACATAGGTATTCAAATAAATCGGAAAGAGCTAACTGAGACATTTATGATGATTTCAAGGTTAAAAAACCCATTTATTGCGATGTTTTTTTTACAAATTGATTCAGCGCTTTAAGGGTTGAAGTAGGCTACCCGTTGCACAAATAAGGGAGCTTCAAGACTTAGGAAACACAATTTTAATATCGAGATTTAAAAAGGATAGTCAGCAGCTCTAATTTTAAAAAGTTTACTTGGGAACACTGCTACTCCAAAACTGTTCATTTCGCTGCGTTGAGAAAAAACTCAATATGCTTGATTCTCGTAGGATTTAAGGTTTGCATTCTTGCGTGTCTAATCTGGGGATGTCCATATCTCACAGAAAAGAGAGAAAATAATCAATTATGATGAAAGCCTGGCCAGCTTTCTCAGACGTCTCCCCTGAATTCGCTGTGGTTCGCTAACTCCAGTTTGTCTAGCTTGCTGATTACCAGACAAAAACAAATTGGCAGACAAAACTATAAATATAACAGTATAATTATGTTGGTAAAATTAAAAAAATACGATTATTTTATTCGAGTTAATCGAGTGAGTGAGTGGGTGAGTGAGTGGGTCAATTAAATTAATTTAATTATTCTAGCATCCTAGTCCTCATATCTCCAAAGCCGCATTGTGGCCGTAGTTGCAGCTCAATGTTTTGCAGCGTAATAAACTCTTTGACGCTTTTAATCATGTTCAATTTGTTAAAACAAAAACATACTGACTAAGAATTAGCAATGTTCAGATGCAGATATACAATTAAATATTATAGTAGTTAATTTTATAAGGGTTTTAAAATATAAGTGTATTTTTCATTAATTTTAAACTGAAAGTTGCGTCAGAAATGGCTTATTCAAATGTATGAAAAATGTCACCTGGTGAAGATTTAGGCATCTCGATGTACACACAGACAGATATTTTATTCACATAAATACAAGTCATTATTCATATTTATTTGTCACAGTAATATATGTACATGTATTTACAACAAAATGGTTAGTCTGGTAAAATCACACAATCTTAAGTGACATTGTCATAATAAAACATTGAATATTTAGCAAAATGTAAATGATCGCTACTTAAAATAAAATTAAATGTCATATATACGGAATACGGCGTTGTCTCATCGGTGTCAGCTCGATCACTGAAGTTAAGCAGCGTCGCGCCCGGTTAATAATTGGATGGGTGACCGCATGGGACTGCCAGGTGCCGTATACACTAGGACATCGTGCAGCGATATCGTGTCGTGAGGCTCAGAGAACCACGTAAATCATATGGCTCGTCTGACTGACTTTGAGTTGCACGTAAAAAAAGCCCAATGGACGTAGGCGCAGTTTCCATCCGGCGAGACCCCAGAAAATCCACAATGTACTTGGCATGCACATAAGGCTATGAATTATATCATGAATGATAACAGGCCTTGCTAAGTTACTCCCGTGGCGCAATATCACAATAGTGCGTACTGCCACGTAATAAACAGATACAGATATATGAAGACAGATGTTTCCCGCATTAAAACCAGAGGTAAAATAGGTACTATGTATAATACACAAAAAGTATTTGTAGTAGTAGTACAATATTATTATGATTTGTTAAAAAAAATATTACTAAAATATTGAATAATGAATACGTCAGGTTTATTCTCAAATACGCTGGCCCAGTTTAGCCTACATGTGCACAATTGTGGCCTAAAACCCCATTTCATTTTCATTTCTCAAATGCGCCGTTACAGCGGCCATCATGAGGCTAAATTGGTGACAATGCATCTTTAGAAAGGTGAACGTTAGATTTCATACATAGAGTGGTCAACACTCACACATAGGATTTGCTCCCAAGTAATCCATAATTGTTTATTGGGTCGTATATCTTCTTTGTCTGTCCACGGCCCATTAGCATTCATACATTCACTCCTGTGTGGACCGTATGTGCCTGAAAATACAAAATATTCACACAATGTTGTTTGAGTGTTGGCCCAGCGTCTACGACGCTGAACCAACACTCAACCAATATTGGGTCAAAATCCTGTGTTTGCTGGGTTTGAGTCTGCATCCAGAGATGGTGAAGTGTGGGTTTAATGTTGGGTCAGCGTCGTAGACGATGGGCCAACATTAAACCAACACAGCTTTCAACCCATTATTGGTTTATTGTTGGGCTAGCGTCGCAGACGAGAAAACAACATTAATCTGACACTAGCTCAACGTCTGAAGTTTGCTGTTTTGTGCTTTATTGACAGTAATACAGCAACTATTCACATAGTAATTGTTGGGATATTCCTCACATGAAAACGGCAATAAAGATGGAGATGTGCAATATCAAAACAACTGATATACGTGTGTTATAGTTGTCAATTTGTTATTTTAAAAATATGTATATTTATTTTATATTTATATTGTTTATTTGATACCTGTAATTTATATTTAATTTTAAATTTATTATAAAACAATGAATTGTCATTTTTATTATAATCAATTTATCATTCTGATAATCAACTTGTCATTTGCATTATTATTATTAAGGATTTTATTAACTGATTAAATGATCAAATGATAAACATTCTGCGCAATCGATGAACTACACGTAAAAGTTATTGCTTTTTAAACTCTTACAGTAAGATCATTCTGAGCTAATTTATCTGTTTATGGAATAGTTTGATTCAACATACACGCTTTACTTCTAGATAAAAATAGCTCATACAAAAAATAAAACGAAAACTGCCTTTAGCAAATATAATATTTAACCAAGGAATATATATATTCCTTAAGCAAGCGTTTTTGTTTCGTGTAAATGCCATAGATGTATCACTATCAATTAACTGACCACGACCATGATGTCCATGTTGTCAGTAATGATTATATTACTCGATATCACAGCCATAAAGACTGGCGATTAGTGATGATAAATAATTAATAGGCGATGTAAATGGCTGAGTATTGTGATACACTATATTCAGTGTTCAGCGGGTATTTGATCTGTGGATCTCGTTGTTTGCTGGCTGTCCATTCAGGGAGACATGACAAATGAAATGAACTGAATCGGGCTTTAGACAACTTTTGTGTAGATATAGGCTAAACTGGGCCAGGAGAACCTCCTGAGAATGGTGAGATGAGTGAGATGACACTTCCCACCAGTCACAGGATTCGAAATTCAAACCCTGGCGGTCAGAGACCGAGCACGCTACATCTCGGTCACGGAGTTTCCCCGCAATACTGAGTTTTACGAGTGGATGGGGAAGAAACAATTTTGTTTCTTTCAAACCGCCGCGACCGGGAAACAAACCACTACCACAGGGCCTCAGGCCCCAGGGAGACATGACACGTTGACCCATTGATGGTTTAATGTTGGTCCAGCGTCAAAGACGGTGGTCCAACATTAAGCCAACATAGAGTCGACGTGCAATGTTTGCTGTCTATTCACAAATGACCATCATATCAAACAGAATACGTTGGCCCACCGCTGTTTAAATGTTGTTCCAACGCCGTAGACGTTGGGCCAACATTCAAACAACACTGGGCCAACATCTCATGTTTGCTGATATTATATTGATTCACTGACGAGCGCGAGATACCTTGTGTGGATTATTCTAATATGTTTCAATTGGTAATAAATGTATAGCAACATTGATGCACCCTGCCCCGTCAGGTCAGACCGTCAGACTACCAGTCTGGGCAGTCTGCCGGTAGCAGACAACTGGATAGATGAAGATGCATTGATGTAACACTTATAAACGTAATATATTTGAGTCGAAAAGATCAAAAGTCCATCAAATAGCCCTTTTTGCACTCAGACATGTTCTCTCATTTTTAATACATTAATTGTTACCACCATTCTTACTTTAATGTGTGTTTAAAATGTGTTGAGTTAGAGAGTGAGACCATTTCACATGAATGTACTAAATGGTTCTTTATAGCACACAATATCATACATAACACTACACACTGTAACTTTCGAACCAAGATAGCCGGAGTTCGACACGCTCGGGATTTGAACCATTGGTTGACACATCTTTATCAAGGCTTAGGCATTCGTTCATCATTTCAATGCTTATGAACTTTTATTCCAAGAAGTTAACAAAACAAAACAGTTTGTAGGGAATATATTATAGCGATTCACCAGGGAAAAGTGACATTCTTATCTTCAATCTAAGCATGAATTGCATGAGCATCTTGTGAGAAATTGAACAGGGGCCTATTATAATTTGTTTTATTTATCTTAAGGCTGAATTTACCATTGTCATCTTCATCCACTACAAGCCGCGAATTGCTGTCGCAATTTTCGACTTGTAGGGGATGAAGATGATTTGATGTGGATGAGAAATTAAAGAAAATTGCGATGTATTTGTAAACCAGCTTCATGAAAATTTCCATTCTAAAACCCTTAGTCGTAGGGAAATTAAGTCAGTTTTCAGGGATGTAAAATGATGCTTTAATGCATCGTGAGGACTTAAAGGGTTAAAAGAGGAGAGATGTTAATGTTAATTTCACATCAGGGTGTCTAGAATTAACTGTCCTAAAACCCTGCTTTTTTAACCCTTACAGTGCGGGGATCGATTTCAGACGTCAGATTCTGACGTCTAAATTCGATCCACGCACTGTAAGAAGTATTCAAATGAAGCGAAAAGAGTTAACGAAGACATTTATGATGATTTCGCATTAAAAAACCTTTGGTCCCCATGGTTTATACAGAAATATTTCAGCTATTTTAAATTACTTTAATTCACATTCGGCCGAGACTTTCATTATCAATGTGAACATAAACGATCTGGTTTTATTAAATTAGCGTACACTGTATAGACTGGATTGATTTGGTTGAAGACGGTCAGTCAGCACAACTTTATAATTCCGCGAACAAGGAGGTGTTGAACGCTGAGAATCTATGAGATGATGTCAGCAGATCTGAGTTTAGGAGAAGCTTAATGTCGTCGTGCAGTAGTCCAAGGGGAGCAATCATTACCACGTAAAAGTCACTCAGTCCCCCAGCGGTCTACCTAGGAGCGGTCGTGACTGAACCGTTAACAATAAATCGTAAACGACACTTGTACGTAAGCGTCACTTGTACATAAACGTCACTTGTACGTAAACGTCACTGAGACACGCGTAACCTGTGTACATGGTTACTGAGGTAACTGTTAGCAATTAATGAAATCACGCCGTTGCAGACGTAGATGGACGTGGCACAACGATAAGAATATCCTGTCATGAGAATTCAATATCTACTTGGTGTAGGTCTGCAGAAAAATATCGTGTTTCTCCTCTCTCACTAATTAAATTGTTTTTATGCTGTGTCCTTAGGCAAAGCACCTCAAACTCACGTGCTTAACTTCACTCAGGTGTAAATGAGTACCTGGTAGGACAGCTGTGGAAATATGTACGATAAGTTCCGTGCCCTGACATGAATGCATGAAAAAACGTCATTTTAGACAGATATATAGGGTCTAGTATGGGAATGGGACTGATTTAATATTTCAGGCTGTTGTATGCACTTCGTGTTATTACATTAACCTGGGGCAGTATGTTGTCATTTGACTTTGATCTATGGAGTGAGCCGACCTACCCCCTTAAATCACCACCCACCTGATCTGATGCACAGTGATTACCACGGGGGAGGGGGGGGAGTACCTGTCTCACCGCCGAGAGATATATTATCCTGCATCTCAGTGCATTAAGAATACGATCTACTTTTTTAAAGCAAGTTTTAAATCTTAGAAGTAAAATGGCAGTAAAATGGATCAAATGATTTGTGATAGATGTCCCTCCGTAGACTTAAATAGTTAAATATGCAAAAACTGTGAATATGCGAAAACTGTAAATTACTGGTCGTCATATGCGTAGAAAGCAGGACACCATGTCAGAGAGAGTATCACGCATGACAAGTTTTCAGATGGTGTAGATGGATAATTCGATTTGAGAGTAGTCATTTTTCAAGAAGGGAATTTTTATGCTCGTACGTGTATGATTTTGCCATAGATTGATCGACGTTCAATCAATCAATCAATCAATCAATCAATCAATCAATCAATCAATCAATCAATCAATCAATCAATCAATCAATCAATCAATCAATCAATCAATCAATCAATCAATCAATCAATCAATCAATCAATCAATCAATCAATCAATCAATCAATCAATCAATCAATCAATCAATCAATCAATCAATCAATCCATCAATCAATCAATCAATCAATCAATCAATCAATCAATCAATCAATCAATCAATCAATCAATCAATCAATCAATCAATCAATCAATCAAGCAATCAATCAATCATTCAATCAATCAATCAATCAATCAATCAATCAATCAAACAAACAAACAAACAAACAAACAAGCAAACAAACAGACAAACAAACAAACAAACAAACAAACAAACAAACAAACAAACAAACAAACAAACAAACAAACAAACAAACAAACAACAATCAGTAAAACTATCAAGTAAACAAGCAAACAAGCGAGTAAGAAAACAAACACGTAAGCTTAATTATCAACATGCTCCACATACAGAAAGCGTTTCGTTACATGTTTTATGTTTAACGAAAACACACACGGTTAAATATAATATAATTATTTGCAAACACGAAAACCTAATTATCAACAAACTCCACATACAGGAAGCGTTTCGTTACACGTTTACGTCGCTCAGGAATGGAGAGGGGTCTGAGGTTCGGGACAATTCGTGGAGTGCTCACTTATCCCGAGCTTACAGGATCGATGAGAAGCGTTTGCCTCGCTCTCATCCCGTCTCCGCTGTACCACACAGCCTCAGCAAAGCCAGAAGGCAGTAACTGCTCACTCTACAAGTAAGCAGTTACTGCCTTTTGTCTTTGCACGCCAGCACACGGCCATTGACTGAGATGATCGCTGTTGTTACTGGTTCATTCTGTGATTGAGAGCGGGGTATTATCTGACCAGCAGCGCCACCACTCCGTCAGCATCAACACTCAAACACACATTAAATGCTGCGGCATAGATCCCTTTGTGTTACTGGGTATTAAAATACACCTCCGATATCAGTCTATTGTCAAACCGTAGATTAGGATCTACAAATCTACTGTTATTAATGCTGGCCAGGTCGGGCAAAATATACAGGTTTAACCATGAAACTGCATGTTCCGTAGTTGACCATGCTGACAATGCAATTGCGTTTTTTATATCAAATCTTAGAACACATTTACCTGTTTTGTGCATTTTAAGTCGAAGAAAGAACTCAATTACGATAGATTCGTAGATCTGAATATACTCGGCGCTGTGCGCGTTGCACATTCGGAGATCTACAAATTTATCAAATTTATTTGTTTCTCCTTGACCTAATTTATTGCTGTGACAGAGCTTCCGTTGGTAAATTAACAGTCATTGTATTTTTCGTTTTAGCGACTCAGCAATAAAATAGGATGAAGTGTGTGCTGTATTAAATCGTAGATGTGAAACATATTAGTAATATTATAAAAGCATTATACATTCTGTTAATATTCATGTTGATCATGACATTTGTATCTATCTATCTGTATATATGTGACATTACGCCAATGTTTGCTGGGTAACAAACTAATAAACATGAAGCATGGAATCAATGCTGGCTCAATATTGCCAATTATCTGCCACTCTGGTACAACATTCACCCCTTGAGCGCGAGCATCGACTCTTGAAGTCTATGGACGTCAGATTCTGACTTCTAAAGTCAATCACAGCATTTAAATAATGAAAATATTTCTGATGGCCGTAGACCCATAACATAGCTATACAAATGTACCGGAAAGAGCTAGCTAAGCCATTTATGATGATTTCAAATTAAAAATAAGCCTTTGGTTTCCATGGTTTATAGAAAAATAAGCCAGCGCTTTAACACTTTTAAGCCTGAATTTATCATTGTCATCTTCATCCACTACAAGCCGCGAATCGCTGTCGCAATCCTCGACTTGTAGTGGACGAAGATGATTTGAAGTGGGTGAAAAAATAAAGAAAATCGCCGTGTATTGGTAAACCAGTAGAGTAAGTGGGTGAAAAAATAAAGAAAATCGCCATGTATTGGTAAACCAGTTTCATGGCAATTTTCGTTCTAAAACCCTTGGTTGTAGGAAAATTAAGTCTGTTTTCAGGGATGTAAAATGATGCTTTAATGCACCGTGAGGGCTGAAAGCGTTAGGAGTTAGACCAGCATTGGTTCAATGCTTCATGGTTGCTGGACAGTAACTGGGAGATGTTCAGCCAATGCTGGCATAATGTTGGCTCATCGTCTGCAACGTTTATTAAACATGAAGCCAGCATTGTTTCAATGTTTCATGTTTGCTGGTTAACAATGGTCTGAATCCCTGAGTCCATGGACTTACCGATCCATTCAGGGAATAGATGACGGTCCCTTATCCCCCATACCCGTGTAATCCTCGACCTGTTCACTAGAAATCCGGCATCCATGGAAGGATTGTGAACGGTAAATAGAGAAGCAAATTGTAATTACAAAATGACCACTTTACTGTATTGTTGTATTCAGAGGGTATTAACATAAATCCACAGTGTTACAGCACTGTGTTGTTGTTGTGTTGTTATTATTAGTATGTAGCGAACCAACCAATTCATTCATTCATTCATTCATTCATTCATTCATTCATTCATTCATTCATTTATTCATTCATTCATTCATTCATTCATTCATTCATTCATTCATTCATTCATTCATTCATTCATTCATTCATTCATTCATTCATTCATTCATGCCAATATTACCACAATGCACAACATCCTGTTAAACAACATCATGTAAACATACTTAATATTTAGAGAAATACAACCTTCTTGAATGCTTAGCCTCCGCAGCAGCACGCTTATTAGTACATTGTACATTGGTACCAGAAGAAGAATAAGGGGTTTTCAATCGTTGATAAGCCATTTTCTCACAATCTAACATTACATTGGTACCTGATGAATCAGGGAGTTTTTAATCTCTATGAAGCCATTCTTTCTCACACCTATTGGGCAATCTGATATTAAATTGGCATCAGAAGAAGCAAGGGGTTTCAATCATTCAGAAACCTCATTAGAAGAAGAATGAAGCCATTCTCTGTCACAACTATTAAGTAATATAACATTACATTTTTAAAGAAGAATCAGGGTTTTTAAATCATTGTGAAGCCATTCTCTGTCACGCCTATTGGGTTATCTAACATTACATTGGTACCAGAAGAATCAGGGAGCTTCAATCAATATGACGCCATTCTTTTTCACACCTGTTGTATAATCTAACAAACATTGGCATCAGAAAAATCAAGGGGTTTCAATCATTCATAAGCCATTCTCATTAGAAGAAGAATGAGGGGGTTTCAATCATTGTGGAGCCATTCTCTCTCACACACATCTATTGGGTGATCTAACATTACATTGGTACCAGAAGAATCAGTGGTATCCAATCATTGTCAGCCCATTCTCTCTCACACCTATCGGGTAATCTAATATTACATTGGTTCAAACACATATTGGATAATCTAACATTTCACTCGTACCCTAAGAATCAGGGGTTTTCAATCACTGTGAAGCCATTCTCACTCACACCTATTAGGTGATCTAACATTTCTGCCTGGGTGGCTTCTCGGCACAACACATACAAATCGGTCAATTAGTGCCACATTTGCCTGGAGTCTGGGCTGCTGGCTGAATTAATCCCCTGTCTCACCCCCCCCCCCCTCTCCCTCCTGATCAGACCACGTGTGAGAGGCAACCATCAACCTTAGTTAATGTTGTGCGATTTACACACTAGACGTTGATGCAATGCAATGTTGGGCCAGCGTCCCAGACGGTGGTCCAACATTGACATACCATTGGGTCAACGTGTATTGCTTCTTGTGTGTATGCTCCACCAATGGTTCCACTTATTGAAATGGAAAATGTCCCGCCATAATATCATATTATGTAGCACTCATTTTAGTGACAAATGTCGTATGAGTGACAAAATGGCAAATTATCAGTCAGAATGATGTATGTGCCATCAATTGAGTGAAAATGTCCCTGACAGCCAGTCTACTATTGACAGTCACTTGAGTGAAATGTGGCTGCAGCAAAAATATGTGCCACTCATTTGAGCACATACGCCTGTAAGGAGGAGTAAATGTCATCATCTACATCTGATTTAATACCAGTTCAGTCAAGGAGAAAGAACGAAATTCGATAGATTCGTAGATCCGAATGTACGAGGCGCGCAGCGCCGAAGATATTCGGATCTACGAATCTATCGTAATTGAGTTCTTTCTTCGACTTAAAATACACACAATATGTACATATGTTCCAATTTTTCATATGGAAAAAAGTAATTTCTTTTTTCAGCATGGCCTATAATTAACCACGAAACATAAGCAATTTCATGGTTAAACCCTGCATATTGAGATCTGTAGATCCGAATCTACTGTGTTAACAATAAACTGACGTCACGGGTGTATTTTAATTATGCAGAAGTAACACTATTCTCAGAATACAGCAAATGAGCTGTGACTATCACTTTATGATGTCCCCTTGTCACACAAAATTATCCTTATTATTATTAGCGATGATAGGGTTAGAGACGTTATCATGTGATACCCAGCAAACTAAACCATTTGTATAACATTTATACAATGTTAGGCTAACTACGAAGACGTTGGGCCGATGTTGTATAAATGCTATACAAATGTTTCGTGTTTGCTGGGTAGGCGATACAAATTATCAAGTTTGTCATCGTATGGAGATATTTTTTTCTAGATTTATTTCAATATGCATTCTGCTGTCATGAAAACTCTTGTAGATTCATTGTTTCATGTAGAAAATGCCAGATGAAAGTGAGTCGTTTCTTCATTGTATCATAGACCAGTCTTCATACATCATGGGTTCTAACAGTATTTTTTACAACACAGATGTATTCAATAAAGTCTTTGTAATGTATTTACCCAGCAAACACAGTACAATAATTCAACATTATTTTAATGCTGGCCAGCATCTACAACGTTGGTCCAGCATTAAACAACATTAAATGTATCGTGTTAACTCAATGTTGTTTGTGAGCTGGTCCATTGTCTACGATGCTGGCCCAGCATTAAAACAACATTGACTGTCTGCATCGTGTTCACTGGGGACTTCCTCTAATATGGTAAGAACTCCATTATCTCTGACGGCTTTCCATACACCTTCCTGGCTAGCTATAGTTTTTCTTTGTTTTAATGGTAGATTATAACAAAGACTTTATATGAATAAAGGATAGGTCTGACAAAGACACTGGATATGCGCAGAGAATGAGAGAACACTCTTGTAGCTGGTACAATCAACACTCTACTATGGCACTATGGTGAACTCGTACAACGCTTAACTATTTGTGTATAATCAATGGAGACCGAAGCTGTTGTTTTTCAATTTGAAATCATCATAAATGTCTTAGTTAGCTATTTTCGCTTCATTTGAATACCTATGTTATGGGTCTGCAGCCATTATAAATATTTCATTTTGAGTCTAAAGTCGGCCCCCGCACTGATAGAGTTACCATAGGTACCTTAACAAGTGTTATGTAGCCTATGTACACTACACTGTACGTTATCACTATAACATATAGAAAGTACCTTAACAATTGCTATGTATGTACACTACACTGTACTGTGTCAATATAGTGTACATACAGTACCTTAACAATTATTATGTACGTACGCTATTCTTGTCTAGAGTGTACATTATTCTCTCCGAAGAATGTACATTTTCTTATCCATTCTTTTAATAGAGGTTTCTTTAGGAAAAATCGTACCGTAGAAAGATCATATGATCATGTTCTCCAACTAACATTTCAATATCTATACGTGCAAAGGGTTTTGAATCAATAAATTATTATCAAGGCCATTGTTGAGCAAATACACTTGAAGAACGAGCAACTGAGTTAATACTTTGACTTTCAACTGTTGTTCCAATTCATTCATTCATTCATTCATTCATTCATTCATTCATTCATTCATTCATTCATTCATTCATTGATTCATTGATTCATTTATTCATTCATTCATTCATTCATTCATTCATGTATTCGTTGATTTTGATTGATTCATTCATTTTTTCATACAATAATTCATTCGTTCATTCATTCATTCATTCATTCATTCATTCATTTATTCATTTATTCATTCATTTATTCGTTCGTTCGTTCGTTCGTTCGTTCGTTCGTTCGTTCGTTCGTTCGTTCGTTCGTTCGTTCGTTCGTTCGTTCGTTCGTTCGTTCGTTCGTTCGTTCGTTCGTTCGTTCGTTCGTTCGTTCGTTCATTCGTTCGTTCGTTTGTTCGTTCGTTCGTTCGTTCGTTCGTTCGTTCGTTCATTAATTCATTCATTTATTCATTTATTCATTTATCCATTCTTTCATTTATTTATTCATTCATTCATTCATTCATTCATTCATTAATTCATTCATTCATTCATTCATTCATTCATTAATTCATTCATTCATTCGTTCGTTCGTTCGTTCGTTCGTTCGTTCGTTCGTTCGTTCGTTCGTTCGTTCGCTCGTTCGTTCGTTCATTCTCCCATCGTTATTCGTCTATTACTCGCCTTGTTTTGACTAACATCTCCCTCCTTGAAGCTTATTACATACTCCTATCTCACTCCTTCTAGGTTACTACATACTCCTATCTCACTCCTTGTAGGTTACTACATACTCCTATGTCACTCCTTGTGGGTTACTACATACTCCTATCTCACTCCTTGTAGGTTACTACATACTCCTATCTCTCTACTTAAAGCATAATACATATTCCTATCTCTCTCCTTAAAGAAAAATACATATTCCTATCTGTCTCCTTGAAGCTTAATACATATTCCCATCTCTCTCCTTGAAGCCTAATACATATTCCTATCTCACTCCTTGAAGCCTAATACATATTCCTATCTCACTCCTTGAAGCCTAATACATATTTTTATCTCTCTCCTTGAAGCCTAATACATATTTTTATCTCTCTCCTTGAAGCCTAATACATATTCCTATCTCTCTCCTTGAAGCATAATACATATTCACATCTCTCTCCTTGAAGCCTAATACATATTCCTATCTCTCTCCTTGAAGCCTAATACATACTCCTATCTCACTCCTTGAAGCCAAATACATATTCCTATATCTCTCCTTGAAGCCCAATACATACTCCTATCTCTCTCCTTGAAGCCTAATACATATTCCTATCTCACTTCTAGAAGCCAAATACATATTCCTATCTCTCTCCTTGAAGACAAATACATATTCCTATCTCTCTCCTTGAAGCATAATACATATTTCTATCTCTCTCCTTGAAGCCTAATACATATTTCTATCTCTCTCCTTGAAGCCTAATACATATTCCTATCTCTCTCCTTGAAGCCTAATACATATTCCTATCTCTCTCCTTGGAGCCTAATACATATTCCTATCTCATTCATTGAAGCATAATACATATTTCTATCTCACTCCTTGAAGCATAATACATATTCCTATCTCTCTCCTTGAAGCCTAATACATATTCCTATCTCTCTCCTTGAAGCCTAATACATATTCCTATCTCTCTCCTTGAAGCCTAATACATATTCATATCTCTCTCCTTGAAGCCTAATACATACTCTCTCCTCAAGTTAGTATCGTGGGGAGCCTCCGTGACCGAGAGGTAGCGTGCTCGGCCTCAGACCGCCAGGGCTCGAATTTCGAATCCTGTGTCTGGAGGACAGTGTCATCTCAATCATCCCACCATCCTCAGGAGGTTCTCCTGGCCCAGTTTATCCTATATGTGCACAAAGGTGGCCTAAAGCCCGATTCATTTCATTTTATCTCTCTCCTCAAAGCCTAATACAGCCACCGTCCTTCTATTACTCACCATGTACAGTGTGATGTTTGTGTTGATATTATTATGGAGAGAGGATTGATTTCAGCTGAATATTTAGGTTGAGTTGAGATGGGGGATCCAGAGGCTCAAGTCGGCTTTGGATGATGACAGCCTTATTCACAGTCTAATACCGGGCCACTCAACCAACATGATGGAGTAATGGGCGCTGTTAGTCTAGAAAGTTTAGCAAAGTGTTATATTGGTCAACTCGCTGCGAATTTGAATTTGCAAAAAAACACACGAATGTTTTTTCCGAATGATCCTTATGAACCGTTGTTAATTTGGTGTGTGGGTTTTTACCCACACTGGTGTATTATTAAAACAAAGCTTATCATTGTGTATATTATTTATTACAAATATATGAAAACGGTGTTCCTTTGATTGTGATATGAGTAAATCAGCACTGGTCCACTGAATAAGATGTGAGCCTTTAGGCAAACACATTTCTCATTGGTTACTACAACGTTCAATTTCCAACGCTACAAGCTGCTGTTGCATTCACTAAGCTGCTGCCTTGCTAAAACGTTGGTTTATTGTTGCGCCAACGATGTACATATCGGCTGATTATGTAGTCGTAATTTTTTTGAGATTTTTCAATCAGATCGTGGAGACGTGACATAATGTTCATGTTTGATCCCCATAATTACACCTGATACGTGATCCCGTGAGCTGTTACAGGAGACGTTTACCCGACGCTGATTTAATGTTGGGCCAGCGTCGTAGACGGTGGCTCAACATTGAACCAGCATCGGGTCAACGTCTGGTTTCGGTTTCCCATCTAGTCATCTACATAGCCCCTGGCAATGATAATTAACACGTTCAGTGATTAACCCTTGTGCTGCTAGGCACGGATATATACGGTTTCGAACATGTCTTAGATCAATATAAAGATTACTGAAGTTGATCTAATAGTTTGCGGTAGATGTTTTAATCAATCTACCAATTTAAAATTAGAGATGTCTTTGTTTCATAATATCAATATTTTTCCTCATTTGAAGCTGGAAATTGCGTTAGCGTTAGCAATTTCCAGCTTCAAATGAGAACAAATAGAAGCAAACAATTCAAAAAGACAATGATTAATAGGAACACCCATCCACTGGATCTAATTACTAGAGAATATTTCGGCTTAATATGTGTTGTCAAAGGTTGTCATATTAAAAATCTCATCGCTTTCTGACTCTGAAGTAGATAAAAAAATTCAATAAAATAACTGATCAAATCACTGGTGGTGAGAGTGAAATGAGCGCCTAAACATCAAGACATCAAGACGTATTAAAAAATAATTTTCACAACTTTATACAATATATTTGCAAAATGTTAAAAAAACATTTGTTTTTATAGCGTTATGAAAACAGCTGAAAAATATTTTTTACAATGTTAGAAACATGTTTTGTGTTGGATGGGTAATTATCCTTTCACTTCAAGTTGTGGGTCGCAGTAGCGGTGAACAATTAAATTCTAAAACTTAGTGCTTTAAGGGCTAAGTAGTTAAACGTGCACATCTTAATTAACCTATTTCAAGGTAATATTCCTCCCGCTAATACCTTAACCCTTACAGCGCAAGGATTGACTTTAGACGTCAGAATCTGACGTCTGTAGACGTCCGATTCTGACGTCTAAAGGCGATCCCCGCACTGAAAGAGTAAACATATTAATAATGATCGTAGACATATAGCATAGGTATTCAAATGAAGCAGAAAGAGCTGACTAAGACATTTATGATGATTTTAAATTGAAAAAACCTTCGGTTGCGATGTTTTTTACAAATTAATCCAGCGCTTTAAGGGTTAGGTAACCCATCACATTTCACTAATACCTGAACCTATAGGTTCCCATCTCTTATTTAGTTTTATGGCTTCACCACCATTACTAAGCTGACGGTCACTGCAGGCACCTCCAAGGTTGTCTTAATGTTTGGTCTTCGGGGCGGGGGCCCGAGGGTAGTGGTTAGCACCGCAGCCTTTCACGCCAGAGTTCGGGGTTCGGTTCCCGGTTTCGGCGGTTTGAAAGAAAAACAAATGTTTCTTCCCATCCACGTGTGAAAGTCAGTATTGTGGGGAGCCTCCGTGACCGAGAGGTAGCGTGCTCGGCCTCAGACCGCCAGGGCTCGAATTTCGAATCCTGTGTCTGGAGGACAGTGTCATCTCAATCATCTCACCATCCTCAGAAGGTTCTTCTGGCCCATTTTAGCCTATATGTGCACAAAGGTGGCCTAAAGCCCGATTCATTTTATTTTTTTGTTTGGTCTTCGTCACAGCTAGTTCGCAACCAGCAATCCAACACTGGGTATCAATGCATTTTATGGCTAAGAAGTAAAAATTATTGTGTTATTTTTGTGTTATTACTGGAATTCAAGTTGCAGCGCGGGGATTTTATACTCGGATTTGGAAGATAGAAAACTGATGCTGGCACCAGCTGCGGTAGTAGAACTGAACATCGTCAGATTTATCTTCGTCAGAAACAGCAGGAGGAGTAGCAGGCTTGGGTTTAGAAGATGTTTTTTCTTCGCTAGATTTGACTGACCTTAATCAATCTAATTCTCTCTAGAATCATCATCTGGTGGAGGTGCATACAGTACGTTTTTGAGTGTTTTTTTCTTCCCTTTTGATAATTTTTTAGGGGCATATTTTCCTGCGTGGAGAAACTGGATGTATTTGATGATGTGTGTTCTTATGGAGTTCTGAGTGACGTATTGGGGAGTTGTTGACCCTTTCATACAGACCCTCCCGCCAGCTGGGCCACGAATGGTTCGTTTCGTGAGGATTGGGCGGGTGGTATGTTTCTCGATTCGGGTCGTCTATAGAGCAGTTCACTTCTTGCGAAAAATCGCCGCTCTAGAGAGTTTAAGCAAAAAACTTTTTAATTAGCTCTGACTAACTGAGTGACTCACTCACTCACTCACTCACTCACTCACTCACTCACTCACTCACTCACTCACTCACTCACTCACTCACTCACTCACTCACTCACTCACTCACTCACTCACTCACTCACTCACTCACTCACTCACTCACTCACTCACTCACTCACTCACTCACTCACTCACTCACTCACTCACTCACTCACTCACACACACACTCACTCACACACTCACTCACTCACTCACTCACTCACTCACTCACTCACTCACTCACTCACTCACTCACTCACTCACTCACTCACTCACTCACTCACTCACTCACTCACTCACACACACACACACTCACTCACTCACATACTCACTCACTCACGAATGATTAGAGTTAGTAATATCTGCCTATTGTCTCTAGGCAGCTTCACATGACTACTCAGTCACATCATGACAGAAGCGATGGTAATTCTATTCTCAAACAGATGTTTGTAGACAAAAGACAGCATGATCAATGATCATGTTTTATTGTGAGCTATGAATGTTCCCTTGTCAGACTCAGGCATGTACAATAGAAGATGAAGACACATCTAGTATTTTATGACCATGTATGTGTCTGGCTGGCTACATGTCTCTCTGTCTGCCTTACTCACATATCAATTGTTCTTTGGAATTACCATTGCTGACGCAAATGAAGAAAAAAAACATTACAAATATTCAAAAGTGCCGCAGCTTATTTTATGGACACAATACAGCCCATGGACGTGTAGTCTTTGAACAACTATCCACTTTCTTTTTTTCATTTGTTTTTTAATTCATGTATTTTTGATTTCACCATTCATTCAAACTTTGTAAATATCGAGAAAATGTTCGATGAAACATCAATATAAAATTATGTCGTAGGGTCTAGAAAATATTCATAAAACTTTTCTTTAAATGTTATACAAAAACAATGTTTTTTCGCGTTATAAAAACATTTAAAAAAAATGTCGTATATTATATTGTAGACCCTACGAAATAATGTTTTACAACATTTTTATATGATTTTTGTACAATGTTGGAAACGGGTGTGTTTGTTGGGTGATCACCACAGCACCCACCCCGCTCTCTGACCTTTACAATGCCACAGAGGTCAGATGTTACGTAGAACACGTGCTTAAGCAGATCTGACTAAAGTAGCTTTGATGGCAACTCAGGTCAAAGGTCACAGGGGATTCGCGTGCATGCCCAAGATTATGTCACTGTTGAACTACATCAAAATGCACGCAAACTTCAATGCTGAAAATAAAGTTATTGTACTTTTGTTGATCAACTGTTACTACATTTTCAAATTGTATACAAAATATTGTGTCTCAACCCTTGAGCTGCTGAATTGTTTGTGAGTATTTTTCATTCATTTAAAGCTGGAATTGCTAACGCAATTTCCAGCTTCAAATGAATGAAAAATGTTATTATTTATGAAAAATAGCCATCTCCCAACTTAATTATTTGATTCAGTGAGCTTCTACCAAAAAATATGTTATATATTTTAGTTGCTTACAAACGTATATATACGGCCTTGGCAGCACAAGGGTTTTAAGTCAATCTTTGCACAGTAAGAGTACAACTATTTATAATGGCCGTAGAGCCATAAAATAGGTATTTAAATGAATCGGAAAGAGCTGACTAAGACAATTATAATTATTTCAAATTGAAAAAAACCTTTGGGCCTACATAGTTTATGCGAAAGTATTTCAGCGCTTTAGGGTAAAGATCTATGGGAGTATAGTTGCTGGCGCTGACATCCCTGATTTTGTAGGACGAGTTAAATGTAACTACATGGCTTAGCGTCAGAGTTGATCAGAATAGCTAAAAACTGGGGGTGTTGTATGTTGGTGACAATTGCATGAAAAATGTGAGGGTTACCATACTCAAACTACAATTCCCACATTGCTTTATTCCAGTGAGATGTAAATCTGTCATTAGCAGCTACTAGACAAATCAGTAATCAAACAATCTGGGAGGTCTTAATTCATTACGCAATCGATCGATTACGCAATGAATCAGTTGCGCAAGCATAATTCCGGTGTAACCGCCCAGATTACCCCCCCCCCCTGACTGGATTATATCCGGGTATAATCTGTACTATACCCTAGGTATAGTCTGGGAGATCCCAGACTATACCCTAGGGTATACTCTGGGAACTTCCAGAGTATACCCCACAAGCCCAGACTATACCCGACCAGATTCAGTGTGGGGTATAGTCTGGGCGATAGGGGTATACTCTGGGAGATATCATATATGACTTACAAATTAGCGATATAATATATGATCGTAATCTGGCATAAATCATGTCTCATGTAGCTAACTCTCTGAGGACTAGACTATCTTATGTCCACCATGTTAACCTTTGCAGGGCTAGAGTATAACATGTCTCAGGTATTAACCTTCTGGTGGCTTACATATCTGGCTACTATAGCCAATTATTTAGTGTGCGCCAAATGATTTGGCGCGCACTAAATAATTTAAATAATTAATTGGTGAGCACCAATTAATCACTTGGTGCGCAGCAAATTGTACACGGAAAGCATCTAATTGGTTCGCAAATAGGTTAATGCATGAGGCAAGTGATACTCTAGCCAACAGAAGCTTAAGATTGGAGACATAATTTTAAGATAGTCTAGTCCCAGAAGGTTAATACATGAGACAAGTGATGCTCTAGCCACCAGAAGGTTAATACATAAGCCAGGTGATACCCTAGCAAGCAGAAGGTTAACATAGAAGTCCCCAGAGGGTTAATACATGTGGTACTTTAACCATCAGGAGATTAATATAGAAGGCATGTGACAGTCGAGCCCTCAGAGGGTTAAAACACGAGACACATAATACTCTAGCCTCCAGAGGGTTAATGCATGGGATAGGTGACACTCCAGTAATCAGAAGGTTAAAATCAGGGACATTTGACAGTCTAGCCCCCAGACGATTAATAGACGAGATATGTGATACTCTAGACATATGGTAGTCTAGCACCCAGAGGGTTAATACTTTAGACATGCGATACTCTAGCCACCAAAAAGTTAATGTAATAATAGTTCATACGTGAGACACTTGATTCGCTAGCCCCCAAGGGGTATATTCTAGATAATACCCGGGTATAGTCCAGAATATACCCGGGTATACTTCAGTGGGGGGTTAATCTGGGCGGTTAAACCGGGAAGAGCTTTTCGAATGGTAATAATTCCAGATTTTGCATAGCGTAGTTCTACATAATCGTTTAAGCATTGAATCGTTGAACAAAATGGTATGAGCCACGTAGACCAGGGGGTTATTTTCAATTTGATGTCATCACAAATGTCTTAGCTGTGTCTTTCCGCTTCATTTGAATACTTATGTTTTGGGTCTAAGTCCATTCTACATATTTTACTCTTTCAGTGCGTGGGTCGACTTTGGACGTCTGAATCTGACGTCATATCACTTGCTCATTTATGGCGTTATTATTGATAGCTTTTTCACCTACATGTACCACATCTTCCTAATTTACTTTGAACTGTTACTTTATTATTTGGTTTTAAGATATACTCCTCCACACCGATCGCGATTTATGTTTCCCCGACCTACTTTTTCACAGCATGTACAACGAAGGGGCAGCAGGTAAAGAGGTCAGATCAGGAGGGATACCAGTTTCTAGCCAGTTTCAAATCAAACAAAATGACAATTGAATTGATAAAATGAATTGTGCTAGATGCTCAGTTCATAAAATAATCTAATTTGTAATTGCCTATTTCTCATAAATGAACACATTTTTCGTCATTTGAAGGTGGAAATTGCAATAGCAATTCCAGCTTCCAACGACGAAAAATAGAAGCAAACTATCCAGCAGCACAACACCCAATGTGATGACGTCACCGGAATGTACTGGGGAGGTGAAGGTCATTGACCCGGGGTCAGAGGGGAGCTGTAATGTGTGTCTATTTTTCCGTGGATGAGCGGTGTTTTTGTATTATTCTGACGTTAGATAGAACCCGTCCTTTTACACAAATAGGCTGCCCTGTCACGAACTCTCGCTGCGGTGCCGCTGCTGACAGCACTGTTTTCAGTCCTCCCATACCGCTGGTATGGTGGCGAGTTCTGTCATTGTGTCGTCCCCCTAAACATGGTGAATATGCGACATTTAACCTGTGGAGGCATTTAGCCCTTGAAGTACCAAGTTATATAAAAAAATACCCACTTAAAGTTGTGCCTCAGGTATCTGACCGAAATGGCAAAATTATAATGCTTGAACACTTTTTGTGAGTGAATATTGCTTTACGTCGTTTTCTGCACAATCATGGCAATATTGCGACAGAAGGAAACCCGAAGCCGGGACTATGCCCTACTTTTATTTCGAATAAATGAATGAATGAATGAATGAATGAATGAATGAATGAATAAATGATTGATTGATTGATTGATTGATTGATTGATTGATTGATTGATTGATTGATTGATTGATTGATTGATTGATTGATTGATTGATTGATTGATTGATTGATTGATTGATTGATTGATTGATTGATTGATTGATTGATTGATTGATTGATTGATTGATTGATTGATTGATTGATTGATTGATTGATTGATTGATTGATTGATTGATTGATTGATTGATTGATTGATTGATTGATTGATTGATTGATTGATTGATTGATTGATTGATTGATTGATTGACTGATTGATTGATTGATTGATTGATCAATGTGTGGATTGATTGATCAATGTGTGGATGAATGCATGAACAGAACCAGTAAAAATGTCTCAATAATAAAATATTGAAACATATTCCATAGATAGACGCATTTACGCTTGTAGTGTACAATATGACGTTTTCAATATGACAATCTACATTAATTTCAATATATTGTTCAAGCTCCATTGAATTGTTCGGATATCAACTCTTATACCCCTGTCTAACAGGAGCCGAATTTCTACGAATCGCTTTCCCGAATCGATTCGGGGAAATTCGTTGAAATTGATTCGTACCATGCGTATGGTGTGTGGCCATTCGGACTGATATGGGACGGTACGGGAGGGTTCGGGACATTTTCTAACATGTTAAAAAATTTTGCCGAACCGCCGAATCATTTCATTCGGCTTGAGATTCATACAGTACGTATCTCAATTCGGATTGTACGGATAGGCAAACGTATTAATGCGTAGCAGTTCGTTGGGTTCGGATTAGTAGACGTCTACGCATGGGCCGTAATGTATTCGATTGGTATGCTGGGCGTGCAGAATCAGCCGTACAGTTCATATGACATACGAATCTATGTATACCATCCCGAACTGGGATACGCACGAAGCGAACTGCGATACAGACGATCCGAATCGAGAAACATACCACCCGCACAATCCTCGCGATACAAACAATTCGTGGATCTGATGGCCGCAAGGTCTGTATAAAAGGATCGAAAACTTACGAATTCGTCACTCGGATCATCATCAAGTACATCCAGTTTATCTCATCTTCATCTATCCAGTAGTCTGCTACCGGCAGACTCCTTGATATCACGTATATGTGCTATGAGTATAGAACCCCCCTCTTCCGTGCCCAACTCCTGCAGGCCAGACAATCTGACCTGAGTGTGACCTCCATACCACAGTCAGTAAACCGGTGACGTCATAATGAATATTCATGATGCTCGAACCCCCACCACTTCGTACATGCCTCACACACACCTGTTGTCAAGGTCAGACTGGTAGTCTGACGGTATGACCTGACTGGGCAGGGTGGTTTATCTACACAAGAAAATATGCCTAAAAAAATGTATCAAAAGGGAAGAAGGCTACTCAGAAACGTATTCCACCTCCACCTGGATCTCATTAAATGTATCTGGGTCCATTCTAAGGTAATTCTTGAAGCTGGCAATATCTTCTTCCTGCAGTTCGTATAGCAAAGTCCTGTTGTGGCCCAGTTGGACTCTTTTTTTCAACCAATACTTCACCTTTTTTCTTTTTTTTACTTGCACTCGTCTTCTTGCTTCTTCTTCTCTCTTTTTTTCTTCTTCTTCTTCAATTTCAAGGGCTGTTGCTACACATAGAACTAGCCCCATGCCTGCTACAGTCATTTCGGTTTCTCTGGTCAACGTGTATGCCATTTTTCATAGTAATCAGAAAATGCGGTGAGGAATGGCTGATTAGGCGACTTTTATACCCAAATGGCAATTTTTCGGAATGCTCCAGCTCCCTAAAAGTACGTTTTATACGGACGGTACTGGAGGGTACGTAATCTAGTTTGTATGATACGTAATGGATTCGTATCGAACGTATCGCCATTTGACTGATACGCCTCGTGTTCGGATTGCTCGGTTACTTTGATCGTGACGTGCGTATCGCCATGAATATTGTATAGTTCATTCGGGCAACTGTGTACAGTTGGTACGTAAACATGGTACAGGCATACGTGAGGTATGGCAAATTTATTCGTAAGGTTTGGCCCATACGGCATGGATATGTAATGATATTTAATGATGCGGGAGTACTTTCGGAAGGTACGGCAGCGGTTCGTATGCCTGTCGGCAAGTTCGTATCTCCAGCCCCGAACCGCCACGAATGGCTGATTCGTAGAGAAAATGTAAAATAATGAGTATGGTTCGGTATGGTTCGGGGATTTTTTCATTCGGATAGTGCGCCCCATTCGTCGTGATGCGGGGTTTGGTTAGCCAGCATCATAAGCATTTAATTCGTGGCTTTGTTGCATGACGAATTCTAGATTATTGCCTTATTCTAGTGATTTTTCATTTTTAAAATAAGATTCTGATTTATTCGCACACATTTTACTATCACAATTATCGCACCTTGATATCCTGAAATAACCCTTGCATTGCACTTTTATGTGTGTGATATTTTACATGAGTGCAAACATGATGCACTCCCCCCCCCCCCCCCGATGGTTGTTTAATGCTGCTCCAATAATAACCCAGCATTTGGTCCAGTGAATCATCCTTGCTGAGATATAAGAGGAACAATATAATACATATCAGCAAGACTATATATATATTTTTGATATCAGTTCACAATCTGCTTCTTTATATGACACATACACGTATCTACAGGGCAAATCGTGAGCTTTGGTAAACAAAGAAAAGCTTCTATTCCAGCATTATATTTCCAGCAGCTACGAATGCCATATATCACTCAGTGTGACAAGTAACTCATCAAAAGATGGATGAATTCATTTCTTAGCACAACAACAGACATTGGCATAGCGCTGGCTAAATTGTGAGCCAGTGTCTACAACGCTGGCTCACAATTGAGCCGATCCTAGATCAATCTCTGACGTGGGCTCAGATCAAACCATCAGACTATTAGTTTTTGTCTCGTGAGATCGCCTTGAAGTCTCGTTGATATCTGGCCATCGCCATTTGATTGTGCTTTTTGATGTTGAGGCGTCTGCGGCATTTTATTAGTTGTTCAGGGTACACTCGATCTATGACACCAACTGCCAAGAGGTGATTGATCGAGGCCTGAATGAGGGAAATATCTGAAGCAGCCCCGGATATTTTTAAAGCACCATACACAAAAAGAAGGGTGTTTTTTTCAGATTACGGTACATATGTAGTGGACGGGGCATGGCAATGTATTCTCATTTAAAAGCTTATCATAATTATTTAAATCACCATTTAGTATAATCCCACAGTTCCAGTAAATTCGTCCCCTTGGGTATGAAAGGGTGTATCTGCCACTTCACAAAGTAACAGATACACCCTTTCATATCCGAGGTGGCGTAATATTGTCCTCCACAGTACGTAATATTGCTCAAACAACATCTATGCTGTACATTTAAACTGAACCCTTTTTCAAAATATTTTTATAGTACCTTCTTAATACTCTTCTCATTCTTTATATTTCTTGTGTGATAATGAACTCGAATCGCTTTTTCAACTACCAGTTTGTGAATACATATGTCGTGTATTTCTGAAGCTAGACCATTTTCGTCAGTAATACATTTTTTATTTCATTTCGAAATATTCTAAACAATCCAACTGTTTAACTAAATCGCATATCTCTCAAGTTTTAAAAAATGTGCTATGCTAGTGTAGTCATTAAAAAGAAACTTTCAATGCCTTTATTGTAATAAATTGTATCATTATATCTTTATCAAATGCCATTAAAATATGCCATCAATATAACAAGAATGACAAACCATTTGAGCACTAAGCACGACTATAATCGTTTTAAGCCTTAAAGTGCGGGAATCGACTTTAGACGTCAGAATCTGACGTCTGTAGACGTCAGATTCTGACGACTAAAGTCGCTCCCCGCACTGTAAGAGTTAAAATATTTCTAATAGCCGTAGACCAATAACATAGGTATTCAAATGAATCGGAAAGAGCTAACTAAGACATTAATGATTATTTCAAAGTGAAAAAACCCTTTGGTCTCCATGGTTTATACAAAATATTTCAGCGCTGTAAGGGCTAATCCATTTAATTAGCAGGTTAAATCGTTGTTATTGGGGATGAAATGAGTGTTTACACATCAATATTTGCAAAGGTTTGCTCTCACATTAAATGGGCAGGAGTAATTGTTACCCATTGGAAGTTGTGGATCGCTGTAGCGAAACAAAACTTCAAGTGGGTGAAAAATGAAATAAGAGAACTTCGCGGGAAGAGGGTTAAGATATTAAATCCTCATGGCAATATATATTTAGAGAATACTGTATGATCGTTCATTATTGAGTGATTTGTTTATGGATTTACAGGCCTATATGGTGCTGATCTAAAATATACTAAAACAATAACATTGATAATTTTATGGTGGATTCATGTTTTGGAGTATACATATTTAAAAAAAATAGGTAAAAATTCCGATCTATCCTTATTTTGCATCAGTCAGCTATACCAGTAGATAGAACGAAATCGTGAAAGGAATGTATTTTAATTATTATTCATGTTTGGCTAATGTCCCGGTGTAAAACTTCGTAAATTTAGTGTTCTTGACAACCCATCGTTATGTTAGACCCCGCTTCAGATGTAATATTGGATCCAAATATATTACGAAATCTACTAACTTTAAGATGTATACAAATCGATCATTGAATAATTCGAAATATAAAAAAAACGTACACGATTGAAACAAAAACCACCATTTCCCCATACAAGAAACATGGGAATCCACGCGAGATAAACGGTTTTTTTCTGCACAATCTTACTTGTTGTTTGATGTTTTTGTTGCTGATCACCACTCATTGTAATTGTGCCACGAGAGCAGCTCTGATAAGAGGCTTACGTCTACGACCTGTGACAAGATAAGCCACGATAAGAGGGCATTCAACTAATGCTGTTTCAACCCTTTCTGCGTAGGGACCAACCTTAGATGTCAGAATCTGACGTCTGTAGACGTCAGATTCTCACGTCTAAAGTCGATCCCGTCAGTGAAATAATTAAAAAAAATACAATGACCGTAGACCCATAACATAGGTATTCAAATGAAGCAGAAATAGCTAACGAAGAGGGCATTCAACTAATGCTGTTTCAACCCTTCTGCGTGGGGGCCAACCTTAGATGTCAGAATCTGACGTCTGTAGACGTCAGATTCTCACGTCTAAAGTCGATCCCCGCACTGTAATTATTAATAAAAAATACAATGGCCGTAGACCCATAACATAGGTATTCAAATGAAGAAGAAATAGCTAACGATCACATGTCTCCTACAAGAGCTACAGGGTATCATACATTAATAACAATTATCGGCTGATAAAAATTCCCCTACAACAGCTTCACAACAGAAAAGATTATCCCTTTCAGACCGTCTTTATATGTCTGACGTCTCAGATTCTGATGTATAAAGACGGTCCCCTCACTGAAATAATTTTAAAAAAATACAATGGCCGTTGACCCATAACATCGGTATTCATATGAACCAGAAAGAACCAACTAAGACATTTATGATGATTTCAAATTGAAAAAAAACTTTAGTTTCCATGGTTTAAAGAGAATTATTTCAGCGTTGTAGGGGTTAACCCTTGTGCTGCTGAATGGTTTGTTTCTATTTTTCGTCATTTGAAGCTGGAATTGCTGACGCAATTTCAGCTTGAAATGACGAAAAATGTGTATTTATGACAAAATAGATATTTCCAATATCGAATTATTGGATTAGCTTAGCATCTAACAAACAAGCTGCTAACTAAGCAACTACCAAACAATCTTATCAAATTTTACATGAGTGCAAACATGATGCACTATCCCCCCCCCCCAATGGTTGTTTAATGCTGCTCCAATAATAACCCAGCATTTGGTCCAGTGAATCATCCTTGCTGAGATATAAGAGGAATAATATAATACATATCAGCAAGACTATATATATGTTCTTGATATCAGTTCACAATCTGCTTCTTTATTTGACACATACACATATCTCCAGGGCAAATCGTGAGCTTTGGCAAACAAAGAATAGCTTCTATTCCAGCATTATATTTCCAGCAGCTACGAATGCCATATATCACTCAGTGTGACAAGTAACTCATCAAAAGATGGATGAATTCATTTCTTAGCACAACAACAGACATTGGCATAGCGCTGGCTAAATTGTGAGCCAGTGTCTACAACGCTGGCTCACAATTGAGCCGATCCTAGATCAATCTCTGACGTGGGCTCAGATCAAACCATCAGACTATTAGTTTTTGTCTCGTGAGATCGCCTTGAAGTCTCGTTGATATCTGGCCATCGCCATTTGATTGTGCTTTTTGATGTTGAGGCGTCTGCGGCATTTTATTAGTTGTTCAGGGTACACTCGATCTATGACACCAACTGCCAAGAGGTGATTGATCGAGGCCTGAATGAGGGAAATATCTGAAGCAGCCCCGGATATTTTTAAAGCACCATACACAAAAAGAAGGGTGTTTTTTTCAGATTACGGTACATATGTAGTGGACGGGGCATGGCAATGTATTCTCATTTAAAAGCTTATCATAATTATTTAAATCACCATTTAGTATAATCCCACAGTTCCAGTAAATTCGTCCCCTTGGGTATGAAAGGGTGTATCTGCCACTTCACAAAGTAACAGATACACCCTTTCATATCCGAGGTGGCGTAATATTGTCCTCCACAGTACGTAATATTGCTCAAACAACATCTATGCTGTACATTTAAACTGAACCCTTTTTCAAAATATTTTTATAGTACCTTCTTAATACTCTTCTCATTCTTTATATTTCTTGTGTGATAATGAACTCGAATCGCTTTTTCAACTACCAGTTTGTGAATACATATGTCGTGTATTTTCGTCAGTAATACATTTTTTATTTCATTTCGAAATATTCTAAACAATCCAACTGTTTAACTAAATCGCATATCTCTCAAGTTTTAAAAAATGTGCTATGCTAGTGTAGTCATTAAAAAGAAACTTTCAATGCCTTTATTGTAATAAATTGTATCATTATATCTTTAACAAATGCCATTAAAATATGCCATCAATATAACAAGAATGACAAACCATTTGAGCACTAAGCACGACTATAATCGTTTTAAGCCTTAAAGTGCGGGAATCGACTTTAGACGTCAGAATCTGACGTATGTAAACTTTAGATTCTGACGACTAAAGTCGCTCCTCGCACTGTAAGAGTAAAAATATTTCTAATAGCTGTAGACCAATAACATAGGTATTCAAATGAATCGGAAAGAGCTAACTAAGACATTTATAATTATTTCAAAGTGAAAAAACTCTTTGGTCTCGATGGTTTAAACAAAATATTTCAGCGCTGTAAGGGCTAATCCATTTTACTAGCAGGCTAAATCGCTGTTATTGGGGATGAAATGAGTGTTTACACATTAATATTTGCAAAGGTTTTCTCTCACATTAAATGGTCATTACATGAGTAATTGTTACCCATGGGAAGTTGTTGATCGCTGTAGCGAAACAAAACTTCAAGTGGGTGAAAAATTAAATAAGAGAACTTCGCGGGAAGAGGGTTAAGATATTAAATCCGTATAGCAATAGCTATTTAGAGAATACTGTATGATCGTCCATGATTGGGTGATTTGTTTATGGATTTACAGGCCTATGTGCACAGGCCTAAGCACAGGACAGATTCATTTATTGTAAATGGTGCTGATCTAAAATATACTAAAACAATAAGTTTGATAATTTTATGGTGGATTCATGTTTTGAAGTATACATATTTAAAAACAAATAGGTAAAAATTCCGATCTATCCTTATTTTGAATCAGTCAGCTATACTAGCAGATAGAACGAAATCGTGAAAGAAATGTATTTTAATTATTATTTATGTTTCGCTAATGTTTAGGTGTGAAACTTTGTAAATTTAATGTTCTTGACAACCCATCTAGCCCCAATGTTATGGAAGGCCCCACTTTCGCTTCAGATGTAATATTGAATTCAAAAATGCTACGCTAATATATAGCCTTAATATGTGTACGAATCTACCATTGTGTAAATCAGAATATAAAAAACGTACACAATTGAAACAAAAACCACAATTTCCCCATACAACATACATGTGAATCCACGCGAGATAAACGGTTTTTTCCTACACGATCTTACTTGTTGTTCGATGTTTTTGTTGCTGATCACCACTCATTGTAATTGTGCCACGAGAGCAGCTCTGATAAGAGGCTTACGTCTACGACCTGTGACAAGATAAGCCACGATAGACCGTCTACGACCTGTGACATAATAAGCCACGATAAGAGGACATTCAACTAATGTTAGTTTAACCCTTTCAGCGCGGGGACCAACCTTAGATTTCAGAATCTGACGTCTGTAGACGTCAGATTCTCACGTCTAAAGTCGATCCCGTCAGTGAAATTATTTAAAAAAATACAATGACCGTAGACCCATACCATAGGTATTCAAATGAAGCAGAAATAGCTAACGATCACATGTCTCCTACAAGAGCTCCAGGGTACCATACATTAATAACAATTATCGGCTGATAAAAATTCCCCTACAACAGCTTCACAACAAAAAAGATTATCCCTTTCAGACCGTCTTTATACGTCTGACGTCTCAGATTCTGATGTATAAAGACGGTCCCCTCACTGAAATAATTTAAAAAAAATACAATGGCCGTTGACCCATAACATTGCTATTCATTTGAGACAGAAAGAACCAACTAAGACATTTATGATGATTTCAAATTGGAAAAAAACTTTAGTTTCCATGGTTTTAACAAAATTATTTCAGCGTTGTAAGGGCTAACCCGTGTGCTGCTGAATTGTTTGTTTCTATTTTTTGTCATTCAAAGCTGGAATTGCTAACGCAATTTCAGCTTGAAATGACGAAAAATGTGTATTTATGACAAAATAGATATTTCCAATATTGAATTATTGTATTAACTTAGCATCTAACAAACAAGCATCTAACTAAGCAGCTACCAAACAATCTTATCAAATTTAGAGATATTTCTATTGATCTATAACATGATTGAAACAGTAGATATACGGTCATAGCAGCACAAGGGTTAATGCTGGACCAGCGTCGTAGACGATGAGCCAACATTGAAACATTGATTCGATGTCTCGTGGCCTGCATTATAGCGATCAACATTGATCTTGATGTTTTTGTTGTGTGACAAATAATTTGTCTGAGTCTGAGTCTGCTTTCTGGGATAAGACCTGCCTACCCCCCCCCCCCCCCCCCCACCACTCCCAGATAACGTGGGATTCCGCGGGATAACACGGGATCCACAGACAATCACTCATTACCTGATTACTTCCCCATTGATCCACAATGTGGATGAGGATTCAATTCAAACGTGAGGATTGTCAAATGACTGACTGACTGACTGACTGACTGACTGACTGACTGACTGACTGACTGACTGACTGACTGACTGACTGACTGACTGACTGACTGACTGACTGACTGACTGACTGACTGACTGACTGACTGACTGACTGACTGACTGACTGACTGACTGACTGACTGACTGACTGACTGACTGACTGACTGACTGACTGACTGACTGACTGACTGACTGACTGACTGACTGACTGACTGACTGACTGACTGACTGACTGACTGACTGACTGACTGACTGACTGACTGACTGACTGACTGACTGACTGACTGACTGACTGACTGACTGACTGACTGACTGACTGACTGACTGACTGACTGACTGACTGACTGACTGACTGACTGACTGACTGACTGACTGACTGACTGACTGACTGACTGACTGACTGACTGACTGACTGACTGACTGACTGACTGACTGACTGACTGACTGACTGACTGACTGACTGACTGACTGACTGACTGACTGACTGACTGACTGACTGACTGACTGACTGACTGACTGACTGACTGACTGACTGACTGACTGACTGACTGACTGACTGACTGACTGACTGACTGACTGACTGACTGACTGACTGACTGACTGACTGACTGACTGACTGACTGACTGACTGACTGACTGACTGACTGACTGACTGACTGACTGACTGACTGACTGACTGACTGACTGACTGACTGACTGACTGACTGACTGACTGACTGACTGACTGACTGACTGACTGACTGACTGACTGACTGACTGACTGACTGACTGACTGACTGACTGACTGACTGACTGACTGACTGACTGACTGACTGACTGACTGACTGACTGACTGACTGACTGACTGACTGACTGACTGACTGACTGACTGACTGACTGACTGACTGACTGACTGACTGACTGACTGACTGACTGACTGACTGACTGACTGACTGACTGACTGACTGACTGACTGACTGACTGACTGACTGACTGACTGACTGACTGACTGACTGACTGACTGACTGACTGACTGACTGACTGACTGACTGACTGACTGACTGACTGACTGACTGACTGACTGACTGACTGACTGACTGACTGACTGACTGACTGACTGACTGACTGACTGACTGACTGACTGACTGACTGACTGACTGACTGACTGACTGACTGACTGACTGACTGACTGACTGACTGACTGACTGACTGACTGACTGACTGACTGACTGACTGACTGACTGACTGACTGACTGACTGACTGACTGACTGACTGACTGACTGACTGACTGACTGACTGACTGACTGACTGACTGACTGACTGACTCAATGAATGACTGACTGACTCAATGAATGACTGAATAAAATAATGACAGCATGCACGACTTAATTGAAAGATTTGTAAAGTATCATTTAAGTACTCATATATACATAGGTTAACATGTTTACTCTGCCACTATCATGTGTTATGGGGTCATTGTGTTGATTTGAGACCCGATTTGGTGTATTTGATCCCCAAAAGATACCGCTTTAAGTTCCGCCTCGGGAACAAATGCCACTGGTAGGACTCAAAGTGTACAGAAAAGACATCAGATATTGGTACTAATCCAGGGAGTCATCTGATTAAAAATACCAAATGTAATTTTATTTTAAGTTTCTTTTATTTCTGTTCGAAAAGTTAGGAGCAATCCTAACTTTTCTAATGAAGATGAGAGAAAGTTAGGAAAAGTTACAGTTGGTACAAATTCACATTCAATTCAACTAACCCTTACTATATTTGTACTAGCTCTTACCATTATTTCACATACATGAATTTTTAAAATATACTAGCCCTTACAATATTCCACTCGCCCCTGGTTGTTGGGCTAGTCTGAATTTGCACCCCTGCAGTTAGAATTTATAGTGAGATGACCCCCCCCCCCCCCAGGGCTCAAATGACAAGACCTAAATGTTCATTAAGTTAGGCTGACTGGTTGTTATATATGAAGGAATTGTTAATTTAATCATAAAAGCATGACATTTTACATGCTGTAAGAGAACACCACTAAAAATGTTTTTAGCTATAGGGCCATCAAAAAATGACCTGTGATTTCGCTGGCGGCCATTTTACAAAATGGCCGCCAAAATGTATATAAGTGTCAATATCTCAGCGCCTAATCCACTTAGAATCGAGATATTTTAGTCTAAATATACAATTTCAGGGGTACTGATAATAAAAAAAGTATTTTTAAACACTTTAATCAAACACAGAGCATTTTAATGACTTTAATGGCAGCTATTTTACAAAATGGCTGACCAAATATATGATAAGTGTCTATAATTTTTATGCCAGCTTCTAGTCCACAAATATTCTGAATATCTATTTCTAAATATATATTATGAAGACCACTTGTAACAAAACAAAATATTTTTAAGAGACAAAAAAAATTTTTGACTTCAGTGGTGGCCTTTTTAAAAATGGCCGACAAAGTCCACATACGACGCGTGTCAATATCTCAGCTTCTAATCCACCTGAAATCGAAATATTTTTATGCAAATATACATTTTCAGGGGTACTGATAAAGAATAAAGTACTTGTACACACAATAATCCAACAGCATAACAACAATTTTACTGACCCTAGTGGTGGCCATTCTACAAAATGGCCGACTAAATCTGAGTATGTATCAATATCTCAGCTTCTAATCCACCTCAAATCGAAATATTTTTTATCTAAATATACATTTTCAGGGGTACTAATACTTAAAAAAGAATTTTAAACACATTAATCCAAGAAAAAAATATTTTTACTGACTCCATTGGTGGTCATTGTACAAACCGGCCCGACCAAATCTACATGTATACGTGTCAATATCACAGCTTATAATCCAAGTAAAATCGGAATATTTGTATCTTAATATACATTTTCAGAGGAACTGATAAAAAAGTATTTTTAGAAATTTTAATCAAACAAAAGAACATTTTCATGAATTTAATGGCAGCCAGTTTACAAAAAGGCCGGCCGAATATATTTAGGTGTCAATATCAGCTAACTATGCATTTATAAGCGATTTTTATATTTTACAGACCACAACTGTGGGCATTAAAAAAAATAGCCATTTTAATAGATATATGTTTCAACACTGTCTCATACTCGAGGGCAAGGATTACAAAAAAAAGGCCCTAAACACTTTAATTCTACAGAAGAATTCAATGGCAGTCATATAATTGTCGGTCAAAAATATAAAAAATAAATGTAGATCAATTTCTTAGATTTCCTGGTAATTTTTAGTTATAGTTCAGTTACTGGTGATGTGCTCTATGAAGAACCCTTGAAGTTATTCGATAAAAGTAGGACATAAGGCTTCCTCCAGTCGCGATATTGTCATGAATGTGCAGAAAGTGACGTAAACTATATTCACCCATAATCCAGTCACAATCTAATTGTTGTGTCTAAATATAATTTGTTAGTGACAGTGGCGTATCTAAAAATAAATTAAGGGGGGTGCTCAGATTTCAAAGAAACCATTCAACATTGTGATAATAATTAAGCAACCTTGTTTGTGGAATGCCGAGTATGCAATTATGTACGGCCTAATTATGCAACAATCATCTATTAAAAGAGATAACATGTCATTGAAAAACGTTGTGGACCATTAAAATGCTTACAACGTTTACTAATGATCACTTAAAATTCCTGAGATATTTATTTTTATTTCACCCTTATTAATTTGCCACCCTTCCCTATGGCAGAATATTTTTTAATGCAAATGTTATATTCCAGTTCATCATCAGTTAGGCCTATATCAAATATTTGTTTCAGTATAGGTTGTAGTTCCCCATTTTTAAAACAACTTAACTGCCAATTTTCAATTCTTATTCTTGATTTCGTCTCTGGTAAAAACAACTGTTGAGTCCCAGCTGTATCTGCATTATTTCGTGTCAGTGGCTATACCGGAAGTCTATATATTGCACTGAGAAAATACGAAAAATTCAAATAGGCCCTAAAACAATTAAATTTTGAAAATTGAAAAAGCGTCCCTGTTTTTTATCCATTTGTTCTCAAAACTGAGTCTCAGAGATGATATCTCTTTAGAAATAAATTTGCCATCACCCAGGTGAACGAATCATGGTAATCGAGGAATAATCTTTATCCCGTGGTCCTTATTATTCTATTTCATGCAACCCCAAGTGCTTGAGAGGGCAGCACGTCCAACTCTAAGCCGTTGTCCGTTTGAAGCGATCCCCATAGCCTACTGTGGATTGTGCTTGTGGTGTGTTATAATTATCACAGGGTAGGATAGTCTATGATAATTACTATTAATCTTAGCATATCTACTTTGGAACAACGTTGTTTCAAGGTATTCTATGATAATTATCGTGAATGTTAGCATATTTAATCTCCATAACGTTGTTTCAAGTTTCGCTCAACGTTTCAATTATTGGCCAAGACTAACACAACGTTGATATATTTTACTCTGTTTCTTTTCAAAAAAAAAAATGAATGTTGAAAAATATGTCCATCTCACACTAATTAAGGGTGGATAGGAGAAAGAAAACCACTCGCAACAAATTCCTACTTTTAGATGCTCCGAATGGGCAAATTTTAAAGATTTGCATTGTAAAGATTTGCTTCTGTCGCCACATAGGGGCTATGTGGCTATCATTTATTTGACTTCCAGTTAAAAACATGCAAAAATGGTATATTATCATTATTATTAATTGGGTATTTTTTTGAACATGTTATTAACTTTGGTTGACGGGAACAGGTCGAGACGACCTCTACAATGCCTATCAACCATATTAGTGAATTAAAATTATATAATAAAATAATATGACAGTATAATATAAAATCAACTGTTCACTGGCTATAGGTGTTGCCATACTTATCATGTAAGGCAGCATCATATCTAGTGTTTAAAATAGCAATGCTTTTGTGTACATGCTATTTAAAAATATACATACATAGTATAGATTATAAATTTTGCGATATGTACACATAAAATAAAAAAAAACGATAATTGTGTGTCATCTGTTTCCAGCACCGAAACCAGAGATAAAATAGCTACACTGTGCTCTACACAGTGTAGCAAAAAAGGACACTCTGGAAAGCGTAGAAACCTAATTAAAACCTCTAAATCCTTCAGTTGTTTATTATATAAAAGGACAGACAGCTAGGGTATGTGTAAAGGAAAAATAGTAAAAAACTAATGACACTCTTAATTTTACCATGGGCCTACATACATCCCTAAGTAAAAGTAATACTAGTTATAAACCTAGAATGCATCTACTGACGTCAGCTCATATAGCCGTCGCGCAGCCGAAATATGCTGAGTAGTACCACATATGCAATATTAGACTGGAGGAAGAACAATCCCAAGCTCAAGGAGTAAATCAGTTGATTAAAGATCTTTGAAACTCAGCGTAAGGACCCACCTCGTCTGGAAACAAAGGCGACTGAAAAATCACTAAACCTATAAATAAAACAGAAAAAAACAAATAATAATTTTGAGGGGAACAGCCATCCATGCCACGGGGTAATACTCTAAGTCAGATCATGACAAGGGTGATCTTGTAGAGTGATGTCGGTCTGCTCCGCACAGTATCAGAGACTGTCTCCGGCCTGAATTCGAGCCAGGCAGACAACACAATGCAACATTCGCAGATTATCGTTCATAGGTCGATCACTTAAGGTGCCATTTGTGCTGGATGTATAGATATATATTCAATAAAAAATGTCTTTATCCAACAAAAAACGCATATTAATTAGTAACTTCAATATCTTTAAATCCACTTAGAGTGGTAATATATAGTCTAAAAATATATATATTTTCAAGTACTTTTATAAATCTTGAATCTAGAATGATTTAAAAAACGGCATCTTAATAATTCAGACTAATTATATCGGTAGAAAACTCATTTTAGACAGTTAATATTAGAATCAAACATTGTTACCATTGAAACTTTCTGTTTAATATGAAAATATAAATAGTGTTTAACCTGTTCTTGCTACAAATAAAATATTTTATAGATCAAAGAGCTTTTATCTTGCCTACCTTACTTCTCAGCTCCCATTGTCTGTTGGCACTTACCCTAATTCACAATATCCAAACTGCCCAGATATTACTATATGTGACAGTAAGGTTTGTTTTTAACTTGGATAATTACGTGTTTGTGCATTATGAATACACATACTATTTACATGAATTCTCTCTCATCAATAGCGTCAGGTATGAAATTATAGTCTGACTTATCAGGTCCAGCAAACATAAGAAGCCGGATAACCCCCCCCCCCCCCCCCCATCCCGGGTAATTTGGTGAAGTGTATGACTGCTGTAGCTTGTCTAAACTCTTCCATAAATAAAATGATCACTGTTCAAATTATTATGGTCAAAAATCGATGGCTAACAGGGTGTTTGGCCTTGAGCTTTGGTGCATATACAGCATGATCTGTGTTAAAATAATGACAGAGGTTGTTGCCCAACCTTGTCGAACTGTTTATGACACTACCATTATGATAATACACAGTGCCAATTTAAATAGAGCCTCAACCAGTTCTTTATCTTGTTGTGGATCAGCTCTATGCTGATGTCTCCTTTTTTCGTCAAGTTATCTCCCTTTCTTGTCTGGCGCGGTTGTGAGGTTCATTTGCCATGTTTATAAGACACCAATATGGTACTTGGCCTTCTAAATAATAACATCATCTTTGTATAGCTCAGCCAGCATACTTGCATCTTGTAGGTGTCGGGCATATTTTCTGACCGGAGCATCAAGATCAAGCGTATGGTACAATAATTCTGTGTCTGTTGTTGGTTCCATGCAAAAAAGCAGATCTGTCATGCCACTATTTTGACGAAAATAGGGCCTATAGGCCCTATCCTTTGGAAACATAATGTAATGTCTGCTAATGCTGTTTTTTCTTGTTTGTTCAAAATTAGTCTTGTAAAATTGTGAATAAAATTCATCAAGCCATTTGCCTTTTTGGTTTTAAACGTTCCGCCTAGTCAAGTAGCTGTAGACGAGAAATAATATTTGATGGCAAATATCATTTTTTAATGCTACCGATCACAGCCTGTATCAACCAAAAAGCATTACCATGCATATCTTATCTGCATTCATATTAATGTTGCGATGATTTGCAAATAAATCAATAGAACGATAAAATAAGTATTTATCAGATCATTTAGATACGTATTTCAGATTATTCTCCCTAATCCTTTGTCTTGGTCCTGAAAATGTATATTGAAACACAAAGATCTTTTTCTATGTTGATAAGTAGCGGGGATATTAAAACATGTATATTCTGGTGGCCATTTTGAAAAATGATATAAAAATATTAAATTAGGGTATTTTTAATTGCATTTTGTGTAATCTTTGGTCCCAAAAATGTATATTTAGACACCAAAATCTTTTTTCCAAATCAATTAGAAACTGAGATAATAAAACACATATATTCGGCGGCCATTTTGGAAAAAATGACTGCCACGATAGTCAAATATTAAATTTGAGTATTTATAATTGTATTTTTTTTGCAATCTTTGGCCCAGAAAATGTATGTTTAGACACCAACATTTTTTTTCTACGTGGATTAGAAACTGAGATATTAAAACATGTATATTCCGGCGGCCATTTTAAAAAATGGCTACCATTAGGTCAAAGGTCAAATTTGCGTATTTGTTATTGTCTTTTTTGTAATACTTGGTTCTGATAATGTATATTTAGCAACCAAGAACATTTTTAAAAGTGATTTAGAAACTGAGATATTGAGACATGTATATTCTGACGGCCATTTTGAAAAGATGGCCGCCATTAAGGTCAAGGGTCAAATTTGGAATGGCCCTATAGCTAAAATTCACCGCCATGTTATGTTCTCCTAGCATGCAAAATTTCATGCTTTTATCATTAAATGAACAATTGTTTTACCAGTCAGCCTAACTACCTGGGCTTCTGTGTGACTGAATGGGCCTTATAATTTTATTGTTAATAACGTTGTTTTCTGTTTTGTGTTTACAGGTACCACCACAGACAGGGTGCGGCACATCAAAGAGCTGGTCCGCATCTACGAGGGGGCGCCGCGGGGCACCACCGTATACACTGTACCCCTCACCTCATTGGTGGACGTGGCCAGGCATCGCAGGGTTAAAGTTCAGCTGCGGGGACCTGACCAAAATGTGTTTCGTCTGGATCAGTATACATTGAAGGTTGACCAGTATCCTCGACTGACAGGAAGGCTCGGCAAAAGGTACGACTTTAACCACAACGATGACATATTTTTATATAAAGCATGGAGATCAGAGGGTTTTTTCTAATTTGAATTAATAATAAATGTCTTAGTTATCTCCTAGGGGCCGTTCAACAATTACGTAACGCTTAGAGGGGGGAGGGGGGTTAAGGTTTGCGCTACGGAGCGTAGTCAAAGTAACGTTAAAAAGCGAAGGGGGAGGGGGTCCAAAATCGTCCAAAAAAGCGTTACGTAATTGTTGAACGGCCCCCTACCGCTTCATTTGAGTACCTATTTTATGGGTCCACGGCTATTATAAATATTGTAATTCTTACATTGGGGGAGTATCGGATTTAGACGTCAGAATCTGACATTCTGTGGACGCCAGATTCTGACGTCTGAAGTCGATCCCGGCACTCAAAACACTGAAAAAGACTAAACTAGTTTTACTTTCAAGTCGTATACTGCCATGAATTGTAAACACAACTGTGCGCAGTATGCAACACTGCAGTATACCACAAATACCCAACGTGGAATCAAGGGTACTTCAAACGACACCGACGTTAATTGGTGTGTGGAAGTAAGGGATTGGGGATCCCCCTGCAGCAGCGATTGTCTGCCCAGCGCTGGGCCGACGGCATCAACTTGTGGTCCAAGGCAATGGTAACATTGGATTGGGTTTTCTCTGGATTCTTAGAAATGTTAATAAAAATCTGACAATTTTGAAAAAAAATTGAAATCATGATCTGCGGGATACACTACTTCAAAGAAAACTAAAACACAAAAATTGATGCTATCCCACTCATACAGAGATTAGGTATTTTGATAAAAACTATTGAAACTGAGGGATTTTTTACTTTAAAAACCACATAAATGTCTTCGTTAACTGTTTCCACTTCATTTGTATACCTTGTATACCTTGTATGACTTAATTTTGTTCTCATGAATGGAAGGACCCTATATTTAACCTCCATGAATTTATAGAAGTTGTAAAAACACCTCTCATTCATTTAACTCATGTTATTCTGTTACTTGGATAATTTCATAATGTGCACCAAATGTAACAATATTGTGGTCTTAGATTTTGCGACAACCATCTCTAAAACTAATTAGCGAACTGATGGTATTAATCAAGGAAAATAGAATAATATTCTATTTTCCTTGCTTTAAACCTTTAACCGCCAAATTATTCAATCTGAATTTTCACCCACTTGAAGTCGTGTCTCGCTGACGCGATCCCCAACTTCAAGTGAGTGAAAATTATTCAGATTTGACAAAATGGAGGTCCACTGTTTTTAAATATAGTTGATGGATGTCACATTTTATCTTTAACATGTTCAAAAGGTGGTACATAATGTGCTATATATAAAATGATATATATAAAATGAAAAGCCGAAAATATGCGGCACCGGCGGTCAGAGGGTTAATAAAGTATGGCTTTTAAAATAGTTCGATATTTGTTTTTAAAGTAAATAATAAAAAACCCTACACAATGTCAAACATACGGTCCATATTTTAACAACCATTGATATGAGTAATACCTTGTGTTATGTGATGCCTTATTATATTGTTTCAGATACCAGGTTACAATCGTGGCGTCGGAGATGGCTGCGGAAGCAGAAATATTGTCTGAGCTACAGGTAAAATGGAGAAAAACCTACACAAATACGGGGCATTCAACCAATGTTGGTTGAATGTTGGACCAGCGTCGTAGACGATGGACCAACATTAAACCAACATTGGGTCAGCGTATCGTGTTCACTGTGTTTTATGTATAATCAGAAATACACAAGGCCTATTATTTATCTTTCTATAATAATTGCTTTGATGACTGTAGGGCATATCTGAATATTTTTTCCATCTTTCACTATTTATGTTGAAACATCACGTATTTGTAAATGCAAACTTACATATCTTCATGTTATTCTCCCATCATTCCACCTCCACACCGCATCATGGATAGGTCACTGTATATATGCCGGCAGTTATTCTAAGATTAAAAGATGCCACTACATTCAAAGCCGGGAATGAAGAGTTATTATTGATTAAGTACAGACTGTCGGTTCATCATTATGGTCAGTTAAAACACTCGGGTTCCTATTCTTAGCTGTGCACATATAGGCTAAACTGGGCCAGGAGAACCTCCTGAGGATAGTGAGATGAATGAGATGACACTGTTCTCCAGACACAGGATTTGAAATTCGGGCTTTGGCGGTCTGAGGCCGAGCACGCTACCTCTCGGTCACGGAGGCTCCCCACAATACTGACTTTCACACGTGGATGGGGAAGAAACATTTTTGATTCTTTCAAACCGCCGAGACTGGGAACCGAACCCCGAGCTCTGGCGTGAAAGGCAGCTACCCTAGGGCCCCCGTCCCTTAGCTGTGAAGAAGGCCTCGGCCTTCGACCTCCATCTTTTTCACAGCTAAGAATGTAAGATTAAAGTCATAACGTCACAAACTTGTGTCCAATAATTGTACTCAGTCCTTTATTCAAAGATGTGTGCCGATTTGCTCTGTGTTGTATTGCATTGCATTGGTGTGGACTGCGACATCACAAGATTCTCTGACTTGATGACACTGCATGAATTAAATTACATTACATTGCATTTGGATTGTATTTATGCCATTTGATCAGAATCATGAATCGTCTATAACGTACTATACTACCGTACAAAGCAGAAAGGCAATATCTGCTTATTTTACAAATAAGCAGATACTGCCTTTCGGCTTAGCATAACATTATATTATACTGCACATATCCCTTTCTACCTATGTTGACAGTTGGTGGTGCTGGTGTCCAAGAGGAATCGTTACCCTCCTGAGTTCCCTCAGGATAATTACACGGTGGACGTCTTCCGTATGGCTGAGGCGGGTACACCCCTCATACAGCTGACGGCCACAGACCACGACGAGGAGCTCTACAACAGGCAGTTCATCTTCAGGTGACTAAAACACAATGCTCATATATAACTATGTCCGACGGTGAAAGCTGGTCCAAAATGAAAGTTAGCTTTTCGGTATCTACTCGGTCAATTATCAAGCGATTTTCATGAATTTTTGTAAACCATATTTTCTAGTCATTTTGGTATCTATCCTGAAATTAAATTCTTTCAGAAATGCGTTACATGTCAAATTGTCTAGCTTTTGAATTAATCAATTTTCAGGGTTGTGGCCAAATGACTAAATAAAATGGTTACAAAATTTTGTGATAATCGCTTGAGAATTGACTGAGTAGATACCGAAAAGCTAACTTTCATTTTGGACCATCCTCCACCGTTGGACAGATTATAGTCTTGGACACAATTATTTTGGTGAATCTGTAGCGCATGTTTTTCGTCGATTTCCTTGAAATTTTGTACAGGCCATTTATAAGACATGTAAAACATGTCTAACATTTTGACATGTGATAAAATTCTAGAATTAGTGTAATGGGTAGAGGGACGTCATAATTTCAACTTACTGCATCTCAAATGGTATAACTTCTGACAAACTGCATATAATTTTACGAAATTCCCATGGATATTGGGATTCTGCTAAAATATGATAATTACCAAATTTCACGAAAATCGGCTGATAATGAACGGAAAAATCAACGAAAAAAATGCGCTGCTCATTAGTTCTGTCCTGAGGTATAGATTATTAAATAGTCAAGTAGTAAATACGTCGTGATCAAAAGCAAATATAACACTTTTCACTAAATATGAGAAATAGTTTAATGCGATGTAATGGCAACCCGGTTCCGTGTTTCTATGATTAAATTGATGTTTCCTAGAAATGCTGCTTTGAGGGATTCATTATACATGCCACTAACACGAGACACATTCTTATTAAGAACGTATTCTCGATGCCATTTATATTGATAATTACTTTTGTTTTTCTATCGTTGCTCTATTTTGGTTCTATTTATAATTATTTTGTCTTATTTTCGTGGTCTTGTGGGGATAACATTTGATGATTAGTTATAATTATTACATAATGTAGGCCTATAGACCTAGTTATTTTATTTTTGTAGTGTTGTGGGGGCAGGTCAGGCTTTGGCCAGGACGTCAGACAGTAACGGCAGTGTGGTGACCATGGCTACACTGATGGATGCTGGGAGTAGTGCGTTGATTGAGGTAGTGGCGGCTAACACAGGCTCCCCTCAGCTGAGTGCCTCAGTTAACATCACTCTACAACTCAAAGACATCTCTGGTGAGTAGCACTCGTTTGTTAAAAGGACAGTCCCAGGCTAAATTCATAAAAAAATCGGTGATTTTATTTTGGCTTCTTAATATGACCATAATGCTGTCAACATGTCCATAGACTAGAACTGCAATTTTTTTTTAAATTTTTGTGCTGCGCGCTTATCAGTTAAGCTAGATATAGAGACGAAATTCCCGTATTTCTTATTTTTGGCATGGTTTTCCAAAATAAGAAATCAGGACTTTCGTCTCTATATCTACCCTAACTGAAAAATGTGCAGCACAAAAATTGAAAAAAATGCAGTTCTAGTCTATGGACATGTTTACAGCATATGATCATATAAAGAAACCAAAAACAAAATTACCGATTTTTTTATGATTTTAGCCTGGGACTGTTCCTTTCACCCTGACAAGGCTGATGTCTTTTATATAAATATGGAGATCAAATGTTTTTTCAATCTAAAATCATCATAAAAACGAAGAGACAAAAGGGTTTTTTCAACTCGAAATCATCATAAATGTCTTATTTTAACTCTTTCCGCTTCATTTGAATACCTATGTTATGATTTGTCAAAATTCTTTCAGTGCGCGGACTGACTTTAGACTTCAGAATCTGACGTCTATATTCGTCAAATTCTGAAGTCTAAAGTCGGTCCCCGCGCCGAGACGGTTAAAGCTGAGTGCCTCTGTTAACATCACTCTACAACTCAAAGACATCTCTGGTGAGTAACACTTATCATGTTAATATAACAATAACAACATATTTTAAGGCGGTAGACACAGATGCCAGCCGCCCGAGACGGCGTCGAGGGTAGGCCGCTGGCATCTACATCAATCATGTTATTACTATTATTATCACTTATCCGCCGAATCTTGAAAATATATTTATTATTTGTCTACAATTAGGCTACAGCATAGGCCTACATGGCTACGTAGAAACCAACCATCTTGCTAAACATCACAGCTCACTCGTCTTCAACCAGTTGTCAGCCCGCATAGTAGCCTAGTCTGTGACGTAGGCCCAGCATTAGACCACCATTGGTCCAACGTCTCGTGTTTGCCGAGATGACAATGTATCAGTAAACCTGATACCCCGAATATCAATAGGCTAATTTTAAAAAGTGTACCTGAAGACACTACGAAGCTACCGCGACCCACAACGTCAAGTGGGTGGAAATTACTCATAGGCCCCTATTTGTTTAATTTTAGACAAAGTATTCGTAAATCTTGATGTTTAAACAGTTATTTCATTCCCAATATCAGTGATTTGGTCGGCAAATAAAACTATAGTCGGGCTGCGCGGTTTAAGTGATAATATACTCACCCCCGGATGGGAGAACAGATGAGGTAGCTTCCCAGCTGTAAACACAATATATCCCATGAACACTAGGTTGGGCCGTCATCTGCGTTGTGATTTTGTAATTGATTTATTTAGTACTGTGGAGAACAGAGGGTGCACCGCGCTCTGGTGATGCTAAATATAGAATCAGGTTGATAGCCTCATGCGTGAAACACGACACATGTAATCAGAGGGAATCCCACGCTCCCTGTCTGGTGATTAGAAGCCTGTCAAAGAATACAACATGTCACAGACTCTGTATGTATCTACAACATGTCAGAGACTCTGTATGTATTTACAACATGTCAGAGACTATGTATGTATCTACAACATGTCAGAGACCCTGTATGTATCCACAACATGGCAAAGACTCTGTATGTATCTACAACATGGCAAAGACTCTATATGTATCTACAACATGTCAGAGACTCTATATGTATCTACAACATGTCAGAGACTCTATATGTATCTACAACATGTAAGAGACTCTGTATGTATCTACAACATGTCAGAGACTCTATATGTATCTACAACATGTCAAAGGCTCTGTATGAATCTACAACATGTCAGAGACTCTGTATGTATCTACAACATGTCGAAGACTCTATATGTATCTACAACATGTCAGAGACTCTATATGTATCTACAACATGTCAGAGACTCTATATGTATCTACAACATGTAAGAGACTCTGTATGTATCTACAACATGTCAGAGACTCTATATGTATCTACAACATGTCAAAGGCTCTGTATGAATCTACAACATGTCAGAGACTCTGTATGTATCTACAACATGTCGAAGACTCTGTATGTATCTACAACATGTCAGAGACTCTATATGTATCTACAACATGTCAGAGACTCTGTATGTATCTACAACATGTCAGAGACTCTGTATGTATCTACAACATGTCAAAGGCTCTGTATATATATCTACAATATGTCAGAGACTCTGTATGTATCTACAACATGTCAAAGGCTCTGTATGTATCTACAACGTGTCAGAGACTCTGTATATATATCTACAACATGTCAAAGACTCTGTATGTATCTACAACATGTCAGAGACTCTGTATGTATCTACAACATGTCAAAGGCTCTGTATGTATCTACAACATGTCAAAGGCTCTGTATGTATCTACAACATGTCAGAGACTCTGTATGTATCTACAACATGTCAAAGGCTCTGTATGTATATACAAGATGTCAAAGACTCTGTATGTATTTACATCATGTCAGAAAATCTGTATGTATCTACAACATGTCAGAGACTCTGTATGTATCTACAACATGTCAGAGACTCTGTATGTATCTACAACATGTCAAAGGCTCTGTATGTATCTACAACATGTCAGAGACTCTGTATGTATCTACAACATGTCAAAGGCTCTGTATGTATCTACAACATGTCAGAGACTCTGTATGTATCTACAACATGTCAGAGACTCTGTATGTATCTACAACATGTCAAAGGCTCTGTATGTATATACAACATGTCAAAGGCTCTGTATGTATCTACAACATGGCACAGAATCTGTATGTATCTACAACATGTCAAAGGCTCTGTATGTATCTACAACATGTCAGAGACTCTGTATGTATCTACAACATGTCAAAGGCTCTGTATGTATCTACAACATGTCAGAGGCTCTGTATGTATCTACAATATGTCAAAGGCTCTGTATGTATCTACAACATGTCAGAGACTCTGTATGTATCTACAACATGTCAGAGACTCTGTATGTATCTACAACATGTCAGAGACTCTGTATGTATCTACAACATGTCAGAGGCTCTGTATGTATCTACAACATGTCAGAGGCTCTGTATGTATCTACAACATGTCAAAGACTCTGTATGTATATACAACATGTCAAAGGCTCTGTATGTATCTACAACATGTCAAAGGCTCTGTATGTATCTACAACATGTCAGAGACTTTGTATGTATCTACAACATGTCAAAGGCTCTGTTGGTATCTACAACATGTCAAAGGCTCTGTATGTATCTACAACATGTCAGAGACTTTGTATGTATCTACAACATGTCAAAGGCTCTGTATGTATATACAACATGTCAAAGGCTCTGTATGTATCTACAAGATGTCAGAGGCTCTGTATGTATCTACAACATGTCAGAGACTCTGTATGTATCTACAACATGTCAGAGACTCTGTATTTATATACAACATGTCAGAGACTCTGTATGTATCTACAGCATGGCAGAGACTCTGTATGTATCTACAACATGTCAGAGACTCTGTATTTATATACAACATGTCAGAGACTCTGTATGTATCTACAACATGTCAGAGACTCTGTATGTATCTACAACATGTCAGAGACTCTGTATGTATCTACAACATGTCAGAGACTCTGTATGTATCTACAACATGTCAGAGACTCTGTATTTATATACAACATGTCAGAGGCTCTGTATGTATCTACAACATGTCAGAAACTCTGTATGTATCTACAACATGTCAGAGACTCTGTATTTATATACAACATGTCAGAGACTCTGTATGTATCTACAGCATGGCAGAGACTCTGTATGTATCTACAACATGTCAGAGACTCTGTATGTATCTACAACATGTCAAAGGCTCTGTATGTATCTACAACATGTCAGAGACTCTGTATGTATCTACAACATGTCAGAGACTCTGTATGTATCTACAACATGTCAGAGACTCTGTATGTATCTACAACATGTCAAAGGCTCTGTATGTATCTACAACATGTCAAAGGCTCTGTATGTATCTACAACATGTCAAAGGCTCTGTATGTATCTACAACATGTCAAAGGCTCTGTATGTATCTACAACATGTCAGAGACTCTGTATGTATCTACAACATGTCAGAGACGCTGTATGTATCTACAACATGTCAGAGGCTCTGTATGTATCTACAACATGTCAAAGGCTCTGTATGTATCTACAACATGCCAGAGGCTCTGTATGTATCTACAACATGTCAAAGACTCTATATGTATCTACAACATGTCAAAGGCTCTGTATGTGTCTACAACATGTCAGAGACTCTATATGTATCTACAATATGTCAGAGGCTCTGTATGTATCTACAACATGTCAGAGACTCTGTATGTATCTGCAACATGTCAGAGACTCTGTATGTATCTACAACATGTCAGAGACTCTGTATGTATCTACAACATGTCAGAGACTCTGTATGTATCTACAACATGTCAAAGGCTCTGTATGTATCCACAACATGGCAAAGGCTATGCATGTATCTACAACATGTCAGAGACTCTGTATGTATCTACAACATGACAAAGGCTCTGTATGTTTCTATAACATGGCACAGGGGGTTCCGCGATGCCTGACTGGTGATTAGAAACATGGCAACATGTCAACATGTCAGAGACCCTGTATGTATACAGCATGTCAAAGTCTCTGTTTGTATCTACAAAATGTCAAAGGTTATGTATGTATACAACATGTCGAAGTGTCAACTAGGACGTTAAAATAATTAGGTTAGAAAGGAAACAAAACGCGAAGCAGTTAAATGCCTGTAAACTTCATGGATATTTCCTGTACGACAGATTGTTTCTTTCATGCAAACACTATATATATATTTTTTTTTCTAGTACAGCCAATATCCTCTTAATATCCCTACACGTTTGAACCATTTAACACCGATGCGGCTGTATCATCCAGAAAATGGTAATGATTATCTGATAGGAGGTGTTGATGTATGCAGCGGTCAGAAGGCCGCAGTGGATGCAAATTACCCAAGAGACGAGGTTAATAAGAAATCTGAGAGTACATGACACTCTCTTCCTAGTTTCTCCACCCATGGGGAATCTCAAATGAATTATTAATATATAAATGTACCTGTCGTATGAGTATCAAAAGGCGGATAGCTCTTTTTTATACCCTACACCTACAGCGCTAAGGTTACCATCACCCAGTATGTTAAAAGAGGAGAAATGTAGATATTGAATCCATGAAGGGTGTTCTTTAGCCATTTCAGCGCGGGGATCGTCTTTTGACGTCAGAATCTGACGTCCATAGACGTCAGATTCTTACGTCTAAAGACGATCCCAGGTACATAGATGTCAGATTCGGACACATAAAGACGATCTCCGCACTGAAAAAAAAGTTTATATGAACATATTTCAGCGTTGTAAGGGTTAATGAGCGATAATATGTGTAATAATAGGTTTATTTGGATAATTTATGTTGCTTACCCCTTTAAGCCCTCACGATGCATTAAAGCATCATTTATCATTTTACATCCCTGAAAACAGACCTAATTTTCTTAAAAACAAAGGTTTCAGAATGAATATTTCCATGAAACTGGTTTATCAATACATGGCCATTTTATTTACTTTTTCACCCACATTAAGTCATTTTCGTCCGCTACAAGTCGAGAATTGCGACAGCAATTCTCGGCTTGTAGTGGATAAAGATCACAATGGTAAATGCAGGCCTGAGAGGGTTAACAAACATTCCAGAACCTTGCTTTGCGTAAGGCTCTAATTATATATTTTGTCTTGTTCATTTAATTTTCTAGAATTTTATTTCTCATTTTTAAAGCACCCTGAGTTACCTGTTTCTTGATATGTAGGAATACGTCATGGTGGTTTTGAATTAAAACTTCACAGCTGTAGAAATACACTAACCACCGCCGTCACTCGGTTGGGAGGCAGAATACAATAACAAATGTTCTTACGTTGTGAAAAGTATAAATTTATGAAAAATGAATTATATGTTATGCCCTGGTGCATTGGTAAAGCTGCCTGTTGAAAAATCGGAGATCGCGGGTTCGAACCCCGCTCTGGCATTCAATTTTCAAAGTAACACAATGTTTCTTCCCCGCTCACTCGTGAAGATTCAATATTGTGGGGAGAGGCCGACAGGTAGCATGCTCGGCCTCAGACCGTCAGGGCTCTAATTTCGAATTCTGTGTCTGGAGGGCAGTGTCATCTCATTTATGTCCCCATCCCCGGGAGGTTCTCCTGGCCCAGTTTAGTCACAAAGGTGGCCTAAAACCCTCATTCATTTCATTTATATGTTGTATGTTTATTATGGAGTTGATTGATGTTTCCTGCGTTAACATAACTAAATGTCGCTTAGATCGGGACATAATTGTGGTTGAATTTGACAGATTAGGTCTCCAATACACCAGGGTCATGAAAAATACATCACCACGAAATAAGTGATGTCAGCAAACTGGTTAGCTATTCAGCTAACAAGAGAAGCTAACCATGTATTGGTTTGATGTTGGCCCATCGTCTTCGACGCTGGCCCAACATTAAACAAACACTGGGTGTACCTGTTGTGTTTGCCAGGTAGCTTACATAGCCTGACAATATATCACAATATTTCGAAATACACCAGGGGCAGAAAACAAAAACATAGTCAGGTGCATGGTTTGACAATATATCACAATACAACACGAAAAGGGAAAATATGATTTGCATGGAAAAGGCAAATAGCAGTAACTGCTTACTGTTTAAGTAAGCAGTTTGCCTTTGAACTGCGGGGTTGTCTTCTGCTATCGAGCACTGGCATACTGAGCGCCGTGCAAAGACAATAAGCAGTAACTACCGGCTTTTCAAGTAAGGAGTTACTTATGTTTGTCTGTGCACAATAGTGCAGGATGACATATTCCGCCATATAACGCACTGTAATAAAATGAAATGAATGGGGCCAATTCAGACAAATGTTGAGGTACATGTTCTGAAATATAGACATGCGATATAAAAGTGAGCCAAATGCTGACGTACATGCTCTGCCATCACACTGTGCCATGAACACCTATTTTGACATATTACATTGCGCAGCAAAAATGAGGCAAATGCTTAAATACATTTCTTGATATATGCAACACCTCAAGTACAATACAACAACCACAATACAAATGCATGCTGATGTACATGTTCTGACATATGTGACCGGCCATGCGAGAAGGTACGTCCCCGCGGTTTTATTTAAATTATTTATGACGTCACTTAACATTAAATTTTAATGATTACATAACTAAATTTAAAATATTAAAAATTATTAAAACATAAAGTAATAAAGATTTTTCAAAAATTATTTCAGTTAATAAAACAAGAAGGACACGTCTATCGAATTAACTAAATGAATCAATTTGGAAAATTTGGAGCTGACGGCCCTTTTCGCGTGGCGGGTCACATTTGACACAACATCACAATAACTATGAGACAAGTGCTGAGGTACATGTCCTCACATATAACACAACACAATAAACATAAAGCAAGTGTTGAGGAACATGTTATAACATAAGACACAACACAATAAACATGAGACAAATACAGAGTTATGAAAGTGCACAATGCTTCACGTATGCCATACGCTATGTGAGATGCGAGTTAAGTAAATGTCCCAATGAACCAGAAACAGGTGATGAATGAGTTGCGGATGTTGTGACAGTATATTTTACTTAAGCCCACGTAGAAACCCGGCACGAGTGTTTATATATGACACTGCAAATACTGTATGCACACAACAGCATAAGACTTTAGTAACTGTGTTATTTATTACAGTGTTCCCTGCTCTATACGATGTAATATATCAGTTCTGACCACCAACCCCAACTTCATTCTCTCAATACTTTGTTTAGTGAGGTGCATAGAGACAATTTCTATAGAATCACACTGGTTGTATCGTGGAATAAATATTATGAATCTGGTCTGTTATTAAAGAAATGTGAAGTCTGAAGGTCATAGCTTCCATCTGAGAATTGCACTTTATTTCAAAAGCAAAGCAAGATTAATGGTTTTTTTTACTTAAATAACCAGAGACCCTAAATCTGGCTGTGTGTGTGAATACATTACACGATGGCAAACAGTGCTGTGCCGGCAGCCTCGGATTGACGACGCCAATTTAGTTTGAATATAATGCAGAAATTGTTACCAGACAATGATACCATCATCCAGCAACACGATCTAAAGTAGAGATGGATACATCCATCTGAATAGCCAGAAAGCTGGATACATCCATCCGAATAGCCAGAAAGCTGGACAGCCACAAGAAGTATACTTTGGTACAAATACAATATTTAAATTTCAAAATTGTCTACGTCTGAACATTAAGTCGGCCTCTATAAACTGATACCATAAATTTATGAATAAATTTCAATTGTGAATGCCCTTTCATGCTTTCGAAAAAATATCATATTGAAAAGCAACAAACTAATAAAAGGTATTTTTCGCTTACTTTCTATCGAATCGATCCAACTATATTGGAAGAAGTTTACTGTTATGCTTAACCCTTTCAGATTCTGAAATCTAAAATCGATCCCCATACTGAAAGAATTACACAATTTGTAATGGCCGTAGACCCATAACATAGGTATTCAAATTAAGCGGAAAAAGCTAACTAAGACATTTATGATGATTTTAAATTGAAAAAACCACTTTAGTCTCCTTATCAAGAGTGCAATACATAATCCTTTGGTTATATTATAATGGTTTAATTATTTCAATCCTGAATTTACCATTGTCATCTTCATCCACAACAAGCCGCGAATTGCTGTCGCAATTCTCAACTTGTAGTGAATGAAGATGACTTGAAGTGGGCGGCAAATGAACAAAATATATTGTAATTATAAAACAATTCCATGAAAAAAATCGTTCTGAAACGCCTAGGTGTAGGAAACTAAGTCATTCTTCAGAGATGCAAAATGATGCTTTGAAGCATCGTGAGGGTTTACAGGGTTAAACAAAATATTTCAGCGCTTCAATGGTTAAGTCAAGGGTGACCCTCGGCTGTGGTCTTTGGGCGCGTGCATGACCCGATGGCAGAAGAGAGGTTGGCAGGCGGCCCCAGACTGACCATGCCAATTTGTAGCGTTTAGAAACAAGCCATAAACTTGTTGCTGAGCGAAGCTGTGGAGCCACAGGAATCTAGACGTATTTCCCGATGCACATTTTACCAAATCCCAACGGCTTAACCATCCAGGCCCCACGGCCGCAATTATACTGCTTAACCACTGGAAGACTGATGTCGACTACAGTAGACATTCTGTGTTTTACTAGCACCTTTATAACCCCTGGTAACCAGTAAAATATGCCTTCAATCTTCAAACACTGATATATGATGGGACTTAAATTTCAGAAATCACATACATTTCCAGTGACTTGAAGTTGTGGATCGCGGTAGCGAGACACAACTTCAAGTGACTGGAAATTTAAATTGCGTAGCTCAGCGTTCTAAGGGTAACCATACAGGCACCGCGGCCGAATTTATCCCCCGAATAAATCAACGAATTCAGCTTCTTATTTATGCTAACCTGGGCCAAACGGACAGACAGACAGGCAAACAGGCTTTTTATTAAGATATATAAAAGTCATTAGACAATTAATTTTATTTGTCATAGAAATAAAGAGATAAAATAATAAGCATCTGGATATCAATAAAGCGTTGTTACTATCCTTCAGAAACACGGTTCGATCCCTGATGCGATCTGAGATGAAATAAGTGACATCTCTGTATTTTATAATCGTTTTTTACCGGATATATAACACTTACTGACATTTACATCGATCCTGCACATGTCGTTTTAATCCTTTTATTAGTCATTAAAATCCCAGATATTCGGAACGAAATTTGTGTTTAAACATTCAGATTTGCTTATGTTTGGACTCAAGTTGAACAAATATGGGTAATTTTCGCCCACTTGAAGTGGTGGGTCGCGGTAGCGAGACACAACTTCAAGTGGGTGGAAATTTAAATTATTTAATTTGGCGGATACGAATGATACGAATAATAAAAAACATAATAGTAAAAGCATGCTATTTCCATGCCAATGAACTGTACAACAGATATTCGGAACGAAATGTGTGTCTGAACATCAAGATTTGTGTATGTTTGGTTCCAAATTAAACAAATATGAGTAATTTTCAGCCACTTGAAGTTGTGGTTAGCGGTTGCGAGACACAACTTCAAGTGGGTGAAAATTTAAATTATTTATTGTGGCTCTCTAAGGGATGACATGATATAAACTTAATTGTACAAAACTGCCGAATTAGAATATATCCTATACATTAATTTAGTGAGCTATAATGCCTTCATGGAAAAACAAAATGAAGATAGACATTTATCGACGACGGTAAGTCTATGCAGACTTATGCGTCATTAAAATGAACATATGTACAAGACTATATACAACAGGATTTGTTCGGTAAAATATGCATGCTAAGTTAACTTAAACATGTTATAATCAAACGACAATATATACTAAAACAAGCACAGGTTAAATAAAATATGCATGATAACTATTTAAAATAACCTACAGTTAAACAGCATTGGCATGATATTTTTAATGAATATCACGCGCAAACACGAGACGTTGGCCCGCTGTTGTTTTAAAATAGGAACAGCGAAGTAGATAGTGGACCAACAACAAAACAACATTGATCGATGGATCATGACATGATGATTTGTTGTATCTTGACATAATGTGGTGGATCAACCGCGGTTCTGTGCTGCACCAATTATTTACACGTTGGCACGGTATGCAGACAGTGTTGACCAGCGGCTTGGGGCCAGCGGTGTATGTGGGGACTAAAGGGTGGCGATTCCTGGGGGATATATTAAGGGGATCGCCACTAACCCAGAGAAGGCTTAACCCTGTGAGTGCAAGGGCGGTCGGTCAAACGTCTAGATGACATAGTTCTATATCTAACAATGTAATGGTTATAAATGAATGCAAATAAGTAAAATATTTATAAATATTAGGCATCATTTCCCAGTATATGTATATTTCATTTGTGGACAAATTATCATTTGTATCAACTCAGCTTCAAGCGAAATACGGCATTACGATTAACCAGAGCATAGAGATTCCACCTTGCGAATATGATGTTAAATTGAATATTTCATGCACACAAATCACAGTTAATATGATGTATACTTACAGTGTCAAATGGGGTCAGTATGATTAGGACGCGGTTATTATAGATGAATTTTTGGAATATTTTAAACTTAAATGTGTATTTGTGGTCTGTGTCCATAGGGTTGACAAGTGTCTCCAGTCAATGTGGCTCCAGAATCATTCCACGTCAAACTAAAATGCACTTCCCCATAATGACGTAAATTCACATAAACTGTGCCCTTACGAAATCTCATCAATTTTATTCCGTATCATGACAAGAGATAAATGTCTCAGAAGGGAGGAGACGGATATCTGCATTTAATTATAGATGCTTTTATTGTAAGACATTCAAACGGTGCTCGTTCAATGTTTATATGTGAGGCCTTTGGCGAACACCTTAATAATCCAACATATGTTGTATTGCTCATGGTGCAAAAAAATCGACAACGTTTCTATTTAATCACACGATCTACAAGACAGGCTAACATATAACTACCATCGATCGTAATTAGAACCACAACCAAGTATGGTATAGGCTGATACCCATATATGTCTTATAGTGAAAACTACCGCATAGAGTGTGATATAGGCTGATACCGATATACGTCTCATTGTGAAAACCAATGCAAAGAGTGTGATATTGGCTGATAGTGATATACGTCTCATGGTGAAAACGACTGCACCAAGTGTGATATGGGTTGATACCGATATACGTATTATGGTGAAAACTACTGCACATAGTGTGATATGGGCTGATACCGATATACGTATCATGGTGAAAACTACTGCACAGAGTGTGATATCCGCTGATACCGATATACGTATCATGGTGAAAACTACTGCACAGAGTGTGATGTAGGCTGGTAATGAGAAAAAGAATGAATGAATGAATGAATAAATGAATAAATGAATGAATGAATGAATGAATGAATGAATCAATCAATCAATCAATCAATCAATCAATCAATCAATCAATCAATCAATCAATCAATAAATCAATGAATCAAACGAACGAGCCAACGAAAGAACAAATAAACAAACGAATGAATGAACATCAACACGGCTTCAACACCTGTTGCTTTGAGGGACTTGATGTCACCAGTTATGTCGGCTCTCACCCAAACAAGGACAGTCGGAATAAATCATACTGACAACCTGCATGGTCTGGACAACCCAGAGGGACATCTGGTGGTAGCCGACACATGCCATAGCATCTGTCATCAAGTCTCCTGACCTTGGTGTCTTTGTAAGCACACTCCGGATAGTGTTGCCAGCAAATTATGGTTTCTATTAAGATTACAACGTATTCAATGCGTTGGAACTTAGATGTAGTAAATACAGTATCAGGGGAAACATGCGGGCGCGGATCCAGAGGGAGGCGCAGGGGGTGCACGCCCACTCTGCCTGCCTGCCCGCCTGCCTGCCCGCCCGCCTGCCCGCCTGCCTGCCTGCATGCCTGCCTGCCTGCCTGCCTGCGCTAAAACACATTCAGGTGTGCGAAAAGCGAACATGGATTTTCAAGCGTCATTGCTGTGACCTTATGTGATGGTTGATGTGTTGTCACTCTGGTCCATCGTAACCTCACCACACGGCTGGCACACGAGAGGCTAGGCACGTCCCAGCAAACACAAAACGTTTGTATAACATTTATACAATGTTGGATCAACGTTGAAGACGTTGGGCCGACGTTGTATAAATGTTATACAAATGTTTGTGTTTGCTGGGATGCTAACTGGAAAAATAAGCTGACATAGAAAAATATGTGTTATTTCTTTGTCACATTTTTATTTACCTCATAATAACTTTTGATGCCATGAAAACCGTATTTTTCGCAAAAAAGTCCAAAATATTTGCATACCCAAGAAATCTAAAAAATGATTTAAAAAATATCTAAATATGTAAAATCGGCATGCGGGATAAAAAATACTTTTTTTTTCGAAATGCGATGGCATTTTCCAGATTCTCCTTCCCGGATAGAGAATTTGGCACACATCCCATGATGTTCCTTGGGGTCGAATTAGTCTAAAACAGTTGAGTTAGCCTCTCCTAAATAAAGTGCATACAAAACTTCCTGAGGACCTCCACTAACATGTATCATAACCAGCCAGACATGATAACATCTGATTACGTCAAGGATAAGCTACGTATACATTTGGGAAAATCGATAGCAGTGGATAATTAGAAGAGGCGGCAGAGTACTCTAATCTTTAAAAAAAAGTTTTTTCAAATAGAATAACGGATGACTCAGTGCTTTGTTGGTTTGGGGACTACATGGGGTCCTCAAGTTCAGATTCGTATATGTCTAATTTATTATTAAATGAATGCTTTAGATTGCTGTTCTCTCTAGGTGTGTGTCATGCTGCTAATACTGTTCTGAATTATTCTTGAAATAAATATTTTGATACTGAATGTTCATCATATAAAATAATTGTCTGAAGGAATATTTAATGATCCTTAAAAAAATCCCCTCACTTCGCTCGGCATCATTAAACGACGCTCACATTTGTGAAAACCTCGCTTCAAAGCCTGGCTGTAGACATCATATTCTGGCGTTTAAAGCTGATCTCAGAACTGTAAGAGTATAATATTTATATTTGCCGTAGATCTATGAGATTTATGCGGAGATAGGTAACTAAAACATCTATGATGATTTCAAATTGAAAAAACCTTTGGTCTCTGTGGTTTGTATCAATATATTTCAGCGCTTAAAGGGGTTAACCCTTACAGCGCGGGGAGCGACTTTAGTCGTCAGAATCTGACGTCTGTAGACGTCAGATTCTGACGACTAAAGTCGATCCCCGCGCTGTGAGAGTAAAAAGATTTATAATAGCCGTAGACCCATTACCCGGTATGACTGGGCCGCCTAACTCATTTACTGCGCGAGGCCCAGTCACACTGACCGCTGTTTTGTTTACACAGCCAGCTGTGTAAAAACGACACTCGCGCTGCCTATCAAAAAACTCGGATGCCAAGAAATTTAAACGATTATTTCAAGTGCCTATGAAAACCAGGCCATTTTCAGCAAGCGTAAACTTGTGGTCATATTGGAACTATAACATTTAAAAATGGAGGTCACTGTGTCAGAGCCTTGCGATGTCATCAGGGTATAGACCCATAACATAGGTATTCAAATAAATCAGAAGGAGCTAACGAAGACATTAATTTATGATGATTTCAAAATAAATAAAAACATTTGGTCTCCATGGATTTTACAAAAATAATGCAGCGCTTCAAGGGTTAATGGACTGCAATGCTCAGATATCAATGTTGGCTCGCAGCTGTACCAACGTATATTACTCCTGTCCAGCTACCACCCAGGTTTGTGTACCATCCTAGGGGCGCATCTAGGATTTATATAGGAGGGGGGGTCTGATATAAATTTAATTGACATGACACATTTTATTTCCAATTTGAATGTAAAGCTATGTTTTTTATCCTATCAGCTGACAAATTGAGTCCGGTTTCAAAGCCAAATAATTTTAATGGTGGCGGGTCAGGACCCCCCCCCCCCTCCCTGACCACCATCTGGATCCGCCCTTGCGTCCTATGTGTACTTGGTGTCGCCTAATCCATCAGTCATGACAGTACATAGGCCTGCCGTCTCACAGCCCCCTTCTCATTTAGCCAGGCGCCCGCCGCGCAACACTAAATCTCAGGAAATGGTGACAATATTTTCAGGAAATGCCGTCAAGCGGCGCCCTTCTCCCTCTGATGTGGGAAGACGAATTAGGCGGAAGTCTCCTGTAGTGGGAGAGGGGGTCGTGTCCTGGGCCTCAGATACACCAAACATTGACCCGATATTGGTTTAATGTTGGCCCAACATTAACCCTTAGAGGCTGATTTTTTTTATGAAAACCTTGGAGAACAGAGAGGTTTTTCAATTTGAAATCATCATAACTGTCTTAGTTAGCTCTTTTTGATTCATTTGAATACCTAGGTTATGAGTCTACGACCATTATTAATATTTGTACTCTTACAATGCGAGGATCGACTTTAGTCGTCAGATTCTGACGACTAAAGTCGATACCCGGGCTGTGAGGGGTAAGCCAACATTGGCTCAACGTATCGCGTTTGTTGGGACCGCACACACGACAAACAAGAGACGTCGATCCAATGTTGCTTTAATGTTGGCCCACCGTCTTCGACGCTGGCCCAACCCTCACCAACAACTGGGTTTTTTCTACCAACAACTGATTTTTACCAACAACTGTTTTTTTTCTGTAGCACACTGTACCCAGCAAACACCAATATATCTTTCCAATGTTGGATCAATGTTGGTCCACCGTCTACGACGCTGGCCCATCATAGAGCCAATATTGGTAGGATGTCTTGTGTTTGCTGGGTGCGTGCGCATTCGAGACATAGCTGAGATTTGGCGGGATTTCCTATTATATTGAGTCAGCCGGGAGATCCGTCATGTGGG
>OZ024911.1:10285696-10315755 GCA_964017125.1 Flabesymbios commensalis | reverse complement strand
CAATTGTAGAACCATAGACCCCAAAATAGAGTGTTTATTTCCCTGTCTATTTAATGCAGTTTAATATTGAATACAGTGTAATTCAGCTTGAAAAAGTGGCCATTTAGGAGTGGAATGGTTGAGAGTGATTACCCAGAAAACACGAGAAATTGAGCCAATGCTGATTTAATGTTGGGCCAGCGTCGCAGACGATGGGCCAACATTAAATCTGCATTGGCTCAACGTATCGTGTTTGCTGGTTACATTTCAGTGACGGTGCAGATTGACCCTTCAATCCTTAAAGCGCTAGAATATTTTCGTATAAACCATGGAGACCAAAGGGATGTTTCAATTTGAAATCATCATAAATGTCTTCCCGCGTCATTTGAATACCTATGTTATGTGTCTACGGTCAATAGAAATATATTTACAGTGCGGGGATGGACTTTAGACGTCAGAATCTAAAGTCGATCCCCGTGATGTAAGGGCTAATTGCCGGGCACAATTATATATTTGTTTCACCATTTTTTAGCAAATTAAATACCAGCTTTTGAACATGTTAAAATACGTGACCAGTGACCTATTTCGACAGGTCACATGACCTCTCTCAGCTTGGCTCTGGACACGCTGATAACGGTCAGTTATTGCCTGGCACTGAGACGACACGGTCACAATTGGGATCTCCAATACGTACAATTCCTTGGATATCTTTGTGACAGTCGTCAATAACGTACAGGTAGTAGCTCACGATTAGTACTATATCTTAATACTATTAAAAAGACAACAATATCACAGCTAAAATGGTGGTTACGCCATGGAATGTCAGATGTATATTTTGACAATAAGTTCTTTAGGATAATTATTACTACTAGTGATCATAGCCACACCATGTAGGCCTAGTCTCAAAGAATACACAGGCAATTAATAAAGCCAATTAATTATCCTCGCTCTGCATCCACAGTGTCAATTAAACATGATATGTGGTCATTACTACACCCTGCAGTCTTCGCCTTTAATGTCAATAATGCACAGCAGAGGAATCTGCAATGTTATAAAATGTCAAAGATGGCGGCAGAAAATCGTCCTCTCACATAACGGCTAATGCCTAATCTGTGTCGGTTAGAGCATTATAATATTCCATATATCCGATCTATCGAATATGACAAATTCGAAGAGCCAGTTCATTGTAAACGAATGTAGGTCTACAACAGATATGTGTTTTCGCAGTATTAAAAGGCTACAAAACTCAAACAAAACTAAAAAGTTATTAGTTTGAACATCAACATAACATTACAAGGATTCATTTCAGATAACTTGTTACTGGTATCAAATATTTTAATACTTTGTCGTAAGATTTATGTTCTATGTGAAAATATGTTTTTTATACTTTATATGTGAGTGATGATAAATAATTTAACAAATATTTAAATACAAAATCACCACAGTTTTAAAAAAAGCACTTCATACTCACTTTTTCAAAACGCGAGGAAATGCGGTTTGCGATTTAGACGGTACTAGTGTTTTAAGGTTTTTTCGGTATGTTTGGACATGATCATTTTTGTAAGACGCGCAGATTCCAATTCCTGAGAAAATTTCACTATCGGTGGATTTCTTCGATCGTGTGGACCTTTCAACACAAATAAAACCCTCTTAGCTCTGGGAATATATGGCATTGTTGTATATTATATGGAAAGAAAAGTTGAACAAATAGCTTTAGCAGAGTGCACCTCACGTATATGCTGACAATAAAATATTTGTGCATTTCCATTATCTATGTAGGCCGGCCTACATGATATGGGTGCAGTATGTTTTTGTGTGTTGCTATCAGATTGAAATTAAAAACACCACAGTCGGCCTAAAATAAACATCTTAGGAGCTCCAACGAAGTATTTTTACCCACTTGAAGTTGTGGTTCTGGGTAGCGAGAAAGAACTTCAGGTGCATAAAAATAGTATTTTTAATTCAGCGCATTAAGTGTTAAAGGTGGTTAAAACTACGCTACTGCACCAACTATAAAACAACATTGGGCTCACGCCTCGTGTTTCTGAGTGGAAAAGCGACCAGCAAACACCAGACATTGACCCAATGTTGCTGTAATGTTGGGCCAGCGTCGGAGACGGTGGACCAGGATTACAGCAGCACTGGGTTGATGTCTCGTGTTTACTAGGATATGAGAGGGGAAATAAAACTATTTAATGCTAGGCCTGCGTCTCACTGATTATATTTCAAATTCGAGTTCGAAGATAAATATCTACACTACAATAAGCAGAAAGCATTGAAATGAAAGATTATTCACATCAAGTGGAAAAATATCTGTTTCGAAGTGGAAGATTTGCTGGAAATATACTTTGAGCATTCACACACGTAATACAATTGATTACGGATGAAAAATATTTCGAATGCTGTGGATGAACATAATTAGGAATGTTTTTTGGAAAACAACCCACAAAGGCAAACATTGTTGAGCAGCCTGGAAAGCAATAGCAGAGTAGAGCTTTTATAACTGCCTCGCGAAGAAAATCAGCAGAATACAACCTACACCAGCAACAATCACAACAATAACAACAATAACAGCATCAACAGAGCACAATCTGTATAACTGCCTCGCGAAGAAAATCAGCAGAATACAACCTACACCAGCAACAATCACAACAATCACAACAATAATAGCATCAACAGAGCACAATCTGTATAACTGCCTTGCGAAGAAAATCAGCAGAATACATCCTACACCAGCAACAATCACAACAATCACAACAATAATAGCATCAGCAGAACACAATCTGTATAACTGCCTCGCGAAGAAAATCAGCAGAATACAACCTACAACAGCAACAGCCACAACAATAACAACAACCACAGCAACAACAGAGCACAATCTGTATAACTGCCTCGCGAAGAACATCAGCAGAATACAACCTACACCAGCAACAATCACAACAATAACAACAACCACAGCAACAACAGAGCATAATCTGTATAAATGCCTCGCGAAGAACATCAGCAGAATACAACCTACACCAGCAACAATCACAACAATAACAACAACCACAGCAACAACAGAGCATAATCTGTATAACTGCCTCGCGAAGAACATCAGCAGAATACAACCTACACCAGCAACAATCACAACAATAACAACAACCACAGCAACAACAGAGCATAATCTGTATAAATGCCTCGCGAAGAACATCAGCAGAATACAACCTACACCAGCAACAGCCACAACAATAACAACAACCACAGCAACAACAGAGCACAATCTGTATAACTGCCTCGCGAAGAACATCAGCAGAATACAACCTACACCAGCAACAATCACAACAATAACAACAACCACAGCAACAACAGAGCATTAGCTGTATAACTGCCTCGCGAAGAACATCAGCAGAATACAACCTACAACAGCAACAATCACAACAATAACAACAATAACAGCATCAACAGAGCACAATCTGTATAACTGCCTCGCGAGGAACATCAGCAGAATACAACCTACAACAGCAACAATCACAACAATAACAACAATAACAGCATCAACAGAGCACAACCTATATAACTGCCTCGCGAAGAACAACAGCAGAATACAACCTACAACAGCAACAATCACAACAATAACAACAATAACAGCAACAACAGAGCACAACCTGTATAACTGCCTCGCGAAGAACAACAGCAGAATACAACCTACAACAGCAACAATCACAACAATAACAGCATCAACAGAGCACAATCTGTATAACTGCCCCGCGAAGAACATCAGCAGAATACAACCTACAACAGCAACAATCACAACAATAACAACAATAACAGCAACAACAGAGCACAACCTGTATAACTGCCCCGCGAAGAACATCAGCAGAATACAACCTACAACAGCAACAATCACAACAATAACAACAATAACAGCATCAACAGAGCACAACCTGTATAACTGCCTCGCGAAGAACATCAGCAGAATACAACCTACAACAGCAACAATCACAACAATAACAACAACCACAGCATCAACAGAGCACAACCTGTATAACTGCCCCGCGAAGAACATCAGCAGAATACAACCTACAACAGCAACAACCACAACAATAACAACAATAATAGCATCAGCAGAGCACAATCTGTATAACTGCCTCGCGAAGAAAATCAGCAGAATACAACCTACACCAGCAACAATCACAACAATCACAACAATAATAGCATCAGCAGAGCACAATCTGTATAACTGCCTCGCGAAGAAAATCAGCAGAATACAACCTACACCAGCAACAATCACAACAATCACAACAATAATAGCATCAGCAGAGCACAATCTGTATAACTGCCTCGCGAAGAACATCAGCAGAATACAACCTACACCAGCAACAATCACAACAATCACAACAATAACAGCATCAACAGAACACAATCTGTATAACTGCCTCGCGAAGAAAATCAGCAGAATACAACCTACACCAGCAACAATCACAACAATCACAACAATAATAGCATCAGCAGAGCACAATCTGTATAACTGCCTCGCGAAGAAAATCAGCAGAATACAACCTACACCAGCAACAATCACAACAATCACAACAATAATAGCATCAGCAGAGCACAATCTGTATAACTGCCTCGCGAAGAAAATCAGCAGAATACAACCTACACCAGCAACAATCACAACAATCACAACAATAATAGCATCAGCAGAGCACAATCTGTATAACTGCCTCGCGAAGAACATCAGCAGAATACAACCTACAACAGCAACAATCACAACAATAACAACAATAACAGCATCAACAGAGCACAATCTGTATAACTGCCTCGCGAAGAACATCAGCAGAATACAACCTACACCAGCAACAATCACAACAATCACAACAATAACAGCATCAACAGAACACAATCTGTATAACTGCCTCGCGAAGAAAATCAGCAGAATACAACCTACACCAGCAACAATCACAACAATCACAACAATAACAGCATCAACAGAACACAATCTGTATAACTGCCTCGCGAAGAACATCAGCAGAATACAACCTACACCAGCAACAATCACAGCAATAACAACAATAACATCATCAACAGAGCACAATCTGTATAACTGCCTCGCGAAGAACATCAGCAGAATACAACCTACACCAGCAACAATCACAACAATCACAACAATAACAGCATCAACAGAACACAATCTGTATAACTGCCTCGCGAAGAACATCAGCAGAATACAACCTACACCAGCAACAATCACAGCAATAACAACAATAACATCATCAACAGAGCACAATCTGTATAACTGCCTCGCGAAGAACATCAGCAGAATACAACCTACACCAGCAACAAACACAACAATCACAACAATAACAACAACCACAGCAACAACAAAACCACCACAACAACAGCAGCAACAACAACAACAACCACAACAACCACAACAACAATAGCAACTGTAAAAGCAACAAAAACAACTGCAATATCGAAAACAACAAGTGAAACAACAAGAACAAGAGCAACAACATCATCAGGAGCAACATAAACAACAGGAAGAGCAACAACAACAACAGCAACAACAACAACAGCAACAACAAAAACAACAACATCAAAAACATCAACAGCAGCAGCAGCAACAACAGCAACAACCGCAACAGCAGTAACAGCAGCAACAGCAGGCACAGCAACAACAACAACAGGAACAGCATCATGAACAACATAAACAACAGGAACAGCAACAACAGGAACAGTAGCAACAACAGCAACAAACAAAAGCAACAGAAACAACAACAACAACAACAACAAAAAAGAACAACAGCAACAACATCAACAGCAGCAGCAGCAACAACAACAATAACCACAACATCAGCAACAGCAGCAACAGCAGCCAGAGCAAGAACAGTAGTAATAGCATGGGTGGTCTCCATGCTAGCGACCTTGTGGTCTTAATGGAGGTCTCCCAAACCACCCTGTAAATTGTTTCACTCATCTTTTATTTACTTATTTTCATGTTTGAGTAAACACTTCTTCTTCTTCTAGCTACAGCAACAACAACAACAACAACAACAACAACAACAACAGTAAGAGCAACAGCAACAACAACAACAACAACAACAGTAACAACAACAGTAATAGCAACAGCAACAACAACCACAACAACAGCAACAACAGGAACAGCAGCAGCAACAGCAATATCCGCAGCAACAGCAACAACAGAAACAACAACATCAACAACATCAACAGCAACAGCAACAACAATAGCAGCAACAACAACATCAACAACAGTAAAAACAACAACAACAGCAACAACAACAACAGCAAGGTCAGCAACAACAATAACAACAACAACAGTAATATCAACAACAGCAACAAAACCACAACAACAGCAACAACAGCAGCAACAAAAACCACAACAACAACAGCAAAAAATCAACAACAACAACAAAAACAAAAACAGAAACAACAGTAAAAGCAACAACAACAAGAGCAAAAGCAACAGCACATCAACAGCAAAAACAACATCAACAGCAGAAGCAACAACAACAACAGCATCAGAGCTGCTGTACAAATGCAAACACCGGAATAAAATTTACAGCGAAACAAAGAGAAACAAGTACAAATCTGCCATACACAGACCATCAGCAGGGTAACAACAGAAATATCGCGGTACAAACTACGTCAAGTTCTATCAAGCTCCGTTGACAACTTTCTTCCTCCAGGTCAACTACATTCGCTCGAATTAATTTTACATAGTAGCTCAGACCCCACAGCTAAAGCCAATATCCCCTTCACTATCCCCTTCACTACTGAGTTACAAATGTGTTCATTTGTCGTCTAGATTTACATCTGCCTCGTGTCACTCTTTTCCGCTCAACTGGAACACAAATGTAGTATATCATCGATAAATAATCATGTTACATTTTCGAAATGTGTATTCGTTTGCTCAGCATTGTGATTATTGATTTTATTGATTTGCACTAAAAAATCACTCGATCAGCTTTTCATAGCTACTGTAATACTCATGAAATAAATATGGCTATGCTGAACTATAAGTTCGCCGTACAAAAGCAAACAACAATGCAGAGAAGAAAATGTAAACCGACAATATTTTTTGATGACACACTGTATGGACGACCACAGGTCCGAAAAAAAAACATCTGCCAACTGATATAAAAAAGAATCATACGCTGTGCACAATGTAAATTGGCTGCTGAGGAAACATCTCGTGTCTCTAGGAGACTCATCAAATAGAGATACCTCTCAGGGGTGATTCTCATGGGTATATACTGAGAGTTACTAGCGCCGAGACGTGGAACAACGAGAGAATAGGAAATAAATCCCAACAAGACGTGGAACAACGGGAGAACGGAAAAGAAATCCTAGCAAACTCTAGATGTTGACCCATTGTTGTTTTAGTGCTGGTCCAGCGTCGTAGACGATGGACCAACAATAAAATGACAATGGTTCAACATCTCTTGTTTGTTGTGAACATTTCTTTTGATTACCTCAGCATTTTTCATGATAGTTTCACATATATTTTGGTTTGTAAGTAATGCGATAACTAGGCATACTACCAAGTAAACAAGAGACGCTTTCCTAATGTGGGGTTGAAGTTGAGCCAGCGTCGCAGACGGGGGACCAAGACTAAACCAGAATTGGGTTAAAGTGACGCATTAGCTGAATACGTATTATGTACTTAAAACACACCACTACAATTTTTTCTTTGTCCGACAACTACATTCTAAGCCGGAAATGGAGAGTTATTGTTGACCAAGTACAGATCAGTTATCATGGTAGGCCTAATGGTACTATAATCAGTCAGGTGTGACCGAGCTGTTGATTATGAGGGATCCTCATTTATGTCGGATGTGTTTTAAGTCAGTTAAAAAACCCTCGGAATTATACATTCTTAGCATTCTTAGCATATCTCAATATTGAATAAAATTTAGAATAAAGAGTAGAGACCGTATTAAACTGGCCATTTCGACCAATCACATACGTAAGATTTGGGTCAGCCACTATCAGGATAGATAGGAGAATTATCATAATAGATTATGTTAATAAACATTGTCATAGAATTTTAACACTTAAAGTGTTCATCTCGTCTTTAGCCTTTTCGTATGTAGGAAAATGTATAAGAGAAATGAACATTGATTTTGTAAGATTGGTATATATTTCGATATATCTACAGATTTTTTGCAGGAAGTTTACGTTCTAGCAGATATTTTTCAAAACTTAAAAAACAAAAAAAGGAGAAAGTTAGTTGCTCTCATGTATAGTTAACCAATGCATTCAGTTAGGGTCGCGTTGAGGAAAAATCGCAATGGCGACTGTACCCAAAACTTAAGTCTCTCAGTGCGGTGATAGACTTAGACGTAAGAATCTGACGTCTAAAGACGATCCCCGCACTGAAAGAATTACCAAATTATAATGGCCGTAGACCCATAACATAGATATTCAAATGAAGCGGAAAAAGCTAACGAAGACATTTATGATGATTTTAAATTGAAAAAATCCACTTTCATCTTCATGATAATTCTAAACAAATATTAAAAATGAAATGAAATGAATTGGGCTCTAGGCCACCTTTGTGCACATATAGGCTAAACTGGACCCCCTGAGGATGGTGAGATGAATGAGATGACACTGTCCTCCAGACACAGGATTCGAAATTCGAGCCCTGGCGGTCTGAGGCCGAGCACGCTACCTCTCGGTCACGGAGGCTCCCCATAATACTGACTTTCACACGTGGATGGGGAAGAAACATTTTTTGTTTCTTTCAAACCGCCGAGACCGGGAACCGAACCCCGAACGCTGGCGTGAAAGGCAGCGGTGCTAGCCACTACCCTAGGGCCCCCGCCCTTTATCCAAATATATTTCAGCGTTGTAAGGGTTAAACTTGGGACTTTGTGATCTAGCATGACATCTAGAAGCAGGAGCAGCAAACACGATATGTTGAACCAATGCTGGGTTGATGTTGGCCTATCGTCTACGACGCTGGCCCAACATCAACCCAGCATTGTCTCAGAGTCTCGTGTTTGCTGGAGAGCACGCCACGCTTAGACAAAAATACTTCTTAAGACCATTGGTAGGGAACGAGATTATCCTTTGAAAAGACATCCAGACTGAGTAGAGAAGTCAGGAGATGTAGACAATAAGGGATTAGGGTGTGGCTTTACCCTGGGTCTGATGGGATCTGCTCGCTGCTCTTACGTGCACGGATTCGGCGAGGATTCTAATGAAATCAGGGGATCATTAGATTTGTGGAGTCCTCTCGCCTCAATTGACTGATACACGTCAGATCCTGGGTAGCGACCTGTCCCCAAAAGAACGCTACACTTTCTGGGGAATAAAAGAGAGGGATCTCAGCATTTTTTTTATTTTATTGGAGCTTGTTTATCGACACTACACAGAACAGCTTAAAAAGGGTAGAAATAAGCACTGATAAGATCACTTTGCGTAAGAACGATGCACATTTTGTATTGTTTTTATTATTTTTTATTAGTTTTCCTCAAGCTTTTAATCGCCATTGCACGGAACAGCTTGAAAAAGATTAAAACCATAAATATTTTGCTGGGAAATTCCTCATTTTTTTCGTATATATTATGCAATATGAGAAATTTTAGATGTGTAGGGAATAACAGCGAAAATCTCAGCATTTATTATTTTATCTTAGCATTTTTTTACTATTGAAGCTCGTTCATCGCCATTACACAGAACAGCTTGAAAAAAGATGAAAATACGATAGCTTTGAATAAGAACGATTAACATTCTGTTATGAAATTCATAATTTTTTCATTGTTTGTAATATTTTGTAATATCAGTGAGTTTAATTGTTGTTAAGCTTGGCTAAGCTCGTCCCTGGACTTCAGATGACAACCCAGTCAACACAAAACGTCTACACTAGGTTCGTTTATTGCTGGGCCAGCGTCGTAGACGATGGCCCAGCAGTAGATCAACCTGGTGTAAACGTCTAGTGTATGTTGCGAGGGGATATATTGTTATTTCCGTCAGGTTACTGTTATTATTGGCTACTATATTAGGACGGCCGATGTACATCATACCCCCAGAATACAGTCATAAACACAGCAGTTATTGTTAAAACCTCAGCAGAATTTATAAGGTGTACGCGGATGATATGACGGGATCAACAGAAAACGTCTCTCTACATTCAGAATGTCTCCTAAAGGCGGCGGTTAACCAGCAAATGCACTTACCAACTTGAAATTGAATTCCTTCAAGGTTGGTAGGCAGGTTGTAAGCCTACCCCTGAGACAGCAGTTATCCAAGCGAGGTCCTCTTTTAACGGCAAAACAGTCAGGGTGGTAGGAAATTAGGTTATCCGATGAGGACCGGGTAGATTTGTGTGGCCCTGGTAAAAGCCTTGGCATCATTCTTTGTGGGTGATTGCATTAAGGTGGACCAGGAGAAAGCATTACGATGTTTCTACGCCTCACTCACCACACATGTCTACGGTTACCACCAGCTTACACAAACACCGCCACGCTTAACCTGTCAGAGCGGCTCAGTGCCTCAGTTAGTAGCACGTCTACACAAACACCGCCACGCTTAACCTGCCCAGGGCGGCTCAGCGCCTCAGTTAGTAGCACGTCTACACAAACACCACCACGCTTAACTTGCCAGGGCGACTCAGTGCCTCAGTTAGTAGCACGTCTACACAAACACCGCCACGCTTAACCTGCCTAGAGCGGCTCAGTGCCTCAGTTAGTAGCACGTCTACACAAACACCGCCACGCTTAACCTGCCTAGAGCGGCTCAGTGCCTCAGTTAGTAGTATGTCTACACAAACACCGCCACGTTTAACCTGCCAGGGCGACTCAGTGTCTCAGTTAGTAGTACGTCTACACAAACACCACCACGCTTAACCTGCCAGGGCGACTCAGTGCCTCAGTTAGTAGCACGTCTACACAAACACCACCACGCTTAACGTGCCCAGGGCGGCTCAGTGCCTCAGTTAGTAGCACGTCTACACAAACACCACCACGCTTAACGTGCCCAGGGCGACTCAGCGCCTCAGTTAGTAGCACGTCTACACAAACACCACCACGCTTAACGTGCCCAGGGCGACTCAGCGCCTCAGTTAGTAGCACGTCTACACAAACACCACCACGCTTAACTTACATAGGGAGGTTCAGTGCCTCAGTTAGTAGCACGTCTACACAAACACCGCCACGCTTAACGTGCCCAGGGAGACTCAGTGCCTCAGTTAGTAGTACGTCTACACAAACACCGCCACGCTTAACCTGTCAGGGTTGCTCAGTGCCTCAGTTAGTAACACGTCTACACAAACACCGCCACGCTTAACCTACCAGGGCGACTCAGTGCCTCAGTTAGTAGTATGTCTACCCAAACCCCACCACGCTTAACCTGCCAGGGCGGCCCAGTGCCTCAGTTAGTAGTACGTCTACACAAACACCACCACGCTTAACCTACCAGGCCGACTCAGTGCCTCAGTTAGTAGCACGTCTACACAAACACCACCACGCTTAACAATTAAAGCGCTGAAATATTTTTAAATATTTTTAAGAGAGCTTTTAAGAGAGCAAAGGTTTTTTTCATTTTGAAATCATCATAAATGTCTCAGTTAGCTCTTTCCGCTTCATTTGAATACCTATATTATGGGTCTACGGCCATTACAAATAGTTTACTGTTTTGGTGCGGGTATCGAAGTCAGAATCTGGCGTCTAAAGTCAGACCCCGCGCTGAGACGGTTACCCTGACTGCCTGGGCCGGCTCAGTGTCTCAGTTAGTAGCACGTCTACACAAACAGCACCACGCTTAACCCTTACAGCGCGAGGATCGACTTAAGACGTCAACATTTGACGTCTGTAGATGTCAGATTTTTAAGTCTACAATCGGTTTCCGCACTGAAAAAGTAAAATATTTAAAATGACCTTAGACCCATAACATAGGTATTCAAATGAAGCGGGAAGAGCTAACTAAGACACTTCAGCTTGTACTTGTACCAAAGTACATTACAATGTACTTGGTACTTGAACGCAATTACATTGCAAGTACATCCGTTTTGTTATTATTAACTTGTCTTGTATTTGACTTCTTTTTTACAGAAAATAGGTTTAATGCTTGTAAAAAAAAGCAATTTTGATTTAATTGGATAATGTGCATATCAATTTTAATCAATTTATATTTTAGTATGTGTGAAATAGGTAAAATCTATGGTACTTTACTATATCTTTTTTGTTGAATATGTTTAGATATTAATGACATTGACTCCCAATTTATCATTATGAATTGGAAGGTGCATATCAATTCACAGTGAATCAGAATACGACTACATTTTATAGTAAGCAAAAGGTTAAAACAAAGGTACACAATTTATCAAAATTATGTTTTATATATAGTTAGATCGGATATAAGTGATGTTTTTTTTTATATTTTCGTGACCACTATCTCTCTGTGGTGGATTTAAAGCAGCTCCATATCGTCGCCTTAGATATGAAAGGGTGTATATACCACTTTGTAAAGTGGCAGATACACCCTTTCATACCTAAGGAGACTAATATTTTGACAACATATAACAAATGTATATGAAGTTATCTAGCTTACTGAACTTTTAAAAATCATCAAAAAATAAAAGCACTGGAAAAGACTGAATTAGTTTTATTTTCAAGTCGTATATTGTCATAAAACAACTATGTGCATTATACACCACTTAATACCACAACTACCCACCGTTTAAGTGTGTGGGATCCAGGGTAAAAGACACTGCGACGTTAATTGGCGTGTGGAAGCATGGCATCGGGGGATTTCCCTACAGCACCGATTGTCTGCCTAACGCTGGGCCGACGGCATCAACATGGGGCCCAATGATGTACTAACATTCAACTATCCTTCAGGTGTACGAACATTTTGTTTGGGTTTTCTCTGCTTTCTTAGAAATGTTGATAAAAATGGGGTTTTTAATCTGAAAAATTTGAAAAAATTGAAATCATGATCTGCGGCATACACTACTTCATAATATCTTCTAAATACCAAGATTGACGTCATCCCATGTACCGCCTTTAATTGTTAGTGTGATCAATTGCAGCATTTCTGTAATTAGTAATTATAAACATATTTATTTCAAGATGATTACATAGTAGCTACAAAAAGCTAATCAAATGGTTTCCTCGTGCAAAGCAATAAAATACAATTGAAAGAAAACAATAAATAATCTGTAATTGATATAGCGTCCGTTATGTCCATATGCTGCAGGGGACAGTAAGTGACAGGAGAGACTGGGGAGTTAATAACGTGGGGTCCTGACAGGCGCCAGAGGAGAGTGGGGATAAACAGGACAGTGTTATTTGGAGGGGAAATGACACAATGAGAGAAGCGTGAGGGCGTGACCCGGCGCCAATCTCACAGGAAATCAAAGATGCTGACGGGGCACGAGCCCTGCCAGGACACTCCACCACCTAGCCCCCAGGTTTCAGCCCAGATTGACCGCGTACAAAATCGTGGGACATTTTTTTGGACTGGCATATCGGAAGATATAGGGGAGTAATCAGGTCAAAAATATTTTTTTTTTAGAATCAGTAACATTTCAGTTCCATGCACGCATGCTCAGCCCAGAGGTTGCACAGTCATTAAAAAGTTATGAACATTTTTCGAACCTTGGGGTCGGGATCGCTCTCAGTCACCGCCATGTTGGATTTTTCGGGTAAAGCAAATACATTAATCCACAGCCTCGGAGAGGACGACACGGCAATCCACCACCCAGCAAGCACGATATCCAATGTTTCACCAATGTTGGGCCAACGTCGTAGACGGTGGGCCAACATTGGTGGAACATTGGGTAGGTATGTCGTGTTTGCTGGGCACAGCCAGACCTATCCGTGGACGAGACCACATAGTGAAGGTGTGGGCTGTGTATTTCTGTATTCGTTTTACCCGAAAAAATAACGTTTTTTTCAACATGGCGGTGACTGAGAGCCTGACCCCAAGGTCAGTAAAATGTCCATGTCTTTTCAATGACGGTGCGACAAATGAGCGACCAATGAGAGGGACGTGGCTCATTGGCTAGAGCGCGGAGCTTTGCCAATGTCACTGCCTGCCGTGCGGTTTCGAATCCCGCTTGGTGCAGGATTTTAAGAAAAATATCATGTTTCTCCCCTCTCAATATTGGGACATTATTTCGATGTTGTGTCCTTGAGCAAGACACTTAACCCTCAAATGCTTCACTTCATTCAGGTGTAAATGAGTACCTGGTAGGATAGATATGGCAATGTGCACAATTAGTTCCTAGCGCCGAAATGGCTGCAAGTGCTGTATGCTCCGAAAAAGGGAGTTGAAATGGTACATGAATGAACAGGTCCAGTGACGAAGGGTAATATGTGTGAAGCGCACAGAGCATTGTATGTGCGATATATAAGAACTCACCAATTTTTTAATGAGCTGAGCTCTGCATGCGATCATGCAACTGATATGTTACTGATTTCAATAAACTTATTTTCGACCTTAGATATGGCCGTCCAAAGAAATGTCCCACGATTTTGTACGGTGCAATCTGTGGCCGAAACCTTTAGTTTCAAGCTCTATTTCAGGCACGATGTGGCTGTGCCAGAGCCTGTTATGCTGACAATCTTGGCCCATCTGACGTTTACACTGAGTAGTTAAACCCTTTAATCCTGAAAGCGCTGACATTTTTTGTAAAAACCAGGGAGACCAAAGGGTTTTTTTCAATTTGACATCAGCATAAAATAGGTTAGCACATTCATTTGAATACCTATGTTATGGGTTTACGGCCATTATAAATATGTTTACTCTTACAGTGCGGGGATCGACTTTAGACGTCAGAATAATTTTCAGCCACTTGAAGTTGTGGCTCCCGTTAAAAAATGAAATGAATAGGGCTTTAGGCCACCTTTGTGCACATATAGGCTAAACTGGGCCAGGAGAACCTCCTGAGGATGGTGAGATGATTGAGATGACACTATCCTCCAGACACAGGATTCGAAATTCGAACCCTGGCGGTCTGAGGCCGAGCACGCTACCTCTCGGTCACGGAGGCTCCCCACAATACTAACTTTCACACGTGGATGGGGAAGAAACATTTTTGTTTCTTTCAAACCGCCGAGACCGGGAACCGAGCCCCGAACTCTGGCGTGAAAGGCAGCGGTGCTAACCACTACCCTAGGGCCCCCGCCCTGTGGCTCCCGTTAGCAAGAGACAACTTCAAGTTGATAAAAATTAAAATTGTATCATGCAGCGTTTTAACCCTATAACCGCCAGTGCCGCATATATTCGAATTTTTATTTTTTATTAGCACATTAAATACCATATTTTTAATATGCTAAAGATAAAATGTGACATCAACCAGCAAGATTTGAAGAGAGTTGACCTTCATTTTGTCAAATCTGAATAATTTTCACTCACTTGAAGTTGTGGATCGCGCCAGCGAAACACAACTTCAAGTGAGTGAAAATTCAAATTAAATAATTTGGTGGTTAAAATGTTAAGGTATGGAAAACATTGAGACACCGTTGGGAAACATCTCGTATTAGATGGAATGTGAAGCCCTGTCCCTTGCTGTACCAGCGTTAAAACTACATTGGCTCAACAGTAATTAAACGAGCCAGTGAACATGAAAACACTTTCTAGAATTGTTTAAAACAAATGTTATTCAGCTCTCGAATTCATATGATGCATCAGAATCTGACGTCTAGAGACGTCGGAATATGACGTCTATGGACGTCAGTTCCCCGCACTATATAATAGGGCTAATTTGTCACTCCAATCAAATCTTCATCCGCTACAAGCCCTGCAGCGGATAAGATTAAGAATAAGAATATTTATTGTCTAAAATCATTCAGCCTTTTACAATATGACTATATAATAAATTGCTGTTTTTCGTGGTGCCTATAAAAAAAAGTAAACATTAACACAGTAACAAATAATAAATAAAAACTATTCGGCAGGCTTGGTGTTGAGGAAATGTCTCTGTATATATACTGGCATGGAAATTGATCTGTCATCACAAAATTAAGTCAGATGGTTGGATGGTATATATAACCATGCGGATATGTTGTGTAAATGTTTGTGTATATGTGATATATAGTGTTGGTTAGTAGATGTTGAAATTATGTGCAATGAAGAAAGCTGTGGATGAAGATGTTATTGGTCAATTCAGGCTTTGAAAGGTCAAGGGCGGGGGCCCTAGCGTAGTGGTTAGCACCGCTGCCTTTCACGCCAGAGTCCGGGGTTCGGTTCCCGGTCTCGGCGGTTTGAAAGAAACAAAATTGTTTCTTCCCCATCCACGTGTGAAAGTTAGTATTGTGGGGAGCCTCCGTGACCGAGAGGTAGCGTGCTCGGCCTCAGACCGCCAGGGCTCGAATTTCGAATCCTGTGTCTGGAGGACAGTGTCATCTCAATCATCTCACCATCCTCAGGAGGTTCTCCTGGCCCAGTTTAGCCTATATGTGCACAAAGGTGGCCTAAAGCCCGATTCATTTCATTTTTGAAAGGTCAAGCTGACGCTTAAGGAGTGCTTGTATTTGTTTATGGGCGAATAGTTATATTACTGACACGTCACGCGTGTAATTGGCTTTTGATAATCCCCTCGAGTACAGACTCTCGTCCAAATCTCACCCGGCCTAAACACGTGATTACCCATAATGCACCACTTCACGGTAATGATACGAAACACGCGATAGGCTGACTGAGCGGAACAGAATCTCAATTGTGATTTGTCCGCTGCTTCGTAGGAACAGTTGTATTTGTGTCTCACCAACATTGATGAAACAATACAATACCTCTACTATTTATAATAATATGTAATTATTTTATCTCTGGTTTTGGCGCGGGAAACATATATTATGTACATTATTTTCTATACTTTTTATACTTTTATAAACTTTTTCTGCTTAGATGTTTATGTATATATAGCTTCTGCCTAGTTTACAATGATTTTTATAAGTCTGCCCCAGTGCAGCACAACCAATGTTGTATATAATACTTATAATATTATAATTATATATTGTTTATGGTTTTGTATCTGTATAAAATATATCTTTTGGTCAAAAACTAAATAAAATTAAATAATACATATGATATTTCCTGAACAGTTTCGGCTATGGGAATTGAGTTATGAGTGTAGTCTTACAAGCGTGATATTTTATTAAATTAGCGCCCGTTCTCAAAGTTGAATGGGCACTAGTAAATCGATAATCTGCCCTGTATGAATCTGTTCAAGTCTCGTATTCTACCCAAAAGCGTTTGCAGAGCAGCGTATGCCAGTAACCACTAACCGGTCCATCTTCACTTTGTCAAAGAAATAACGGGTGCACCGGCTTGATGTTTCAGAAATACCCGGGATATAACTAAATCTACAAACAAAAAACATATCTGGCCATTAAGGTATTATGATGAGCCTTCGTGACCGAGAGGTAGCGTGCTCGGCTTTAAAACCCCAAGGTTTTTTTTATTTTGAATCCTGTGTCTGGAGGGCAGTGTCATCTCATTCATCTTATCATCCTCAGGATGTTCTCCTGTTCTAATTTAGCCTGTATGTGCACAAAAGTGGCCTAAAGCCCGATTCATTTCACTTTGTATCTGGCCATTAAAATGTTACTGTACCATGGTACTATGATGAGGTTTGCATATTTCACGGGGACGGGACATGTTGTGGTGGTTAGAGCTACCGCGTGTGGTGTCAGAGCACGCGGGTTCGCCCCCTTTTCTGGTATTCAGGTTTCAAAAAACAAATATTATCCCCGTCTACGCATAAATACTTAATATTGTGAAGAACCTCTGTGACCCAGAGGTAGCGAGCTCGGTCTCAAACCGCGAGGGCACGAATTTCGAATCATGTGTCTGGAGGGCAATGCATCTAATTCATCTTACCACCATGTGTAGAAAGTTATCCTGGCCCAACTTAGCCTATAGATGTGTACTAAAATGTGGCATAAAGCTACATGCATTCATTCATGCAATTTAAAACACACCAGTAACTCTAGTCTATTGTTAAAACAGTAGATTAGGATCTATGAATATACACTTCTAGATATTTCTCACCATGAAGTTGGGATTGCCCATCAAAACATGGAGCCTATCCCACCCAACACGGCAGAAGATGGTCGAGCTGTAAACTGGAATTGGTTAACGTAGCGTGCCTGTTGGGATTGTACATACTGTGTTTATTTTGAGTCGAAGAAAGAACTCTTTTACGACCTAAAATACACATGTGGCATCAGTCTATTGTTAAAACGGTAGATTCAGACTAAATCTACTTTTTGATACTGGTCAGGTCGGGTACATTATATGTGTTTAATGACACTGTATGGCTAATGTTGCATGGTTAACCATGATGACTATAAAATTGAGGTTTTTTATATCAAATATTGTAGCATATGTACATATATCTGGTGTATTTTAAATCGAAGAGAGAACTCGATATATATCGAATTTCGTTCTTTCTCCTTTACAGATTCGTAGATCTCTGAACATTCAGATCTATGAATCTTTCGAATTTTGCTCTTTCGCCTTGACAGATTCGTAGATCCCTGAACTTTCAGATCTACGAATCTTTCGAATTTTGCTCTTTCTCCTTGATTGATGATCTCTGAACATTCAGATCTATGACTCTTTCTAATTTCGTTCTTCCCCCTTGACCTAACACTAACGGTGGTATTTTTTTCTGTTTCCAGAGCCTGTGAACGTAAGTGTTCAGATGATGAACACGAGCAGCGTGAAGGTGTGCTGGTACAAGCCTCGTTATGGCCGCACCCGGAAGTACGAGGTGTCTCACGGGATAGGTCAACGCCACCTAGCGATTGCCCGTAAACTACAGACCAGGAAGGGTGAGGGTCAGCAGTGCGGGAGACTTTACGGGCTGCAGCAGCGAGTTGACCACTGGGCAGCGGTCAGGGCCCTGGACAGGAGGGGCATAGGCGGGGTCACGATCAAGGTCAACTTCAGGATGGACGACTCGAGTAAGTTATCTTATAGGCCTACACGACAAACAAGACCCAGCAAACACGGGACGTTGTACCAATGCTGATTTAATGCTGGGCCAGCGTCGCAGACGGTGGGCCAACGTTAATTCAGCATTAGTTTAATGTCTGATGTTTTGTCTGTCCAACGGGGGGGGGGGGGGGGTATTGTCCAAAATGAAAGCTTTTCGATGATTACTCCGTCAATCCTCAAGCGATTTTAATTATTTTCATGTAAACGCTATTTTCTAATCATTTTGCATATGTCTTGAACATTTCATAAACAAATTGTATAGTTCAAAACTTAGAAGACCATTTGACATGAAATAAATATCGAATTATGACCCCCTTCTATAAACCTATTAACTCCATTCTGGTTTATTCCGGAAATGATGTGGTACAATTTCGGGAAATTTTCAAGGTTTTTGCGAAATGACTCGATAATAATGGTTACAAAATTTCGTGTTGGCTGCGACTCCAGCCAAACATAAATCCAGCACTGGGTCAATATTTTGTGTTTTCGGGGTACCCTGTAAACACACACATGGATCTAATACTGCGGTGATGTTGGGTTATCGTCGAAGACGGTGGCCCAACATTCAGCCTTATGAGTACAGCGCGGGGATCGACTTTAGTCGTCAGAATCTGACGTCTGCAGACGTCAGATTCAGACGACTAAGAGTCGCTGTAAGAGTAAAAATATTTATAATGGCCGTAGACCCATAACATAAGTATTCAAATGAATCGGAAAGAGCTAACTAAGGCAATTATGATGATTTCAAATTGAAAAAACCCCTTTGATTCCCATGGTTTATACGAAAGAATTTCAGCGTTATGAGGGTTAATTCAACATTGGTTAACGTATCATATTCGCTGGGCTATGTAATACTCATCAAACACAAGACATTGATCCTCTGTTAGTTAAATTATTTTTGGGCCATCGTCGACAACGATGGCCCAACATTAATCCAACATTATACTCGCTGTCAAATTAAAAATGATCAACCAGGATCGCATGATTTTCGGCGATTTCTCCGTCAATTTCTGACCGATTTCCTTGAAATTGTGCAAAGGCCATTTTCTATTAAACTCATAACAGCGGTATGCAAAATTATATTTAATATTTCGAAAGTTAGACCACTTGCCATGTAACAAAATACATACTAGAATTACTTTAATGTCAAATGGTTCAACTTTTGAAATACGTTATAAAATTTTACGAAATTATCACGGCGGTTAGTAGTTAAATAGAAAATGGCCTTTGCACAATTTGAAGGAAATCTGTGTTGAATTGACGGAGAAATCGCCGAAAATTATGCGATCCTGGTTGATCATTTTTAATTTGACGGCGAGTATAGCTATTTGTTTCATGCTTGCTTCATAGTGACCCAACAAACACGATACATTGATCCAATCCTGGATAGATGCTGGGCTATTGTCAAAGCATTGACTAGCATTGGTTCATTGTCTCGCTTGCGTTTGCTGTTAAAATACTTGATGATATTTCAATTTGAAGAGATGTTATAATAATCATGGAGCTCGACTCTACCAGTATCTAGGCGTCGTGGAAGTGACTGAATTGAAATGGTCAACTCCATCACAAAAAACTTATTGAATAGTCAATGGTATACTACATCACAAAAAAACACATTTTATAATCAATGATATACACCTACTCCATCACAAAAACTTATTAAATTATTAATGATATACTCCACCACAAAAACTCATGGGATAATCAATGATATACTGCATCACAACTGATTGAATAACGAATGAAAACTTCATCACAAAAACCTCATGGAATAATCAATGGTTTATTTCATCACAAAAAATAATGGACTAATAAATGGTGTACTCTATCACAAAAAAACTCATGGAATAATCAATGAATGGTATTCTGTGAAACTCAATAGCCTTGACCTTCAATATTTTCACCGAGCTATCTGATACAAAGAAGTATGGGGAGGATAACCTTGTTGTCACCAAGTAGCCATTCAAAAGGGTTTACGGTGACGTCACTGCGCTTCACAATGTTTCATCACAAAAACTCCTTATAAAAAACTCCCAAAGCTCGACGTCGAGGTTTTGTCCCACCTTTGTCGAATGCCAGTCGAATGAAAATATTTGTGTAAAGAAGATTAAAATGCTATATTTTGACAATATTTATAGACCCCAAATTACGGAAGGTGAATGCCAGGTAGCAATCGTGTCAACAATGTCAGATACAAATGATAGGGAAATCATAGGCGAATTAGCCTTTACAGCGCGGTGATCGACTTTAGACGTCAGAATCTGACGTCTGTAGACGTCAGATTCTGGCGTCTGAAGTCAATCCCCGCACTGAAAGAGCAAACATATTATTAATGACTGTAGACCCATAACATAGGTATTCAAATGATACGGAAAGAGCTAAGTAAGATATTCATGATGATTTCAAATTGAAAATAACCCTTTGATCTTCATGATTTATACAAAAATATTTCAGCGCTTAAAGGTTTAGGTAGTAATGCAGCACTATGGCTTGTCTAATAACAGGATGGAGGAATAAATGTCAGACAAAACGCGAGGTGCATCGCGATATAGGAAACCAAGGTTTGTTTTAATTTGAAATCGCCACAGACGGCTTAGTTGGCTCTTTCCCGCACTGAATGAATTAAGTATTTCTAATGGCCGTAGACCCATAACATAGGTATTTAAATGAGTCTGAAAGAGCTAACTAAGACATTTTATGATGATATAAAACTGAAACAAACACCTTTGGTCTCTTATACAGAAATAATTCAGCTTTGTAAGGGTTAACAGGATTATTCCAACAGTCGCACATTTCACACTTTCAACAGCTCAGTTCAGTTTGCAATAACACTGACTGTTAGTGTTTAGAGCTGTGAGAGTTGTTTACGAGTTAAGCACGAGTCCAACACGGCTATGTGTGAGAGCCCTCTTGCGTCCCGATTTGTAATAACGTTCCAATTTGTAAAAAAATATTACAAATTGGAACGCGTTTGCACTGCAATTGCGTCCCAATTTATAAAAAAATATTACAAATTGGAACGCATTTGCACTGCAACTGCGTCCCAATTTGTAATAATTTATTACAAATTGGAACGTTATTACAAATTGGGACGCATATGTAATGCAATTGCGTTTCAATTGAACGCATTTGCACTGCAACTGCGTCCCAATTTGTAATAATTTATTACAAATTGGAACGTTATTACAAATTGGGACGCAACAGACCCCCTTAGTGCTTAGTGGGTGGTGCATTGAGTGGTGATGCGTCATCATGATCTCATATTGGTAAAGTGATCAATCAAACAGGCGGGAGAGAAAACGGTATAATTAGCAGGTCTCGTTCATCTCTGTCTATCCGTGTCTAGTGGTGTGTGACGTCCCTACTCGATCGCCAGCTTACTGACTGAATATTAAAAACTTTTATCAGGATGAGATGTATTTAAGAAGTCACTGTGTGACACATTAAACAAGTTATATGCCATAACTACTACATGTACTTCGTGGTGAATAAATATGTCATGGCTTTTATTTATTAACCCTGTCCGACTTTAGTGTACAGACGTCAGATTCTGATGTCTGACGTCTAGCATAGGTATTCAAATTAATCTGGATGAGCTAACTAAGATATTAAGGATGATTTCAAATTAAAAAAAAACCTTTGGACTCCATGTTTTTTACAAAAATTATCAGCGCTTTAAGGGTTAAAGTCGACTATAGTCGCGCATAGCGCTTTAAGGGTTAACCCTTTCATCGCTATTGACGTTTTTAATCACAGTTATTGGGAATATCATGTAAGTTTAACCCTTTTAGGACTGAATTTACCATTGTCATCTTCATCCACTACTAGCGGCGAATTGCTGTCGCAATTCGCGACTTGTAGTGGATGAAGATGATTTGATGTGGGTGAAAAAGTAAAAATAATTACCATGTATTGGTAAACCAGTTTCATGAAAATTTTCATTCCAAAAACCTTTGTTGTAGGAAAATTAGGTCTGTTTTCAGGGATGTAAAATGATGCTTTAATGCATCGTGAGGGCTTGAAGGGTTAAACAGATTCGCAAACGTTTGGTCCCAAATTAAACAAATATGAGTAACTTTGTATAAAGTGTAGAGAAAAACTACATTACTCCATGTAGCATAATTGGCCATGATAGGGCTTTAAACTAAAGGCAATAGAGTGTTTGACATTTGGTCTCCCACTTGGAATGAATGGAGTTTTCCTGAACTATGATAATTGTTACTCTGGGGAATATCCGACCGGAGGATAGCGAAGCTGTGCGAAAGGCCACGGTGTTTCAGCATTAAATTGCGCATCGAAACCCATGTCGCCGGCCGTCAATAAATAAAATAATTAATCCCGATTTTTCCCACCGTCTGCATGGGCATGTCTGGTGGTAAATCCCCTAGACATGCCCAGAACCCGTTATCGGGCGAGTGAAGGAAAATCAACGTATTGAACTATTTTTAACCTATTACAAAGTCACTTAATTATGTTAAATGACCATTATGGCCAAAAAGTGATGTACACTTAAAACATTATTATACTACTACTAATAATAATAATGAAGCGTAGTACCAGAAAAGAAATAAAATGAATATGTCTTAGGCCACGTTTGTGTACATATTGGCTAAATTGGGCCAGGAGAACATCCTGAGGATGGTGAGATGAATGAGATGACACTGCCCTTCAGACACATGATTCGAATCTTGATCCTTGGCGGTAGGAGGCCGAGGACGCTACCGAGAAGCGGAGGCTCCCCACAGTATTAAATTGTTGAAAATCTTAAATTTCTTTGAAATTTGAAGGCCAGAGTGGGGCTCGAACCCGTGATCTCTGACTTTCCAAGCATGCAGCTTTAACCACTGCACCAGGAACCCGGCCAGTGCCGCATTTATATCCCTATAGTACTAAAATGTTCTTTCTTCCTTTATTTTTTCCCTGTGTAATTCTCGCATTGAATGTCAGTTGGTGACAATCTATTATGTAATCACTGAACCTGCCGCGTTAAATCACATGTGAGGTGTTTGCCATTATACCGCTAGGTGGCCTGTTTGTTCTCATTATCATACAATCAATCACAGTATAATGAAGTCACAGTCACAGAAAACAGGAGCTGCCCAATGTCGCTTCAGAGTTGAGTCAGCATCATAGACTGTGGTCAACCATAACCCCTTCCCCCGCTCCGTTATCCTATTGGAATTTTCACCCACTGGCCGGCCCCGATGGCTCATTCGGTCCGGTTGAGGCTCGAAACTCGGAGGTACTGGGTCAATAATAGTCCATTCGCTACAGGTTATCTTGGCCCAGTTTAGCCCATACACAAAATAAACCCAAATCCCCATGTATTAATTCCTTAGCTTGAATATTTCGGAGCATATGTTTCTGACGCTGCCTATAATCACATGCATTCTAGGCTATTAATAATCACTCAGTTTCTCCACCATTTCCTCATTATATCAGCTAAACATACATGTCGTCTATAATCTATAAGCAGCAGGTGGTTTTTGTGCTCGAGATCTGCATTGTCTCATCTTTTCTCTCGTAATTTGCCAATATATCGCCATTGTTATCGTCATTACGTGAACACGTACCCTGATGACATCGCAAGGCTCAGACACAGAGACCTCCATTATTTAAATAGAATAATTCTAATGCGATCACTAGATTTTGCTGGCTGAAAAAGGCCTAGTGTTAATATTTTAATGGGCACTTGAAAAATTAATCTCAGTTTCATTGCACCCTAGTTTTTCGGTAGGCGGGCGTGTGTCGTTTTTACACAGCTTGTTTTGTTCATAAAATGGCGATTAGTGTGGCCGGGTCTGCGGCGAAGCGAGTTGGGCAGATTGGGCAAGCGGGTAGTAAACATGTGTGTTTTTCGCTAAAACAATAACCTTTTTACATCTATATTTTATTTTGATAGTTCTAATTTATTTTCTTCAGCTCATGACAAATCCATATGTTTACCGCTGAAACATTTTGGTAAAAACCATCGAGAATAGAGGGGTTTTTACAATTTAAAATCATCCTTAAATTTCTTAGCTTTTTCCGCTTCATTTGAATACTTATGTTTTCTAGGACCATTATAATTTTTTAATTCTTTCAGTGCGGGGATCGTCTTTAGAATCTGACGTCTGTAGATGTCAGATTCTGACGTTTAAAGTCAATCCCCGCGCGATAAAGGTTACCCAGCAAACACAAAACATTTGTATAACATTTGTACAGTGTTGGACCAACGGCGAAGACGTTGGGACGACGTTGTATAAATGTTATACAAATGTTATGTGTTTGTTGGGTATAAGCAATTTTTAGAAGATTTTGATTTTCTTCGGCACATGACCAATACATATGTTTAACGAAGATATACTACTACTACTACTACTACTACTACTACTACTACTACTACGAACGGCTATATCAATTTTAGTGACGAATCCTTTGCAACTGTACGGACCTAGCAGCACGAGGGTTAACTGAAGGCTTGGTGTGTCTTCGATAAGTGGTTTATTTTTCCTAGTCTCCCTTGAACCGTCTTATCTTCCAGACAGAAGAGGTGTCAGGAGACAGCTAATTTTAAACTCGTCTAAAAATAATTGAAACAGATAGAAAAAGAGCGATTTAATGTGTAATGTGTGAGCGAGCGAGCGAGCGAGCGAGCGAAAGGGAGCGATTTAATGTGTAATGTGTGAGTGAGCGAACGAGCGAGCGAGCGAGCGAGCGAGCGAGCGAGCGAGCGAGCGGGTGGGTGAGTGAGTGAGTGAGTGAGTGAGTGAGTGAGTGAGTGAGTGAGTGAGTGAGTGAGTGAGTGAGTGAGTGAGTGAGTGAGTGAGTGAGTGAGTGAGTGAGTGAGTGAGTGAGTGAGTGAGTGAGTGAGTGAGTGAGTGAGTGAGTGAGTGAGTGAGTGAGTGAGTGAGTGAGTGAGTGAGTGAGTGAGTGAGTGAGTGAGTGAGTGAGTGAGTGAGTGAGTGAGTGAGTGAGTGAGTGAGTGAGTGAGTGAGTGAGTGAGTGAGTGAGTGAGTGAGTGAGTGAGTGAGTGAGTGAGTGAGTGAGTGAGTGAGTGAGTGAGTGAGTGAGTGAGTGAGTGAGTGAGTGAGTGAGTGAGTGAGTGAGTGAGTGAGTGAGTGAGTGAGTGAGTGAGTGAGTGAGTGAGTGAGTGAGTGAGTGAGTGAGTGAGTGAGTGAGTGAGTGAGTGAGTGAGTGAGTGAGTGAGTGAGTGAGTGAGTGAGTGAGTGAGTGAGTGAGTGAGTGAGTGAGTGAGTGAGTGAGTGAGTGAGTGAGTGAGTGAGTGAGTGAGTGAGTGAGTGAGTGAGTGAGTGAGTGAGTGAGTGAGTGAGTGAGTGAGTGAGTGAGTGAGTGAGTGAGTGAGTGAGTGAGTGAGTGAGTGAGTGAGTGAGTGAGTGAGTGAGTGAGTGAGTGAGTGAGTGAGTGAGTGAGTGAGTGAGTGAGTGAGTGAGTGAGTGAGTGAGTGAGTGAGTGAGTGAGTGAGTGAGTGAGTGAGTGAGTGAGTGAGTGAGTGAGTGAGTGAGTGAGTGAGTGAGTGAGTGAGTGAGTGAGTGAGTGAGTGAGTGAGTGAGTGAGGCTCCAAAAACAGTAACACTTTTTTAGATCATATTATTGTTACGTTGGTACACAAAATCCACGCTGCGTTTTGAAGAAACGGATATATCATATAAACAGCCATTTAATTGCTTGGACGTAACATCGGAAAATGACTCCTAATTAAAATTGTGATAAACTACAGAAACACATAATGTTAATTGTAGAAGAAATTTACAGGTAAAAAAACATTTATTTGTTATTTTTGCCGACATAACGAGCCATGTTTAATCAAAGTCCCTAATTGATTTTAAAAATATTATGACTACACGAAATTACAAAAATGGCTAGCGATAAAATTAGATTTATAACCAAAAATATTAATTTTTAGAGCAACAACGAAAGACGTGACACCTAATAAACATGCTAAACCGAATTTTTAATTAATCTTGCCCCTCATATTTGTCCTGAAAAATACTTTGACTTGATTTGAAAAGTTCCATTCCCTTTTTTATCTATTCAATGCACGTTATTTTCAAGGCTAATTGAGGCTGCAGTAATTTGATGCGGTCACTTTTAAATAATATTAAGTGATACACCGGATAATTTTAAATGATATAGTTACGTAGATATAGTCTGTGCTGACGTGGCATACATTATGTAGCTACGTAGACTTAGCAGCAAGACTGTTATGGTAGGCAAAATGTACGTAGACGTAGCAACCTATGCCGATATAGTAGGAATGGTGTAGCCACGTGGACTCAGCAGCAAGACTATGTAACAAGAATGATGCAGCTTCAAAGATTCGCAGCTAAATTTTGCCGAGTGAACCACGATCTGGCCCAAAAAGAAGATGTTTAACAGTGATGTACGAGTTGTACAAGTTAATTACGAGTTACCAGAAAGTTATATTAGAGCTCAACGTGGGTGTTTCAAGAGTCATCCAAGGGTGATCTAAAAACTCTAAGAGTACTCTACGAGTGCCCTACGTGCTGTACGAGTGTACTGCGAGCCGCAGGAGTGTACTACGAGTGGCATACGAGTGATATACGAGTTATACACTTACATTACTCGTGCACAGCTCAGACAAATATCGTACTTACAATTTATCCAAGACCAAAGCAGGAGTGCTCTGCGTGCTCTAAGAGTGAGCTAAGAGTTCTAAGAGCGATCTACGAGTGCTCTACGAGCTGTACGAGCGCATTACGAGAGAAATGAAATAAATGAGCTCGTGAACAATTTTTGAACATGTTCAAAAATAAATTTCCAATCCCCGAGCGTGTCGATTATCTCTAAGAGCAAAGAACGAGTTCTAAAAGAAAAGAACGAGCTGTAAGAGTTGTTTACGAGTTAAGCACGAGTTTAGCTCGGCTAGGCTCGTGGTCCAACTCGGCTATGTGTGAGGGCCCCGATGTGGCAGAATGTAGCTACGTAGACGTAGCAATCTCTGCTGATGTAGTAGGAATTTCGTAGCTACGTAGACGTAGCAATCTGTGCAGATGTAGTAGGCATGACGTAGCTACGTAGACGTAGCAATCTGTGCAGATGTAGTAGGCATGTTTAGACCACTTAGACGTAACAGTTTATGTTGATGTAATAGGTTTAGTTATAATGGAGCTACTTAGACGTAGCAATTTAAGGCTGATGTAGTAGGAATTACGTAGTTACGAATACGTAGCAGTCTACGCCGATGTAGTAGGTTATGGTATAACTACGTAAACTTAGCAGCAATACTAATGTAGCAAGAATGATTTAGCTATATAGATGTGGCAGTCTGTGCTCACGCAGTAGGCATGATGTCGCTACGTAGTAAATGTAGCAATAATGATGTAGCTAAGTAGACGTCACGTAGACTAACAGCATGTGTGATGTAGCAGGCATGGTGTAGCTCCATAGACGTAGCAGCAAAGCTAATGTAGCAGACATAATGTAGATACGTAGATATAGAAGTCTGTGTTGGTGTAGTATAATGTACCTGCATGGACACAGAAATTTATGCTGTAGTAAAAAGCATGATGTAGCTACGTAGCCGTCTGTGCTGCCGTAGCAGGCATTACGTAGCAGACGTCTCCCCTGACGTAGCATGAGCAGCGGTAATTAAAGGAGGCGTCATTGTCTGATGGTTGGGATCATTCAGTAAGTGGATTTGCACACAGCGCCTGCCCGACCACCATTCACCACTAAATCAAATCAAAGACGTCACATCTCACAGAACGCTCCCCTAGCAAACACAAGACGGCCTCTCAATGCTGGTTTAATGTTACGACGGTGGGCCAACATTAAACCAGCATTGGTTAAACGTTTGTGTTTTCTGTCTTTCAATGGTGCACGTCTTTCTTATAGCGTAACATTATCCTTTCCATTTGGCACAAAGCTGCTAAAAAAACACAGATTTATTTAGCACGTTTGACCGTGACACTACTAAAACATTTATTGGTATATTTATAGTCTCATCCCCCCATAACGCACAGAAGCAGCAGATTTGTCCAGTGTTGTTTCAATGCCGTCGTTTTTATCGACTACGTCTTTGTCGAGATAACTGATGAATTGATTGGTTTATGTTCGATCCACGAGAGTGGCAAAGTAGGTACATTTATTGGATTTTAACATTAAAGACGGGGCTCAAAACCAGATGTGTTTATTATATTTGACAGTGACATATTATGCCCTAAGTCTACTTTATTTATCAAGTTACTTCATGGATTTCCTACACATTAACCTTTAAAGTGCTGAAATATTTTTATGTGAACAAAATCGTATTATCAAAGTTTGTTTTCAATTTTAAATTATTATAAATGTCTTAGTTAGCTCGTACAAGCAAAAAAAGGTTTAAAAACAACCACACTTATTTAAGACATGAATGATAACGTGTGTCCCTCTGGAAGACAAACATATATAAAAATGTGATGTTCCTGACATTAAAATCACGAATTCTGTCCCTGTAAATAGGCAAGGGTGACCCTCGTTCAAAATTACTACTGCACGTGTTTTTACATTGAGTGAATCCCAGCAAACAGCAGACGTTGGCCCAATGCTGGATTAACCAATACAAAGTTGAAATATTTGTTTACAAATTGGTGCGGGAAACTTAAAAAATCATCACAATGCTGTTTAACTGTAGGTTATTTTAAATAGTTCTGATGCATATTTTATTTAACCTGTGCTTCTTTTAGTATATAATGTCGTTTGATTTTAACATTTTTACCGAATTAATCCTGATGTATATAATCATAATCATAATACATAATTATGTTCATTTTAATGACGCATAAGTCTGCATAGACTTACCGTCGTCAATAAATATCTATATATCTACAAACGCTGGAGACCAAAGCGTTTGAATTTGAAGTTATCATACATGTCTTTCTGCTTCATTTAAATATCCATGTTATGGGTCTACGGCCATTATAAATATTTTACTCTGCTCAGTGCTGGGGTCGACTTTAGACATTTGAAAATGACGTCTACAGACGTCAGATTCTGACGTCTAAAGTCGCCCCCCGCTCTGAAAGAGCTAAGCTCGAGCTAAGAGACCAACGCGAATACGAGCGCGAGAGGCTACAACAGCACGCAAGCAGACGCGAGACGCAAATAAATTCAATCAG
>OZ024911.1:10210696-10280696 GCA_964017125.1 Flabesymbios commensalis | reverse complement strand
GTTCCACTGTTTCTGTCATGACGGTTATTACATGTTTTATTCTTTATATCCAGAGCTCCACTGTTTCTTTCATGACGGTTATTACATCTTTTATTCTTTATATCCAGAGCTCCACTGTTTCTTTCATGACGGTTATTACATCTTTTATTCTTTATATCCAGGGCTCCACTGTTTCTTTCGTGACGGTTATTACATCTTTTATTCTTTATATCCAGAGCTCCACTGTTTCTTTCATGACGGTTATTACATGTTTTATTTGTTATTTCTAGAGTTCCCCTGTTCATGTCATGAGAGCTATTACGTTTTCCTTTATTTACCGAGTTCCACTGTTTCTGTCGTGACGGTTATTACATGTTTTATTCGTTATATCCAGAGCTCCACTGTTTCTTTCATGACGGTTATTACATGTTTTATTTGTTATTTCTAGAGTTCCCCTGTTCATGTCATGAGAGCTATTACGTTTTCCTTTATTTACCGAGCTCCACTGTTTCTGTCGTGACGGTTATTACATGTTTTATTCGTTGTATCCAGAGCTCCACTGTTTCTTTCATGACGGTTATTACATGTTTTCTTTATTTCCAGAGTGTCACTGTTTCTGTCGTGACAGTTATTACATGTTTTATTCTTTATTTCCATAGTTCCACTGTTTCTTTCATGGCGGTTATTACATGTTTTCTTTATTTCCAGAGTGTCACTGTTTCTGTCGTGACAGTTATTACATGTTTTATTCGTTATTTCCAGAGTTCCACTGTTTCTGTCGTGATGGTTACTATGGTGACGCCTGTGAGCATTACAACCCCTGCACTGGGCTGCCGTGTTTTAACGGGGGCGTGTGTCATAACGTGTCAGACTCAGAGTACTACTGTAACTGTATGTATGGATACTTTGGGAAGAACTGCCTGAGTTATGACCCCTGTGCTCCAGCGCCCTGCCAGAATAACGGCATCTGTAGGAACTCATCAGAGACCATCTACAGCTGTGAGTGTCTGTCTGGGTATCATGGACCGGACTGTGAATTCTACAGGTAAGAAAATAATGTTTATATGAGTTATAGTACTCTACTCACCAGAGACCATCTACACCTGTGACTGTCAGTCACATGTGAATTCTACAGGTGAGAAAATATCTCCTCGGATATGAAAGGGTGTATCTGCCATTTCACGAAGGGGCAGATAATCCTTTCATATCCAAGGGGACTATAAGAAAATAATGTATATATAATGTATAGTACTCTACTCATCAGAGACTATCTACAGCTGTGACTGTCTGATCGGGTATCATGGACCGGACTGTGAGTTCCTCAGGTAAGGATATAATGTATATGTAATGAATATGTAATGTATAGTACTCTACTCCTCAGAGACTATCTACAGCTGCGACTGTCTGTTTTGATACCATAAACCGAACTGTGAGTTCTACAGGTGAGGAACTAGTACTTTAAAATACTTTAATTTCGCGGGTACGAATTTTAGCGCAAAACCGACTTTTGATCATTTCGCGGTCTTTTGAATTTGCGCAAAAATAATTTTTAAAGGAGATTTTTGGACATTAAATTCTTATCTCGTGGTGACGACTGTCATCACCCTTCCCGACTAGTAATCACTATGACGCAACGTCGTAAGTAAACATAACTGTATGGTCACCAATTAACTTGGTGGACCGAACTGTGAGTTCTACAGTTAAGAAAAAAATATAATAAATAATGTATAATACTCTACTCATCAGAGACTTTGAGTTCTATGGATAAGAATATAATATATAATGTACAGTACTCTATTAATTAGATACTGTGAGTTATACAGGTGAGAATATTATATATATAATGTATAGTACTCTACTCATCAGAGACTATGAGTTATATAGGTAAGAATATATTATATAATGTATACTACTCTATTCATTAGAGACTGTGAGTTCTATAGGTAAGAATATATTAATATATAATGTATTCTACTCTATTCACCAGGGACTGTGAGTTCTATAGGTGAGAATATAATATATAATGTACAGTACTCTACTCATCAATAAAATAATATATATATAATATATAGTACTCTACTCATCTGAGTCTATCTAAACATGTGACTGTCTGTCTGGGTATCAAAGACCAGACTGTGAGTTCTACAGGTGAGAAAATAATATATATATATAATGTATAGTATTCTACTCACCAGAGACTATACAGGTGAAATTATAGTAATATATAATGTATAGTAATTAACCCTTAAAGCGCTGAAACACTTCCGTATAAATCATGGAGTCCAAAGGTTTTTTTTTCAATTTGAAATCATCATAAATGTCTCAGTTAGCTTTTTCCGCATCATTTAAATACCTATGTCATGGGTGTACGGACATTACAAACATGGTAACTCTTACAGAGCGGGGATCGACTTTAGTCGTCAGAATCTGACGTCTACAGACATCAGATTATGACGTCTGAGGTCGATCCTCGCGCTGTAAGGGTCTGTAGCCGTCATATTCTGACGTCTAAAGTCGATCCTCGCGCTGTAAGGGTCTGTAGACGTCATATTCTGACGTCTAAAGTCGATCCCCGCGCTGTGAGGGTTAACTAAGGTTAAATAACTTATTGAGTATTACACATACAGTAAGTAAGTGATTTTGAACAGTATCTTGCTCGTCACTGTCATTTCCACGATTTCTTTGCAATTTTAATTGCTGCATCAGGCCTATAACTTGACATGTTTAAAAATCAAATTTTATATTGGATCTGCAAGTCAGTAAATGATAAATTGTCGTAATTCTCGATAAAACGATAAAAGACGTCGCTATCGTCACTGATATTAATATAACGATATATTTTAAATAATCATTAGTTTTGTTAGACATGCAAATTCTCCTGCACGAGAAATTTTAATAAATATAAATGATGCCGTTGATAATCAGTAATTTCATTATCTTTGGCGGAGTTTCTTGGAAATTGTGCACTATTGTCAACTAACCATAATTAAATATTTCACATAATTAGTGAGCTCTATGTAATAGGGTGATTTCTAAGAAAATGACCCATTTCAAGACGTGTTCGTCAATTAATATTTAATAATTAAACATAATTAAATGCTTTACGTGCGCTATAGTTAATAGTTTTACTTCATGGAATGATTTGTTTTAGGCAATTTTCTACAAAGTATTTATAATGGCCGTAGCATAGGTATTCAAATAACATAGGTATTCAAATAAAGCAGAAAGACATTTATGATGATTTCAAATAGAAAATAACGCTTTGTTCTCTTCGTTTATATAAAAATATTTCAGAACTTTAAGGGTTAAAACACAGAAATTATGTTATATCCGACATTAGGACTGTACTTGTTAAACCAGGGTCCCCACACGTCCTGAAAAACCTTGAAAACCTGGAAAATTATGGCTGTCCTGGAATGTCCTGGAAAAGTCCTGGAAAAACGAAAAAAATCAGATTGTCCTGGAACAGTGGAATTCTGATTAAAATGTCCTGGAAAAGTCCTGGAATTCCTTTGGTCCATGGAAATTTGGTTTTCTATGGCAGTCTTCCAGTGACCCGTTTGCTATTTTTCTCCATGTTTTATAGGGGCCATATGGATAAATAAAATTATAAGATGTTATGTATTAAGAAATCTTTGATAAAACAGATGGCCCATCAAAAATCACCAGTTCAGTACATATTTTTGTCTTAGGGGACCAGAATTCAATTACCAAGGGGGGCGGGAGTTTTTTTAAATAAATATTTTCAGACTAGTAAATTTTTGTGATACAGTGTATAAATACTTGTCTGAAAGACATATTGTAAATAAATATTTATTATTCCTTAAAAAAATTTTGAGACTCGCTCCGCTCAGCATAATTAAACGACCCTTCCAATTTGTGGAAACTTGCTTCGCTGGGCTTCTTAGCCATCAATACTAAGGCTCATTTAGGATCAAACTTTGTGGACAGGATTTTTTTTTAAAGTAAAATAAATATTTTGCTTGAGGCAGAGTGTTAAAAAAATAAAGTTGTGCAGATAGGAAGTGAACAAAAATAATTTGTTTAATTAAACAACTGCAGCCACCCCCCTCCCCCAGTAATTATATAGTGGCTCCCCTATTAGCTAGTATATGTGACTGAAAATAGTGGGATTTAAGTCCTGGAAAACATACATTTAGTCCTTGAAAAGTTCTTTGAAAAGTCCTTGAATTCACTTGTCAGATTTTTGTGGGAACCCTGTTAAACCTATATTTTCTTTTTGAAGAATATGACTATTGTTATCTAATTGTTTTAACTTATTTGATGTTTTTGTGGTATGTTTTTCAGTCCCTGTATAGACGACCCGTGTGTTAACGGAGGGATGTGTAACAGTATAGATGGCAAGTTTGTGTGTGAGTGTCCATACGCTCACTTTGGAGCCAGATGTGAACACACGAATCTGTGTGTGATGACGTCACCATGCGGGCCTCATGGCGTCATGTGCCATAACACATCAGACACGTCGTATAGGTGCATATGTGAAGCAGGTAAGGAGAATTACGCAATACATTTTAATTTATACACGTCAATACAAACTAAGATGTCTCACCATAAATACATGCGAATAGACAGTATCAAAAACAATAATTTATATTTATAGTTAAAAATATATCAATTAAAAAAAAATATTCCAGACAAAAAATATTTGCTTATAATTTTATAATTTAATACATTTTTAAAATCTGGCTCTGAATTGTTCTTACAATTCAAAAAAACGTTTCAGAAATTTTAATAACTACATCTATTTACCTGAAACATTAACGGTATGATTCAAAAATGAAATAGAAACGAGTGAAACAAAGCATATTTCTGCACCCGTTCGCAAATGTTCAGCCCTCTCCGGTTTGTGACACCGCCAAATAAGTGAGAACATTAAATGTTTAGTTGCAAAGTCAGCTGTTGGGGAAAAGTCCCATATTATTTGCTAAGGAGTGGGTCTATGGCGGGCGGGGCGGGGCGCCATTACATAAATTCTCAGCCAATCACATCAAAATGACAGAGTTAGCAAATGGTTTTCGATCCCGCTACTATTTCAGATAGCTGGTTTGCGCTGGTCCAATATCACACCAGCATTGGGCCATTGTCTTTTTGGTTGCTGCAACGTCTAGTGTTTTCTGGGGTAATACTTGACGTCAATATCCGTACTTGTTTTCTTGGACAACTTTTTAATGAAACGCGAGACGTTGGACCAATGTTGTTTTATGTATCTGTATGTTACGTGGCAGTACGCACTATTGAGCTATCGCGCCACAGGTGCTTTCGCACCACATTTTGGACTCTCTGGGGTCTCGCCGGATGGAAACTGCGCCCATGTCCATTGAGGTGCTTTTACGTCCAACTCTAGTTCAGTCAGACGAGCCATCTGATTTACGTGGTTTTTTGAGCCCAACGACACGACATCGCTGCACGCATATCCTAGTGTATACGACACCTGGTACTGGCAGTCCCAGGCGGTCACCCATCCAATTATGGATCGAGCCCGGCGTTGCTTAGCTTCAGTGATAGATCCGACACCGATAAGGTCTGCGACGCTAGCCCCAACTTCAAAACAACATTAGTTCAACATCTATAGTCAAATTCACATTAAATTCATTGACCAGGTTGAATGAACAAATTTTCATGAAATTTTGCACACACTATTCTCTTTACACTGCTCACCCTAGATACTGCTCCTTCGCATGTTAAAATGTGCAGATGGTTGACGTCATATGTCCCCCGCTCTCAATTTCAAGTATTGTAGTAAGCTTGTGATTGGCCGGCTGTCTTGCTAAAAGTACCCTGATCGGCTGGCGAGAATATTATGGTGGCGGAGGGGGGGTGTAGACAGACACCTGTGTGGAGCCCAGCAAACGCGAGCATTTTACCCAATGCTGTTTCAATATTGGCCCATCGCCAACGGCGCTGGACCAACATTGAAACAACATTGGGTCGAGTCTTCGTGTTTGCTGGGAGAGCTGTCCGCATTTTGCTACACGCGTGCCGTCTGTGTCTGGTCGGAACAGGCAGCACAGTGCTCTGTGTATATTGTCTTATGTTTATTGTAATGCTGAGACGAAGTTTATGGTACTATATAGGGCGACATTTGCTTGTATTTAAAACATCGTAAATAGACTAACCTTTAAACTATACGTGTATCATTTTTAATGAAATTTTCAAGGTAGGCGCCCCATCGCTAGAAAATAGTGCTTGTAAAATTTCATGAAATTGGTTGAGAATTGACTGAGAAATCGGCGAAAATCGTTCACCACGGTTAATGTGAATCGTGCTTGCGGGATGATGGTTCACGTCAATATGCGTACTTGTTTTCTTGGCCAACTCATCGGGAGAAGGCTATATAGTGACTTACGGCGGCACTGGGGACAGTTCACCCCATCGAGTACAGCCATTTGCACCGATTGACCATAAAACCAGCCAACCAATCAACCCCAATTTACTCCCCGGGAAAAGGGGTAATTGTCCGGTTAAAAAGCATCTCAGTCAGCTGGAAAAGACGAGCCTGTACACATGGTGCACAAATACTGTGTGCGCGAATCAGCGATGTGGATCAATGAGGCTAAAAGGATATGCAAATTGCGATATGGAAAAACACAGCACTCGTTCAATGAATAAGGTGAACACCTTTTCATTGAACGAGGACTTCACCTGACCTTTGAAATATATGCAATAGGTTGCAAGTTTGATGAATGAATGAATGAATGAATGAATGAATGAATGAATGAATGAATGAATGAATGAATGAATGAATGAATGAATGAATGACTGAATGAATGACTGAATGAATGAATGAATGAATGAATGAATCGATCGATCGATCGATCGATCGATCGATCGATCGATCAATCAATTAATCAATTAATTAATCAATGAATCAATGAATCAATCAATCAATCAATCAATCAATCAATCAATCAATCAATCAATCAATCAATCAATCAATCAATCAATCAATCAATCAATCAATCAATCAATCAATCAATCAATCAATCAATCAATCAATCAATCAATCAATCAATCAATCAATCAATCAATCAATCAATTAATTAATTAATTAATTAATTAATTAATGGATGAATGAATGAATGAATGAATAAATGAATGAATGAATGAATGAATGAATGAATGAATGAATGAATGAATGAATGAATGAATGAATGAATGAATGCTCCCATTGCCCATAACCAGTCCCCTGTCCGTCGAGAGCAAAACCTTGAAGCTGTGTTGTTTTAATATTGAGCCAGTGTCGATATTGGGTGAATGCCTCGTACACGTTTGTCGAGTTACTTGGACCACAGTCCAGAAATAACCACTCCTTCCTGCACTGTAATTCATCAACCTCACCCACTCCTGTTGACCTCTATTGCCCTTGGCTGACCTTGACAAAGTTCCACGACCAATGTGTCAAATCCACCTGTTTGGAAATAACAGCCAGCTTATTAAGTTAGGGCTGCAAACATGATATTACTGTACATGTCTTAACGCTTTCTCCTATTTGCATAGTTTTTGTAGAAGCTTCAGTGCGGGAACATTTGTGTTTTTTTTCTCTCCTTTTTGCCTTGCTATACATGTACGGGTATAAACATTAATAAACAGATTCAATTAACTCAAATAATTTATGCGTAAATCATCGGTTGATTATTTAAAATGTTTAATGTACCTTCTGTTTTAGCTATTATAATTATTGTACGTATGATAATTGTTTATAGTATATATATTTAAATACTTCGTCTATTTAAAAAAAACTTTTGAGTTACAATTACGAACTAGGCTTATGTTGCAATAATCCTAATAATCAGTCAGTTTGCGGCGCCATAGTCACACAGACCCGTGGGTGGCGTCGAATTTTAGATCGCTGGGGTTTTTTCAGAATAAGATCACTAAAATACTGCTTGAATTGATATTTGGCGTTGAGTGAAGTGAGACGCATGTTAAGGGGGTCCGGGGGCATGCCCAACCCGTTTTATTTTTAGCTGCTGATTGGTGCAATATGGTGGATTCTGGAGGATGTTGAGGGGGAAATGTCAGCTTTGTGGTCGTAGGAGGGGGGGGAGGGGGGGGGGTAGTCGTGCGATCCCATCGAATCCCCCCCCCCAATGACAGGCCTCAGCCTATCATGAAAATTTGGGTTAGCTCAAGGGTAATGTTATGAGGTCAGTGACAAAACACCATCCTCTTGTATGAAGTATATCAGTATTACATTAACCCTCATGACGCTGCGATATGTTTGTCATGGAGACCAAAGGGTTTCTTCAATTTGAAATCATCATAAATGAAGCGTTAGATCGACCTTAAACGTCAGAATTTGACGTCTATATACGCGAGATTCTGACGTATAAAGTCGATCCCAGCGGTAATAGGGTTAATATAACATGTACTAACCAAACAGCGCTTCATACCTTCATTATGCACCCCTCCAGAGTGTTTACTTTGCCCTTGACTCTAGAGGTCGCCCAGTAAACATGACCTCCATAAAGGTGATCAAGATGATCAGAAGAAATGAGGTCCTCGTCCACAAAGCATTATACCCTCGTTATGGTAACAAGCACACGTGACCCGGCTCCAGAATCCAGGACATTTCCAGAATGGTTGACCTCACTGTTGACTTCACTGTATTATATGACCTTCACCCTCAGCACGTGTCTCACCAGAAGATTACAGTATTCCTTGTGTTGTGCTGCTGGGCCTTATTTAACATGATAAATACTTTTTAAGTTTCAAACCAGATAACATATGATAAACCATTATTTTGTGGTTGATACTCAGTCAATAAAAAAATTAAATAAACCCCGCTCTGGCATTAAGTTTCACAGAAACAAACGTAAAGATTCAGTATTGTAGGAAAAATACGGAGAGGTACCGTAGAGTGTGCTGCGTGCTTAGTGCTTGAACCTTTCAGTGCGGGGATTGAATTTATACTGATTATCAGATTCTGACGTCTAAATTCAATACTCGCACTGAAAAAATTGAAAATGTAGAATGGCCGTATACCCATGACATAGATATTCAAATGAAGCGGAAAGAGTTAACTAAGATATTTATGGTGATTTCAAATTGAAAAAAAAACACATTTGGTTCCCATGGCTTATATAACAAATATTCCAGCGCTGTAAGAGTTAAAGGGTTAACCCTTACAGTGCGGGGATCGACTTTAGTCGTCAGAATCTGACGTCTGTAGACGTCAGATACTGACGTCTAAAGTCGCTCCCCGCGCTGTAAGAATAAAAATATTTCTAACGGTCGTAGACCCATAACATAGGTATTCAAATGAATCAGAAGGAGCTAACTAAGACATTTATGATGATTTCAAATTGAAAAATACACTTTGGTTGCAATGTTTTTTACAAATTAATCCAGCGCTTTAAGGGTCAAGGGTTTATGTTATGTCCCTTGATGTGTTAGATGACGCATAAGTCACTGGAATGTAGACGGTTACTCAGATTACACGTTACTGTATAAACTATTACTATTTAGGACAGGGAGAGGGACATGGCGTTAGAGCGTAGAGCTCTGCCGATGTCGCTGCCTGCCGTGCGGTTTCGAGTCCCGCTTGGTGCAGGATTTTCAGAGAAATATCATGTTTCTCCCGTCTCAATCTTGGGACATTGTTAAGATGGTGTGTCTTTGGGCAAGGCACTTCACCCTCAAATGCTTCACTTGACTCAGGTGAAAATGAGTACCTGGTAGGACAGAGATGGCAATGTGTACGATAAGTTCAATGCGCCGAAACGGCTGCAGGACTGTATGCTCCCCGGGGAGTTGAAATGGCACACGAATGAACAGGTCCAGTGACCAGCGGGTAAGGTGTAAAGTCCGATGATAAGTCTTCAGACTTGATATCAGACTATAATAAAAAACCTGCACCTTTAGCCCTTTAAGCCCTCACGATGCATTAAAGCATTATTTTACAACCCTGAAAACAGATTAAATTTCCCTACAACCAAGGGTTTTAGAATGAGAATTTCCATGAAACTGGTTCACCAGTACATGACAATTTTCTTTACTTTCTCACCCACATCAAATCATCTTCATCCACTACAAGTCAAGAATTGCGATAGCAATTCGCGGCTTGTAGTGGATGAAGATGACAAGGTAAAGTTAGGCTTGAAAGGGTTTAAGTGACTCCGTGGTATGACACCAATTCGTTATTTTTGTTTGGTATGAATCAGTGTATGCCGCACATCATTATTTCATTTTTTTTCAAAAATTTTAGACTTTTTAAAACATTTTTTATCAATATTGATAAAAATCCAAGGAAAACCCAAACATACTATGTGTACAGCTAAAGTATGGTTGAATGGAAGCCCAGCATTGGGCCATAACATCATGCCCTCGGCATGATGTTATGGCCCAATGCTTTTTTCTGCTTCTTTTTTATGGCCCAATGCTGTGTGGTTGATCGGAGACGGTGGGTATTTGTGGCAAAAATGTTGTATAATGCACTCACACTTGTTTACATGGCAGTATACAACTTGGTAATAAAACTTGTTTAGTCTTTTTAAGTGCTTTTAAAAAAATGCTGACTTTTTTGTATTTTTAGTTATGATCAGTAGACTACATAACTTCAAATAACATAAGCAGTCGCTTTAATTAGTTTTTCTTTCCCTTCTCTTCAGATTGGTCAGGCATAAGCAATTGCTATATAATTCGTTTTTCTTTTCTTTCTCTTCAGGTTGGTCAGGTATAAAATACTACTATTTAATTCGTTTTTCTTTTTTCCCTCTTCGGGCTGCTCAGGTATAAACTACTACTATTTAATTCGTTTTTCTTTTTTTCCTCTTCAGGTTGGTCTGGCATAAACTGTACAGATTACGACTCGTGTTTTGCCAACCCGTGTCTCAACCAAGGGAGCTGCTTCACCACAGACGGGTACGGGTATCATTGTGCTTGTCTCCCCGAGAACTACGGCCCTAACTGTGAGCAGACCAACATGTGCTTCGCCTCTCCCTGCAAGAACAGCGCACACTGTGAAAATGTCGGCGTGGGGAGTTATAAATGCGCATGCGCTGACGGCTACTACGGGGAGAATTGTGAGAGTTTGAATCCGTGTGTGAAGTCTGGGTGTCAAAACGGGGCTAGGTGTACCAACACGTCGGCCACCACGTACGAATGTGTCTGTGAAACACCTTATTTTGGTGTCACATGTCAATATTTTAACAGCTGCTACACCAACCCTTGCAAACATGGAGCCTGTAAGACTTTGTCTAACGGGAAACACCGCTGCGAGTGCTCACTAGGGTACTACGGCCCGGAATGTCAGTATTTTGACCCGTGCGCCAGTACCCCCTGCCTTAACGGGGCTGCTTGCGCCTCATTGACAGACGACCTGTATGAGTGCACGTGTACTGAGTATCACTATGGAGACCACTGTCAACACATGGATGTTTGCCATAGTAATCCCTGCCTCGTGGGGACGTGCAGTAACCTACCAGAGGGGGACTTCCACTGCTCATGTCCGTCCAGGAGGTTTGGTAAAACATGTGAATCTAAGAATCCATGCGCTGACCAACCCTGCCTTAACAGAGGCACATGTAAACCCCTGGAGCCGCTAAAATACGAGTGTGACTGTGAGGCGGGTTACTATGGCAACATGTGTCAGAATTATAACCCCTGTGAGCGGGAGATGCCCTGTCTACATGGTGGGACCTGTACCCACACGGCGGACAAGAAGTACGTGTGTACGTGTCGACAGGGGGAGTACCAGGGGACGACGTGTAACCAGGAGGTACCATGTAACAGGGCGGGTAAGTACGTGTGTACGTGTATACAGGGGGGTACCAGGGGACCACGTGTAACCAGGAGGTACTATGTAACAGGGCGGGTAAGTATGTGAGTACGTGACAGGGGGGTACCAGGGGACCACGTGTAACCAGGAGGTACCATGTAACAGGGCTGGTAAGTACGTGTGTACGTGTATACAGGTGGGGTACCAGGGGACGACGTGTAACCAGGAGGTACCATGCAACAGGGCTGGTAAGTATACAAGTATAAAACAATACTGTAGATCTGCTAATATTCGCCAGGTTTTAATTTTCGCGAGGAGGACAAATTAATTTAAGAATCTTCTTATCAGAGTAGCGCTATTAAAAAAAAAAAAATTCGCGAATTCTAAACTTCGTGAGAAGTCCCAAAATAAAAAATTCGCGAAAGTTTAAACACGCGAAAATTAATAGATATACAGTATAAAACCCCCACGGTTTAACTTCTAGGCCACTGATGGCGATGTGGTTTTTCTTATTTTTAATGTGTTTAGATATGTAACATGTCTTAAAACTGTGCAATAGCTCACTTGTTTTTATATATTTTTAGACCAGAAACATGTCTTAAATCTGTGGAATCGATAAGACCTAATTTTATTACCATTTTTCAGTCACTTAAAGTTGTAGATCGCGGTAACGAGACACAAATTTATGTAGCCGAAAAATCAATTGAAGCTCTAGGCTGTTAAGTATAACAATAAAACAAAGGACTGCACCCACAGCTTGAGTGATAGACCACTGTTCATAATACGCGGGGCAAGGGGGCCCCACAAAGCAACGCGCCATAGAAATCATAAACTACAACAGGTGTCATCATGTACATTTGTAGGTGCATTTTTTTTTACAGAAAACTGAATAAATTATGAAAACAAGGAGTATCGTACCTTGTCCATTGTTGTCACAAATTCAAAACTTGCCAAGTGAATCAACAGTGATGGAATTAATAATTTATTTATTGTTGGAATACTAATAAGCCTAATGATATTTTAAGAATGAGAATACAATAAAACAACTGTTAATGCATTATAGCCAAGATTACATTTTTTAACAACCACTAATAAAACTCAACCTTTTTAAATAGAATAAATCAATTCGCCTGCCAGTGAATTGATTTATCCTGTGAGTGAATTGATTTATCCTGTGACTGAATTTATTTATCCTGGGGTGAATTGATTTATCCTGGGGTGAAATAATTTATTTTGCGAGTGAATTGATTTATCCTGTGAGTGAATTGATTTATCCTTTGGTGAATTGATTTATTATGCGGTTGAATTTATTTATCCTGGGGTGAATTGTTGTATTCTGTGAGTGAATTGATTTATCCTCGGGTGAATTTATTTATCCTGCGGATGAATTGATTTATCTTACAGGTGAATTGATTTACCCTGCTGCTGAATTGATTTATCCTGCGAGTGAGTTGATTTATCCTGGGGTGATTTGATTTATCTTGGGGGTGAATTGATTTATCTTGGGGTGAATTGATTTATCTTGGAGGTGAATTGATTTAACCTGCGCTTGAATTGATTTATCCTGTGGGTGAATTGATTTATCCTGGGGTGAATTGATATATTTTGGGGGTGAATTGATTTATCTTGGGGGTGAATTGATTTATCCTGCGGTTGAATCGATTTATCCTGGGGATGAATTGATTTATCCTGCCAGTGAATTGATTTATCCCGGAATTGAATTCATTTAGCCTGCGTGTGAATTGATTTACCCTGTGAGTGAATTGATTTATCCTGTGAGTGAATTGATTTATCATGTGAGTGAATTGATTTATCCTGCGGGTGAATTGATTTATCCTGCGGGTGAATTGATTTATCCTGCGGGTGAATTGATTTATCCTGCGTGTGAATTGATTTACTCTGTGAGTGAATTGATTTATCCTGGGGGTGAATTGATTGATCCTGTGAGTGAATTGATTTATCCTGGGGGTGAATTGATTTATCTTGGAGGTGAATTGATTGATCATGTGAGGGAATTGATTTATCCTGCGGGTGAATTGATTTATCCTGCGGGTGAATTGATTTATCCTGCGGGTGAATTGATTTATCCTGCGGGTGAATTGATTTATCCTGCGTGTGAATTGATTTATCCTGGGGGTGAATTGATTTATCCTGCGTGTGAATTGATTTACTCTGTGAGTGAATTGATTTATCCTTCGTGTGAATTGATTTATCCTGGGAATGAATTGATTTATCCTGTAGGTGAATTTTTTTATCCTGTGTGTGAATTGATTTATCCTCCGGGTGAATTGCTTTATCCTCCAGGTTATTTATTTATCCCGAAAATCAATTATTTTTTCTGTGAGTGAGTTGAATTTTCCCGAGAGTGAATTGATTTATCTTGCGGGTGAACTAATTTATCCTGTGAGTGAATTGATTTATCATGTGAGTGAATTGATTTACCCTGTGAGTGAATTGATTTATCATGTGAGTGAATTGGTTTATCCTGTGAGTGAATTGATTTACCCTGTGAGTGAATTGATTAATCCTGTGAGTGAATTGATTTACCCCTCCAGTAAATTATGATCTTCCGCGAGTGATTTCAGTCGTGGCGCATGTAAATTCACTGGTATCGTGGGTTATTTTTTATCAGTGGGGTATTTCGGACCGAGTATGGTATTCCACCCCCGCCCAATGAGTGGTTCAGCCCGTCACACGAGGAGATCAGCCAATCAAATCCGTCATTCATGGGTACAACATCATACATTAGCCGGTATCTCCATTTTATCCTTGTTCCCCTTCCATGTTTTTGAAGTAGATATTGCATGTTTTTACCTTTCTCCCTTTAATTTTCAGGTAAGAGATGTTACAATGACGGTGTATGCCAGCTCTACCCTAACGGTACCTCCATCTGTACGTGTGAGCACGGGTTCTACGGCCCGCGCTGTGAAAGCTACGACCCCTGTTCCACGGGGGTGGCGTGTTATAACGCAGGGCGCTGTGTCAGTAACCCTAAGGGCAGCTATAAGTGTGAGTGTGATCCTGGGTTCTTTGGAGAGAGATGTGAGAACTTTAATCCTTGTTACAACTATAAATGTCTGAATAACGGCACCTGTGTGAGGACGCTATATAACGATATCTGTATCTGCCCTCTGGGGTTCTCAGGTAAGACATGTAATTTATTAAATCTCTATATTCTTTCTATAGGTACAATTACATGTGTATAAAATGCATGAATAAGATGTACAATGTACATCTTTTCATGCATTTTATACACATCTAATTCATGTAGAAGCAAGTGGTTACATGTTGCCATCACATATGCGAGGCAACTTCTCGTAAAGTACAAACAAACAATTAAATAATTTGACACTATTTGTGTTAAAATATATAATGGAGAGCAAGCAATCCTCAAGGTGAAATAATTATTAAAATTAGGCACACCCAATAATTCTGACTTTAAGGTCAATATATACATATGGTTATACATATTTGAAATAAAAAAGGTTAACAACATAATTATGCTAATAAATAATTAAAATTAAGCGACACTATCAATGTATTTCTCAATGTTTTTTTGCATTTTATCATGAAAACATTTATAGAAAAAACGAGATCTGTAATGTCAGCTTTATCAAGTAAAATAATTTGATAAGGTTCAATTTATGCATGACAAATTTTGCGAATTTTTATTCGTTGTTACTTCTTCGTTTCCCATCATCGATATTAGTTCCATTCATTCATTTTCATACAGAAGGATTTTTTCTTAATTGCTGGTGGTAGGCCCCTAACGATATTCCCGTTCTAAACTTTTATAGCGCCTAAATCCATAGAAACATGAACTGAAGGCGCGACAGATTCTAAGCTTTTTCCATTCACACATTTCATAGCCACATCTGTCAGAATCTGAAAAAAATCCATGATATAAACAATAATTAAATATGACTTTATGCCACTATTGTGCGCATACAGGCTACACTGAGTATGCTGAGATGAATCAGATATACGCCAGAACCACAATATAAAAATCGTTAATTATATTATTTTTAGATTCCAGAGACCACACACACATTTCCTCCCCATCCCATTTAGGATTATCGTCTGTAGTTTAAGCGGATTTAAGCGCCGCTTAACACGGAGCGCAAAAAGCTCTGTCAGCTTCCCAGGTGATGAGGCTGTTGTCATGGTTACCGTGTAATTAGCCGCAATAGACCAGCTGGTGCCCGGCGCGTTAACCATTGACAGGCTGAGGCATTGAAGTTTTTACTCAAGTATGTAAAAACTGAGTGAATCTAACCCTCTAACCCTGACTTTAGACGTCAGAATCTGACGTCTATAGACGTTAGATTTCGACGTCTAAAATCGTCCCCCGCGCTTAAAGGGTAAAATATTTATAATGACCGTAGACACAGTACATAGGTATTTAAATGAACCAGCAAGAGCTCACTATGACATTTGCGATGATCTTCTTTAGAAACCCTTCAATTTTTTTTCTAACGCTTGGAGGGTCACAACACCCCTCCCCCCCCACCGGCCCATTTATACACCACATGTTATAGTTTGAACAAAATTCGTTGAATAAAAAATTCAATAATCTGTCACCATAAGGTTGTTTAAATTTGCAATAATAAGTGGCCTAAAATCCGGGAATATGTATTTACCATGTGATGAACTATTCAAATATCAGAGTGAATAAAAAAACGGGTGATGCTAGGAATGCTAAGGTTGGAAATGTCACTCGTACAAAACTAATATTTAGCATAATCTGCTGCAAATTTGTATTTCGACATATCACATGCTTAACCATTAAAGCGCTCATTTAACCCTATACGGAATACGGCGTTCGCTCATCGTGGTTGGCTCTATCACTGAAGTTAAGCAACGACGCGCTCGGTTTATAATTGGATGGGTGACCGCCTGGGACTGCCAGATGCTGTATGCACTCGTGGGGCTCAGAGAACCACGTAAATCAAATGGCTCGTCTGATTGACCTAGAGTTGGACGTAAAAGCACCTCAATGGACGTAGGCGCAGTTTCCATCCAGTGAGACCCCAGAAAAGCCACAATGTGTGAGTACTTGGCACATACGGCGAATTTGCTTGGAATGAAAATAGCTTGATGCGCGTCAATAGCAGCTGAGCTGTATATCTCCCAGGAGACTGAGTTGGAATTTGAATGATAACAGGCCTTGCTAAGTTACTCTCGATGTTCAGCGCTCTGAACAGCCTCCGGCTGGATACATGCGCTATATAAGATTTCATTCATTCATTCATTCATTCAATAATTTATTTTCATTCACTTGAAGCTGTGTCTCGCTACCGCGACCCACAACTTCAAGTGGCTGAAAAATCCTCATATTTGTTAAATTTGGGACCAAACATTTTCAAATCTTGATGTTTAAACACACATTTCGTTCCCAATAACTGGGTTTAAACGGCGAATAAAACGGATTAAAAACGACTATAGTACTTACTAGCGGCTTAAAATCAAGTATAGTTAGTGCTTACGCGGAATACCTGTCACGTCGGAGCTATCAGGCTTGTTCCCCGCTGTGGTATGCAGTTATCAAAGAATCTTTCCTCTGCCCACTAGACATACTAGATAAGATTCAGTATTGTCAGGTGCCGCCATGACTGATTCCTATCAAAACCCTAAGAAGGTCCTCCTGATTTGGCCTGTATGTGTACAAACCATTGTATTGTTGTTGACTGTTTCCTATAAAAATTAGATTGAATCATTCAATAAGCTTGATAAGCTTTTTACCAATAATGTATTTTATTCGTAATTTTGGTGCAATAAACATTCACTCATACAGAAAAGGGCATGCTTACCATACCTGTCCCATCATCACATAAAGCGATCGTGGTTATGCCGACAGCCTGACATAAAGGATGAGCCGGTGGTCGCGTGCTCGATCCTCGCTCTGCTGTTTCTATATTTATATTTTTGAAAAATAAATATCTCAAAACATTGTTGGAAAGGTTACATAATGCATGTCCTAGCGAGACCAGTTCATTTTATCTTTGTCATGTGGAATCCTGGCTGGTGTTTTTCATTCATTTAAGGCTGGAATTGCTCATCCAAGCTCCACCTCAATAAAACGAGAAAAAAATTAAAAAGTAGACATCGCAAAAAATGTAAAATGTATACATGGGGGACCTGACAGGACAAGGGTAAATGACCCTTTTGCTGCTGAGTTGTTTGCTACTCTTTTTTATTTAGTTGAAGTTGGAATTGTTAACGCAATTCCAATGACGAAAAATATGTCTATATGTGATAATAAAGGTTTATATGCAGGGCCTAGTAGGACAAGGGTTAACATGGGACCTAGCCGGACAAGGGTTAGCGTATATGCACAGCCTAGCATGCAACCTGCTGCTATTTTTCGGGTATTAGAATCAGGAATTGCCGACGCAATTTCCACCTTCAAAGGACAAAACATATATATTTCTTACATCTCAAAACTAATAGAAAAGGTATGCGACTTAGCAGGACGAGGAATAATGTATATACAGGGCCTAGCAGGACAAGGGTTACCATATTTATGCGGGGCCTTGGAGGACAAGGGTTAACGTATATGCACAGCCTAGCTATTTTTCGTCATTTGAAGGTGGAATTACTGACGCAATTTCCACCTTTAAAATGACAAAAAATATATATATCTAACACCTCAAAGCGTTTCTGGAAAGGTAATATGCGACCTAGCAGGACAAGGGTTAACATATTTATACAGGGCCTAGCAGGACAAGGGTTAACGTATATGCACAGCCTAGCTATTTTTCGTCATTTGAAGCTGGAATTACTGACGCAATTTCCACCTTTAAAATGACAAAAAATATATATATCTAACACCGCAAAGCGTTTCTGGAAAGGTAATATGCGACCTAGCAGGACAAGGGTTAACATATTTATACAGGGCCTAGCAGGACAAGGGTTAACGTATATGCACAGCCTAGATATTTTTCGTCATTTGAAGGTGGAATTGCTGACGCAATTTCCACCTTCAAATGCCGAAAAATATTTATATCTAACACCTCAAAGCGTTTCTGGGAAGGTATATATGCGACCTAGCAGGACAAGGGTCAACATATTTATACAGGGCCTAGCAGGACAAGGGTTAACGTATATGCACAGCCTAGCTATTTTTCGTCATTTGAAGGTGGAATTGCTGACGCAATTTCCACCTTCAAATAACGAAAAATAGGTATAACTAACACTTCAACGCGTTTCTGGAAAGGTATATATGCGACCTAGCAGGACAAGGGTTAACGTATATTCGGGGCCTAGCAGGACAAGGGTTAACTCCCCGATTACTAGAGTGAATCCCTAATAATCCCCCCTGTTATCCCTCAGATTATCCCTCCCCTTCATTACCCTGATTAACGCACAAAAAACACCTCCACTTTTCTTCACGTCGACTCCACTAATGACGACCTTGGTTAAATAATTATCCCCACAACATCTACATCATATGATTTATACAACACATATAAGCAAGCCACGTACCGGAAAGCATGAGACATTAACCCAATGTTGGTTTAATGTTGGGTCAGCGTCGCAGACGATGGGCCAGCATTAAACAAATGTTGGATCAACGTGTCGTGTTTGCTGGTGATGTAATGGCTGAAAACTGCCCAGAAAAATGTGGCGCTAAAGATAAATTATAGGCAACACGAGACATCGAAGCAATGCTGTTTCAATGTTGGTCAACCGTCCGCGACGCTGGCCAAACATTCAACCAACATTGTTTTAATGGCTCGTGTTGGCTCAATGGCGGGCCACCTTCTGCGACGATGGCCCAAGCTGCTACAAAAATTGGCTCAATGTATCTTGTTTGCTCTGAGAATTTATCCTTAGCACCACTTAAAGGGACTGGCTCAGACTAAAATCATAAAAAAATCGGTGATTTTATTTTGACTTGTTAATATGTAAACATATCCATAAATTATAACTGTAAAAGTTTTTTTTAATTGTTGTGCTGCGCATTTCCCAGTTAGGCTAGATATAGGGACGAAATTCCTGATTTCTTATTATGGACAACCATGTCAAATATAAGAAATACGGTAATTTCGTCTTTATATCTAGCCTAACTGGTAAATTCGCAGCACAAAATTTAAAAAAAAAATGCAGTTTTAGTCTATGGACATGTTTACATCATATGGTCATATTAATAAGCCAAAATAAAATCACCCATTTTTTTATGATTTTAGCCTGAACATTCCATCAGATTCTAGACCTTGACCCAGAGATGAATTAATGTTGGGCCAGCGTCGAAGATGGTGGGCCAACACCATTCATTCATTCATTCATTCATTCATTCATTCATTCATTCATTCATTCATTCATTCATTCATTCATTCATTCATTCATTTATTCATCCATTTATTTATTCGATTGCCACCCCTGGTATCCTTTCGCGCAATTCACCTTACAGACATAGATTGTTTTTGTTATGGACAGGCAATATATTCTAAACGTGTGTAGTGATCTATTGTATCCATTTTTTAAATACACCGGTGACTTCAGTCTATTTTTAAAACAGTAGATTCGAATCTACGAATCTACTGTTATTTTAGGTCAGACAACATAAACAGTTTTACCATGACACTGCATAACTGCACGGCTAATGTTTGACTTTTTACCATGCGAACTATAAATTGTTTTCTAAATTTTGTTTATATCAAATCTTAATATTTCCTCTTGTACACTTTGAACCATCTGTCTTCTTTCGTGTAGTTTAAGTCAAAGAAAGAACTCAATTACAATAGATTCGTAGATCCGAATATACTCGGCGAATACAAATCTATCAAATTTCGTTCTCCCTCCTTGACAGAACGGATAAGCCCTCTCTGTTATATTATCTGAGCTGGTGCAAGTCAACAAGTGCAATGTTTTAGAACCCAGATTGTGATAATAATAGTAGTAGCAACGTGTGTTTCCTCTTGTACACTTCGAACCCTACCTGGGTAATTTGATCACTCGTCATTTTTCTCTGTATCAGATATCCTGGGAGTGTTCAAATGTCTTGCCCTTTAACCGCCGGTGCCGCATATATTCGGGTTTTTCATTTTTTATTAGCACATTAAGTACCACATTTTAAATATGTTAAATATAAAATGTGACATCAACCAGCAAGATTTAAAAAGAGTTGACCTCCATTTTGTCAAATCTGAATAATTTTCACACACTTGCCGTTGTGGATCGCGTCAGCGAGACATAACTTCAAGTGGGTGAAAACTCAAATTGAATAATTTGGCGGTTAAAGGGTTGAACCTGGCCTCATATTAACACATTACCAGAGCAAATAAAAGCTACTGTTACATTAACAGAATAGATAAGAGTGATTTATCTGGCTGTCTTTAAATGTTACAAGAGTGTGTACAATTATCGATGTAAAATTGTGTTGCCCATTTTGTGGTGTGATTTTGTAGATTTTTTTTGTAAAAGTAATTGCAAGATTGAAAAAAAGGGGATCCCAAACTGCCCCCATTTTATATACATGGATGTGATTGGTATGATTACTTTCAAATTGGGCATGAAAATGTTGTATATATATTTACGGTGCTTAAAGGGACATGCCCAGGTCTAAAATCATAAAAAAATCGGTGATTTTATTTTAGCTTAATAATATGACCATATGATGTAAACATGTCCATAGACTAGAACTGCAGAAGTTTTTTTTAGTTTTTGTGCTGCGCATTCACCAGCTAGGTTAGATATAGAGACGCAATTCCTGATTTTTATTTATTGACAACCATGTCAAAAATAAGAAATACGGGAATTTCGTCTCTATATCTAGTCTAGCTGGTGAATGCGCAGCAGAAAAATTAAAAAACTTCTGCAGTTCTAGTCTATGGACATGTTTACATCATATGGTCATTTTAAGAAGCCAAAATAAAAGCACCGATTTTTAAAAGATTTTAGACCTGAGCATGTCCCTTTAACATTACAGGGGACCATATAAGATAGACCTAGATATGTTGTATAATATGTCTTGTTCCTTGTTAATACAAGTGACTTATGTGAGGTAGACCTACTAGCTTTATGTTGTTATTGTAGGAGACCTATGTGAGATAGACCTAGATGACTGTGTATCTAACACCTGTCATAATGGGGGTACCTGTGTCGACCTACCAGGAAGGTACATCTGTCAGTGTCCTGATGACTTCCAAGGTTACGCGTGCCAGGATCAAGGTCAGATAGCAATGTCAAAGTACTCTAAGGTGTCAATTAGATGACTTTCGCTTTAAATTAAATATATATTATAGCTTTTATTCAGACAGAATATAGGAAAATGCAGTAGTCGAATGTGATATTCGTATTAAACAGTTTGTGACAAATTATAGCCATGACTTGCTCCGATGAGTCTTCGGAGTAAGATATACTATATCTTTCGCATTTCGTATATTGTAATTTTTGTCCTGGTTACCTTACAGTAACATGCTCTGATTACACTATACATGTAATAATTTATGATGTATTTTCCTTTCCTACAATTACCTGCTCTTATTACGCTATAATAATATATCCTATGTTCTTTTCCCTTCCGGTCACATGCCCTGGGCATACTTTAATCCTTTATCCCCCTTACAGTTACATGCTATAAAGATGTAGGCCTACTACTTCTTTAAATTGCAGTTCTTGAATTCCAGTTACGTTGCCTGGGTATATGTTATGGCCAGTCATACTAATACCTCTCTTCTTATCTTTACTACGTGATAAGGATTGAGATTACATTATTTTATCTTCTCTTGTGTTTCCCCTTTTACAGTTATAGCCTGCGTGTTCTCAAGATGCGTTACATCTTTAGGGTTAACCCTTTAATGGACATGCTCAGGCTAAAATCATAAAAAAATCGGTGATTTTATTTTGGCTTCCTAATATGACTATATGATATAAACATGCCCATAGACTAGAACTGCAAAAGTTTTTTTTATTTTTTGTGCTACACATTTACCAGTTAGGCTAGATATAGAGACGAAATGTCCGTATTTCTTATTTTTGACATGGTTGGCAATAATTGAAAATCAGGAATTTTGTCTCTATATCTAGCCTAACTGATAAATGCGCAGCACAAAAAATAATAAAAACTTTTGCAGTTCTAGTCTATGGACATGTTTACATCATATGGTCATATTAAGAAGCCAAAATAAAATCACCGATTTTTTTATGATTTTAGCCTGATTGAGTCCATTTAACCGCCGTTCCCGCTTATGTTCGTTTTTATCTACATTTTTATTAGCACATTGCGTAGCCGCTTTTAAACTTATCAAAGGTAATATAGACGTGACATCAATCAGTACGATTTCTGAATCGTTCACCCTTATTTTGTCAAATCTCAATAATTTTCACTCACTTAAAGTTGTGGATCGCGTCAGCGAGACACAACTTTAAGTGGGAGAAAATTCCAATGGATTAATGTGGCGGTTATAGGGTTAAGGCTATCGTGGTTGTATTTTATCGTGTTCTCTTCTAGTTACATACATGTAACTGGCAGAGAACAAGAGACAAAAGCGATATCATCCCCTGATTGTATTATTTTAATATATTAAATTTTTCCCTTTCAGTTACGTGTTCTGCAGATGTTCCACATGAGTCTTCAGGTCGCTATGACTGGCTATATTGTATTGTTTTATATTTCTCCCTTTCAGTTACGTGTTCTGCAGATGTTCCACACGAGTCTTCAGGTCGCTATGACTGGCTATATTGTATTGTTTTACATTTCTCCCTTTCAGTTACGTGTTCTGCAGATGTTCCACACGAGTCTTCAGGCCGTTATGATTAGCTATATTGTATTGTTTTATATTCCTCCCTTTCAGTTACGTGTTCTGCAGATGTTCCACACGAGTCTTCAGGTCGTTATGACTGGCTATATTGTATTGTTTTATATTTCTCTCTTCCAGTGACGTGTTCTGCCGATGTTCTACACGAGTCTTCAGGTCGCTATGACTGGCTATATTGTATTGTTTGTATGTTTCCCTTTCAGTGGCGTGTTCTGCTGATGTTCTACACGAGTCTTCAGGTCGCTATGACTGGCTATATTGTATTGTTTTACATTTCTCCCTTTCAGTTACGTGTTCTGCAGATGTTCCACACGAGTCTTCAGGCCGTTATGATTAGCTATATTGTATTGTTTTATATTCCTCCCTTTCAGTTACGTGTTCTGCAGATGTTCCACACGAGTCTTCAGGTCGTTATGACTGGTTATATTGTATTGTTCATATTTCTCTCTTCCAGTGACGTGTTCTGCTGATGTTCTACATGAGTCTTCAGGTCGCTATGACTGGCCTCCGGTCAGCGCTGGTCATCAAGCCAGCGTCCAGTGTCCACACACCACGGGCAGGTTCGCGACACGACTCTGTCGACTCGTCTCCCCACGGCAGGTGGTCTGGGACCCTCCTGAAACGGCCGAGTGCAAAATGGTAAGTCACAAATTTATGCACTAATTGCTGGAAAAGTTAATGAGGCGACAAAATAAAAAACATTGGGCTAATTTTTAAAAAAAATGTATGCGTGCGATGATTAAAATAAACAAAACAAACACATAGATGGAGCAAGGTTTTTTATCTCCTTAAATGAATATTTTTTTCGAAAAAAACCTTTGTGGCCTAGGATATATGTATGCAGACAACGTGTTTTATCGTATCTTACGCTGCGCAAAAATAAACCAAAATTGAATCAATGCCTTAAGTTTCTTGAATTCTGTGTGAAAATTACAATGTCTTGATTCCAAATCACAAAGATTGCAGAACCATAATTGTGTAAATGTTTAGACAAAATGGTTCATTGTCAACTGTGCTTTATTATTTTTCCTGTGGAGACGTATGCTGACTTGGTGCACCTAGCATGCATGTACGTCTCACAGTGAAATCCAATAACATGCCTATTAGAAAGTTTGAAAACTAAGATATCTTTATTCATTATTTTTGAATGTCACACTTCATGGTGAACCGCTCACATGTCTGTATTCATTACATGTGAACGTCTACTCACACTTCAGTGCCGAGTGATGAGCTGATTGTGATGATCAGACGTAGGTGTTGATGTCGTCATCAAATAAAACCATCACATAAGAATAAATATAGCTGCGTTATTTAGACGCTCATTAATTCCACATTTCGCCTGATATTAAAACACGATCGTTGAAGAAATTTATCTGGGCAATTATTTACCCAGCCCTAAAGGGCTATCAGACCCATCTTTTTTTTTGTCCGTACCCGTTGTTCGTGGTCTGGCATCAGTTCTTTGCTTTTAAAATTGAACAAAACCCTTTGGTCTCCATGATTTATACAACATGATTTCTGCGTTGTAGAAGTTCAAGATCCGGCCTTTCTTGCCAGAGCCCATGGTTTGCTCCCACTCGTGGTGATTATATGATTAAACAAATAAAATGTGTCCTCCACGCTCATTCGTAAAGATACAATATTGCGGGGAGCCTCTGTGACTGACATGTACTGGTAGCATGCTCGCCCTCAGACCACAGGGCACACCATCCTCAGGAGGTTCTATCGGTTCAGTTCAGCCTATGCGTGCACCAAAGTGGCTCAATGTCCAATACAGTCCGCAATTCCACATGATTTTCTGATTACTTAAAATACACCGGTGACGTCAGTCTATTGTTAAAACAGTAGATTTGGATCTACGAGTCTACTGTTATTTTTCATACTGGCCCGGGCGGGCACAGTGATTATTATGCAGGTTTTACCATGATACTACATGCCCAATGTTTCTTGGTTAACCACACTGACTATTTTATCTATGAATTCTTGGGACACATGTATCTATTTTGTGTATTTTAAGTCGGAGAAAGAACTCAATTACGATAGATTCGTAGATCTGAATATACTCGGCGCTGCACGCCTCGTACATTCAGATCTACGAATCTATCGTATTTCGTTCTCCTTGACTGAATGCTTTCATATTATACCGAGACGATTGCTGCATATTGTAGCCTGTTATGTTGTATTAACCCTTCAACCGCCGGTGCCGCATATATTCGGGTTTTCATTTTTTATTAGCACATTAAGTACCACATTTTAAATATGTTAAAGATAAAATGTGACATCAACCAGCAAGATTTGAAAAGAGTTGACCTCCATTTTGTCAAATCTGAATAATTTTCACTCACTTGAAGTTGTGGATCGCGTCAGCGAGACACAACTTCAAGTGGGTAAAAATTCAAATTGAAAAATTTGGCGGTTAAAGGGTTAAAGCGCTGAAATATTGTTATATAACCCAAGAAACGGCTTTTTTCAATTTGAAATCATCATAAATGTCTTCGTCAGCTCTTTTCAATTCATTTGAATATCTATGATATGGGTATACGGCCATTATAAAAGTGTTACGCTATCGGTACGGAAATCGACCTTAGACGTCAGCGTTTGTCCGCTAAGTTATCTTCTTTTTTTCGCGGTTAGTGCTCAAAGGGTTAACAAAGTCAACTCTACCTATAAAAAATATCAAAAACAAACTGTATTAGTGGTGTCAAATCTTAAGAAATTTATCACCATTTTTACTTCACCACAGATTTAATTTTACATTTATTTCTCATCCTTGTCGATTCACCCTATGTAACGAATCTGATTGCCAGCTGCATATGACGGGCAACTAGTCACCATATATAATATAACGTGTGCCGCTCGCGTCGCTTTCATCTACTGGACATATTTCACCCAGTTTCCGCTGCTATTTTATGGCTCCGCGTTGAGCTATTGGCTACAAACATTAACGTTACGGTCCTTGGCAACACGCGCTCACCAATCCCTCCTATTGGAGCTGCAGAAAATGAGCCATTGGGCGAGCGTATGTTCGCCCAATGGCTCATTTTCTGTAGCGCCAAACGAACGACGCAGCAAGCGAACGACTCAATTACCAAACGAACGACCCCAAAGACAAGCGAATGAATGAGCGAGCGAATATAATAACGAACTGAAGACGAATGAACCAATGCATAAACAAATGAGGAACGGACTCATGGAAAAATGAAATGAATCGGGCTTTAGGCCACTTTTGTGCACATACAGGCTAAATTGGGCCAGGAGAACCTCCTGAGGATGGTGAGATGTGTGAGATGACACTGCCCTCCAGACACAGGATTCGAATTTCAAACCCTGGAGGTCTGAGGCCGAGTACGCTACCTCTCGGTCACGGAGGCTCCCCACAATACTGAGTTTTACGAGTGGATGGGGAAGAAACATTTTTGCTTCTTTCAAATCGCCGAGACCGGGAAACGAACCCCGAACTCTAGCGTGAAAGGCAGCGGTGCTAACCACTACCCTAGGGCCCCCTCCCAACGGATGCATAGACGAGCCAACAAAACCACAACCGAATGAACAAACGAACAAATTAATAAACGAACAAAGAAACGAATGTGACAATTTGCTAAATGAATGACCAAACGAACGACCAAATCCACGAAAATACAAACGAACAAGCAAGATAACAAACATACGATCGGACGAAATAACGAACGACACACTCATTCTATTTTAGCCAATGGCTAGACTCCCCATATAATATAACTCTCCATCTAATTGTTCTGTGGACAATAGCATCACTTTGTGATGTTCTATTTCAAGAGGAATATTCTCTTGTTGTAGACGGTTGATACAGAAGGGAATGCGGCAGATGATATGAGCGCGGGGCTGTTGTCTCTGTCAGAGATATATTCGTTCTTCTGTCTGCGTTATTGGCAGTATATCACGCTGCCTTACTCATTGTTCTCCTCTCTCACACCCTCCTGTGGGTATGCAGATTCATTTTTCTCTTTGAAGGTGTGCGTTATATAAAAACGTGTAGACATGCATTATTAAATAAAACGCGACTAAAGGTTATGTAAATAAAAATAAAATGTGAGAAAGTGAAAGTACAATGACGTGCAAGATGGAAGATTATAACTGGCACATGTAGAACCGGCTAGAAGTGTTTAGCCCTTACAACGCTACATTATTTTTGTTTAAACCATGCAGAATATTTTTTTTTCAATTTGTAATCACCACAGATGTCTAGCTCTTTCCGCTTCATCTGAATACCTATGTTATGTGGGTCTACGACAATTATAAAGATTTTAATTCTTTCAGTGCGGGGACCGTCTTCATACGTCATAATCTGACGTCTAGAGACGTCAGATTATGACGTATAAAGACGTTTCGCAGCGCTGAAAAGGATAAGATACCAATTGTACGAACCTTGTGGCTAAACGAAAAAGTTATCAAATGAGCGTGGACACCAGAATCGAACAGTACAAGAAACGTATGTAAGCATGTCATGAATTCAGAGCTGTGTTATATATGCAATAAATCAGCTCAAAATCACAGTACACACAAAATAATATTACAGCATAAATAACCTGTAAACAATCAAGTGGAGATGTCCTGCAACGTAACGTGTCAGGGCGGTGTTATAGGGGAACAAGCCGTCACATTGTTTGAGTCTCCATGCAAGCATAACCCATTAACTCCGTAAGGCCACTATGTTTTTTTTTCTCTGTCTTAGATGAGCGCGCGCATTAGATTTAGACCGAGCATTACCAAAAAAACATGTGTTTTTTTCTGCCCAGCGCGCGGATTGAATTGTTGCCCATTTTCGAAAAAAATCATTTAATTTGGGTAGATAAAAAAACATTCCGAAAAAAACTAACTTCATTTCAAGAAAAAAAAAAAATTCAGTTATGTTTTTTTTTTGTTTTTTTTTCACCGTGATGATGGTTAACTTCCTAAACAAAACACATTAACTCCATGATGGTTTAACCTCCTTAACATAACACATTAACTATTGATGGTTTGACCTTCCAAACATAACACGTTAATTCTGTGATTGTTTAACTTCCTGAACATAACACATTAACTCCATGATGGTTTAACCTCCTAAACAAAACACATTAACTCCATGATGGTTTACCCTCCTAAACATAACACATTAACTCCATGATGGTTTTACATCTTAAACATAACACATTAACTGTTCATGGTTTGACCTTCCAAACATAACACGTTAACTCCATGATGGTTTAACCTCCTAAGCATAAAACATTAACTCCATGATGATTTACCCTCCTAAACATAACACGTTAACTCCATGATGGTTTAACCTCCTAAACATAACACGTTAACTCCATGATGGTTTAACCTCCTAAACATAACACGTTAACTCCATGATGGTTTAACCTACTAAACATAACACGTTAACTCCATGATGGTTCACCCTCCTAAACATAACACGTTAACTCCATGATGGTTTACCCTCCTAAACATAACACGTTAACTCCATGATGGTTCAACCTCCTAAACATAACAGGTAACTCCATGATGGTTTACCCTCCTAAACATAGCACGTTAACTCCATGATGGTTTACCCTCCTAAACATAACACGTTAACTCCATGATGGTTTGCCCTCCTAAACATAACACGTTAGCTCTATGATGGCTTACCCTCCTAAACATAACACGTTAACTCCATGATGGTTTACCCTTCTAAACATAACACGTTAACTCCACGATGAAACTTTAACCTCCTAACCATAACACGTAACTCCATGATGCTTTACCCTCCTAAACATAGCACGTTAACTCCATGATGGTTTACCCTCCTAAACATAACACGTTAACTCCATGATGGTTTACCCTCCTAAACATCACACGTTAACTCCATGATGGTTTACCCTCCTAAACATAACACAATAAATCCATGATGGTTTACCCTCCTAAACATAACACGTAACTCTATGATGGCTTAGCATCCTAACATAACACAAAAACTGTTGATGGTTTAAACTCCTAAACATGATAAATGGTCGTATTTCTATTTACCTTGAGATGTGAATTGCTGCTGCAATTTTCATATCATGAATAATAAAACGTCCCCTTGGATATGAAAGGGTGTATCTGCCACTTTGCAAAATGCAAATTCACCCTTTCATAGCTAAGGAGACGACAATGTCCTGCTCAGAGCGACCTTTGATGACGAGCAATTTAAATTATTTAGTAAAAAAAATATATAAAATATGCTATGTGATGCATAAATATGAGGGAGTATAAATTGTTAATTATGGCCCTAACATTAACCCTATAGTCGCTAAGCACCATTGTAGCGCTTTTAATCCGTTTTAATAACAGGTTAAATCACAGTTATTGGGACGAAATGGATGTTTAAAGATTAAAATTTACAAATATTTCGGTCCCAAATTAAGCTAATATAATGTTCACCCACCTAAAGTTGGGGATCGCGGTACTTCTCTGCAAAGCCAAAATGTAGTAAAGTAAGCAGATACGGCATTCTGGCTTTGTACGGCAGGGTGGCGAGACACAACTTCAAGTGGGTGAAATATCGACTGGGGCTGGTAACCTGGAGGTACCAGGTTCGAATCCCGGTCGGGCCGGACATTTTCATCGTGGTTGTGCATGTACAGTGCTCCAACTGCTCAAACGCATGGAGTGAACAGTGATGTCTATGGTACTGTGCACTATAAAAAAAACCTTGAAGTCATTCGAAATAAGAATAGGACAAAGTCACGGCTTCGGGCTCCCTTCTGTCGCGATATTGCCTCAATGTGCAAAACCCGACGCAAATCAATATACATACATGTATAAGTGGGTGAAGATTTGACTCTTTAACCGCCGGTGACGTATAATATTCGGGTTTTCATTTTTTATTAGCACATTAAGCACCACATTTTAAATATGTTAAAGATAAAATGTAACATCAACCAGCAAGATTTGAAAAGAGTTGACCTCCATTTTGTCAAATCTGAATAATTTTCACTCATTTTAAGTTGTGGATCGCGTCAGCGAGACCCAACTTCAAGTGGGTGAAAATTCAAATTGAACAATTTGGCGGTTAAAGGGTTAAATAAGATGCCCCAGCGGGGAATAGGTTAAACCAGCACATGTTCGCTGTGGCATGGTTGCTGTGTATAACATATAAGATCTGCATATTTAAAGGGCTGTGGCGGGGGGGAGGCTGTGACAGGCTGAGTGATGATTTGTGGTGACATTATAGATATTGCTCTGTAGGATGCATGCACTTGAATGACATGCACCGGAACGCACTGTAACTCTATTTATTATTAAACTACTCGGCTTACCCCAACACTCTAAGGGCGGTTCCATCAAATACCCCCCCCCCCCATGGACCGCAATCTTATTTTTTTCCGGGGACGGTGGTATACAGAAAATGTTTAATTCCGCCATGTGTGGTGATCTTCAACTTTTTCGTTGGGTGTGGTATGTTGTCAATAACTATTTCCGAGGTGGTGGTTTACTGAAGAAATTACGGGACTGTGGTGCTATAAAAATCGGGCTCTGTGGTGGTCCAAGCACCAAGATTTCCGGGAGTAGTGGGGTAGTGTTTTTTTCAATTGCCGTCCATGGGGGGGGGGGGACGGAATTTTACTGGGACATCCCTAGCGCAATACCATCGTATATGTACACGTGTATATCTGTATATGTCCTCCTTCTCTTAGAATGTGTATGTATTCGTACCTGTCCGTTTATTTATTTGGGACTCGCTCATAGTTTTTTCTCTGGAGGTTATTTATACCAGAATGACGCTATCATGATTTTATTTGTTAATTTATTTTTAATCTACCTCAGGCCTGTATTCTCGTACAAGTTACGATATCCAGTCAACTTCGGATTGGTCGAGATGTTTATCTCGACTAATCCGAAGCCTACTATGTATCGTAACTTGTACGAGAATACAGACCCTTGCGTACTATAATCATAATAATGATAGTTGTGTCTTTGTGATTCGACCCCTCTGATATAATAGGCTGTGTCTGCCATGTCACAAAGTGGCAGATTGTATAGAGATGTAATCAATACATACTTCTCATGTATCTTGATTACATCTTTATATAATCTGCCACTTTAACAAAGTGGCAGATTATATAGAGATGTAATCAATACATACTTCTCATGTATCTTGATTACATCTCTATATAATCTGCCACTTTAACAAAGTGGCAGATTATATAGAGATGTAATCAATACATACTTCTCATGTATCTTGATTACATCTCTATATAATCTGCCACTTTAACAAAGTGGCAGATTGTATAGAGATGTAATCAATACATACTTCTCATGTATCTTGATTACATCTCTATATAATCTGCCACTTTAACAAAGTGGCAGATTGTATAGAGATGTAATCAATACATACTTCTCATGTATCTTGATTACATCTTTATATAATCTGCCACTTTAACAAAATGGCAGATTGTATAGAGATGTAATCAATGCATACTTCTCCTGTGTCTTGATTACATCTCTATATAATCTGCCACTTTAACAAAGTGGCAGATTATATAGAGATGTGATCAATACATACTTCTCCTGTGTCTTGATTACATCTCTATATAATCTGCCACTTTAACAAAGTGGCAGATTATATAGAGATTTTGATCAATGCATACTTCTCCTGTGTCTTGATTGTATCTCTATACAATCTGCCACTTTAACAAAGTGGCAGATTATATAGAGATGTAATTAATACATACTTCTCGTTTTTCCTGATTACATCTCTATATAATCTGCCACTTTAACAAAGTGGCAGATTGTATAGGGATGTAATCAATACATACTTGCGTCTTGATGATTAAATCTCTATATAATCAGATTACTTTGCCTTCGCCTCACGCGGTAATCTGTTTTGGTGCGGTTATTTTCATTTCTTTGAACACTCAATAAACAAATGGAATGCGGCTCCCACAGCAGAATCTTGCAACAATATTGAAAATCAGGAGGAGTGGGTTGAAAAATTTAACAGAGATATTGAATATTTTCCATGATGTTCTTTATTTATCTACGTGATTGTCTTCGATCTGGGAAGTATAAAAATACAATTTGTTAAAGCGGCCTGGGAAGTACATGACATTTGCGGCCCCACCAGTTAAAATAACGGCGGGTAAATCACATGTTATTGGGATGAAATTGAATGTTTAAACATCAAAATGTGCAAATGTTTGCAAATGTCCTCCAGACAGAATTGAATACTGATTGGGTGTAATCAATACTGTCTTGTCCGGTTTGTGTAGACCACCATAAGACACGATCAATAGTATTGATATCACTGGCCAATTAGAGAGCAGCAGTTAAAGTCACGTGACACCTCAGCCACGTGACATGTTACCAGTGCCAAAGAAAAATGACACATCTCTCATACTAACCCTTAACCTTCTAAATTAAATAATTTAAATTTCCAGCCACTTCCAGTTGTGACTCGATACAGCGACCCACAACTTCAAGGGGCTGAAAAATACTGATATTTGTTCAATTTGACACCAAATATATGCAAATATTGATGTTCAAAACTCATTTCATCAGGAATGACTGCGATTTATTCGGCTAATAAAAAATATTAAAAACGTGATCAGGAGGCAAATGGGTTAAGACTAATCGTCATAGTCTTACCCATGTAGACTGCCTCGTCGGTCTCGTATATTCCCGAGACTCTTCCCAAGATAATCGGTTTTAGCCGCGTCGTGACGCGTCTTTTTGGTGTAGACCTAGACTGGTTCTTTACCCTTTAAATCGCCAGAAAATATTTTATATAAACCAAGAGACCAAAAAAGTTATTTATCAATTTAAAATCATCATAAATGCCCTAGTTAGCTCTCCCCCCTTTATTTGAATACCTATGTTATGGGTCTACAGTCATTGTTGGTTAATCTGTCTATCTGTCCCCCTGGCTTGATTACTTAACAAGTGATGGACAGATTTACATGAAACTTTCACCAGAGGTGTGTATAGGACTAAGGAACATCTTGGGGATGGTCTGGGTTACGATCTTGATACAGGATCCGGATATCGTTCCAGATCACATTGATTGGTGCCATAGTATATTTTCCGAGGGGGAGGGTTGCGTTGGCTAAGGGGGCCGACATTCAATTTCCAAGGGGGGGGGGGGGCTGTATTTTTTTTTAAATTAATAATTTCGGGCGTGAAATAAATATTTTACTTCAAGAACTGTTCTATATAAACATGTAATAAAATGTGAAATTTTCAGCGCGCCGCCGAGCCCGGTTGAAATAAATAATTTACCCGCGACAAAAACTCCAGCTTCCCCCCCCCCCCTGGATATCGAATGGTGGCTTCCTTACTACTTAAATCTAGATCAGTGTTTTTTTCTAAAAAATAGTAATCCAGATATTCACTTTCGAGCAATATATTATTTTATCTATATAATGGTATTTCGTGATGATTCAAAGTTATGTGGCAATTTTCGTATGCATATGAATGTCGCCACATATATATATATACTAACTTTAGTACGTGACGTCACGTAGTGCAAACCACCGGTCCCCAATAATAATGCGATGTGTACGTCAATACTGTACATGTACACCTATACACTTGATAGCGCTGATAGGGTACTGATAAGATATAAAGACATGGGAGAAGGAGATGACAAATTTGGCAGCATTTTTCCCAGCGGTTCCCACACGAATTCCCCAGTTAGAAGTATTTAAGTCACTCCAATCCATACAAAAACCCGCTAGGTATGTTGAGTAATATACACTATTAATAAAAAAAAACAATTTACAAAACACTAATTGTACATATACAATTTCACATACTTTACTAAGCTCATCACATGCGGTGGCCCTAGGGTAGTGGTTAGCACCGCTGCCTTTCACGCCAGAGTTCGGGGTTCGGTTCCCGGTCTCGGCGGTTTCAAAGAAACAAAAACGTTTCTTCCCCATCCACGTGTGAAAGTCAGTATTGTGGGGAGCCTCCGTGACCGAGAGGTAGCGTGCTCGGCCTCAGACCGCCAGGGCTCGAATTTCGAATCCTGTGTCTGGAGGACAGTGTCATCTCAATCATCTCACCATCCTCAGGAGGTTCTCCTGGCCAAGTTTATCCCCTTTATGTGCACAAAGGTGGCCTTAACTAAAACCCCCTTTATTTCATTTCATGTCGAAATACTACATTTAGTCTGTGGATCCCGCACAAGATTTGTTATTCCTCGTATTAAGACTAAGACTGGGTCAAGAGCTTTCTCTATATCTGGTCCAGCCTTATGGAACGCCCTGCCTGTGCCAATACGTAATGCCAAAACAATCTTAACATTCCGGAAATTACTTAAATCTCACCTATTTGACCTGGCTTTTCCACCCCAGTCCCTCAGCAGCCCGGCTCCCTGTTGACGAACCTGCTTTGGCCTCAATTATGACACATGATCACACTAAGGATTTGTGCGCCTCTGAGCTCGGTCCGCTGAGGATATAGGCGCTATAGAAGTTTTATTTGATTGATTGATTGATTGATTGAATACCCCACATTATATATACCCCCTGGTAAGCCTAGCTGATCATATTTGCAGCACGTGTCAGCCATCCTATAATAGATGACGGACACCTTGTATCCTGGCAACAACATCCCTGTTATTACCATGACTACATGCCGGGCACGTTCACATGTGGACGGCAAATTCACTGCCCACAAATTTACTGGTTCCAAAAGGAATTGCTCGCTGGTTGTGTTGCCGGCACTATGACCTTCTGCACCCAGCCATCACCAGGCATTGAGCCAGTGATGGTTTAATGTTGGGCCAGCGTCTACGACGCTGGGCCAACTTTAAACCACCACTGGACCAGCTCTGACCCCCTGTGTTGTCATACCGTCCTGTAGTGATAACTCACATGGTCTAGTACAGAATATCTAATGATGACTCTAATCTATTTAGCCGTGATAAAGTACACAGTATACCTCGTAGATAATGATTATTATACCAGACCAGACCAGCGAACCACACCACTGACTGGTCCAGCTATAGACTCGTCTCAATCATAAACCATCACTCATCTCTAATTGTATTTATCACTTACTGCGCTTGCGTTACTTCTATTCAAAATAAACACGTTTATGCCTGAGTAAAGTACTTAATTGTGTCATCTCCAGTCTAAACATACTAAAGTAATATTGATTTTCAACCGCTATTTTAAGAGCCGACCCCGTAAATCGGAGCATTTTTATTTATGTTGAGATGAGAATTTCGGCAGTAATTCACATGTCAAGGTCACATGTCAGGGTCAATGAAAATATGATAAACCATTTGCGTACGTATATAGACGTCAGATTCTAACGTCTAAAGTCGATCCCCGCACTGAAAGATATAAAAAATATATAACGGCCGTAACCTCATAACATAGGTATTCCGATGAAGCGGAAAGAGCCAACTGTGACATTTATGATGATCTCAGATTGAAAAAAGCTTGGTTTATACACAGATATTCCAGCGTTGTAAGATTAAGGGAACTGGGTGCTACATGGGTCCAACTCTTCCTGAACAAAGCAGTGACACATGAGGAGATAGAGGACACGCACTTTTACACCTTTGCACTCTCTGGAAATGTCCTCATTTCTTTTAAAGGAAGTGTAGCAGGGACAATTTGACTTGTGAGGAAATTGGATGAGATCTAATCTTCCTCTTGTTGTAATTGAGACGGTATTATACCGTCTGCCTGAATAGTGTGGAAAGGAACTAAAGATGAGATTTCTAAGAACATAATAAACAAAATTAAACAAATCGTTATGTATCAAACGTTAGATTTGACGAAAGCAAATGAAATGAATCGGGCTTTAGGCCACCTTTGTGCACATATAGGCTAAACTGGACCAGGAGAACCTCCTGAGGATGGTGAGATGATTGAGATGACACTGTCCTCCAGACACAGGATTCGAAATTCGAGCCCTGGCGGTCTGAGTCCGAACACGCTACCTCTCGGTCACGGAGGCTCCCCACAATACTGACTTTCACACGTGGATGGGGAAGAAACATTTTTGTTTCTTTCAAACCGCCGATACCGGGAACCGAACCCCAAACTCTGGCGTGAAAGGCAGCGGTGCTAACCACTACCCTAGGGCCCCGCCCTTGACGAAAGCAGCCCTGGTGGCACTGTGTTATTCAATAAAGACACACAATTTGTTTGAAATGATTGGCAATTATTTCAAGCAAAATGTAGCTTTCCAATCCAATTTACTGCATTAACTGGTGAATGCGCAGCACAAAAATTAAAACAAACTTTTGCAGTTCTAGTTTATGGACATGTTTACATCATCTGCTCATATTATTATTAGGCTAAAATAATATCACCAATTTTTGATGATTTTAGACCTGGGCATGTCTTTTTAAAGTGTTTATATACATGATATGGATATTGAGAACATATACATTGACAAATTAACTAGTTAACAGACTGCTAAATTCAACCACATTCACACATTGATTCCCAATTTTAAGGGTAGAGCCAAATGTATTCTCACGCACACTCAAAATATCTGCAGTGTGAGTTATTAGGGTCTGTTTTATTGTGAGCCTATGCAGTGTGAGTTATTAGTGTCTGTTTTATTGTGAGCCTCTGCAGTGTGAGTTATTAGTGTCTGTTTTTTTGTGAGCCTCTGTAGTGTGCGTTCTCTGTGTCTGTTTTATTGTGAGCCTCTGCAGTGTGAGTTATCAGTGTTTGTTTTATTGTGAGCCTCTGCAGTGTGAGTTATCAGTGTCTGTTTTATTGTGAGCCTCTGCAGTGTGAGTTATCAGTGTCTGTTTTATTGTGAGCCTCTGCAGTGTGAGTTATCAGTGTTTGTTTTATTGTGAGCCTCTGCAGTGTGAGTTCTCAGTGTCTGTTTTATTGTGAGCCCCTGCAGTGTGAGGTCTCAGTGTTTGTTTTATTGTGAGCCTCTGCAGTGTGAGTTATCAGTGTTTGTTTTATTGTGAGCCTCTGCAGTGTGAGTTATCAGTGTTTGTTTTATTGTGAGCCTCTGCAGTGTGAGTTATCAGTGTTTGTTTTATTGTGAGCCTCTGCAGTGTGAGTTCTCGGTATCTGTTTTATTGTGAGCCTCTACAGTGTGAGTTCTCAGTGTCTGTTTTATTGTGAGCCCCTGCAGTGTGAGGTCTCAGTGTTTGTTTTATTGTGAGCCTCTGCAGTGTGAGTTATCAGTGTCTGTTTTATTGTGAGCCTCTGCAGTGTGAGTTCTCAGTGTCTGTTTTATTGTGAGCCCCTGCAGTGTGAGTTCTCAGTGTCTGCTTTATTGTGAGCCTCTGCAGTGTGAGTTCTCAGTGTCTGCTTTATTGTGAGCTTCTGCAGTGTGAGGTCTCAGTGTTTGTTTTATTGTGAGCCTCTGCAGTGTGAGTTATCAGTGTCTGTTTTATTGTGAGTCTATGCAGTATGAGTTCTCAGTGTCTGTTTTAATGTGAGACTCTGCAGTGTGAGTTCTCAGTGTCTGTTTTATTGTGAGCTCTGCAGTGTGAATTATCGGTGTTTGTTTTATTGTGAGCCTCTGCAGTGTGAGTTATCCGTGTTTGTTTTATTGTGAGCCTCTGCAGTGTGGGTTCTCAGTGTCTGTTTTATTGTGAGCTTCTGCAATGATAGTTATCGGTGTCTGTTTTATCGTGAGCTTCTGCAGTGTGAGTTATCGGTGTCTGTTTTATTGTGAGCCTCTGCAGTGTGAGTTCTCAGTGTCTGTTTTATTGTGAGCCTCTGCAGTGTGAGTTCTCAGTGTCTGTTTTATTGTGAGCTCTGCAATGATAGTTATCGGTGTCTGTTTTATCGTGAGCTTCTGCAGTGTGAGTTATCGGTGTCTGTTTTATTGTGAGCCTCTGCAGTGTGAGCTCTCAGTGTCTGTTTTATTGTGAGCTCTGCAGTGTGAGTTCTCAGTGTCTGTTTTATTGTGAGCCTCTGCAGTGTGAGTTCTCAGTGTCTGTTTTATTGTGAGCTCTGCAGTGATAGTTATCAGTGTCTGTTTTATTGTGAGCCTCTGCAGTGTGAGTTCTCAGTGTCTGTTTTATTGTGAGCCTCTGCAGTGTGAGTTCTCAGTGTCTGTTTTATTGTGAGCTCTGCAATGATAGTTATCGGTGTCTGTTTTATCGTGAGCTTCTGCAGTGTGAGTTATCGGTGTCTGTTTTATTGTGAGCCTCTGCAGTGTGAGCTCTCAGTGTCTGTTTTATTGTGAGCTCTGCAGTGTGAGTTCTCAGTGTCTGTTTTATTGTGAGCCTCTGCAGTGTGAGTTCTCAGTGTCTGTTTTATTGTGAGCTCTGCAGTGATAGTTATCAGTGTCTGTTTTATTGTGAGCCTCTGCAGTGTGAGTTATCAGTGTCTGTTTTATTGTGAGCCTCTGCAGTGTGAGTTATCAGTGTTTGTTTTATTGTGAGCCTCTGCAGTGTGAGTTCTCAGTGTCTGTTTTATTGTGAGCCTCTGCAGTGTGAGTTATCAGTGTTTGTTTTATTGTGAGTCTATGCAGTGTGAGCTCTCAGTGTCTGTTTTATTGTGAGCCTCTGCAGTGTGAGTTCTCAGTGTCTGTTTTATTGTGAGCCTCTGCAGTGTGAGTTATCAGTGTCTGTTTTATTGTGAGCCTCTGCAGTGTGAGTTATCCGTATCTGTTTTATTGTGAGCCTCTACAGTGTCTGTTTTATTGTGAGCCTCTGTAGTGTGAGCTCTCCGTGTGTTCTCGTGTATTACCGGCTTTGTCACGTGAGTCGATGTGAAGCCGTCTGCATCAGTTTCTCTCATATCACAATGTGACACGGCTCCGCGACCAACTATAAATTTGTGCAGTGAGACCCCAGAGGGAGGTAGTGAGGTGGCCAGGAACATTATCGTCACTGACGCTTGTTTACTGCAGGCTTTATACTCAGGGATTATATCCCACGTAAAAACAGCAGGTCACTCACCCGGTCCCGGGGCAGTGGTCCGCCTTGTAAATACAGGGAGTGTGTGGAGAGATGGACAAACAGGAATGTCTACATACAGGCTAAACTGGGCCTGGAGAATCTTGAGGTATATAGGTACAGTTAGGCGTTATCCGGTTAGTGCCATTAACCCTTTCAGAGTGGGAATCGACTTTTTACGTGAGAATCTGATGTTCATAAACGTCAGAATATGACACTGAATGAATAAACAATTTATAATTGCCGTAGACCCATATCCCATACAATAGATTATCAAATATTTTTGTATGCACCATGGAGACCAAAGTTTTTTTTTCAATTTGGAATCATCATACATGTCTTAGTTAGCTCTGTCTGCTTCATTTGAATACCTATATGTTATGGGTCTACACATGGTGTAAGGCCATTTTTAATATTGTACTCTTTCAGTGCGAGAAACGATTTTAGACGTCAGAATCTGACGTCTATAGACATCAAATTCTGACGTCTAAAGACGCTGTGATGGTTAAACAGTACGCGGGTATTTAGACATGAAAACACGTGTTTCTTCCCCGTCCATTCGTAATGATTCAGTATTAAGGGGAGTTTTTGTGACCGGAAGGTAGCTTGCTCGGCCTCAGACTGTCAGGGTTCAAATTTCGAATCCTTGCGTCTTCGAATTCTGTCATCTGATTCATCTCACTATCCTTAGGTGGTTATCAAGGCCATGTTTTGCCTGTATGTGCCTGAGGTTCGATTCATTCATTTATTCATTTATTCATTCATTCATTTATTTATTTATTCTTTTATTCATTTATTCAGATATTTCCAGGCATAATCAGTAAGAATATACACAATTAAATAATGGGATTGATCTGTGTTTATACTCAATGCAGATACAGTTTTTTGTAAAACGGAGTAATCACTGATAACCAGCGAACGTCATAATAATAATGTTTATACTTCTGTGAGGATACATTTGTAATATGCTGACTTAGTGCACAATGGGTTAGTGTATGTGACAGCTAGGTCACACACTGTCGCCTTGACCTTCCTCGTGACATGATTTCTCTCTCAGGGTCAATTAGAAGTCATAAGATAAAACATGCCCTTGTGTAGCAGATCAGAAGGTTACCATGGTTAGATGACACACTCTGTTTGGTTGAACATGTTGTTTTTAGAGTAATAGTAATTTTAAGTGTACATATCATGTCGATTTACATGTGATTTACAGAACTAACCATGCTAACCATATACATTATTTATGACACGTAAGTCAGCAATGACTAGGAATTGTGTCAATAAATCATCTGTCTATCTAGTAATGAAAAGATATGCATATGGCACTGGTTTTTGGTCGATAAAGGCTCAGATCGGTACGCGTCGCCAGATACAGACAAGTACCGATCTGAGCCTTTATCGACCAAAATGCAGTGTCATATTATGCATTTTATCGTACGGCCACCCACATGTTTAACTGATAAATAAAATATTTAAACTACAATGCGTCAGTATAACCTAAATATGTTGCAACCAATACAGATATAGGACGTTATCAGCACAAGACAGTCTCGTAGTCGATAACACCTGTGAGAGTACGATAAAACTAGTCATGTTTGATAATATAACATCAACATGAGTGTATAGCTGCATACATGTTGTATAATGCAAACTGACCGCACTCTTCAAAAATAATTATATACATTAACCCAATGTTGTTCTAATGTTGGGCCACCGTGCTAAACGGTGGCCCAACATTAGAACAACATTGAGTGTATACATCATGTATGTTGGATCATTGTGAAATATCACAAAAATGGTTCTTTAGTCGATATGTATAAAACACAGTCATAGAGAACATGAATAATCTATGCTCCCTGGCGAACCGTAATCATTACATACATGCTGACTGTCATCATTCCCAGCTACCCAATAAGCATGCTATGTTGGCCCAGTCCTGGATTAATGTTGGGCCAACGTCGCACACTGTGACCTAGACGGTGCACCTGTCTGGCACTCCGTTTCCAGACGGGGAGCTGGATGTTGTTTATAGAGACTCCAGAAATTCAAACAAAATGGCCACCGTTTATACTGTTCATACCGGCTCGATTCTAATTTTTAATTGTTTATATTTTCCTGACGCGACCTTAAAAACTTATTAACGGTGGCGGCCATACACTTTTTCAGCGCCACAAATTGATTACACACCACTAGACAGTCAGATGAGGGTGTGCAGACATCACACTGGTGCCTCGCTTGTTTATTTCAATAGGCAGCTTGTCAACCGGGGGCGGGACCGGTTGACAATGTTGACTAGCTGTGACCCAACATTAATCCAACCTATAATCAACCTCTTATGGGTGTAGGATATTATACACTCTCTATAGAATTGTCGCAGATACTCCTTCTTAAATAGTGTCCAGCTTTCTAAAGAGTCGCCAGCAAGCGCATGTGACGACCAGTAATTCAGTTTTCGCATATTTACATGTGCTGAAAGTCTTCTATTTTTGCGTAGATATTCCAGGAATACCTGTTGCACCACCTTGCAAATACATGTGCGAATTGAGATAGATTTGGTGCTTAACTAAAATGAAATAGATGGCTGCTCACGAAATATCGGCATGAAAATAGACAGTTAATATAGCACCAGTAAAGGTTTATGTAGAAGTTATGTCTACTCAGCACCAATAATGTAAAGTAAAGTGTTGGGCCAACGTCGCAGACCGTAGGCCAACATTAAAACAACATTGATTCAATTTGCCGTGTTTGCTGGTTAATTACCACGCGTCACCCTGCTGTTATTTCAATATGGGTGCAATGACACCCTTGATACAGATGTTGATAATAACCCTTGAAGCACTGAATTTTTTTATGGTAACAATGGAGACCAAAGGGTTTTTTCAATTTGAAATCATCATAAATGTCTTAGTCAGCTCTCTCCGATTCATTTGAATACCTGTGGTATGGATCTACGGCCATTAGAAACAGTTTTACTCTCACAGTGTGGGGATAGACTTTGGCCGTTAGAATCTGACTTCTACAGACGTCAGATTCTGATGTCTAAAGTCGATCCCCGCTCTGTACGGGTTAATGACAGGCCGACCACCGTCCAACCGTCCGATAATTGACCGATCTGACAAATAACAAGCTAACATGATCAGCAAACTGTCCCACCAAGTCAACAAAAAAATAATACACTAATTATTATCGATTCATCATTTAAACAATTTCAAGTAACTATTATATGCAATAAATGTTATATTTTTAAACACAATAGCCATGTAAATTAACGTTTTGTGATTCTAAATTTAACTGAAATATATATACACTACATTTCTTAATGTATATATGAGGGTGTCTTTTGATTTTATTTGCTGAATCTTTTAACAATGAAGTGATCGTAAGCGGACCGGAGAAAGGTCATTCGTACTAAGTATCAATCGAGCTTGACCTGACCTTTTTAAAATAGATATATTTCACAAACGTTATCTAATTCTAGCTCAAGTTTAATTAATTACTTGAACTCATTTGTCAGTGATCAGTGCGGTGTCATTGCGCTGCGCTGCCAAGTTTGTATGTTTCATTAAAGAGCGGGGGCCCTGGGACAGTGATTAAAGCTGCCTGATTGGCAAGTCGGAGATCCCGGGTTCGAACACCACTCTGGCCTTCAAGTTTCGAAGAACTTCCCCGCTCATTCGTGAAAATTTAATATTGTGAGGAGCCTCCGTGACCGAGAGGTAGCCTGCTCGGCCTCAGACCACCAAAGCGCGAATCTTGCATCCTGTGTCTGGAGGGCAGTGTGATCTCATTCATCTCACCATCCTCAGGTGGTTCTCCTGACCCAGTTTCGCCTACATGTGCACAAAGGTGGCCTAAAGGCCCATTCATTTCATATTTTTCTGCAGTCGTCGGGAAAGTCACTGACAACTCTTCTGTGTTATAGTCTCTCTTGATCTAAACTAGGATAAAATGTCAGTCGGGTTCAAAGCAGCTAACGACAGAGATGACATACTGACGACATACTGACGGCATACTGACAAAGACCAGAGATGGATCGCTTCCTAGACTACAGCCATACAAACACCAGACATTCAACTAATGCTGTTTCAATGTTGGGCCAGCGTCGAAGACGGTGGACCAACATTGAAATAGCATTGGTTGAATTCCTCGTGTTTGCTGGGTGCATCCAGTCTCCACGAGTAAAACCACTTTTGGTCAAATGTAGTGATCGCCTGAACATTTATAATATATCACAGAATACACGAGACGTTCAGCCAATGTTGGAATAATGCTTGGCCAGCGTCGCAGAGTATTTTAATTCATTCATCCATTCAAGTATTGTGATTCATTTATTCATCATTTCGATGCTTTAATTCATTGAATAATTTTTAATTCATTTATTTATTCTTTTTTGCATTTATTCATTCAATTATTGTAATTCATTGATATATTAATTCAATCATTCTTTCAGTCCTTCATGGATACATTCATTCATTCACTCAGTCATTTATTCATTTATATATTTCATCATTGTGATTTAATCATTCAGTTATTCATTTAATCATTTAGTTTCCTATAAATTCATTCACCCATGCAATCAATCAATCAATCAATCAATCAATCAATCAATCAATCAATCAATCAATCAATCAATCAATCAATCAATCAATCAATCAATCAATCAATCAATCAATCAATCAATCAATCAATCAATCAATCAATCAATCAATCAATCAATCAATCAATCAATTGAAAAATCAATCAGTCAGTCAGTCAGTCAGTCAATCATTCAATCAATCAATTAATCGATAAACCAATCAATAAATCAATACACCAATCAATCAATCAATCAGCCAATCAGCAATCAATCAATTAATCAATCAACCAATCAATCAATCCTGATTTGATAATATCATACCGCCGTCATAATATTATGCCTCTGCATCAGGTGAGAGTCACAGATCCAGAATTATGGAGCCCGCTCCGCGAATCCTGCGATCCGTAACCCTGTAAATAAGGCGGCTCTCAGCTGCGCGGCGTCCACAGAGACCGGGATTGAATAGTAATGGGCGGCGCTTCCCGGTACAACGCCACGTGTCGTGACAATGTGTGGTCAATGTTGGGCCAGCGTCTACGACGCTGGCCCAGTATTTACGACACATTTGGTGTAAGATATGCGGTATTTCCCAACAAACGCAGATATTGAAGCAATCCTCTTCCCCAGCGTCGTACACCCAGCATTTACCATACATTTTGTCAATGTGTTGTGTTCGCTGGGTCTCTTCTCTGGTGGTCTCTTCTCTAGCAAACACAACACATTGAAACAATACTGGTTAATGTTGGGCCAGCGTCGTAGACGGTGGCCCAACATTAACCCCTGAAGCGCTGAAGCCAAGATACTAAAGGGTTTTTTTCAATTTGAAATCATCATAAATGGCTTAGTTAGCTCTTTCTGCTTCATTTGAGTACCTATGTTATAAATATTTCACCCTTACACTTACAGTGCGGGGATCGACTTTAGACGTCAGAATCTGCGACGCTGTCCCAACATTAAGCCAACATAGAATCAATGTATCGTGTTTGCTGGGTATAGAGTCCAAAGTCGATCCCGCACTTAAAGGGCTGAACGAATATTACTTCAATGTATCGTATTTGCAGGGTTTACTTTTTTTTGTATGTATGGGAACACAGCAGCCACAGGGTGTTGAACTTTTGTTGTTTTATTGCTGACTAGCGGCGTTGACGTTAGCTGATTAACCCTTAGCACACTGATGTCGACTACAGTTGACTATAGTATTGTTTTCTCATGTTTTAATTGTCTTGTATAACCAGGTTTTCAAAATTAAATATGTCACAAATCTGTGATAATCATATACATTTCAACCTAGATTTAGCAGATTAAACTAATTTTTAGTCACTTGAAGTTGTGGATCGCGGTTGCGAGACACAACTTCAAGTGGCTGAAAATTTAAATTTCTTGGCTCAGTGCTTTAAGGGTTAAATCATAGTTATTGGGAATGTAATGACTGTTTAAACATATTTGGTCTCAAATTAAGCAAATAAGAGTAATTGTTACCCATTTCAATTTGTGGGTCGCGTTAGCGAGACACAACTTCAACTGGGTGAAAATTTAAATTATTCACTTTAACGCTTTAACGGTTAAAAGAACAGAGGTTCGTCGTCTCGTGTTTACTGTAAGGGGTCTTGTCAATTTAAAAAAAGTAAAAAAAATCCGAGGAAAACTCGGATTGGTCAGACACCACCCACCCACCCGCCTATCCAATTTTTTATTTTTTTTAAACAATTTGAAACATGAAAACAACACAAAAAACACAAAAAAACACAAAATTTCAACAACAAAAATTAAATCCGAGTTGGGGCTTGACACACCCACCCACTTCCGAGTTTTTCTCGGATTTTTGGATTTGTTTTAACTTGACAAAACCCCTAACATCAGATCAACGTTGGCAGAATGGTGGCCCGGCATGTACAATGCCGGCCCAACATTCTCCCAACCTAAGATGCTACATCCTACCCAGATCCAAGCAAACACGAGGCATTAAAACAATGTTGTTTTAATGTTGGTCCACCGCCTACTACGTGAGGCCAATATTGAAACGATATGGAGATTATTGTTATATTTGTTGCTACAATTCATTGTTTCAACTTTGACGTAGTGACGTTTCAATGTTTGTAAAGTCCGCCCGGTGGTTTTTTGCAAGCTCAGCAACGCGACATATTGAACCAATGTTGGTTTAATGTTGGGCCACCGCCGCAGGCGCTGGCCCAACATTAAACCAACATTGGTTCCATGTCTTGTGTTTGCTGAAGCGTCTATGCTGTGAGTGGTGTAATTTTTATAAAAGAAATGTTTTTATATATTATGAATCTGATCCCTCCTAAAAGTCTGTTATATATTTGTAGACTTCGCTCCCCACATTTCGCATACATGTAGGCCTGCAGCTATATGCGATTATTTTCATTAGGATAATCGACGCAAAACATTAAACATTACTAAATTTTGCCAGTTCTCTGCCTTCCTCGGCTTGGTGAAACCTGTCTAAGCTCTGGTTGCTATGGTTACCTGGAGGGTTGATTTGGGTGACTTGTTGCACATAAACAACTCAGCTGGTCCAGTGATATTACAGACTCCTGTAGCATGATTGGTGGTCACTGGCTTACCTGGTGGGGAGGCTGGCCCGATGGCTCATTCGGTCCGGTCGTGGACCGAAACCCAACTTGGTCGGATGTTTGTCACCAAGGATGTGTACATACAGTGTTCCAAACTGTTCAAAAGCCTGGATTGTACAGTGTTTGCGTTGGTACTGTGTAATATGAATAACCCTTTAACCCTTTCAAGTTTGAGTTTATCATTGTTTTCTTTATCCACTACAAGCCGCGAATTGCTGTCGCAATTCTCGACTTGTAGTAGATGAAGATAAAAAAATTAAAAAAATTGTCATGTATTGGTAAACCAGTTTCATGGAATTTCCATGGAATTAGCTGTTGGAGAATTAAGTATGTTTTCAGGAATTTAAAATGATGCTTTAAAGCATCGTGAGGGCTTAAAGGGTTTATCATTCCATACGAGTAGGGCATAGTGGTAACAGCGGGCCTCCTTTTGTCGCGATATTGCCATGATATGCAGCATGCGGCGTAAAGCGACATTCATTCTCCCCTCGTTAATCCACTAGGGGTGATGTCACTTGATGCACTGAAGAAAACCGCTACAAACAAATGAATGAATGAATGAATGAATGAATGAATGAATGAATGAATGAATGAATGAATGAATGAACAGACGAACGGTCGAGTGAATGAATGAGTGAGTGAGCGAACGAACAAACGAATGAATAAATGGGACATCAGGACATGTTTGTGCACATACTGGCTAAACTGGGCCAGGAGAGCCTCCCGAGGATGGTGAGATGAATAAGATGATATTGCCGTCCAGACACAAAATCGAACCCTGTACGTAGGGCTGAGGCCGAGCACCCTACCCCTCGGTCACAGAGGCTCTCTCAACGGGGTCTACTGAGCCTTGACCAGTGAGCAGGGAAGATACATTTTGTTTCTTTGGAACCTGAATACCCTGAATACTAGAGCGCGAGATGGACCCACAAGCTCTAGCGTGACAGGCGTTTGGCGTAACCACTACACCCTGACCCCGCCTGTAATGGCTGGTAATGGCTGGCTTCTCAAAACGTGTGTGAACTGTCACCAGAAGCGATGCCTCTCTCACGGACAGACAGACACCGGTGTGAGAGACGCCACGGACCACAAGACAATTGCATTGTGCGCCTTTTACTGAATACGGTTGTTACTCATGAGGAAATAGGTCATTAAGGGGATTTTACGCTGCCTTAATGGGGACATAAATCCCACAGAGAGCACAGACCGTACTCAAGGACAAGACGGTCGTCCAATGTTGGTTTACTGTTGGGCCAACGTCGCAGACGGTGGGCCAACAGTAAACCAACATTGTTGGCTAACGCCTAGAAACTGTGAGGGGAAGTGTTGTGGGTGGTACAAAAACGAACGTGTTATTTTTCTGAAAGTGGTTGTTTAAATCCAGGGTCCACTGTGGTCTGAGTGAGTGCTTTACGTCGCTTTCTGCTCATTAAGGCAATATCGCGACAGAAGGAAATAAAAATAAAATGAAATGAATTGGGCTTTAGGCCACTTTTGTGCACATACAGGCTAAATTGGGCCAGGAGAACCGCCTGAGGATGGTGAGATGAGTGAGATGGCACTGCCCTCCAGACACAGGCTTCGAAATTCAAACCCTGGCGGTCTGAGGCCGAGACAGCTACCTCTCGGTCACGGAGGCTCCCACAATACTGAGTTTTTCGAGTGGACGGGGAAGAAGCCATTTTGATTCTTTGAAACCGCCGAGACCGGGGAACGAACCACGAACTCTAGCATGAAAGGCAGCTGTGCTAACCATTAATCTAGGGCCCCAGCACGCGACAGAGTCGGTAATCGAGTAATTTTCTGAGGTATCATATACATGTGTATGTGTAAAAATAGTTTCTGCCGAATGATTTTCAGCATGAGAAATATAAAATTCAGGATATGATACCCTATGTTTTCAGTCGGTCATTTCTAAATTTAAAACAAAAACGCGAGGGTTACCGACTAAAAAATATTTCTCGCATGGGCATCGCATAGGTAAATAGATATCGCATAATAGTCCAGGGGTATTAGTCTAAAACTCATAGAGACCTGGAACAAATTCGTAACAAGCTGAAAATTTCAGCATATATTGTTGAGACAACATAGAAAAACATATCAAAAGTCCTCTAAGATCCCCCTGATATTAGTGCCCGAAATGAGGGTTATAAGGGGGTAAATAGGGGTAATAAAGGGAATAATAACGATAACTTTAAAGCTATTTAACCCGGATTCATAAAAATTGTATCTAAACATATGTTTATCACCCTGCGGAATCCATTAAAATATTTGTATTAATTTTTAGCCACCGTTTCATCCCCAAAAGTGGTAAATAGGGTAAAATAGAGGTAATATAATTTATGATCCATAAACTGTGTATCTAGCATCGGATATTTTTTTTTAAAACACTACTAAAATTTAGCGACTTCCCCTTAATTACCAACAACAATTTTTTATATCAATTTTCACCCACCCTTTCCTCTCCATAAGAGGTAAATATGGGTAAAATGGGGGGGGGGGTGATAACCATAGCTTATGAACTATGGGGTCTAAAGTTACAAAAATTGTTTTTAAACATATGTTTTAGCTCCTGAGGAATCCACTACAATTACTTATATCAATTTTTAACAACCCTTTCTTTCCCTAAAGTGGCAAATAATGGAAAATTATGAGAATAACCATAAATTTGACGGAAATTCATAAAATTGATATTTATATATTTGTCCAAGCATCAAACAAAAAAGTGTAGGCCTAATTGAAAGAAAAACCATAATAATGTAGATTGTTAATCACATAATAAAACAGTTAATTCGAGATTATTTCAAAGAGCTTAAACTATTAAATTTTAAACTATTAAACTTTTAAAAACGGTTTAATTATTTTTTCTAGAATACTAAAATATTAAATCTAGATACCAATTTTATGAATCTAAGTAAGTCAAATATCGCTCACATCTTACCCTTATTTACCACTTTTCGGGATGAAAGGGTGATGTTACAGCATCATATCCTTTTGTTGCTGGTTGTCGCATAAGTTTAAAATGCTTTTACATTTTCTCCCATGGTAAAACATATCCAGGTAGGCCCTAACAATTTTATAAATCTGGGTAAAATAGCTCACAATTTGTGGTTATTATGCTATTTTTTTGCTTAGGGGATGAAAAGGTGGTAAAATATTTATACAAATGATAATATTAAACACCCCGGGTATGTTTGGATACAAATTTTATGAATCTAGGTCAAATGACTCATTAAGTTATGGTTATCACCCCAATTTTACTTCTATTTACAACTTGTTGGAGGAAAGGGTGGTTAAAAATTGATATAAAAAGTTGTTGCTGGCGATTAAAGGAAGGTCGCCGAATTTAAAAAAGTGTTTTTGCTTTTTTCGCCGATGCTAGATACACATTGTTTGAATCTAGGTCAAATAGCTCATAAGCTATGGATATTATCACTATTTTTCCTATTTACCACTTTTGGGGATGAAAGGGTGGCGGAAAAATTAAAACAAATAATTTTAATGTATTCCGCCGGTGCTAAAACATATATTTAGATACAAATTTTATGAATTTAGGTTGAATACTTTTAAATGTATTGTTAATACCCATTGTTTACCCCCATTTACCCCTTGATACCCCAATTTCGGGCACTAATACCAGGCGGATTTTGAAGGACTTTTGATATGTTTTTCTTTGTTGTTTCAAGAACATATGCTGAAATTTTCAGCTTGTCACGAATTTGTTCCGGGTTATTATCTAATAGCCCTGGACTATGACAAATTTGATAGCTCTTACGATAGAAATCGTCCTGTGGCAATTGTCTTTACACATACGAATGTATATGATGATACTTAATTATCTTAGATTAATTATTCAGATTCCAACAATTACTGTAGTTTATGAAGTATAGGGCCTATGGCGCGGTGCTTTCTGGGGCCGCCGCCGCCGTGTCCCGCGTATTATGAACAGTGGTATATCCCTTTAGCCCTTTCAGCGCGGGGATCATATGTAGCCGTCAGATTCTGACGCCTACAGTCGATCCCCGCACTAAAAGAGTAAAATATTTCTAATCGCCGTATACCCTTAACATAGGTATTCAAATGCAGCGGAAAGCGATTTCTGATGATTGCAAATTAAAACATTTATCCTCCGTTGTTTATGAAAAATATTTCAGCACTTTAAGGGTTAAGCCTAGTATAACTTATCCCACTGAGCATTACTCTGAGAAAATGTTTTTGGTTGAATCAAATGGTCACATGTATCGATTGTAGTACTCTTAAAATTACAACATTTGAAATGTGTGCATGCTGGAAAATAATCAAAAAACATATTAGATATTGGCAGTACTTAGCCAGCAGAGTACTGAGCCCCAGAAAAGCTAGGGTATATTATGACGGCATATTATATTAGGTATCTGGTATAACATAGTTATTAGGCTGGCACGACAGATTGAACAATCGGAATATAATAGAATGAACGATATGATATAACAGAGTGTTCATTCTATTATATTCCGCTTGTTCAATCTGGTATAATACCAGATCGAACAATCGGCTATGTCTTCGAGTGTGTGAAATCACAGTCAGAATTAGAAGGCATAACAAAAATCCTTCGGCAAGAATGTTATTTCGGCCACGAAATTGTGTTTTTTATTGTTTTCGCTACAACCTATGCTAGGGAAAGTTATGATCTGACTCGTTAACGAGTCTGTGTGACAACTTACCAATTACACGTCCACTTGTGAATTATCACTACTTCCCAATTACACGTGGACTTGTGAATTATCGCATCTACTAAAAATCCACGGTTAGCGAAGTGCCGTTATTACTAATCATCCTGGCGTAACAGCCAGTGTGATGTGTTAGGCTGACAATCAAACCCCTCACCTACACCCAAAGACACATTAAAAATGATCAACAAGGATCGCATGATTTTTGCCGATTGCCCCGTCAACTCTGAACCGATTTCTTTGAAATTTTGCAAAGGCTATTTTCTAGTCAAATCCTAACAGCAATAGAAATTTCCCCAAAATTTTTTATTTTATATTTCAAAAGTTGGACCATTTGACATGTAATAAAAAATCTATAATTAGTTTATTGGGTTTACAGAGGGACGTGGTAATTTAAATATACTACATGTCAAAAGGGCTAATTTTTGAAATAAGTTATATATAAGGACTACCGGTATTGGGATTCTTTTGCAAATTTCCTGACTATCTGTTGGGAATTGACGAAAACATCAGCGAAAATTATGCGATCCTGGTTGATTATTTTTAATGTGTCTTTGTCTATACATGCACATGTAGACGTTATTATTTGTGTTTATTATAACATAGCAATTGTTTCGAGCTGATATCAAAATAACCATTCATCAGTTGATGCTACAAATATCGTTCTGTACCCGAAATTATCAAAGAAAAAATAATCTAATTACTATATATTTATATATATATTTATATAAATAGTCGAATGTCGACCATATATTTATATAAACAGTAGACATATGACGATGTTATATAAATAGTAGAATAATGACCATATATTTATATAAGCAATGTGATGTTGATCATATATTTATTTGTCTTTTACAGAATATAAACAGTGCCAAGGTTGCCATGGAGGCATTGAGACCGTTTGCCAACGACAGTCAGATATTTCGCACGCAGCTGGAGGTCTTGGCCGCCGTCAAAATCATGGAGAACGCCTTACCTTTCGCCTACGATGATCAGGATGTAAGTTTACATGGGTAAAACAGAGAGAGGGGATGTCAGCACGATTGTAGTCGTTTTCAGTATGTTTTATCTGCAGGTATTGGGGTACACAAATCATCGTGTACAGTCCCCAAACAGCGAACATGTAGTACGGCGGGCAGTGTAGTATTGGGGATGAAAGGAGTGTTTTAGCATCAAGATTTGCACATGTTTGGTCTTATAGTAAACAATTGTGATTATTTTATTTTAATATTTTATAGGTGAAAAATTAAATTAGATAACTTGGCGGGCACAGGGTTAACAAACCAGGAATATTTTTTATCTCTATTAGCTCTGTGATAAGAAGGTATGTATAATAAGTAGACGCTCTGTGAATTAAATAGTGTCGAATGGAATAAAAAACGTGCGTGTTCCAAAAGCTAATAGTCGTGTCGTGGCATACCAGCCTGACTCCTGGTGAAAATGACTGAACTAAGAATGTTCCCACACAAAGAAGTCATTTTGAAGCCAGGATTATTTTTTAAACGAATGCCATTTCACGGAATACTAACTTGTTTTCAAATATGTATTTTGATGAAGGATAAACCGATGTATTTTCAGGTTGCCATAGAAATTATGGACACACTGGACCAAATCCTTAAATTACCTGCAGTTGTCGTCGTCAATAGCAACGCCACTGATAGGTAACTCCAATCACTTAGTAGCTGATCAGTACATACATCGTCATGTTTATGTTTATGTTTATTTATAACTTCTGGGTATATTGTACGCTATAGTGAAAGGTATACTAATCTATTTAAACCGTGTGCAGTAAATTGTTTTTGTCTATTTTTCAAATGTAGATTATTTTCCATGCATTATGAAAAATACAACACTTGTCCAATGCAGAAGGTGTTCGTTTGAAGGACCACACATTATTCATTGAACGAGTGCTGTGTGTCCCATACCGCACCTGAATGAACAGCCTTTTCATACAAGTATCTTTTATTTTTGTAATTCAGATGAGAATGTTCAGAGCTATTTATATTGCTAAGGACGAATATATATTTTTTCCCAAATTCTCATAATCAGATACAGTGTTCAGAGCTATTTATATTGTCACAGACTGTTCCTGAATTTGCATTTTATTTCTAGAATTCTGAAGATTGTAGAGAGTTTCCAGAGCTACGTATCCTGGTACGGCACTAACCTCACGATCACCAGATCCACGTTTGAGTTACGGATCACCACGATCCTTCCCTATAACACAGAAGGCATGCTTTTTGTACCAACGGTGAGGCAGCAGATGTTTCTAAGAATTGTATGAAAAAAAAATATTGTAGAATGGTTCTGATCATTTTTATTATGGATTTGATATTTTATCAATCGATGAATGAAGCACTGAATCACTGAATCAATCACTGAATCAATCAATCAATCAATCAATCAACGATCAATCAATCAATCAATCAACTAATCAATCAATCGATCAATCAGGCAATCACTCAATCAATCGATTAATCGATCAATCGATTGATTGATCAATCAATCAATCAATCAATCAATCAATCAATCAATCAATCAATCAATCAATGAATCAATCAATCAATCAATCAATCAATCAATCAATCAATGAATCAATCAATCAATCAATCAATCAATCAATAAATCAATCAATCAATCAATCAATCAATCAATCAATCAATCAATCAATCGATCGATCGATCGATCGATCGATCGATCGATCGATCGATCGATCGATCGATCGATCGATCGATCGATCAATCAATCAATCAATCAATCAATCAATCAATCAATCAATCAATCAATCAATCAATCAATCAATCAATCAATCAATCAATCAATCAATCAATCAATCAATCGAGCAAGTAGTCAATAAAATAATCAATCAATCAATCAATCAATCAATCAATCAATTATACATTTTCAATTGAAAAATGAAAGATTGTACAAGTTATTGGGGTTTCATTTAAATTTTGAATACGTAATTTAGAGATATTTTTATTATTATTGTTTCTCTTGATGGATTTTTGTACTTGTGTGTGTGTTGTAGCTTGACAGGAGTACACGTTTACATATCCCAGTGGAGATATTGGAAGAGGCAGTAGGTAAGCGGGCACAGATGGCCTACTTTGCCAGCAGTAAGCTGTTTGCTCAGCCAGGACATTATGAAGACGTGGGTGGTGTGGTGGCAGCATCCATAGGCAGACAGAATATACCACTACTATCTGAATGTGTCAAATACGAGATGACATCATACAAGGTATGAAACCAACATTTAGTACAAACACACAGAACAAACCATTACTATCTGAATGTGTCAAGTACGAGATGACATCATACAAGTTACGGAAATAACATACCGTCCCCTTGAATATGAAAGCTATCGAGAAAGTGTGTAACACTAATTTTCGATAATTTTTTAACAATTTCGAGTAATAATATCGTCCCCTTAGATATGCAAGGGTTTATCTGCCACTTTTTACAGTGGCAGATACACCCTTTCATATCCAAGGGGACGATATTATATAAAAACACACAAAACATAATATTACTGTCTGAATGTGTCAAGTACGAGATGCCATCGTACAAGGTACGAAAACAACATATAATATAAACACACGGAAATAGCATTACTATCTGAAAGTGTCGAATACGGCATGACTTAGTATAAGTTACGAAAACAACACAACGCAATGTACCAAACACGAGACGATATCATAAAAGGTACGAAAAGAACATACAATATAGACACAGCATATACCACTACTATCTGAATGTTTCAAGTACGAGATTACATCATACAAGGTACGAAAACAACATATTGTCCCCTTGGATATGAAAGTGTGTATCTGCCACTTTGTAAAGTGGCAGATACACCCTTTCATATCCAAGGGGACGATATTATATAAAGACACACAGATTATTATTATCTCAATGTGTCAATTACAATATGACATCATATAAAGTACGAGAAAAACATATAATATAAACACACAGAACATACCAACATCATATGTCAAATACTATATGATCGCGTATCCGATACCGAAACCACATAACACAAATAAGAGATGACATCATATAAGGTACGAAAACAACATAGGACAATGTGTCAAATATGATATGATATCACAATCACAACATACGAACACAACATAGTAATACGAACACAGATAGCATTATTTGTGAAATATGAGATGACTTTTTTACTGTTAGTGTCTAAATAAAAAAGTTACCGTCCACATGTCTGTTACCTCCCTATAAAATTATACTTTATTCAATATAGGCTATTATTACATTTATTATATTTTTTTTCATATTGCATGATTTTTTGCTTCTAAGGTTAAGGTATATACAAATATAAGTTCATTAAATGTAAATATAACTGCATCAACATAGTTAAACGTACTGTCATGTTTACAGGATATTGTAGCTTGCCTTTCAAATATCATGATTACTGTGGCTTTGTGATAAGATTACCTGATATGTATACTTTTCTTACAGGTATCGCGAGATAACAGATGTGTCTACTGGGATAGAAACTGTAAGTGGATATACTTTACTATATTAAGATATTGATGGTTTAAAATCATTTGTTACGTTGTAATAATTATATAATATAATATTCTAACATTATATTTTAGCCTTTCATCCACCCCTGACAAACTTATGATTTGATTCAAATTAGTTTATCGGTAAAAACATATTTACTGCATAATCCATCAAAATTCGGGCGTTCGGAGCCTTCATTTGAGATATTAGTCCTGGGTATAACATAAAATCAGGGCATTTTACCCGTACAACACTGGAATATTTGTGTATAAAGAGCTTTTAAATTTGAAAAATATGTCAGATTCTGTCGTCTTAATTCTGTCCCCGCGCTGAAGGCCTATTGATGTGAATTGCAACAACATTTCACACCTCGAGGTAAATATAAATGAAAACTATACCTGCGTGTCAAAGGCGCCTAATTTAGATTTGAGTAAATGTAAATATGAGAGTGATGGTCGTGATAGTATATAGTATTTACATTTCGCACACTCCAGCCTATTTTGCATCATTTAACTGTTTAATATAACCCCTGTCTATTAGTGACTGTATAGCTTACTTTAACCTTCAGCTGGGTGTTACATACTTATGAGGGGGGTAAGTAGACTTGGGTGAGTTTTATATGTTAATAGTAGCATATAGGCCTGTGTCATGACATTATTTTGTTATGGTTTCATTTATTGTTTTTCAGATAATTTTTGGTCACCAGAGGGTGTGATTTCATTGTCTAACAATAATGGTCACGTGACATGTTGTGCAACCCACATGACACATTTTGCTGTGGTCGCGGTAAGTAATAAAATGTTGGCACCCACATTTCTGGCAATTTGATCACTTTTCATGATGTGAAAACTGCCCAATAGCTCTGGTGTAGTGATGTAGTACTTGTTACCTTCTTAATTTTAAAAAGCCTTTTTTTTCAGAAATTTTTTACATGACTGTTTATATCAGTTTTGTTTATGTTACATAACTCATATAATTATGACTGAATGATGCCCTTTGTTACATAATTATATTGGCTTATTATAGGACATAATGACTCCCTCTGTTATTATGTTAAATAACTTAAGTAATTATTGACTGAATGATGCCCTATGTTGACATCAGCCTTATTTATGTTACATGCTCTGTATAATTATTCGACTCAATGACGCCCTCAGCTCACATCGGCCTTATTTATGTTACAGGACCCGTCCGTGTCGGCCTTGACCTTGGTGAAGGATGACCTCTATGTGATCTTGGCGTCTCATGGAGGTTGTGGTCTCGCCATACTATTTCTCTCCATCGTCCTCTTCACGTTCAGCGTGTTCAGGTGAGTCATAATACATCACTGCCTCGATCAGCAACACTTGACTGTGCATATATTTTGAATGTATCCATTTTGAAGTTTGTATAATGATAATCCAGGGTCGTCTTCCAGGGTGATGCGCCGGTTAAACACTATTCACATGTCGAAAGTTGATTCTTGAAAAATAGTCTTTGTACTCAAATAATTATGTTATGTACTTCATCATCGACATTTAATGCGATACTAAAACAGACGGAACATGCCAATGGATGTTAATAGTGCGGATATCTGTCCAGCTCGATATAGACAACTTTTTCCAGAACCTTTTCAGAAGTTTGAATACAAGACTTAGAAAGGATACATACATTTAGTTACCTGGTTCAAGGTTTTACTTTTTTGTATAAAGGAAACACCCTCGCTTGTGTCATGTCTCCCAAAACAATCACTGTTTTAGGGAAAAATGATGATGACAAATTGGTTAGGTAATACCTTACACTGTTATAAAATAAAATAAAAATAGCAGGTAAGTCATCTACATTAATAACCTATCGCATTTTCAAAATGTATATTTTAGAACCATGCTTACAACTCCTTTTGCGTTTATAGTGCTCATACATATATCAATTCAGTTTTGGAAAAAATATACAGCAGTTGGCAATTTAAAAACGAGTTTATTCTGCATTGTAGTAAATACATTATAGTCTATAATTCAGCTGACTCTACTGATCCGCATATATATTTATTTTCAGATCGCTGAACAAGGAGAGTATATCACAGTGTATAATCCAGCTGACCATCTCGCTCCTGATCCACAATGTGTGTGTTCTGGCTGGATTCAGCAGAGATCAGCTGGGCAATGATAACATCTGTATAACAGTGGCTGCTCTCACACACCTGTTTGTCCTGACCAGCCTATACTGGGCTGGCGCCACCTGCCAGGTCATACATAAAACACTGGCTGAAGAGTTCACATTACAATCATCATGCTTTCTACTCAAGAGATCACTAGTAGCCTGGGGTTAGTGTAATATTGTTTTTCTCAAACTATGCATTTTCATTCTATAAATATAATTTTATGTGCTGTATATATATTATAATTATATAGACTATTTATCTATTATAAATACGTATATCGGCATCAGCCCATATCGCGTCTTTCTGTAGTTTAAACTGCAATGTACGGGATTTGTCGTTGGTCGTGGTGTCGTGCCATGTGGGGAAATATTAAGATGTTCGCATAAAAGCTCACACCTTTTTCGTTGGACGAGTGCTATGTTTTAGCCACATCACATACGAATAAACACCGTTTACATTTTCAATAACAATATCAATAATATCAATGATGCATCATTGTTCATGAACGACTATACTATGATGTTTTGATAATTTATAGTCCAGGGCTATTAGATAATAACCCGGAACCATTTCGTAACAAGCTGAAAATTTCAGCATATGTTCTTGAAACAACATAAAAACCCATATCAAAAGTCCTCTAAAATCCGCCTGGTATTAGTGCCCGAAATTGGGGTATTAAGGGGTAAATGGGGGTAAACAATGGGTATTAACAATACATTTAAAATAATTCAACCTAAATTCATAAAATTTGTATCTAAATATATGTTTTAGCACCTGCGGAATACATTAAAATTATTTGTATTAATTTTTCGCCACCCTTTCATCCCCAAAAGTGGTAAATAAGAAAAATAGGGATAATAGCCATAGCTTTTGAGCTATTTGACCTAGATTCATAAAATTTGTATCTAGCATCGGCGAAAAAAGCAAAAACACTTTTTTAAATTCGGCAACCTCCCTTTAATCGCCAGCAACAACTTTTTATATCAATTTTTAGCCACCCTTTCCTCCAAAAAGTGGTAAATAGAAGTAAAATTGGGGTGATAACCATAACTTATTGAGTTATTTGACCTAGATTCATAAAATTTGTATCCAAACATACCCGGGGTGTTTAATATTATCATTTGTATTAATATTTTACCACCATTTCATCCCCAAAGCAAAAAAATAGCATAATAACCACAAATTGTGAGCTATTTTACATAGATTTATAAAATTGTTAGGGCCTACCTGGATATGTTTTACCATGAGAGGAAATGTAAAAGCATTTTAAACTTATGCGACAACCAGCAACAAAAGGATATGATGCTGTAAAATCACCCTTTCATCCCGAAAAGTGGTAAATAAGGGTAAGATGTGAGCGATATTTGACTTACTTAGATTCATAAAATTGGTAGCTAGATTATATATTTTAGCATCCGAGAAAAAATAATGAAACCGTTTTTAAAAGTTTAATAGTTTAAAATTTAATAGTTTAAGCTCTTTGAAATAAACTCGAATTAACTGTTTTATTATGTGATTAACAATCTACATTATACATGAAAATACTTTTTGGGAATGCAAAGGTTGTTAAAAATGAATACAACATCATATACAATTTAGTTTTTTGAGATTAAATGATGATGGTTGGTTTTTCTTTCAATTAGGCCTACACTTTTTTGTTTGACGCTAGGACAAATATATAAATACCAATTTTATGAATCTCCGTCAAATTTATGGTTATTCTCATAATTTTCCATTATTTGCCACTTTCGGGATAGAAAGGGTTGTTAACAATTGATATAAGTAATTGTAGTGGATTTCTCAGGAGCTAAAACATATGTTTAAAAACATTTTTTGTAACTTTAGACCCCATAGTTCATAAGCTATGGTTATCACCCCCAATTTTACCTATATTTACCTCTTATGAAGAGGAAATGGTGGTTAAAAAATGATATAAAAAATTGTTGTTGGTAATTAAGGGGAGGTCGCCAAATTTTAGAAGTGTTTTAAAAAAAAATACCCGATGCTAGATACACAGTTTATGAATCTAGGTCAAATAGATCATAAATAATTATGGTTATTACTTCTATTTCACCCTATTTACCACTTTTGGGGATGAAACGGTGGCTAAAAGTTAATACAAATATATTTAAAGGATTCCGCAGGGGAATAAACATATGTTTATATACAATTTTTATGAATCCAGGTTAAATAGTTTTAAAGTTATCGTTATTATTCCCTTTTTTATCCCTATTTACCCCCTTATTACCCCCATTCCGGGCACTAATACCAGGAGTATCTTAGAAGACTTTTGATATGTCTTTCTATGTTGTCTCAATAATATAAGCTGAAATTTTCAGCTTGTTACGAATTTGTTCCAGGTCTCTATGAGTTTTAAACTAATACCCCTGGACTATTAATTATTAAAGGTAGGTTAGGTTTTCAAAAAATGTTATTACACATGTCACGAACTTCTATCATGTGATGACATAAAAGTTTGTGCCTCTCATATTGTGAGCTCACTTTAACTCACAAAAAAGGAATGGGGACACGTATATCTATGATGTTGTTTATTATATATATTACAAATGAAAATATTCAACTGTCATATATTTCCAAATAGCTCTCCATCCATGGTGCTACATTATCATGATTAGTACATAGTATAAATATATTAGAATAATAAGATGATGACATTAACAATTATTACCACTATATTTCATATTCATAAAATGAGATAGCATAATCAGATTATGTGCCCTTGATAATTATATACTGTATATTTTACCAGTTTTGCCAGTGCTCTTTGTGAGTCTGTCACTTGGATTAGATATAGGAGCTTATGGGAGGAATCTAGAAAGGTGAGGCGCTGCTACTATGTGAATAATTACTATTTATATATCTACATGTTATTTAGCAGTAGCTTTTTCTGTGTTTAATGTTCACTTTACTGAGCAATCCCCATTTCAGATTCCAGTTTTTATTGTCTAATTATCTATTATAAATATCATACAAATATATTGTAATTGTAAAAGTTTTCATGCCATCAAAGATATCGGTGATATACTCACATAACGCACATAAGGTAATTGCATATTATAATACTTTAGATGTTTCAATTACCTTTCTTAAATGTATTAACAAAGAATTAATTAACTAGAAATACTTTAGAATATGCAAATTGTCACTGCATACACTGTGTTCATTCCAGCTGTCGAATCCTTGGTGACAACTACTACATTTACTACGGGTTGTACGTAGCTCCTGCTGTTGTTGCCATAGTGATTAACACAGCGTTACTACTGATGGTAACGAAGGCAGTGTGTAGAAGCAACTATCACCTCAGGCCTACTGCCTCTGTCAGGCGACCACAGGTATGTAATATAGATCTGCCACCTCTCTTAGGAGACCACATGTATGTACCATAGATCTACCACCTCTGTTAGGCGACCACATGTATGTGCCATAGATCCACCACCTCTCTTAGGCGACCATATGTATGTACCGTATAGCTACTACCTCTATTAGGCGACCATATGTATGTAACGTAGATCTACTACCTCTGTCTAGTCTCACAGTTATGTAATAAATCTAGTCTAACAGTTATGTAATATAGATCTACTACCTCTGTTAGGCGACCATATGTATCTAACGTAGATGCACCACCTCTGTTAGGCGACCCCATGAAGGTAACGTTGATCTGCCACCTCTGTTAGGCGACCACATGTATGTAACATATATCCACTACTTATTAGTTTACTTGTAGTATGATCTATCTTGTTTGTTGTATCCAGATGTTTGACATCATTCTCCTGCTAATCTTAGTGCTCATTATTTCAGGTATTTGACATCATTCTCCTGCTAAATTAGCTGTTTATTGTTTTCACGTATTTGGCATCATACTCATGCTAATCTTGCTGTTTCTTCTTCCAGGTGTTTGGCATCATATTCCTGCTAATCTTTCTGCTTCTTGTTTTCCAGATATTTGACATCATTCCCCTGCTAATCTTACTATTTGTTCTTCTAGGTTTTTGGCATCATTCTCCTGCTAATCTTACTGTTTCTTCCATGTATCTGGCATCAATCTCATGCCAATCTTGTTGTTTGTACTTTCATGTCTTGCTGTTTGTTCTAGTTTCAGGTGTTTAGCTAGTATATATAGTACAATGGAAACATTCGTTTCTCTTGTATAAAGTCTGAGTCCAGCAACAAAGGCCTAGTCACAAACAGAAAAAAACTGTCGACACTAGCAAAATAGGTCAAGCCACCAACGTTGCGTGATATTATAACATCAATATGGTAGATTATTTAAAAGCAGCCATCAGAGAGAGTCTTCTCGAGGAGTATACCAACTAAAATGTCAGTATGTGAATCTAGTCTGATGCGTATGGATATTAGTTTAAAATAATTGAGGAACTACAGAGGTGGATTTTCAAGTGTAGGGGTGTTGCAGGAACTGATTTTAGGGTATTCAGATGGTATATTGTTATTAAATAAATCTACTGCTAAACTTGCTGTTTGTTTTTTTAGGTGTTCACAATAACTCTCCTGCTAATCTTACTTTTTTTCTTAGGTATTCGGCACTATTTTGTAGCTAATGCTGATGTTTTTGGCATCGTTCTCCTGCTATTCCTACTGTTTATTCTTTATGTAATTGGCATCATTCTCCTGTTAATCTGTTATTTTTTCTTCCAGGTATTAGGCATCATTCTCCTGCTAATCTTGTTGTTTGTTCGTTCAGGTATTTGGCATCATTCTCCTGCTAATCTTGCTGTTTGTTCTTTCAGGTATTTGGAATCATTCTCTTGCTAATCTTGCTGTTTGTTCTTTCAGGTATTTGGCATCATTCTCCTGCTAATCTTGCTGTTTGTTCTTCCAGGTATTTGGCATCATTCTCCTGTTAATCTTGCTGTTTGTTGTTTCAGGTATTTGGCATCATTCTCCTGCTAATCTTGCTGTTTTTTCTTCCAGGTATTTGGCATTATTATCTTGCTAATCCTGCTGACCAGCTCCTGGACATCAGAGTTTGTGTCCACCTTACATTGGACAGGAGGCTACACAGCTTACACTGTCTACGTGTTCTTCTCTCTTCAAGCCGTGATCGGCATCGTCCACTTCATATGCTTCTTCATGCTTCACACTGACGCATGCGCAGCCTGGAGAATCTGCTGCAGGGGTAAAAATATGACTAACAGGCGTCGAGTGGCCGGTAAAGCAGCGGTCAACAATAGCGCAGTGAAGGATGCTAACTATAAGCTGGTGGTGGATAAGGCCAAGGGGCAAACCCAAGTCCCAGAACAAGAATGTATACTGAAACCTGAGAGCACACGGCCAAGAAGCTCATCAGGAGGAGGGTATGACTATGATACGAGATCATCCCGAGGGTCCACAGGGGTGGGGTATGACCATGAAACACGGGCATCACGAGTGTCCACAGGGGTGGGGTATGAGTATGATACAGGTGATGATGCAGGGGTATCAAGGCTACATAAACAGTACAGAATGTTACCTGATACAGAATATACCCCGAATTCCCCCATGACAGCTATTAGAAGGGGTAGAAATGTAGACTCCAAACCACCAATCAGGGCGGAGACTGACTACAATGGATTACATAACACACGTGTGTGATAACAACACATCTATAAAAAATATAATTATAAGCATAATATGCATGTGTGGCTGGATGACAGTGTGTGGTATCACTGAGCATAATATGCATGTATGGCTGGATGACAGTGTGGCGTACCGCTGAAAACATACCTACATCATCCACGTATTTCAAAGCACGCATGTGCTTAATAGTTAAATGCATCATTAACCAGCACCTCGTTTATGTCGCTATGCACCACGTGACCCATTTTGAACATAATTTATTCAAGACAAAGTGTTATAATCATCAAATAAAGAATGTTATACGCATTATTTTTTACATATAACACACAGGTCCAAAGAAATACAATAATAATAATAATAATAATAATAATTTTCATTTACGTTGAGGTCAATCTGATAAAGGAAATTCCGGTGTAAAGGAAATACCTGTGTGTTATTCCAGCAAGCACGAAACATTGACCCAATGCTGGGCCAGTGTTGCCGCACCCTCCACGATGCTTGACCAAGCATTGACCCAGCATTGGGTAAATGTTTCGTGCTCTGCTGCCGTGATCCACAACTTTAAGTGGTTGAAAATTATTCATATCTGTTTATTTGAGACTAAATATTTGTCAATCTTGATGTATAAACACACAAGTCGTCTCTAATAGCAGTGATTTGACCGGCTAATAAAACAGATTGAAAACAGGTATACTCGTGATTAGCAATGAGAGGGTTGATTTAAGGTAGAAACGCATTCCACATCTTCCCCAGCCTGGTATGCCACAAGTTACATGTGGTGTGTGCCACTATATAGGCCAGCATGAGGGTGTGTACAGGGGGTGTGCATAGCATGTATACACATTTGATCTGATATTCCCCACTTTTGTATCATGGCACCCTACATAGCCAGTTCCACTATAGGGGCCAGCATGAGGGTGTGTATAGCATACACATCTGATTGGATATTCCTGCCTTCTCAATCATGTCACACTATACAGGCAGCCAATGTCACCATACAGGCCAGCATGAGGGTGTGTATATGTCTCACTATATAAAGCAGCCTGTGTCACCATATAGGCCAGTATGAGGGTGTGTATACATCACACTATATAGAGCAGCCAATGGCACTATACAGGCCACCATGAGGGTGTGTACAGCATACACATCTGATTGGATATTCCAGCCTTCTGTATCATGTGACACTATTATAGAGCAGCCAGTTTCACTATACATGCCAGCATATTGGCGTGTATAGCATACACATCTGATTGGATAACTACAAGTTTGATAGGATATTCCCCACTTCTGTATCATGTCACACTACATAGAGCAGCCAGCTCCACTATACAGGCCACCATGAGGGTGTGTATAGCATACACATCTGATTGGATATTCCAGCCTTCTGTATCATGTCACACTATATAGAGCAACAAATGTCACTATACAGGCCACCATAAGGGTGTGTATAAGTATAGCATACACAGCTGATTGGATATTCCCTCCTTCTATATCATCTTACACTATATAGAACAACCAATGTCACTATATAGGTTAGCATGAGGGTGTGTATAGCATACACATCTGATTTGATATCCTCCTTACTGATAAAATCCTCTATATTGTCTATGGCTACAAGTTAAGTTGTTTTCATCATGGATTATGTCACACGAAAACGACCTGTTGAGCTGTCTGCATCAACAGGCCCGTCACCAGACTTTTAAGAAGGTTGTTCGGGCACATGTGAACGTGTCAAAAAGTATAATTCCCAGCAAAAGGGGAATTGCTATAATCCTCTATTGTTGCATTGGCCATTCATCCAGAATTGTATCATACAAAAACGACCGCTGAGCTGTCTGCATCTAGACATATATACACACATTGAACGTGTGTTCAGCTCTCAAGATAACAAGTGTGGCATTGTAGCTTTGCCTTAAGGCCTCGAGCATGATACATTGTGGTGGGAAAGATTGAATTTTAGAATGATGTTTTTTAATCCTCAAAGTACCAAGAACGTCTATAGCCATTGGCAGCCTATTTATGTGTCCTTCGAACATGAACAATTGATGGAAAAATTGGCATTAAATTTAAAATATTGGTCTATGTTTAGATTCAAGCTGTGCGAATTTGAGTATTTTTTAACCACCCAGAGTTTTCAATCGCAGTAACGACACAACATCGAGTGGGTAAAATTTTGTAGTTCTATAATTATTTGTTATTTTAGGGTTAACAAAAATAGTAAGGTATTGTTCATAAAAAATGAATGAAGTTCCACATGCCAGTCCACGACAGATACAATGCAAGATGTTATTGAGCTAAATGACTAGTGTCCAGATATTATCTTGAATCGATTATGTACTAGCCTCAATAATCATCCTCCTCCTTGAGCAATGTTTTACAATATCTTGTGGAGCGACTTGACTTAAATGGTCATGTCTGGTGGCTATTTGTGCGGTGGTAGCTTAATCCTTTACCCGGGAGTCGTGACTAGTGATGAAAGGTTTAATGCTCTTGATAACTCATTTTCAGTGTACATATATGTACACACTGACAGGTCAGAGGTCACATTTACATGACCTGATTTAGAAGGCTGGAATATCCAATCAGATTTAAATGCTAGATAACCTATTCAGTAATATATACAGATCTGTCTCGAGTTGTACCAGCCTGAGAATAGCCTATGGGAAGAAGACAATCGTAATATTATGTGAGGATAATTGTAGTAATATCACTCATTCACCAGATGCGCATTCTACAATGAGACGTATGTAGTACATGAGAAGTGACTATATTTAAATGACATAACAATCAGATTGTGTCAAGTGAAAATGTCCTTGTTCTGGTTCATCTCCTTGATAACATCTAAACTGTGTGAGAATGATTTTCTAACAACATATTTATAAATAACATCACACCTTTTGAAGTGACATCAGTCTGTGATCAGAATAATTTGAACATACCTGGCCTACAATATGACAAATCTAAGAAATTTCTACCAGCTCTCGAGTCGCCGTAGCGAGACACAACTTCAAATAGGTGCATTTTTTCATTGAATATAACTTATCAAACAACACACAGTGATATCGTTGTGGAATATTACAGACAGTTTGACTGTGACTATACTATGTATGGTTTCTAACTATTACCTGATTGTATATGTGGAGTTTGTAATGATAGCCTAGCCTTAGTATGTCCTTAAGCCAAAACTGTTAATGTATTTTAATGTTGATTTGTTATATATATACCGTGATATGCCGGCAGCTATACCGTTTGATACAAATAATCACTATTGATAAAAATGAATGTTAGACTTAGAAGTGTGTATGTGAAATATCACGATGTAGAATAGAAAACAAAATAGGTAGGTTAATAGAAAGTCTAGGCCTACTAATCAAATGCTGAACATAACGACCCTAGCAAAACTTGACTCAGATTTGACTCAGATGTATCAACGCATGCCAGTTTTTGACGATGCTGTGTACATTGGTGCATAATCATGACAGACTAATGTTATTAACATTAACTATGTTTTCATGTGTACAATGCTGTATCGCTACCATTACTATAACAAAGCTTTAAATGTTGTTCAAGTGAAGATTATTATATCAAGCATGTTAAAAAACATATCATTTGTTGTTTGACATCAATCAATCAATCAATCAATCAATCAATCAATCAATCAATCAATCAATCAATCAATCAATCAATCAATCAATCAATCAATCAATCAATCAATCAATCAATCAATCAATCAATAGAACAATCAATCAATTCGACAAAAAAAATGCAGATAGCCAAGCAAGGAATCAAACATGCAACCTGCAGAAAAACCATAATTGAATATAACATGCACCAGAACAGAAATGTTCTTTATTTTGTTTTTTATTGTGTTGAGGTTTTTATACTTTACCTCACAACACATACAGTGTATGTTACTGATTATGTAATGTTTAAATATTAGTTGAGCTGAAACTGAACCACTGATTGAGTTGAAATGGAACCACTGATTTGAAGTCAATCATTGATATATACATATGTGTGGGGTAGCATTGGCTCCGATTGGCTGCAATGAAGTGAATCCCGTGTAAGTATGGTAACACATTAATACTGTAACCGCTGTTCGGTTATGTGTTCAGAAATGATATTTGGATCCTTATCCAACAAATAATAGACCCTTGTCCAACAGATACAATTAGTTATTCCTGACTTGCCACTGATAGTTAGGAAATACTTTGTAGTAAACACTTAGTTAAGGAATCACACAATGCAATTAAAGCGATGTCTAGTATTCATACTGGATATATTTTCGTAATTTGGGGCTGGAAATGTCGCTATGTGGAGATGTATCCTAACTTTCCTAATGCGAGAAAGTTAAGATAATCCTAATTTTAAGATTTTTTAGTGAGATTGGCCTCAGAATACGAATAGTTTAATTCTGCCTGATTACGTCTTGTACATTGGCGCGGTATTGTGCCAATTCATTATGTATATTCTGTATTGGCCCAGTATTGTGTCAATAAAGGCTAAAATATGTAGCTATAATGGCTGAATACCGGATTGTAAGCCGGCATAAAACCGGTATTGGGCCAATTAGGCCTACGCCATTTTTACTGGATGGTTAATAGATGTCTTAATGGTGTGCGGTAGAGATCGCGTGAATCAAAAGATAAACATCTTGGTCACATTGATTATTGAGCTTGAAGTTTCTTCAGGTGGCTATATTTATTATCGTTCATGTGTGTTGGTTTGTGGTGTGGATTGTAGGCAGTCAAACTCAATAAACGAACCTTAGGTAATGTAGTATGACTAGTTTGATACTGATAGAGGGGTTTATACGTGCAAAATACATGTAAATGGCACAGTCTTATGAGTTGTCCCTGCTGTATTAGAAACCCTGTTTTTAGTTTCGTTAAATGCTGTGAAACGGGATACATTTATCAGATGCAAAGCTTAAGGGGTGATATTTTGCATGAAATGATCCACAACAATTTATATTATATTAAATTTATATTAACAATTTACATATATTAATTATGGTATATTTGATCTACAATTTTTACGCTTTCATGTCTGAACAATTCAAATCAATCTCTTGCTTGAATTATACTCATTGTTCTAATGGTGTCCCTATACCTCTGATAATACATGTATCCAGTATGTACGTTCTTTCTGTTTGTGATTACAAGACTACATTATAATCTTCAAGTGGGGTAAAATTTCAACTAAATAATTTATTGCATTAGGGATTTATGAAATTAAGTGTAATTCACCCGAAACATGATATTTATACGAGTTGTTATGTGTGCTTCCATTTGTATGGACATGTATGAGCTTGGAGGAGAAATAAACGTCTGATTTCAATGTTGTTGTTTTTTACTTGTCATGTAGGTTCTCGTCGTAACAATAGCAGCTGTCATGGTAACTAGACTGCATCACTTTGGCATGGGAACTGGACTGTATGACAGTTTTCATGGTAACCAGTCTGTATATTAGCTGTCATGGTGAACAGCAATTGAATTATTATTTGTCTCGTATAATTAGGTTAAATTTGCAACGAAAAGAGTACAACAATCAAAAGTTATATTTCAAAGAGGCTGTTATTTGTTTTTGGAAGTGTTGACTTGCACATGGAGTTTATTCTTTAAGGGATACTGATGTGCAAACCGCATATTTCAAGACAAGTGTATAACCTGTGGGTAATGTTTACGGGAGGTGATATGAATTTACATACATGACAATATCGGCCTACATCATTTCCAAACTTGTCATGATAATATACATGATACCAGTTATTGGTACTTTGGTAAAGACCGGGGATGAATACCACAGCAGGCCAGAACACACCAATAGACCAGTTATTGGTACTTGGTGGAGAATCAGGTTTGTTATTTGTAGTCCTTCTCCTGGTCAATATGGCCACACACAGACACCAATGCCAGGCTGTCAATACTAACATGTTTAGCGGCGCCTATTTAGTTTTTCTGTCAGTTGGTTCATTCCTGCGCTGCCTGCAGTCAGAGGTCCTGATGCTTCAAGATAACTAATGGCGACAGGCGGGATGTCTGGATCATAATGAACTCAGCGACATGCACCACTTGTTCTCCAAGTCAGCAACATGCACCACTTGTTCTCCAAGTCAGCAACATGCACCACTTGTTCTCCAAGTCAGCGACAGGCACCACTTGTTCTCCAAGTCAGCGTCATCTACCACTTGTTCTCCAAGTTGAGCGGGGGTTCTGTTGTGATGAAAGGAAAAGAACAAATTCCAACGCGCTTAAATGCTCGGGTGTCCCAAGCTCAGTAGGCAAGTAGTGGTTGTCATATCCGGCTTAGCGGGCTCGTCACCAGATCTGGTATTTCAAAATACAAAATGTTTCTTCCCCGCTCGGTCGTAAAGATTCAGTATTCTAGAGAGCCTCCGTGACCGAGGGCAGCATACCAGGGCTCACATTAATAATTTCTAAAATAATCAGAACATTCAGTCATTCATTCATTAATTCATGCACT
>OZ024911.1:10173196-10208196 GCA_964017125.1 Flabesymbios commensalis | reverse complement strand
CATGTAATGTTTGTGTTGATATAACCAGGTGTACTAGGCTGGCTAGGTAGGCCTATAATGTGGTGATAGCAGTCAGCTTGGCAGGCTATGTTTATGTGGGATTGACAGTATTAGCTGACCAGGCTTAGACACAGATGACAGTATGAGCTGACCAGGGAGGCTGGCAGATCCCAGACTTAGATACTGATGCCTTAAGGAAGCCATACAAATTACACTCAGATGGGAGATCCACGCGGTCAAAGCATCAAGTGGTCATGCTGTGCAATTGAGTGCGATATGGCAAAATGCAACACTTTACTAGATTAGATTTTTAAGGGACTGGCCCAGGCTAAAATCATCAAAAAATTTGTGATTTTATTTTGGCATCTTAATATGACCATACAATGTAAACATTGTAAACAATGTAAACTGCAAAAGTTTTTTTATTTTTTCTGCTGCGCATTCACCAGTTAGACTAGATATAGAAACGAAATTCCCGTATTTAAAATTTTTGTCATGGTTGTCAATAATTAGAAATCAGGAATTTCGTCTCTATATCTAGCCTAACTGGTGAATGCGCAGCAGAAAAATAAAAAAAACTTTTGCTGTTCTAGTCTATGGACATGTTTACATCATATGGCCATGTTAAGAAGCCAAAATAAAATCACCGATTTTTTGATGATTTTAGCCTGGGCCAGTCCCTTTAATGTTAGTGATTTTCACATTAATTTTGTTATTCCCTGGATAAAATCATACCACAGCCCACTCTCGTCACAAATTGCAACAGAAGCTTTTTCACCTGAAGGCTTTTCAGATAAATCTCCTAGTTTAAAATATTTTGCGGAAATATGTTTTTGCCTCATTTTAAAAAAACATGGATTATTGTGAAAAGGGGGATAAAATCGACATAATGCATTTGGGGAGAAGGCGGCACATGACATAGAAATGCGATATAATCAATCTGAGGTACTACAAGACTACTTTTGAAAGCATACATACATTATTAAAAATGAAAATAATTCAATAGTCTAAGATGTCATTAGAATACGAATGACAAGAGCGTTAATTGGTCCATGGATACGATAAACTAAGGTATTTGCAATAAGATAAATTTAACTCATTGTAAGGTGCGAATCGCGGTAGCCATTTACTCATAGTGGGAGCTTTCTGGGTAGCTAAATGGGTAAAAGTATTAAGGCTGGTCATTTAATTGCCATATTGTGACCAAGCGAGTGATGTTTTAATTTTGCAAGTATTTGATATGATTAAAAATATAATTTAAGATGTGTCCAAACCTCTTCGCTCGACAAATCAAATATATTTTTAATATGGTGTTCAGAAGACCCATCTGAAGTGCTTCCAGGTGAAATACCTTTCGTTGCAATTTGTGGTGGATTCATCGACAATATTACTGGACTGTTATGTGTCCTTTTTCATTGTCAGTGACCTTTCTCTACCCCGGGTCTGCCCTTGGCCTAAGGTACCGAATAAATCGTGTTAACTTGAATATAAATAAATTGTATCATAGACGGTAACATTTTGAAAGAGTAAAGTTGTATTTAAAGCGACACAATCGGGCTAAAATCATTAAAAAATCTATATTTTTATTTTGGTTTCTTAATATAAGATGTGAACATATCCATAGACTGGAATTGCGGAAGTCTTTTACATTTTGGGCTAGGCTGCTGTGGCAACGTAGCAAGTGTGACGAATGACCCATTTATCAGTTATTCCGGTATTTCTTAATTTGTGAAAGCATTTTAAAAATAAATTTCGTCCTAATTTCTCGCTAAATTGGCAATTGCGCAACGCAAAATTTAAAAAAAACTTACGCAAGTCTAGTCTATGGACATGTTGACATATTATAGACATAATTATTTCAAGTGAAGGCGCCAAAATTAAAATACTGATTTTAGCCTGATTGTGTCGCTTTAAGCTCTAGTAAATGAAATGAACCGGGCTTTAGGACACTTTTGTGCACATACAGGCCAAACTGGGTAGGGAGAACCTCCTGAGGATGGGGGTGTCTGTCGATTCGCCCCCAAACCAACTCGCCCCAACCAACTCGCCCCATCTTTATGCCAACTCGCATCAACCAACTCGCCCAACATTTATACCAACTCACCCCCACATATATGTCAACTCGCCCCAACCAACTTGCACCACATTATAACAACTCACCCCATCCATCTCTCTGCAATTACAGAATAAAATATATTATATAAAAAATTATATTCACGATTTTTCTGAAGAAAAGAAGGCTGAAAAGTAGACGTAAGCCTTGTTTATTTCTTTATGAAGTTATACAAATAATACATTGCGTATACCATACCCGTATGAATTACAAATTCCGAGGATAGTGAGATGACACGGCCCTCCAGACACAGGATTCGAAATTCAAACCCTGGATGTCTGAGGCCGAGCTCGCTACTTCTCGGTCATGAAGGCTCTCCATTGAGTTTTTACGAGTGGATGGGGAAGAAACAATTTTGCTTCTTTCAAACTGCCGAGACCGGGAAACGAGCCCCGAGCCGTGAAAGGCAGTGGTGCTAATAACTACCCTAGGGCCTCCGCCCTTTAACCTCTAGTAAGGAGTTGAAGGAGTTGTGAAACACACCAGCCTGACACCTGAAATAATACGTTTCCACATTAAATGTGTCGTCTGGTAGAATTGCGGAAATGAGTTACATTTCAAACATCTTTGCTTTAAAGCTACGTATTTTAAAGTGTTATAAAATGATAGATACGACGTCTTACTAGAGTAATTCAGAGGGGGCGGAATTGATATAACAGCATACTTGCATTGTTGTATACATTCTTTTCAAATAAAATTATTATTTACTTAAGCAGTCTGTTAAGTCAGAAAAATCACTGATATTTTCTTAAACTGAGATCAAAGGTTGAATCGTTTTATGTTTAAACACATATATCATTCCCAATAACGGTGATTTGATCTGCTAATAAAATGGATTAAAATCGACTATAGGCGTAGTCGTTATTAGCAGTTTAAATGTTAAATGACTAGCATTATACATGTTTGAGCAACGGGCAAGATGGAAATTTGATCAATATTGATAAAATTACTTGAATTAATGTAACCGCATAATAACGAGTGGCTGATTTTGTAAACTGCGTTTTAATTACTGTTATTCTGTTAACTGTGATAATCTGGTCAAAATAAATATTTAAACTCAAAAATATGTTGGACTTATGTATTACATAAGTCCAACATATTAAAACCTCGCGAATATTACCAGATCTACAGTATTTGAAATCTTCGTATTTTCTCAGTGCAATATATAGACCTCCAGTATAGCCACTGACACGAAATAATTTAGGTACAGCTGGGACTCAACAGTTTCTTTTTTACTAGAGACGAAATCAAGGATAATATTTGAGATAAAAAAAATATCTTTTAAGTGATCTCTGGTAAACGTTGTAAGCATTTTAATGGTTCACAACTTTTTTGACATGTTATCACTTTGAATAGATGATTGTTGCATAATTACATAATTTCATAATCAGCATTCTAGAAACAAGGTTGCATAATTATTATCACAATGAGGGTGACCCAACATTGGGTAGTCGTTGTGTTATTTATAGTTTTGGAGTGACATTTATGCAGAATCATTTTTCACCCCTCTTCTTGGTATGTAATTTTGTGAAGCGCATTGATGTCACCGGAAACCATTTTAAATGGCAACTCGGTGAAATTTTTTTTATATAAGTTCTCCCCCCATACTTCATTGTATTAGCCAGCTCAGTGGAAAAAATTGAGGTCAAGGCCATTGAGTTTCACAGAATATTGTAATATTATTACTAATGGAACTATTATGGTATTACAATTATCATGATTATGTCATTATATCCATATTATATATCAATATAAATGATTGCATAACATTAAAAATAGCAACTTACAAAAATGTAGGGGACTACAAGCAGTGTTTATCTCAAATGAATATTTTAATAAGCTGTTATATGAAGTCAAAATAAAGCACTTCAAACAAACAAACATTCAACATAAATGCTTTGATAACATCAAACACAGTTACGTGTGGATATGTACAATGAGGGTCCCTTCTCAAATGATTTTTTCAATAAGTTATTATTAGATCAAAATAGAGCATTTGAAACAATCCACTACCCCCCCCCCCCTCCCCTGAGAGGGGTCAGAGGGTAAAGGTCATCTATAAGGTCATTACAGATCAGAGAGTCATGCATCAATAAGTCTCCTTTCTCTATCACAGGAACCAGACCTAAAGGATTTCTCTCAAATAACCAGGCTGGCTTGTGTTCCAGGTTCACATTCACCGTCTCGTACCTGAAACATATAACAAAGTGTTTCTTTCAATATGAAATCATCATTAATGGCTTGGTTAGCTATTTTGGCTTCATTTGGATAAGAGATGGGTCAAGGCCATTATAAATATTGTACTCTTTCAGTGCGGGGAAGTTAGAATCTGACGTCTATAGACTCCATGCTTAGCGTTGAAATATGTGTGTTAAAACAATGGGAATCAAAGTGGGTTTTTACAAATTTAAATCAAATTAAATAGCTTAGTTAGCTCTTTTTGCTTCATAGGAATATGATACGGGTCTACAGCCATTATAAATAGTTTGCTCTTTCAGTGCAGGGACCGATTTCACACGTCAGAAACTGACGATCCCCGCGCTTTTAGGGTTCAAGTTCAAGCCCAGCCTCCTTCTCAGGGCCGACTAGCACAGCTAGTTGGCCCTGCTACAGTGCTTTGAGAATCTCTTTTTTAATGCCGCGTCCTGATTGGGCCTCAAAATCTGGTGTCCCGTGACCCCTAGCTTGACCCTTTCCAACTGTGTCAAATGTGACATTATGTTGGCCAATCACCGATCTACATACAAACGATTTGTTCTAACTTCCCATATCATCGTCCACCTCCATGTGAATCTCAGACAACATGTCCACGCTGACTGATTTTTAAGTTATATGTCTACAACTGGCTGTGCCCCAGGAGGGTACGACTCCCCAATTTTTTTTTGAATTATAACGCCTCAAAAGGGCGAATCATAAATATTTTGGCCTAGAGGCCTTATATGGTCGTGTTTTTTGTTTTGGGTACGTACCAAAGAGGGGGGGGGCACTGAAAGTGACCCCTCTCTCGATCCGCACAGAGCTGTGTGTCTTAATGCGGGCCGTCTGTTCAAGTGACTTAGCTGCTCACAGAGATAGGGGTACCAAGTATCATTAGCCAAAAAACACGCAACAGTGGCCCGAAGCTGATTAAATATTGGCAAACGTTGACAACGTTTGAAATACAAGACGCTAATGCTGGACCAATGCGGCCTATTAGTCGCTTCCAGGTAGTGCTTCGTACACGGCCAGATAGAGCTCAGTAGACAACCAAGACGAAGGTCTGGGCGTCTAATAATACCTAGGTCAAATCTAATAATGCTAGGCTATGTGAACTTAATCAAGGCGGCCCTATGGCAGAGAATGCCCAGTAAACACAATAGAAAAACAGCCCTGGTAATGACTATTAGAAAATAAAACCTTTGGCCGTCATTACGAGAACAATTATAGGAATTAGTGTGTAAACAGTGTCAGTTTGACTCAGGCAGCAACAGCTTGGCAGCCTCGTGGTGGGTCAGTGTATTGTTTACATCTCGTTTACAAAGTGAAGGATATTTTTTTGTTAAATATATCCTGATTGGCTGGCCGAAAAATTCGGTCAAGCTCATGAATGTCTTCAAAGGAGCACATTTCACAGTGCAATCAATCAGAGCCACTAGCTGACGCTAGCGGTAGGATAGTGGATCTGATGAATGTGATTATGGTTCAAGCCATGTTACTCCTTTAGATCCACTGTCTCTATGTCATTCTGACTCATTGAAATCAATTCACTGTCTCATACTTAGATCATGAAAAATAAAAATCGGGCTTACTTATGTGTTTTTAAATATTTAGTTGTCACTGATCACATTATTAACAATATATAAATAATCAATCCAATGACTGTAATTCCACTCACGGTATGTTTTTGTGCAGCATGACCAGCCGTGTACGCTGAGCATACGGACACCATCTCATACTGAACATCCTCCATGTGTCTGGTGTCAGCGGAGGCAAAGACGCCCCTGAAATATACAAAATGACATCTGAGATAGAGAGAATGTGAAAGAGCGCGTAGCGAAATTAACGTCGATACACTGGTGTGAATCTTAACTCGACGAGGCCGCCATTAAACTAGCGATATCTCGCTGCAAGCCATTAACGTGATCGCCTAGTCACATTGAGAAGGGTTTGAATCCGGGATTGACGTGGCAGAGCTGAATCTATGCGCCCCTTTTTTAGAGAGAGAACTGGTATTATAGGGACAGAATCAGGCTAAAATCACCGAAAAAAAACAGTATTTTATTTTAGCTCCTTAATATGTCCATAATATGTCAATATGTCCTTAGCTTGGAATTACGTAAGTTTTTAAATTTCGTGTTGTAAGCGAGAAGCAAGGAGAAAATCTAATTTCAGACAAGCATGTCGAAAAAATAAGAAATACGGGAATAACTGATAAATTGGGCCTTCAGCACACTTGCTGCGTTGCCACAGCAACCCAAAATTTGAAAGACTTCTGCAATTCTAGTCTATGTCTCACATTTCTAAACACGAACGGTCTACAGCTCTATACTCGGCCAATTGACATGTTTTACATCTTTGCGAGACATCGTGAACATCGCCAAAATACACAGGTATTATTCATGGGATGTTCGCGGCTGGCGTAGTGACAAAAAAGAAGAGATTTTCCTCAGTGTAGATCCTTTCAAAGAAAAAAATCAACATCGGACCCTTCTTCTAGACCCTCAGCGGCTTGGTCAAAGCCATTAAATATTGCGATGGCTGTTAATAATGTATGAACATTTCGAAATACACACTTATCGGGTACATATCTCTTTCAAATGGAGGGTGGAGGAAGATAATAAAGATTTACGATGATATAAGCCTATATAACACCATTTTAAACTTTGAAACTTTTTAAGTTTAAGGCACTTGGGTATTGGTCTTTAATATAAATAGCTTTCCCATTAACCCCCCCCCCCTTTGTATTCACTGATATTCTGGTGATAAATGAATACTCACCTTTCGCTAGGTGGCGCACGGACATGTTGTGCTGTAGTAAAACACTCTGCTAATTCTGTAAAAACGAAATATCATTTATAACAAACATCATAAAATTAAGTTGTACATTCAATGAACATTATAAAATAAGTAAATTGTGTATGCCATTTAGTTCGGTCACCTAATGAATTTAACAATGGGAGCATGGTCATGGTTTAGCAAGCATCAACGACAAATACACTCAGATATATGCGTTCACTCAAAGTTGGGCCAACGTCGCAAAACCAAGGATAGTTTGCAGTAGGCCTATCCTTGATTAAATCAATATTGGGAAACAATTAGAATTTATCTACGTAAAATGCCGAAGCGACATCTGGTGAATAACAGTTTATCTCTGACTGTGATCGGTATCAGTGCTCTATGAATGAATGTGATATCCGGCGATATTTGGCCATGGCTCAGCGAAAACCTCCCGAAGATGGTGAAATAAATTTCTAGTAGCCTTGGTGAAATGAACCAGATGACACTGTCCTCCAGACACAGGAGTCAATATACCAGTCCTGGCGGTCTGAGATCAAGCACTCTACCCTCGGTCATGTGACCGGGGTGCTACCCAACCATCTATTGAGTCTTTAGAATGGGGTAATATTATGTTTGATTAGGAATTATTTTTACTCTAACAGCGCGGGGATCGACGTTAGTCGTCAGAATCTGACGTCCACAGACGTCAGATTCTGATGACTAACATCGGTCCCCGCGCTGTAAGGGTTAAAATTATCAAATGAAATGGTTCAAGTGCACATTTCACAAAAATCTCCAATTATTAGGCTAATATAAATCACAGTTCACTAATTCCCGTTGCTATGAGATATATATCATCAACGGAAATTAGCGCACTGTGTTGTAGATCCCAATTTTAAACGTAGAGATATGTTTTTTTTAACTGGCAGTTGCGTCAGTGCTTCAGTGAATGAAAATATGAAGGAACAATAGGCCTATAGTATGCCTACATGAATAGTTTAATATGCGAATAATAACAACCTGCTGTCCCTTATCATCGTCCACCTCCATGTGAATCTCAGACAACATGTCCACGCTGACTGATTTTTAAGTTATATGTCTACAACTGGCTGTGCCCCAGGAGGGTACGACTCCCCAATTTTTTTTTGAATTATAACGCCTCAAAAGGGCGAATCATAAATATTTTGGCCTAGAGGCCTTATATGGTCGTGTTTTTTGTTTTGGGTACGTACCAAAGAGGGGGGGGGGCACTGAAAGTGACCCCTCTCTCGATCCGCACAGAGCTGTGTGTCTTAATGCGGGCCGTCTGTTCAAGTGACTTAGCTGCTCACAGAGATAGGGGTACCAAGTATCATTAGCCAAAAAACACGCAACAGTGGCCCGAAGCTGATTAAATATTGGCAAACGTTGACAACGTTTGAAATACAAGACGCTAATGCTGGACCAATGCGGCCTATTAGTCGCTTCCAGGTAGTGCTTCGTACACGGCCAGATAGAGCTCAGTAGACAACCAAGACGAAGGTCTGGGCGTCTAATAATACCTAGGTCAAATCTAATAATGCTAGGCTATGTGAACTTAATCAAGGCGGCCCTATGGCAGAGAATGCCCAGTAAACACAATAGAAAAACAGCCCTGGTAATGACTATTAGAAAATAAAACCTTTGGCCGTCATTACGAGAACAATTATAGGAATTAGTGTGTAAACAGTGTCAGTTTGACTCAGGCAGCAACAGCTTGGCAGCCTCGTGGTGGGTCAGTGTATTGTTTACATCTCGTTTACAAAGTGAAGGATATTTTTTTGTTAAATATATCCTGATTGGCTGGCCGAAAAATTCGGTCAAGCTCATGAATGTCTTCAAAGGAGCACATTTCACAGTGCAATCAATCAGAGCCACTAGCTGACGCTAGCGGTAGGATAGTGGATCTGATGAATGTGATTATGGTTCAAGCCATGTTACTCCTTTAGATCCACTGTCTCTATGTCATTCTGACTCATTGAAATCAATTCACTGTCTCATACTTAGATCATGAAAAATAAAAATCGGGCTTACTTATGTGTTTTTAAATATTTAGTTGTCACTGATCACATTATTAACAATATATAAATAATCAATCCAATGACTGTAATTCCACTCACGGTATGTTTTTGTGCAGCATGACCAGCCGTGTACGCTGAGCATACGGACACCATCTCATACTGAACATCCTCCATGTGTCTGGTGTCAGCGGAGGCAAAGACGCCCCTGAAATATACAAAATGACATCTGAGATAGAGAGAATGTGAAAGAGCGCGTAGCGAAATTAACGTCGATACACTGGTGTGAATCTTAACTCGACGAGGCCGCCATTAAACTAGCGATATCTCGCTGCAAGCCATTAACGTGATCGCCTAGTCACATTGAGAAGGGTTTGAATCCGGGATTGACGTGGCAGAGCTGAATCTATGCGCCCCTTTTTTAGAGAGAGAACTGGTATTATAGGGACAGAATCAGGCTAAAATCACCGAAAAAAAACAGTATTTTATTTTAGCTCCTTAATATGTCCATAATATGTCAATATGTCCTTAGCTTGGAATTACGTAAGTTTTTAAATTTCGTGTTGTAAGCGAGAAGCAAGGAGAAAATCTAATTTCAGACAAGCATGTCGAAAAAATAAGAAAATCGGGAATAACTGATAAATTGGGCCTTCAGCACACTTGCTGCGTTGCCACAGCAACCCAAAATTTGAAAGACTTCTGCAATTCTAGTCTATGTCTCACATTTCTAAACACGAACGGTCTACAGCTCTATACTCGGCCAATTGACATGTTTTACATCTTTGCGAGACATCGTGAACATCGCCAAAATACACAGGTATTATTCATGGGATGTTCGCGGCTGGCGTAGTGACAAAAAAGAAGAGATTTTCCTCAGTGTAGATCCTTTCAAAGAAAAAAATCAACATCGGACCCTTCTTCTAGACCCTCAGCGGCCTGGTCAAAGCCATTAAATATTGCGATGGCTGTTAATAATGTATGAACATTTCGAAATACACACTTATCGGGTACATATCTCTTTCAAATGGAGGGTGGAGGAAGATAATAAAGATTTACGATGATATAAGCCTATATAACACCATTTTAAACTTTGAAACTTTTTAAGTTTAAGGCACTTGGGTATTGGTCTTTAATATAAATAGCTTTCCCATTAACCCCCCCCCTTTGTATTCACTGATATTCTGGTGATAAATGAATACTCACCTTTCGCTAGGTGGCGCACGGACATGTTGTGCTGTAGTAAAACACTCTGCTAATTCTGTAAAAACGAAATATCATTTATAACAAACATCATAAAATTAAGTTGTACATTCAATGAACATTATAAAATAAGTAAATTGTGTATGCCATTTAGTTCGGTCACCTAATGAATTTAACAATGGGAGCATGGTCATGGTTTAGCAAGCATCAACGACAAATACACTCAGATATATGCGTTCACTCAAAGTTGGGCCAACGTCGCAAAACCAAGGATAGTTTGCAGTAGGCCTATCCTTGATTAAATCAATATTGGGAAACAATTAGAATTTATCTACGTAAAATGCCGAAGCGACATCTGGTGAATAACAGTTTATCTCTGACTGTGATCGGTATCAGTGCTCTATGAATGAATGTGATATCCGGCGATATTTGGCCATGGCTCAGCGAAAACCTCCCGAAGATGGTGAAATAAATTTCTAGTAGCCTTGGTGAAATGAACCAGATGACACTGTCCTCCAGACACAGGAGTCAATATACCAGTCCTGGCGGTCTGAGATCAAGCACTCTACCCTCGGTCATGTGACCGGGGTGCTACCAACCATCTATTGAGTCTTTAGGATGGGGTAATATTATGTTTGATTAAGAATTATTTTTACTCTTACAGCGCGAGGATCGACGTTAGTCGTCAGAATCTGACGTCCACAGACATCAGAATATGATGACTAAAGTCGGTCCCCGCGCTGTAAGGGTTAAAATTATCGAATGAAATGGTTCAAGTGCACATCTCACACAAATCTCCAATAATAGTCCTTGGGCCAGGGGCCGAATTTTTACGATTTAGTACCAATTGGGGTGACTAAACTTTTTTGTGATTTTCAGTTACATACATACATGAGGAGTCTAAAAAGTATGATGGCCCTTTCAGAACGGTAGCTTAAGGGCAGTATTCTCAGTTTTAAAGAGAGGGGGGTCTCTGAACCAAAAAGTGAATATTAACTATATCTTTTCATCTATGTATCCTACAAAAATCCATAATATATCGTTTCTGACATAATTTGGGTCAAGGAATCCGTTTGTGATGTTTTGAAAATGATCTAACAAATATTTCGCCGACAAATCCAAGATGGCCGCCAATTTTAGGCAGTATTTCTTCAACATGATATAACAAGTTTATTTACGTCTATGATGTTCGCATTTTTTAAGCAAATATTCTAGTTATAGGCAATTAATCTAGCATTAAATTAAACTATATATGTCCAATGTTGGTCTATATTATCTATTCTTTTCTTGGTGGAATCAAATTAATACATATGTGTATTTTTCCACAAATTAAAAAGAAACACTAATTATAAATAAATCAATGATAACAGGGTTTATTTCTTTAGACGTTTCAGATTATTTACGTTGTAATCATGGTAATAGAGGTATGTTATTTTGTGGTTGTTATATGAATGGGCCAAACCAAAATTTAATACCTCTCGGGGTGGCTAGACAAAAACTACTCTAGATAGCTTCGTATGCCTTAGACATGAACACAAAATATATAATGACCTTTTCAGAACGGTAGATTAACCCTTAAAGCGCTGAAATATTTTTTGCATAAACCATGGAAACTAAAGCGATTTTTCAATTTGAAATCATCATAAATGTCTTAGTTAGCTCTTTCCGATTCCTTTGAATACCTATGTTGCGGGTCTACGGCGATTATAAAACAAAGTATTTTTTTCAGTGCGGGGACCGTTTTTATACGTCAAAATCTGTAGACGTCAGATTTTGACGTATAAAGACGGTCCCCGTACTGAAAGGGTTAAGGAAGTTATGAGATATTTTGTATTCCTGAGAAAAAAAAACATACATCTAGTTTCGAAATCTCGATATTTTACCCGCGCGTTCAAAATGTAACATCCGAATGTAACATCCAACGAAACTTTCACATATAAAATGGCTTTAGCTTTACTAGGGTGTATAATAAAGGCTTTAAGTTAAAATGGTAGCACATATTTGGCCATTTTGCCTATTTAGACCGCGTTACGTCAGTCAAAACATCACTGCGTCAGCTCACATATCAACATGTAGGGCGTGGACCCTGGTGTAGTGGTTAAAACTGTTTGATGCAGGATCTTCACCCACTCATCCATCTTTTGAAGAAAAACATGTTTCTTCCCCACTCGCTTGTAAGCATTCAGTAATGTGAGGAGACTCCACCAAGGGACTTCACGAAAACACCATGAAAGCATGAGTAGAATACAACCTAATCATTCATGTAGACATATTCGAAAACTATTCATTCGGCATTCTGGGTGATATACATCGACCTTTTATAAATCATGCTCAGATTACTTCGTTCATCCAGAGAAGGTAATTGTCATTTTAATACATCTGTACACGATTGGTGTTTTGGTGTCTTAGTGTTTTGCATACGACAGGCATGCTATTATGCTAAATATATGTAGGTATACAATTCTCAAATGACAAGATTTCCAGAGGAACACCCGAAAATTTACAAATATTTTACAGGTGGAGGCTTCAGCGTTCAGATTAGCAAAGAAACCCTCTTGGTCGAATACCTGTTTACGAAACTATTAAAGAAACCACTAACAAAGATACCCCATACTGCTGGTGGTACCAAAGGTTTCAGCACAAAACCATCTGCATTGAGTAAATACTACCCCAATGCTGAATATAGTAGTACAGCCATAAAGCAGCTGTGCAGTGTTATTGAAATCGACTCTCGACAAATCCTTAAAAAAAAATCCTTACGATATAATTAATCTTTCAGCTGGTACATCTGAAGAAGTAGATACGCGTATGCTGATTCATGCAAAACATGCCGCTGAATATTAGACCTACAAGGATGTTGTTCTTGTGGCAGGTTCCACTGATATCTTCATTATTTGCCTTGCATTTAGCACGAACATACAGTGTCTTTTATATATGCAAAGTGGTACTAGAGCTCGACAGAGATTGATAGATATTACCTTATAGGACTACATTTATAGGGTTACACTTATAGGGCTACATTGTTGCACAGGATGCGACACCATATGTTCCTTTTCGGGTCAAGGTATTAAGCTTGGTGCCTTGACACTGGTCATAAACAATCACAAATTTAGAGATGCATCGGCAAATCTCGGTTGAAACTATGACGTACTCCCAATAGTTCACATGCCGTTTATTTTGTCCAAAATCAATAACGTGTGATATCAACATTTTCAAAGATAAGAAGGACATCATGCGGAGATAGCTATATACCAGCATGCCAAATATCAAGCAGGCATATTTCACAGGAGTTTGGTTATCTGTCCTGATATCCCTCGTCCTGATGATGATCGCGGCTGGATTTTGGATGTTTAAGATACAAATTTGAATGGATGCCTGGTTCTTCTGCTCTAGATGCTGTGTTAAATCTTCTCTCGTGTAGGCCTACTTGTAAGTGTATTAGTGAACTGCCACAGTATCAATGTCTTGAAAATAGATTAAAATGCACAGATGCATGTACTTTGCAGGACTGTACAAACATGTATAGTAGCGATAATGAAGAGGCCCTCAGCCTCCTCTTCCGATGATGACACAGATAATGATAAATTATAGTAATAAACACCCAAATTATCTTTTTGATAGATTGCAAAGTTCGTTCGACGACGTGTTTACGCTTTAAACAAAGACAAATGCAATTGAGGACTGTGATACCCACCATCGCATTTACAGCTTGTGTGTAAATATATATAGTGTGTCACATGATTGGATCACAGAGCTAATGTAAGTAGTATGCCACATGTCTATATTTACTGTACACCATAATACTGTAGTTTTTTTACAGAGCTGAATGTTGGTAATGATCTGGGTAGCATGTTTATTTCATTTATTTTATCAACATCTTCATTTGATTTTAACTAAGTTCTGATTTACCACTAAGAAAGAACATTTGGTTTCTGTTCTGTTTTAAATACGTGAACATTGATCAAGCTGAAAAAAGAACGGAACATTGTTTACGATCATCATTACTGCTGAATTAAAATGTATACAGGTGAAACGGATTTTATACATTAAGCTGAAATCAAAGAACTATACCTTGTTATCCTATTCGAACTGCTATATCGATAATGATTAAAATTGATAAATAACCACCATGCTGCATAATCATGATAACAACCGAAGAAATATATACAAGTATTATCATGATTACAGTGTATCTAATCTAAAACGTCTACCGAAATGAATCATGCTATTATTAATTTATTTATAATTACAGTTTCTTTTTAATTCGTGGAAAAATATAAATATTTATTATTTGATTCCGCCAAGAAAAAAATGGCTAATATCAACCAACGTTGAACATAAAATAATAGGCCTTACCCGGTATTGTTACCGTTCTGAAAAGGCCATCATACATTTGTGTTCATGTGTAAGGCATACAAAACCATCTAGAGTAGATTTTTCTAGTCACCCCGAATGGTACTAAATATTGGTCTGGCTCAATCACATAATTATAATAACAACCACAAAATAACATACCACTATTACTAGGATTACAATGTATCTAATCTAAAACGTCTGAAGTAATGAACCATATATGCTATCATTAATTTATTTATAATTAGTGTTTCTTTTTAATTTTGTTGGAAAAATATAAATATTTATTATTTGATTCCACCAAGAACAAAATAGATAATATAGACAAATATTAGACATGTATGCCTTATTGTGACACATTTCATAGAGATACGCTTTCGGTTCTCACAACAAGTGCTATGAAGCACTCGTCTGTTAGATAACTAAACTGCTTTTATATTTACAAGATATACAAAAAAATACTTTAATTTATTGCTAGTTTGATTGTCTAGAATATTTAATTACAAATTATATACTAGACATAAATAAACCAGTTATGCTATAGAGTCAAGAAATACAGCTTGAAATTGGCGGCCATCTTGGATTTGTCGGCGAAATGTTGGTTAAATCATTTCGTCAAAAACGCATTCCTTGGTCCGAATTATGTCAGAAACGATATATTATGGATTTTTGTAGGACTAATAGATGAAAAGATATAATTAATACTTACTTTTTGATTCCGAGACCCCCCATTTTTAAAACTGAAATTACTGCCCTTAAGCTACCGTTTTGAAAAGGCCATCATATATGTATCTAACTGAAAATCAAAATAAAGTTTAGTCACCCCACTTGGTACTAAATTTTGGTCTGGCCCAAGGACTAATATTTCTAATGACCGTAGACCCATACCATAGGTTACCCGGCTGAACCAGGCTACTCACGCGATGTCATCAGGGTAACCATAGGTATTCAAATGAAACGGAAAGCGCTAACTAAGACATTTATGATGATTTTAAATAAAAAAAACACTTTGGTCTCCACGGTTTATAAGAAAAAATATTAGCAGCTTAAGGGTTAAATAGCTAAATATAAGACTAATACTTACCCAGTGCCCTTGGTTCCGCCTCTGTATCAGCTGCTGTCTCCTTGGAATATGGCGCCCCCGGGGATGCCGCCTCAGAATATGTCAGTTAATTAAACACAAGTCATCAGAAGGCTACAGTGAAAAATGTATGTCTCTGTTGTTGTTACTGTTAACTGTGGGTCAGTAACATGCTCTGATCATAGATCTAGAGGAGGCTAGATATTTATGGCTGTGATATCGTTCAATATCTGGAACTGACAACAACACTGCGTAAGTCTTGAAGTACCGAGGTTGACCGCGACCACGGTCACATAATAGCTCTCAATACAAATCTATTTTGCTCGAGCTGCATATAGCTCGGGCGAAATAGCCTTGTATTCAGGGCTACCACCGGCACACACCCAGTAAACACAAAATAAAACTGTATAACATTTACACAATGTTGAACCAACATCGAAGACGTGTGTACTTCATTTTTGGTGTGAAAGGATGGTAGGTTACTGGTTGTAGGAGATAACTTACGCTAATGAAATATGCGGGTAAATTATTTTTACCAGGTTATAACAGAAGATTAGTAATTAAAGGGTAAACTTACTGTCAATTTTTAACACATTTTAAAGAGAGGTAACCACTCGAATATATTTTTATTGTTGCTTTCTTTTGGAATTTCAAATTCTTGAGTGGTTTAGCCCCCAGCACTTAAGACCATAATTTATATGTGGTTTTATAAGTCTGTTAGATATGAATGAAATAATTTCAGAGGTAGGCCTAACTATGTGTTTAATCCGGTAGGCCCACATACTCCCTATCTTATTTAGAATGTTGTGTGAATTCCATTTTAAATGCTTTGTATTGTTAATCCCAAAAAAATAATTCGTCAGCAAATTCCATTTTCTTTTTTATAATTTCTATATTCGGTACGGTGGCCTATATTGACATGTTTTTGAGGCATATTAAATACCATGAATTTTTATTTTTTTAATTTTGCTTGATATTTTTGTGTGAGAGCTGGTAGTATTTCTTTTTTAATTACCTTTTGTCATCTCATAGTAATATTATGAAAACCGGGAATAAATTTATTAGGCAGTTCATTAATTATTTTAAGTTTTGAAGTGTCGTCAATTTTCTTAAATTAAAAGTACAATTGTGCGTGCCTGTTAAAACTCTTTAAAATTTATATTCAACTCTCACAACGCTGCATTATTTCCATTTAAACCATGCAGAACAATTTAAAAACATCATAAATGTCTTGGTTAGCTTTTTCTAATTCATTTGAATACCTATGGTATGGGTCTACGCCTATTACAAATATGTTTACTCTTACAGTGCAGGGATCGACTGTAGACGTCAGATTCTGACGTCTACTGTCGATCCCCGCGCTGTAAGGGTTAAATGTCAAATCTGACACTGTAACCCTTTGTGATCTTCTAATGTTCAAATCTAAGTCTGATGACCAAAGAATAAATGTTGCGATTGGCACAAAGAATCAAATTGTAACTGCCTATATATGCAATCCATATAGATAAAACAGGAGATTAAAAGCCGACATGATCCTCGTCATAACCAACACTCATTTTTAAAGATCTACATTTGTTTATTATACATGCATATTTTTAAAATAAAACTCATACGATTATATTTTACGATAAAACATATTCGTTCAAATTAGTCACAGCTAAATACAATTTAGTTCCTTATTCAGTATGAGTTGTATGTTTAATAACGATGTCACTGAAGCAAAGACCCGATGTCTCACAGCTATGTGTCAATAAACTCTAAAATCATCAGATGATGGAATGAAATAATAATATGCGGTGAGAAACACTATCGCTAGGCATACTTATGAGGGTGCATATGGGTTAAATAACGAATCAAACGAGCGGCGAATCGCCTGTACTTAGGGTCCAAACATCGAGGATTTCGGCTTATAAATAGTGTAAAAACGAACCTTCAAATTTATATCTATTTTTATTTATATTTATATCATTTTCCCCTTATAAAAAGCGAATAGCGAGGCAAAAAAAAGGGTAAAAAGTAAACTAGGAAGAATCCGTAATTTTCAGGACCCATGTGCACCCTCACTTATGTTCGAATGACATTGTCTTGGTGAATGCCTTCAGGGCAGAAATGGCTTGCATTCTTACATAGCTTCAGATGACACCTTCTTCCATTGATTAATTTAGCAAAAGAGCAACGTTATGACCAGCACATTGGTTTGTAAAATATTAAGCTTGGGCTGTATATATATACGTTTTGTCAAATGTTAAGCTTGTGTAGCTGGGGCCAAATATATACGGTTTGTCAAATGTTAAGCTTGTGTAGCTGGGGCCGTATATATACAATTTGTAAAATTTTAAGCTTGAGTAGCTGGGGCCGTATATATACAGTTTGTCAAATGTTAAGCTTGTGTAGCTGGGGCCGTATATACACGGTTTGTCAAATGTTAACCTTGTGTAGCTGGGGCCGTATATATACAGTTTGTCAAATATTAGGCTTGTGTAGCTGGGGCCGTATATATACAGTTTGTCAAATGTTAAGCTTGTGTAGCTGAGGCCGTATATATACAGTTTGTCAAATGTTAAGCTTGTGTAGCTGAGGCCGTATATATACAGTTTGTCACATGTTAAGCTTGTGTAGCTGGGGCCGTATACATACGGTTTGTCAAATGTTGAATTGTGTAACTGGGGCCGAAAATATACAATTTGCAAAATTTCAAGTTTGAGTAGCTGGGGCCGTATATATACGGTGTTGCTGGGGCCGTATACATACGGTTTGTCGAATGTTGAATTGTGTAACTGGGGCCGTATATATACAATTTGTAAAATATCAAGCTTGAGTAGCTGGGGCCGTATATATACGGTTTGTCAAATGTTAAGCTTGTGTAGCTGTGGCCAAATATATACGGTTTGTCAAATGTTAAGCTTGTGTAGCTAGGGCCAAATATATACGGTTTGTCAAATGTTAAGCTTGTGTAGCTGGGGTCAAATATATACAATTTGTAAAATTTCAAGCTTGAGTAGCTGGGGCCGTATATATACGGTTTGTCAAATGTTAAGCTTGTGTAGCTGGGGCCAAATATATACAGTTTGTCAAATGTTAAGCTTGTGTAGCTGGGGCCTTATATATACGGTTTGTCAAATGTTACGCTTGTGTAGCTGGGGCCATATATATACAGTTTGTCAAATGTTAAGCTTGTGTAGCTGGGGCCGTATACATACGGTTTGTCAAATGTTAGGCTTGTCTAGCCAGGGTCATGTATATACAGTTTGTCAAATGTGAATACTGTACAGATGTAATTTATACATATTCAAGCAAATTTCAAATAATGTAAAATGAATATAATAATGCATGTAATAATGATATGCATAAACCATATAATCATAAAATATGAAATGAATAACATATTTTGAGCTATTAGTTGATCAAATAATTTAAATAATTTAAATAATAAATAGTTGATCAATTAATTTAATTCGAAATATGTCTATTTTGTATAAATATAAATATTCTTCGTCGTTTAAAGCTGGAAATTGCGTTAGCAATTCACGGTTTAAATGATTGGAAGCAGATAATGCATTATTTCCAGCACATCGGTGTGACCTCTTGACAATATGTCTATGAAGCCATTATTTCCAGTACATCGGTGTGACGTCCTGCTAATGTGTCTCTGACCTCGTGACAATCTGTTTATGAAGCCATTATTCCCAGCACATCGGTATGGCCTCGTGAGTATGTGTCTATGAAGTAATTATTTTCAGCATTTCGGTTTGACGTCGTGATAATGTGTCTAAGACGTCATTTTTTTCTAGCATATCGGTGTCTATAAAGTCATTATTTCCGGTGTGACCTCGTGATAATGTGTCTGTGATCTTGTGATAATGCGTCCATGAAGAGTATTTTCTCTCATCAAATGCTGCTATTTCTGAGCACCTCCATTATGATTGACGACAATACTACTGAAGCACAGCCCACACGTCTCACATACTGGAGCCAGACAGCACTGCAGGGTGGTGCCCCACAGCTTCTGTAGACAGCCACAGTTAATGGCCAGAAGCCGCAGACGAGGTGTGTAACACCAGATATGCTCAAACATCACACAGGCAAACTGACAGCCCCAGAATAAAGCAATGAAGCATCCACAGAATATAGTAAGACATCTATAGCAGCAGAGCTTCCCTCCACGAAAACACCTGTAGCTGAGACTCCATACACAGTCATTACTGTGGGATCCCTCCGGCTCTGCTAAAACATCCTCAAAGGCCACCTGGTTAACACAGAAATAAACACAATAAACACCTGTAGCTGAGACTCCATACACAGTCATTACTGTGGGATCCCTCCGGCTCTGCTAAAACATCCTCAAAGGCCACCTGGTTAACACAGAAATAAACACAATAAACACCTGTAGCTGAGGCTCCATACACAGTCATTACTGTGAGATCCCTCTGGCTCTGCTAAAACATCCTCAAAGGCCACCTGGTTAACACAGAAATAAACACAATAATAAACACCTGTAGCTGAGGCTCCATACACAGTCATTACTGTGAGATCCCTCTGGCTCTGCTAAAACATCCTCAAAGGCCACCTGGTTAACACAGAAATAAACACAATAAACACCTGTAGCTGAGACTCCATACACAGTCATTACTGTGAGATCCCTCTGGCTCTGCTAGAGCATCCTCAAAGGCCACCTGGTGAACATAGAAATAAACACAATTAATGTGGTGGGGGGGGGGGGGGTTAATCCACACACAGTCATTACTAGAACATCCTCAAAAGCAACCTGGATAACACAGAAATAAACACAATAAACATCTTTAGCTGAGTCTCCATACACAGTCATTACTGTGGGATCCCTCTGGCTCTGCTAGAACATCCTCAAAGACAACCTGGTTAACAAATAAATAAGATGTGTTGAAACACATGGTTAACAAACAAATAAAATGGGATAAAGTCTTTGTGGTTAACACACAAATACGATAGGCCAACAAAGAAATACGTGCGCTGAAAAAGGCATAGGCCAGTTATCAAATTGATAATTGCCTAGACAATGATACAGCTCGTCGACATAAGGATCTGCAAAGCTTTGATTTACATATATTACACGTGGATATTTTATTAACACTTACAGCGCGGGGATGGATTTGGACATCTGTAGACGTCAGAATCTGACGTCTAAATTCGCCGAAAGAATATTTGGTTCGTAATGGCTGTAGATCCATAGCTTAGTATTTAAGTGAAGCGGTAAGAGCTAACTAAGACATTTATGATGATTTCAAATTGAAAAATAATGGTTCTCCATGGATTTTACAAACAATATGTCAGCGTTGCAAGGGTTAGATGGATGGCGTTTATTCACTGTATCGGAGCAAATAGTCAATGAAAATATTATGTTTTTTTGAGCATCCACCATGACCCAATACATCAGTTTAAAGGCCATTATATTTGGTCTGAAACTTTCATTTATATGCGGGCCTGACGGGATGAGATATCACCCTTTACTACCCTTTACTTATGATTTGTGAAATGCTTATCAGAAAAGAGATATGTTAATTAAAAGAACTATTGATGGCACAGATTCCGTTTTTTATTATTATTGTGTTCATCATAAATACAAGAAGATAATAAGAACTATAGTGTATCAGTGACGATAAGGTGTTATCGTAAAATAAGACAATAAGCAAAATGAGACAATACACAATTAAAGACTACATGCATAATGTATCCGTTGGAGAAATAAATTTAAAGCTGATGTAGAATTGGAGGAATATATAATGCAAAATATATTTTAAAGGGGTTTAGGTTTAGACAGATTGAACAGTGGTTCTTACCCTTAAATGGTCGTTGACATTATGGGGATCTCTGTTGTCGAGATCAAGTTCCTTCATTGGAATCATGACGAATCTGAGGATGTGACGTGAACGGTTGTAAAATCAAACTCTGTGGTTCAGATCTGGGTAGAATCAGTTAGCTTCCAAAATACATTAAATAAAATAGAATTATAAAGCAAAATATGTTATTTATCCTTACAATAATATATACACGATATTATACTAAATCACATTCTCTTATTGCTATTTTAAGGCGAATGTACTAATATGGAAAGTAACTATTAACTATTGGATAATCACGGAAATAAATCCATTTAGGTAATAATTGTACTGTATGTAAATAAATGAGATAATTATTTTTCTTACATTCGCAATAGTACACTTGGTTTGGTTCGTTGAAGAGATTAAACCATATGACATTTTCTCAACTGTTTAAACACATTTGAAAATACGTATTGTTATACCAAGAAATATAGAAAAGACCTTTTATATTCCTTGGTTATACATACTGTGTCACTTTATTCTAAGAAAGATACATATTACTGATTTTGGTTTAAATTCTTACAAACGGGAAAAAATTATATCAATTATATCAATTATACATAATGCCAATTTATAATCAATTCAAAACTCATTTGCCCTTACCAACTGCAAACAGCGGTAACTGCTTACTTTTCAAGTCAGCAGTTACCCAGTCAAGTATGCGACAGCACTCCATAGAAAATTGATAGGATTCAAGTTAAATGTAAAATGCACCTCTCTTAATGTATGTCATTGTTTGTTTACCATGTCATGTGGTAAACTATACAGTTATTTGTAGCTGTTTACTAGACTACAGACCTAATTGTGTAGGTCATCTGAACGCTGGAGACCAATTAGCCAGGTCAGATTACCACGTGAAACAGATCAGGTTACCACGTGATACTGTTTTCAGGTGGAATTTGTATCAGTCAATACGTTCACTGTCTATGACCAGATACACCTGCAAACAGCATTCAGCCATGTTCGAATGTCCCATGTAATGCGTCCAGTTATAGCATGGAACAACCCAGCAAACATTAGACATTGACCCTTTGTTGGTTTGTTGTTGGGCCAGCGTCGCAGACGGTGGGCCAACAACAAAACAACAGAGGGTGAATGTTCCGTGTTACTGGTTTAGCCCCTCCAGTGCGTGGACAGGCTATAGACGTCAGAATCTGACGTCTATAGTCGATCCCCGCACTGAAAGAATAAACCATTTATAATGACCGTAAAAATGAAATGAATCGGGCTTTAGGCCACTTTTGTGCACATATAGGCTAAACTGAGCCAGGAGAACCTCCTGAGGATGGTAAGATAAATGAGATGACACTGTCCTCCAGACACAGGATTCGAAATCGAGCCCTGGCGGTCTGAGGTCAAGCACGCTACCTCTCGGTCACGGAGGCTCCCCACAATACTGACTTTTACACGTTTTTTGTTTCTTTCAAACCGCCGAGACCGGGAACCGAACCCGAAAGGCAGCGGTGCTAACCACTACCTCAGGGCCCCCGCCCTTATAGTGACCGTAGACCCATCACATAGGTATTCAAATGAAGAGGAAAGAGCAAACTAAGACAGTTATGATGATTTCAAATGGAAAAACCCATTTGGTCTCTTGGTTTATACAGCAATATTTCATAGCTTTAAGAGTTAATGTTGGACCAGTGTCGCAGACGGTGGGCCAACATTGAACCATCTTTGGTTGAATGTCGCATCTGGAGAATCTGACGAATGGAGAATCTGGTAAATGGTTCTGATGCAATGTTGGTTTAATGCTGGGTCACCGTCTGCGACGTTGGCCAGTAATCAATCCGACATTGGGTTGGTTTGATAGTGTTTAACCCTTTCAGTGCGGGGACCGTATTTATAGACGTCAGATTCTGACTTCTAACGTCGATCCCCGCCATTAAAAACAGTAGATTAATTATAATTGCTGTTACGTGGACCCAGAACATAGGTATTCAAATGAAGCGGAAAGAGCTTTCTAAGACATTTATGATGATTTCGAAGTGAAAAAACCCTTTGGTCTCCATGGTTGATACAAATATTTCAGCGTTCTGAGGATAAGCTGACATTGGGGAATTTTTGCTACCGGCTGGATGGCTCTCCATATTAAGGTTTCAAAGAAACAAAACGTTTCTTCCTCGTCCACTCGTGAAGAATCTGTATTGTGTGGAGCCTCTCTTAGTATAGCAGCAAAGGGACCAAATTTTCGAGGTACCTAAACCGGTGGTACACCATGTGTCCATATGTCTAGAATTGTTCTCAGGGATCTCTAGATACATAATCTGGTTGATGACATTGCCGGAAATGGGGCGACTGAGAATTTGACACTTTTGTACACCTACCCAATGTTTTGAGAAAATATTCGTTTAAATGTGATTTTCGCAATGTTGGGCCGGTTAAATCAAATATTGTTGTATTTAATTTTCTCTATCCATCAGGTCATATATCTGTAGAGATAAAATAGTATTTTTTTTATAATTTTGCAGTCGCATCCAGCCTCGAGGAGCTATTTTGGATATTGTAGATATGTCGCAAAATGCATTTTTTCAAAATTATTAATTTTTCCCATTTTTTGCATATAGTTTATGACAACAGGTTCGTTTATGCACGAAAGTCTCCATGAGCGGTACCATTTGGTTCAGATACATTCCTTAAGTCAGAATGAGGTTACCAAAGCTTGATTTTTCGAGTAATTGATCATTATGGTCAATTTCAAAATGGCCGCCGTAAAATCCATGATTTCTCCTCAAATGTATTATCAAACATGGTTTTCTAAAATTTCACATCACAATCACAGTTTTGGTATCTAATCTTACATTTTAATGCTCGCTTAAGTATTTACAAATGCTGTAATGTAATATTCACCACCGAATCCAAGATGGCCGCCAAAAAATGGTGAAGAAAATGCTCAAAATTTCAGCACATTTCAGCAGTTCAGTGAGAGACAAGTACCCATGACCAAAAATCAGGTGATTAATCCTTGATGTGGTGAATAATTAATAATTATGGTCTATTTCAAAATAGTCGAAATCAATTACTTTTAATCCGCGCCATGTCCAATAAAAGTATAATAATATCGGAAAAAAGTAGCAATTTACTAAGAAATTCAAGATGGCCGCCGCAACATTGTCAAAATGTCGCACCATTTTACAAATAATATATGAGCACACGCTCTATTCTATATCTGTATGAAAACCTCCATGAGCGGTATTATTTATTTCAGATACATCCTATGAGTCAAGATCAGGTTATTAATGCTTCATGTGTTAAGTAATTACTAATTTTGGCCGATTACAAAATTGCCGCCATGAAATCAATGAATATTCCTAAAATGCTGTTTGGAATGAATTATGTTGTGCATAATATAATAGTCTCACAAACACGGTCTTGGTATTTAATTTTGCATTTTAATTTTCAGTGAATCCACTAAAAGTAATGTTAAGTGTTTTAAGATAGAATCTAAGATGGCAGCAGTGAAAATGACAAGAAAATTTGTGTTTGTTCAGCTTTGGCCGCGGTGACCTAAGCCTTGTCTCCTAAAAAAGGAACATTCGGTTCCCTTTAATTATTGTAATTGTTAAACTTGTACTACGTAATAATCATTATAGAAACACTGTTTTTGGTGTTTACTCCAGAGATCACAGCCACCTTGAAAGCTATCTCAGCCACTACAAGGGTGATCTTGGCCACTACCAAACTGGTGTCAGCCAGTGACAAAGTTATCTAAGCAACTACAAAGTGATCTTGGCCACTGAAGAAATGATCACAGCCACTTTAAAAGTTATCTAAACCACCTAAGAAGTAATTACAACCACTTTAAAAGTTATCTCAGTCACCACAATAGTGATCTTTGCCACCGACGAAGTGATTAGAACCACTTTGAAAGTTATCTCAGCCATTAAAAAAAGTGATCTTGACCACTGAAGAAGTGATCACGGCGATCTTAAAAGTTATCTCAACTGCAAATGTGATCTTGGCCGGTGAATAAGTGATAACTACCACCTTGAAAATTATGTAAGCTACTACAGACGTGATCTTTGTTACTGTAGTATATTTTTAGCACCAGATCAAAATTTCCGATTTCTTATTTCGGACATGCATGTCCAAAATAAGAAATACGGGAATTTCGTCTCTATATCTCGCCTAACAGGTAAATGCGCAGTACAAAAATTAAAAAAATATTGTAGTTCTAGTCTATGGACATCATATATCATATGTCATATGGTCATATTAAGAAAACAAAAGAAAATTACCGATTTTTATTTTATTTTATCCTGATTGTGTCTCCTTTAGATATTACATCAAAACCGTGTTTATGATATGACTATTAGGTAAACGATGTTCAATAATGCATTTATTTAACGGCGGCTATTTTAAAATCGGTCATAATGAATAATTACTTGACAAATCAAGAATTAATCACCTGATTTTGACTTAATAATTATGTGCCTCTGAACCAAATAATATCGTGCTCACTGATGTTTTCGAACAGAACGTGTGCTCAACTGCTTATGACCTATTTTTAAAAGTTTCGAAAATATTATTTGCCATTTTTACGGCGGCCATCTTGGATTGGTTCTCAAATAACATATTCTAGTACTTAATCATGTTAAAATATACATGGATGTAAATATATTCAGTGGATTCATTCAGCAATAAAATATAAGAATAGACTTAAAAACCGTGTTTCTGAGATAAAAATTAAGCAAACGATGTTGAATTATGCATATGAAGATTAAGCATTGATTTCACAGTGGCCATTAAAAAATCGGCCATATTGATTAATCACTCTACAAATCAAACACTAATCATATGATTTTTACTCAAGGGTTGTCTCTGAACCAAATGACACCGATCGTGGGGGTTTTCTTACATGATAAAACATGTGCTTCTAAAATATATGCAAAAAAATGTGAAATTTTGAACATTTTCTTGATCATTTCTGGCAGCCATCTTTGATTGAGTGTTAAATATCACATTCCAGCATTTGTAAATACCTGAACGAACAATAAAATATAAGATTAGACACTCAAACCGTGCTTGTGATGCGAAATTTAAGAAAACCATGTTCAATAACACATTTCGGGTAAAAACATGGATTTTACGGCGGCCATTTTAAAATTGGCCATAAGGATCAATTACTCGACGTACCAAGCATTGGTAGCCTAATTCAGATTTAAGGGAAGTATCTGAAACAAATGGTACTGCTCATGGAGACTTTCGTGCTGAAACGAACCTGTTGTCATAAAATATATGCAAAAATTAAAAAAAAAAAAAATGAATTTTTTTGAAAAATTGCATTTTGTTACATATTTACAATATCTAAAATAGCTCTTAGAGGTAGGATGCTAGTGCAAAATTATATTATTTTTTACTAATTTATCTCCACAGATATAGGACCTGATCAAGAGAAAGAACTAAATCCAAAAATATTTTATTTAAATGGGGCAACATTATAATAGAGTGAGAATGACGCGAAAATCATATTGTGACGCCCCAGCCTATCCCGTCACTGTCTGAAGAGTTGGGTGTTTTCAGGGCTCTATCTGACGCATTATCGGTCCAGTACAATGCCGTCATGATAGAGGCTATTGTGAAGAGATTAGCCATATTTATTTATTCATTTTGTAGGCCCAGATGTTCTGAGCATATTGTTGATTTATTTAATTATATAAAAGTTATATACATGTGTGATGCTACTTTCTATTTCTGACGTCATAAATTGAGGAAGTTTATAAAAAGACAGTGCACTTGAAGAACGGGAGCTTTTTGAATGACAGACACGAACTGGTGGATGGTTATAGGTGCGGTAGTTACCTCAGGATGCGGTAGTCATCTGGGTGCGGTAGTCATCTCGTGCGGTAGTCATCTGGGTGCGGTAGTCATCTGGGTGCGGTAGTCATCTAGGTGCGGTAGTCATCTAGGTGCGGTAGTCATCTAGGTGCCGTAGTCACCTAGGTGCGGTGTTCATCGCGTGCGGTAGTCATCTAGGTGCGGTAGTCATCCTGCTGTCATAATGGTTATAGGTGCGGTAGTCAACTGGTTTGCTGACATGGTCATCGATGCGATAGTGATTCTGTGTTGGCTATTACTCAGTGATTGTGTCGGCTTTTATTCTGTGTGAGCTGTCGTTCTGTGTTTGTAGTCCTAACAGGCGACGGGCTTAGGCCTATGTGTTAGCTGATATTGTGTCAAAGTGTTATGAATGTCTTGTGAGTACAAATGACACTGTTATTATGACTGTGGGATGTGATGCCATTTGTATAAGCAATGACATGAATGATGGGCTTATATGTTGAGTTTTCTGTTGGAATTCCCATTTATTTGGTGGTCTGGTCTGCTCAGTTAATTATGAAAGAGCCACGTGCTTCCTGACACGTGTTTGAAGTGGACTAGATCTAGATAGTATACGGAATTCCCCTTGGGTTGAATGACGTCAGACGTCCCGTCTGACGTCATTCAACCCAAGGGGAATTCCGTATACTATCTAGATCTAGTCCACCAGGAATGTGGCTGGTGGGAGAGGAGTGAGCAGATGATGCTCTGGAAGTGAGAACTAGAAGATTGGTACAGCAGCAGTACATCCCAGTGAATCTATTTATTTAAATGTTTTTTTTTTATTTATGAATGAAATCTTGTACAAATAGACCTAATAAACTATTTGTTTTATTACAGCTACCTGTGAAGTTGATTGTTTTCTTTGGTAATTTAAAGCTTCTACCCTTTTACTTATTTTCGTTGAATAAGACGTCTCTGGGTCGTTAAAGACTCCCCGAGGGGCGTTACAATATTTTAGCGAATATTTTCTCTAAAAATCGGGTACAAAAGTGTCAAATTCTCGGCTCGCCTCCATTTCCGGCAATGTCATCAACCAGATTCTGTATCTAGAGACCCCTGGGAACAATTATAGACATGTGCACAAATGTTGTACCGCCGGTTTAGGTCACTCCTTAAATATGGCTTTTTTTGGTGTCTGCTGCTGTACTACCTGTAATATATTACATGAGTTTAGAAAACACTTTTTTGATTGACTATCCATATTTCTCTTGAAAGAAATAAATTCTGATTAATTATGCTACTTTGTGCATTTATGGAGAATGTTGATTAAAGGACTAGAGGACAAAACACACCGCACGCTTAACCTTTTCCAGTCTGAATTTACCATTGTCATCTTCATCCACTACAAGCCGCGAATCTTGCATTGGATTAAGATGACTTCATATGGGTGGCAGTTGAAATAAAATATGTTGTTATTATTGAAATAGTTCCATGAAAATTGTCATTCTAAACCCCCTATGTGGAGGAAATTAAGTCATTCTTCACAGATGCAAAATCATGCATTTATGCATCGTGAGGGTTTAAAGGGTTTTTAATCGCTAAATTTTAAAAACTGAAAAGCAGTAGTTGAGTTGGAGCGGGGTTTTGGGACATGACCCTTAGACATTTTTCAAAAAAACGAGTGCTGCATTCTGGCTGCAAATTCAACATAATTGGCGGGAAATGTGTTTTCAAAGAAAGTGCTCATTACATGGTGGCTTTTCCTGGATATTAGCCACAATTTCACCATCTTCCTTCACAAGGCCCGCTACTCCCGACGTCGGGAGTAGGGGGCCTTGTGCAATTTCACCATAATCTGGATAAGAACTACCTGGTATGACTGGGCCACCTAACTCATTTACTGCGCGAGGCCCAGTCACACTGACCGCCATTTTGTTTCCACAGCCAGCTGTGTAAAAACGACACCCGCGGCCTACCAAAAAATTCGGATGCCATGAAATTGAGACGAATATTTCAAGTGCCTACGAAAACTAGGTCATTTTCAGCAGGCGTAAACTTTTGATCGTATTAGAACTGTTTTATTTAAAAATGGAGGTCACTGTGTCAGAGCCTTGCGATGTCATCAGGGTAGAAAAGAACCTGCTGATAACATAGGTGCCTGAAACAGAATTCGCCACGTGAAGGGCCAGCAAATGTTTTTTTTTTTAAATAGCAGTACAGCAGCAAATTACCGCACTGTACACGAAAGGCAGGCGACATGGAAGCGTAAGTCATGTAAATTCTTGGAATTGTCTGCTGACCTTGGAAAACCCTCTTCTGGGATCAACATGGCACCTGGAGTGATGGCTCAATTTGCCGCCAGACTGGCATCCGCCCGGCGCGTGCCGCTCGCATTCTTTGTGTTTAATTTACCCATGTTGCGTCTTTTAAAAATAATGATTTGTAATTTTATGTTTTTTTAATTTTGCTATTGAAAACCATGTCGAGCTAAGCACTGTTCAAGACCTGAGAAATTAACGACTTGCGTAAACTTGATTAAGGATATTTCCTGTCCAAGTACTGTTACGAGTCTTAAAGTGCTATAAGTCGGTGAAAGAATTGACTTGCTGGAATTTTGTTCCAGGCTCACTGCAAAGAGGCGCTGGATTACCTCTTTAACTGCTAAGTTATTAACCATTTACCTTCTAAGTTATGTTATTTAAATTTCCGCCCACTTGAAGTTGTGTCTCGCTACCGCGACCCACAACTGCAAGTGGGTGAAAACTGAAAATTATTTAGATTTATTTTTTGAGACCATAAATTTGCAAGTCTTGATGGTTACACATTCCATCCCACATAACAATGATTTGATCGGTTAATCAAATGGATTTAAAAAGATTATGGTCGTGCTTAGCCCTTACAGCGCGAGGATTGAATTTAAAATCTGACGTCTGCAGACGTCAGATTCTGAAGTCTAAAATCGATCCCCGCACTGGAAGAATAAAATATTTATAAAGACCGTAAATCCATAACATTGAAAGAAGTTACTAAGACATTTATAATTATTTATTTATTTCAAATTAAAAAAAAATGCTATCGTCCCCATGGTTTATACAAAAATATTTCAGAGCTGTAAAGGTTAGACGTGTAAGCGTACGAATTATCAGTCTGATTGCAGGAATACCATCAGTCAATTTGTATCCACGTGTGAAATAAAAATACCGTGCAAGCACTCAAATATCCCTCGGCTCATGCAGTGACTCTATATATGCCAGGTTTCAAGGAAATTAATTGAGAATAAGAACGATTTAGTAAAATTGATAAAACCAAAATGGCCGCCGCAGCCTCGTTTTCGGTCTCACATGAAAACGGACAATACTAATAGACTCGCAGACCCCGAAAACCTATATATATACCAGGTTTCGAGGAAATTCTGAAAAAAAAGTTTTAAAAAAATTAGTCGCCAGGTAGCGGCCTTTTGATTATCGGTGGAAAGCTGAAATTCTAATCAGGTCATCTCCATACTCATGAGTAACTTCACATAAAAAATTGGAGAGATCCAATAATTATTTTTCAAGTTATCGAGTTAACAAGGAATTATTAAATTAAAAAATAAAGATGGCCGCCATAGCCTCGTTTTCAGTCGCACACTAAAACGGACAATGCCAATAGACTCGCAGACCCCAAAAATCTATATATACCAGGTTTCGAGGGAAATCTGAAAAAAAGTATAAAAAAAAATTTAATCGCCAGGTGGCGGCCATTTTGATTTTCGGTTGAAAGCTGAAAATCTAATCAGGTCATCTCCATACTCATGGGCAACATCACATAAAAAATTGGAAAGATCCAATAATTATTTTTCAAGTTATCGCGTTAACAAGGAATTTTTTAATTAAAAAATAAAGATGGCCGCCATAGCCTCGATTTCGGTTGCACGCGAAAACGGATAATGCCAACAGATGCGCAGACCCTGAAAACCTATATATACCAGGTTTCAAGGAAATTATGAAAAAAAAATTAGGTCGAAAAAAAAAATTTAGTCGCCAGGTGGCGGCCATTTTGATTATCGGTGGAAAGCTGAAAATCTAATCAGGTGATCTCCATACTCATGGGTAACTTCACGTAAAAAATTGGAGAGATGCAATAGTTATTTTTCAAGTTATCGCGTTAACAAGATTTTTTTTAAATCTTAGACCTTTGACCTTGACCTTGGGTAAAAAAAGTGCAGGGAGGGGTTGAATGTTTGTATGAATAATGAATTTAATCTGTTGCACCATGTTGGTGTAGTAGCCAAGTGCGTGCGGCGGCGGCGCACGAAGGGGACGACAATACCCCTCCGGGCCGAGGGGTAAAAAACACTTTAATCCCATGTCTGAGTAAAATATTTATTAAAGTACAACTTTAATCATGATAACATGTATAAAATATTCAATAGGATATACAGATATTTAAATATAAAAATATGACAATAAAAATAGGACCCTTGAGTATTATTGTATATGTTAAAAAACATAGAGAATATAATTATATACATGTATATATTATAAACAAACATATTCCGTGTGATGTGTTTCATGTGATAACATTAGATATAGGCCTATTATAAATAGGGCCTATAGACCATACATAACTTGTAGCTCTTACGGCGATGCAACCTAATCGTACATCCAGTTTGTAAAGGGTTACTCCTTTGGGATTTCTTTTTCGTCTGAGTTGTGTGTCTAAATGTCGGTAGTATACATTTTCCTAGGATATTTAGTCTTTGAGATATGTGTTTTTTTACACGTTTTGTATATGCTGTATTATTATTCAGGTGAACATGGGGAATGGGTGACACCTCAAAATCTCACATTCTGCGCTGTGGTTTTCACAATGAGACGTATATCGGTATCAGCCCATATCGTACTCTAGCTATAGATTGAGCACAATGTAAGGTAGTCTAGTATATGTGTGACTTGATCGTGTTAGAAAATACAAAAAAAAGGAACTTTTGAAACGTCAGAGCCAAAGTGTTTAAAAGTACATTTTAGCTGCGAAATGATGATTTATGCATTTAGGTTATTTTTTGTCTTACAAATTTAAAAATGGAATTAAATTTCAAATTTATTATTATGATAGATTCACATTCAGCATACCCAGAGAACTTGCGTTTCAAATTTTGGCCCGATACCTTTGAAAAAATTGAATCTTCCTTAAAATCTTGAAAGTAATAGAGCTAGATTCATACATTTAGGTTGCTAATCAATAAAAAGCAAGACATGATCAGGATGCGTACAGCTTACATAGTTAACCCTTTCAGCTCGGGGACCGTTCATGCGTCAGAATCTGACGTCTGTAGACGTCAGATTCTGACTTTTAATAATTAAAATATTTATAAAGGCCGTAGAACCATAACATAGGTATTAATCCTGGAGCCAAGGGGTGTTTGCGTACAAAAATGGACCCGAAATCACCCACCTGTATTCGATAGTAGACCACCTGGGACACCTCTTTAGCGAGGGTGGACATTCTGAAACCCGGCAGTAAGCGAGATATTCCATATTTTTCATAATCATAATTGAATAATCTATTGAATAACTCACTTACTGCCGGGTTTCAGAATGTCCACCCTCGCTAAAAATGTGCATCTGGTGGTCTACTAACAAAAATATTTGAGAGATACCAGAGCCATTTTTGTACGCAAACACCCCTTGGCTCCTTGACTATATTCAAATGAAGCAGAAACAACTAACTAAGACATTTATGATTACTTTAAATTGTAAAAAACACTTTGGTCTCCATGGTTTATACAAAAATATGTCACCGCTTTAAAGGTTAAATATCACAGACGCCGAGATACAAGAAATATGCTCCAATTTCAAATCTGAGACACATTTGCGGTGGGTACTGATATGATTGTGATAAAGAGAATTATTAAATAAACTGAGTATTTTCACAAAATGCCGATAGAATAAAATACGGGTAAAGTTCCACATGAAGTCATGCTGTTGGCTTTCACTACGATAGGAAACAGATGAAGAAATCGGCCCATTTCGCATTCATTCTGTTAGCTGGTTTTCACCTCAAGACGTATAGTTGGCCTACATTAGTATGTAACGAGAAAGCTTCATGTATTTTCTGTATGGGATACAACCCGAGGCTTTTTTACAGCTAAGAAATACATCTGACCATAATGAGAATCCCTCATAATCAACAGATTGGTCACACCTGACTGATTATAGTACCATGGCCTACCATGATGATTGGCATGTACTAGGTCAACAATAACTCTCCATTCCTGGCTTACAATGTCGTGGTCGGAATAAGAAAATAATGTAGTCAGGGTTTCCGCCAGGGGGGGGGGGGGTCCGGACGCCCCCTCTCAGCACCACGGGGGGAGGGGGATATCCCCCCTTGTTGCCAAAGAAAATGAAAATATATTCAAGATTTTGCTGTCATTTTGGTTAAAATAGACCATTTTAAGCACTCGAATTTGAAGCTCTGAATTTTTTCTCCTGGGGGAGGACCCCCACCCCTTTTTGACCCTCCCCCCACTCAAACATTCCTGGCCGAAATCCTGGACTATGTGTTTTAATTCATGAAATTAAACAAATATAGAGCCACATAGGATGCATAGTATAGTAAATATGATGACATGAGATGGGTTCAGGTTGTGGCCTTCACATGTCAGTTGTCTTCTAGGTGTAGTTGTTGGTTCCGTGCTCTCCCCAGCCAGACCAGTCATAGTGTTGTTCTCCGGGCCTTCTGTTGTCATCTCACTTTCTGAGATAAATTGAATTCTTCCTTCTAAACCCTGAACGACTGGTGATCTGCGGACGATGTAAGCCTCCAAGCAGTCGATGTCCAGAGAACCTTAATAAAATAAATTATGTTTGGTTACATGATGTATTCAGTTAATGCAAGCTATATGACGAGACATACACCTTTAAAACAGTCCACATTCAAGGAACCTGAATAATATAAATTCCAACTTGTTGCATGATATATTCAGTTAACAGAGTTTTTAGATTATAGTTGATCATGATAAAATAAATAGCACAAATAATTCAGATCATATAGACGGTACACAATCATAGACCACTCGCGCATGCGGAATAATGTATTATACTTTTTCAGCATATGCTTTTGATTATGAGTATTTTTTTTTGCCTGGATTATTATTTCATCAGAAAAAGTGAAGATATAAAGAAAATTAAAATATTTTATTCCTTACCTGAAAAAATATTCATGCAAAGTCTACTTTTATTACATGTTTTGAAATAGCATTTCTTAAATTGTTGATCCAGTTAAAGTTGATATTGTGTAGAGCCCTAAACATGTTAAAGGGCAGCGTCATATAATTGACTTTTTCACCCATTTGAAGTTGTGGCACGGTACTGCGACCAACAACTTCAAGTTGGTAAAAATCACTCACATAAGTATAATTTGAAACAAATCAAGGGTTTATTATTCAAATGTATTTCCTCACCTAAATAAACCATTTCCTCAGCAGCTGTCATATTATACCCGTCTCCACCTTTTGCCAGAAAGTCTACAGTTAGAAATGTGTACACAACATCCTCTTGCAGATCTATATACTCAGAAAATGGACAATCTGTACACAACACTTGTACAGAGTGTACACGATGATCATTGGGTTTGTG
>OZ024911.1:10110371-10172996 GCA_964017125.1 Flabesymbios commensalis | reverse complement strand
ATGTTATTTATGAGTTATTTATATTGCTACGGAGGAACAGATATTTTTTTCTAAAATTCTCAAGATCAGATACAGTGTTCAGAGCTATGTATATTGTTACAAGCTGTTCTTGAATTTACATTTTATTTCAGGATTCTGAAGATTGTAGAGAGTTTCCAGAGCTACGTATCCTGGTACGGCACTAACCTCACGATCACCAGATCCACGTTTGAGCTACGAATCACCACGATCCTTCCCTATAACACAGAAGGCATGCTCTTTGTACCAACGGTGAGGCAACAGGGATTTATACGAATTTTATGACAATTTTTTTGTAGGATGGTACATTTTCATTATGATTTGATATGGTATATATCAGTGAATGAATCACTTCATCACTTCATCACTTCATCAAACAATCAATCAATCAATCAATCAATCAATCAATCAATCAATCAATCAATCAATCAATCAATCAATCAATCAATCAATCAATCAATCAATCAATCAATCAATCAATCAATCAATCAATCAATCAATCAATCAAACGATCGATCGATCGATCGATCGATCGATCGATCGATCGATCGATCAATCAATCAATCAATCAATCAATCAATCAATCAATCAATCAATCAATCAATCAATCAATCAATCAATCAATCAATCATTTATATATATATATATATATTTATATATATATATATTTATATATATATTTATATATATATTTATATATATCAATAAATCAATAAATAAATCATATATTCAATTGATCGATCAATCAATCAATCAATCAATCAATCAATCAATCAATCAATCAATCAATCAATCAATCAATCAATCAATCAATCAATCAATCAATCAATCAATCATTTATATATATATATATTTATATATATATATATTTATATATATATTTATATATATATTTATATATATCAATAAATCAATAAATAAATCATATATTCAATTGATCGATCAATCAATCAATCAATCAATCAATCAATCAATCAATCAATCAATCAATCAATCAATCAATCAACTAGTTATACATTTAAAATGGCAAGATGAAATATTGTACAAATTATTGAGGTTTCATTTAAATTTTAAATACGTAATTTAGAGATGTTTTTTCATTCTCTTTATGGATTTTTGTACTTGTGTGTGTGTTGCAGCTTGACAGGAGTACACGTTTACATATCCCGGTGGAGATATTAGAGGAGGCAGTAGGTAAACGGGCACAGATGGCCTACTTTGCCAGCAGTAAGCTGTTTGCTCAGCCAGGACATTATGAAGACGTGGGTGGTGTGGTGGCCGCATCCATAGGCAGACAGAACATACCACTACTATCTGAATGTGTCAAATACGAGATGACATCATACAAGGTATAAAACCAACATATAATATAATTACACAGAACAAACCATTACTATCTGAATGTGTCAAATACGAGATGACATCATACAAGGTATAAAACCAACATATAATATAATTACACAGAACAAACCATTACTATCTGAATGTGTCAAATACGAGATGACATCATACAAGGTATAAAACCAACATATAATATAATTACACAGAACAAACCATTACTATCTGAATGTGTCAAATACGAGATGACATCATACAAGGTATAAAACCAACGTTTAGTATAAACACACAGAACAAACCATTACTGTCTGAATGTGTCAAGTACGAGATGACATCATACAAGGTACGAAAATAACATACCGTCCCCTTGAATATGAAACACTAATTTTCGATAATTTTTTAACAATTTCGAGTAATAATATCGTCCCCTTAGATATGAAGGGGTGTATCTGCCACTTTTTACAGTGGCAGATACACCCTTTCATATCCAAGGGGACGATATTATATAAAAACACACAAAACATAATATTACTGTCTGAATGTTTCAAGTACGAGATGCCATCGTACAAGGTACGAAAACAACATATAATATAAACACACAGAAATACCATTACTATCTGAATGAGTCAAATAAGAGATGACATCATACAAGGTACGAAAACAACATCACATATAAACACACAGACACTACCATTACTATCTGAATGTGTCGATTACGGCATGCCTTAGTATAAGGTACGAAAACAACACAACGCAATGTGCCAAACACGAAACGATATCATACAAGGTACGAAAAGAACATATAATATAAACACAACGTATACCACTACTATCTGAATGTTTTAAGTACGAGATGACATCATACAAGGTACGAAAACAGCATATTGTCCCCTTGGATATGAAAAGGGAGTATCTGCCACTTTGTAAAGTGGCAGATACACCCTTTCATATCCAAGGGGACGATATTATATTAAAACACAGAGATTATTAGTATCTGAATGTGTCAATTACAATATGTCATCATATAAAGTACGGGAAAAACATATAATATAAACACACAGAACATACCAACTATGTCAAATACTATATGATCGCGTATCCGATACCGAAACCACATAACACAAATACGAAAGGTACAAAAACAACATAGGACAATGTGTCAAATATGATATGATATCACAATCACAACATACGAACACAACATAGTAATACGAACGAAGATAGCATTATTTGTGAATTATGAGATGACTTTTTTTTCCTGTTAGTGTCTAAATAAAAATGGTACCGTCCACATTTCTGTTACCTCCCTATAAAATTATACTTTATCCAATATAGGCTATTATTACATTTATTATATTTGTTTTTTATATTGCATGATTTATTGCTTCTAAGGGTAAGGTATATACAAATATAAGTTCATTTAATGTAAATATAACTGCATCAAAATAGTTAAACGTACTGTCATGTTTACAGGATATTGTAGCTTGCCTTTCAAATATCATGATTACTGTCGCTTTGTAATGAGACTACCTGATATGTACACTTTTATTACAGGTATCGCGCGATAACAGATGTGTCTACTGGGATAGAAACTGTAAGTGGATATACTTTACTATATTGAGCTATTGATGGTTTAAAATTATTTTTTACGTTGTAATAATTATAGAATATAATATTCTAACATTCTATTTTAGCCTTTCATCCACTCCTGACAAACTTATGATTTGATTAAAATTAGTTTATCGATAAAAACATATTTACTGCATAATCCATCAAAATTCGGGCGTTCGGAGCCTTCATTTGAAATATTAGTCCTGGGTATAGTATAAAAACAGGGCATTTTAACCCGTGCAACACTGGATTATTTGTGTATAAAGAGCTTTTAAATTTGAAAAATATGTCAGATTCTGTCGTCTAAATTCGGTCCCCGCGCTGAAGGCCTATTGGTGTGAATTGCAACAACATTTCACACCTCGAGGTAAATATAGATGAAAACTATAGCTGCATGTCAAAGGCGCTTAAATTAGATTTGAGCAAATGTAAATATGAGAGTGATGGTCGTGATAGTATATACTATTTATATTTCGCACACTCAAGCCTATTTTGCATCATTTAACTGTTTAATATAACCTCTAGCTATTAGTGATTGTACAGCTTACTTTTACCTTCAGCTGGGTGTTACATACATATGAGGGGGGTAAGTGGATTTGAGTGAGTTTTCTATGTTAATAGTAACATATAGGCCTGAGTCATGACATTCTTTTGTTATAGTTTAATGTATTATTTTTCAGATAATTTTTGGTCACCAGAGGGTGTGATTTCATTGTCTAACAATAATGGTCACGTGACATGTTGTGCAACCCACATGACACATTTTGCTGTGGTCGCGGTAAGTATTAAAATGTTGGCACCCACATTTCTGGCAATTTGATCACTTTTCATGATGTGAAAACTGCTCAATAGCTCTGGTGTAGTGATGTAGTACTTGTTACCTTCTTAATTTTAAAAAGCCTTTTTTTTCAGAAAATTATTACATGGCTGTTTACATCAGTTTTGTTTATGTTACATAACTCATATAATTATCTAACTGAGTGATGCCCTATGTTACATAATTATATTGGCTTATTATATGACAGAATGACTCCCTCTGTTATTATGGTAAATAACTTATGTAATTATTGACTGAATGATGCCCTATGTTACATATGATCGGTAATAATTACATGACTGAATAACTGTTTACATCAGCTTTGTTTATGTTACATAACCCATATAATTATTGACTGAATGATGCCCTATGTTACATATGATCGGTAATAATTACATGACTGAATAACTGTTTACATCAGCTTTGTTTATGTTACATAACCCATATAATTATTGACTGAATGATGCCCTATGTTACATATGATCGGTAATAATTACATGACTGAATAACTGTTTACATCAGGTTTGTTTATGTTACATAACCCATATAATTATTGACCGAATGATGCCCTATGTTGACATCAGCCTTATTTATGTTACATGCTCTGTATAATTATTCGACTCAATGACACTCTCAGCTCACATCGGCCTTATTTATGTTACAGGACCCGTCCGTGTCGGCCTTGACCTTGGTGAAGGATGACCTCTATGTGATCTTGGCGTCTCATGGAGGTTGTGGTCTCGCCATATTATTTCTCTCCATCGTCCTCTTCACGTTCAGCGTGTTCAGGTGAGTCATACATCACTGCCTCGATCAGCACCACTTGCCTGTGTATATATTTTGAATGTCTCCATTTGGAAGTTTGTATAATGATAATCCAGGGTCGTCTTCCAGGGTGATGCGCCGGTTAAACACTATTCACATGTCGAAAGTTGATTCTTAAAAAATAGTCTCTGTATTTAAATAAGTATAGTATGTACTACATCATCGACATTTATTGTGATACTAAAACAGACGGAACATGCCAATGGATTTTAATAGTGCGGATATCTGTCCAGTTCGATATAGACAACTTTTTCCAGAACCTTTTCAGAAGTTTGAATACAAGACTTAGAAAGGATACAGACCTTTAGTTACCTGGTTCAAGGTTTTACTTTTTTGTATAAAGGAAACACCCTAGCTTGTGTCATGTCTCCCCATTATAGTGCTCATACATATATCACGTTGGTTTTGGAATTTTTTTTACAGCAGTTGGCAATTTAAAAACGAGTTAATTCTGCATTGTAGTAAATACATTATAGTCTATAATTAATGCTGACTCTACTGATCCACATATGTATTTATTTTCAGATCGCTGAACAAGGAGAGTATATCACAGTGTATAATCCAGCTGACCATCTCCCTCCTGATCCACAATGTGTGTGTTCTGGCTGGATTCAGCAGAGATCAGCTGGGCAATGATAACATATGTATAGCAGTGGCTGCTCTCACACACCTGTTTGTCCTGACCAGCCTATACTGGGCTGGCGCCACCTGCCAGGTCATACATAAAACACTGGCTGAAGAGTTCACATTACAATCATCATGCTTTCTACTCAAGAGATCACTAGTAGCCTGGGGTTAGTGTAATATTGTTTTTCTCAAACTATGCATTTTCATTCTATAAATATAATTTTATGTGCTGTATATATATTATAATTATATAGACTATTTATCTATTATAAATACGTATATCTGCATCAGCCCATATCGCGTCTTTCTGTAGTTTAAACTGCAATGTATGGGATTTGTTGTTGGCCATGGTGTCGTGCCATGTGGAGAAATAAGATGTTCGCATAAAAGCTCACACCTTTTTCGCTGGACGAATGCTATGTTTTAGCCACACCACACACAAATAAACACCGTCTACATTTTCAATAACAATATCAATAATATCAATAATGCATTATTGTTCATGAACGAGTATACTATAATGTTTTGATAATTTAATTATTAAAGGGAGGTTAGGTTTTCAATAAATGTTATTACACATTTCACGAACTTTAATCATGTGATGACATAAAAGTTTGTGCCTCTCATATTGTGAGCTCACTTTACCTCACAAAAAAGGAATGGGGACACGTATATCTATGACGTTGTTGATTATATATATTACAAATGAAAATATTCAACTGTCATATATTTCCAAATAGCTCTCCATCCATGGTGCTACTTGCTACTTGAATAGTACATAGTATAAATATATTAGAATAATAAGATGATGACATTAACAATTATTACCACTATATTTCATTTCCCTAAAATGAGATAGCATAATCATATTATGTGCCCTTGATAATTATATACTGTATATTTTACCAGTTTTGCCAGTGCTCTTTGTGAGTCTGTCACTTGGATTAGATGTAGGAGCTTATGGGAGGAATCTAGAAAGGTGAGGCGCTGCTACTATGTAAATAATTACTATTTATATATCTTCATGTTATTTAGCAGTAGCTTTTTCTGTGTTTAATGTTCACTTTACTGAGCAATCCCCATTTCAGATTCCAGTCTTATTATCTATTATAAATATCATACAAATATATTATAATCGCAAAAGTTTTCATGCCACCAAAGATATCGGTGATATACTAACATAACGTTTATGCTTTTGACAAGGTAATTGTTTATTATAATACTTTAGATGTTTCAATTACCTTTCTTAAATGTATTAACAAAGAATGAATTAACTAGAAATACTTTAGAATATGCAAATTATCACTACATACACTGTGTTTAATCCAGCTGTCGAATCCTTGGTGACAACTACTACATTTACTACGGGTTGTACGTAGCTCCTGCTGTTGTTGCCATAGTGATTAACACAGCGTTACTACTGATGGTAACAAAGGCTGTGTGTAGAAGCAACTATCACCTCAGGCCTACTGCTTCAGTTAGGCGACCACAGGTATGTAACATAGATCTACTACCTATCTTAGACGACCAAATGTATGTAATATAGATAAACTACCCCCCTTAGGCGATCACATGTATGTATTATAGATTAACTATACCTCTGTCAGGCGACCACTGGTATGTAATATAGATCTACTACCTCTCTTAGGCGACCACAGGTATGTACCATAGATATACCACCTCTCTTAGGCGACCACATGTATGTACCATAGATCTATCACCTCTCTTAGGCGACCACAGGTATTTACCATAGATATACCACCTCTCTTAGGCGACCACATGTATGTACCATAGATCTATCACCTCTCTTAGGCGACCACATGTATGTACCATAGATCTACCACCTTTCTTAGGCGACCACATGTATGTACCATAGATCTATCACCTCTCTGAGGCGACCACATGTATGTACCATAGATCTACCACCTTTCTTAGGCGACCACATGTATGTACCATAGATCTACCACCTTTCTTAGGCGACCACATGTATGTACCATAGAACCACCACCTCTCTTAGGCGACCACAGGTATATATCTTAGATCTACTGCCCTCTTAGGCGACAATATGTATGTAGCGAAGATCTACTACATCTGTCTAGTCTCACAGTTATGTAATAAATCTAGTCTCACAGTTATGTAATATAGATCTACCACCTCTGTTAGGCGACCATATGTATCTAACGTAGATGCACTACCTCTGTTAGGCCACCACATGAAGGTAACGTTGATCTGCCACCTCTGTTAGGCGACCACGTGTATGTAAAGTAGATCTACTACTTATTAGTTTACTTGTAGAATGATCTATCTCGTTTGTTGTTTCCAGATGTTTGACATCATTCTCCGGCTAATTTTAGTGCTCATTATTTCAGGTATTTGGCAGCATTTTCCTGCTAAAGTAACTGTTTGTTGTTTTCAGGTATTTGGCAGCATTCTCCTGTTAATCATGCTGTTTCTTCTTTCAAGTGTTTGGCATCATACTCCGGCTAATCTTTCTGCTTCTTGTTTTCCAGATATTTGGTTAATGTTTCTTTCAGGTATCCTGCATCATTATCATGTTATTCTTGTTGTTTGTACTTTCAGGTATTTGGCATCATTCTGCTGATAATATTTTTGTTTGTTCTAGTTTCAGGTGTCAAGTTAGTATATATAGTACAATGGAAACATTAATTTCTCTTGTATAAAGTCTGAATCCAGCAACAAAGGCCTAGTCACAAACAGAAAAACTGTCGACACTAGCAAAATAGGTCAAGCCACCAACGTTGCGTGATATTATAACATCAATTACACTGCCCGTCGCTAGACACTGCATCCCTGCATGTTAAAATTTCCAGATGGCTGACGTCATATATCCCCCACTCTAACTTTCGACTGATAGTAGTAAGCTTGTGATTGGCCGGCTGTCCTGCTAAAAGTTCCGTGAGCGGCTAGAGCAGATGTGTACACATCTCGTGGAGGGGGAGGGGTGGGTGAGGCATACACCTGTGTCTGCCTTTAGAGATGTGTGTGCCGTCTGTGTCTGGTTGGAACAGGCTATGCAGTGCTCTGTGTAAGCATCAATATGGTAAATTGTTTAAAAACAGCCATCAGAGATAGTCTTCTCGAGGACTATACTAACTAAAATATCAGTATGTAAATCTAGTCTGATGCATAAGGTTAAGGTAACATATGGATATTAGTTTAAAATAATTGAGGAACTACAGAGATGGGTTTTTAAGTGTAGGGGTGTTGCGGGAACTGATTTTAGGGTATTCAGATGGGATATTGTTATTAAATAAATCTACTGCTAAACTTGATGTTTGTTCTTTCAGGTGTTCACAATAACTCTCCTGCTAATCTTACTTTTTTTCTTAGGTATTTGGCACTATTTTGCAGCTAATGTTGATGTTTTTGGCATCGTTCTCCTGCTATTCTTACTGTTTGTTCTTTAGGTGATTGGCATCATTCTCCTGTTAATCTGTTATTTTTCTTCCAGGTATTTGGCATCATTCTCCTGCTAATCTTGTTGTTTGTTCGTTCAGGTATTTGGCATCATTCTCCTGCTAATCTTGCTGTTTGTTCTTCCAGGTACTCGGCATCATTCTCCTGCTAATCTTGCTGTTTGTTTTTTCAGGTATTTGACATCATTCTCCTGCTAATCTTGCTGTTTGTTCTTTCAGGTATTTGGCATCATTCTCCTGCTAATCTTGCTGTTTGTTCTTTCAGGTATTTGGCATCATTCTCCTACTAATCTTTCTGTTTGTTCTTCCAGGTATTTGGCATCATTCTCCTGCTAATCTTGCTGTTTGTTGTTTCAGGTATTTGGCATCATTCTCCTGCTAATCTTGTTGTTTTTTCTTCCAGGTATTTGGCATTATACTCTTGCTAATCCTGCTGACCAGCTCCTGGACATCAGAGTTTGTGTCCACCTTACATTGGACAGGAGGCTACACAGCTTACACTGTCTACGTGTTCTTCTCTCTTCAAGCCGTGATCGGCATCGTCCACTTCATATGCTTCTTCATGCTTCACACTGACGCATGCGCAGCCTGGAGAATCTGCTGCAGGGGTAAAAATATGACTAACAGGCGTCGTGTGGCCGGTAAAGCAGCGGTCAACAATAGCGCAGTGAAGGATGCTAACTATAAGCTGGTGGTGGATAAGGCCAAGGGGCAAACCCAAGTCCCAGAACAAGAATGTATACTGAAACCTGAGAGCACACGGCCAAGAAGCTCCTCAGGAGGAGGGTATGACTATGATACGAGATCATCCCGAGGGTCCACAGGGGTGGGGTATGACCATGAAACACGGGCATCACGAGTGTCCACAGGGGTGGGGTATGAGTATGATACAGGTGATGATGCAGGGGTATCAAGGCTACATAAACAGTACAGAATGTTACCTGATACAGAATATACCCCGAATTCCCCCATGACAGCTATTAGAAGGGGTAGAAATGTAGACTCTAAACCACCAATCAGGGCGGAGACTGACTACAATGGATTACATAACACACGTGTGTGATAACAACACATCTATAAAAAATATAATTATAAGCATAATATGCATGTGTGGCTGGATGACAGTGTGTGGTATCACTGAGCATAATATGCATGTATGGCTGGATGACAGTGTGGCGTACCGCTGAAAACATACCTACATCATGCACGTATTTCAAAGCACGCATGTGCTTAATAGTTAAATGCATCATTAACCAGCACCTCGTTTATGTTGCTATGCACCACGTGACCCATTTTCAACATAATTTATTCAAGACAAAGTGTTATAATCATCAAATAAAGAATGTTATACGCATTATTTTTTACATATAACACACGGGTCTAAAGAAATACAATAATAATAATAATAATATTTTTCATTTACGTTGAGGTCAATCTGATAAAGGAAACACCGGTGTAAAGGAAATACCTGTGTGTTATTCCAACAAGCACGAAACATTGACCCAATGCTGGGCCAGTGTTGCCGCACCCTCCACGATGCTTGACCAAGCATTGACCCAGCATTGGCTAAATGTTTCGTGCTCTGCTGCCATGATCCACAACTTCAAGTGGTTGAAAATTATTCATATCTGTTTATTTGAGACTAAATATTTGTCAATCTTGATGTATAAACACACAAGTCGTCTCCAATAGCAGTGATTTGACCGGCTAATAAAACAGATTGAAAACAGGTATACTCGTGATTAGCAATTAGAGGGTTGATTTAAGGTAGAAACGCATTCCACATCTTCTCCAGCCTGGTATGCCACAAGTTACATGTGGTGTGTGCCTCTATATAGGCCAGGATGAGGGTGTGTACAGGGGGTGTGTATAGCATGTATACACATTTGATCTGATATTCCCCACTTTTGTATCATGGCACCCTACATAGCCAGTTCCACTATAGGGGCCAGCATGAGGGTGTGTATAGCATACACATCTGATTGGATATTCCTGCCTTCTCAATCATGTCACACTATACAGGCAGCCAATGGCACCATACAGGCCAGCATGAGGGTGTGTATAGGTCACACTATATAAAGCAGCCTGTGCCACCATATAGGCCAGTATGAGTGTGTGTATAGATCACACTATATATAGCAGCCAATGGCACTATACAGGCCACCATGAGGGTGTGTACAGCATACACATCTGATTGGATATTCCAGCCTTCTGTATCATGTGACACTATTATAGAGCAGCCAGTTCCACTATACATGCCAGTATATTGGCGTGTATAGCATACACATCTGATTGGATAACTACAAGTTTGATAGGATATTCCCCACTTCTGTATCATGTCACACTACATAGAACAGCCAGCTCCACTATACAGGCCACCATGAGGGTGTGTATAGCATACACATCTGATTGGATATTCCAGCCTTCTGTATCATGTCACACTATATAGAGAACAAATGTCACTATACAGACCAACATAAGGGTGTGTATAAGTATAGCATACACAGCTGATTGGATATTCCCTCCTTCTATATCATCTTACACTATATAGAACAACCAATGTCACTATATAGGTTAGCATGAGGGTGTGTATAGCATACACATCTGATTTGATATCCTCCTTACTGATAAAATCCTTTATAGTGTCTATGGCTACAAGTTAAGTTGTTTTCATCATGAATTATGTCACACGAAAACGACCTGTTGAGCTGTCTGCATCAACAGGCCCGTCACCAGACTTTTAAGAAGGTTGTTCGGGCACATGTGAATGTACTGCCAAGGGATGTTCAGAACAAAATTCACAAATTTAATGTGTCAAAAAGTATAATTCCCAGCAAAAGGGGAATTGATATAATCCTCTATTGTTGCATTGGCCATTCAGGCTGTGAGGCCTTCATCCAGAATTGTATCATACAAAAACGACCGCTGAGCTGTCTGCATCTAGACATATATGCACACATTGAACGTGTGTTCAGCTCTCAGTGTGGCATTGTAGCTTTGCCTTAAGGCCTCGAGCATGATACATTGTGGTAGGAAAGATTGAATTTCAGAATGATGTTTTTTAATCCTCAAAGTACCAAGAACGTCTATAGCCATTGGCAGCCTATTTATGTGTCCTTCGAACATGAACAATTGATGCGGTGGTAGCTTAATCCTTTACCCGGGAGTCGTGACTGGTGATGAAAGGTTTAATGCTCTTGATAACTCATTTACAGTGTGTACATATATGTACACACTGACAGGTCAGAGGTCACATTTACATGACCTGATTTAGAAGGCTGGAATATCCAATCAGATTTAAATGCTAGATAACCTATTCAGTAATATAGACAGATCTGTCTCGAGTTGTACTGAGAATACCCTATGGGAAGAAGACAATCGTAATATTATGTGAGGATAATTGTACTAATATCACTCATTCACCAGATGCGCATTCTACAATGAAAAGTATGTAGTACATGAGAAGTGAGTATATTTAAATGACATAACAATCAGATTGTGTCAAGTGAAAATGTCCTTGTCCTGGTTCATCTCCTTGATAACATCTAAACTGTGTGAGAATGATTTTCTAACAACATATTTATAAATAACATCACACCTTTTGAAGTGACATCAGTCTGTGATCAGAATAATGTGAACATACCTGGCCTACAATATGACAAATCTAAGAAATTTCTACCAGCTCTCGGGTCGCCGAAGCGAGACACAACTTCAAATAGGTGCATTTTTTCATTGAATATAACTTATCAAACAACACACAGTGATATCGTTGTGGAATATTACAGGCAGTTTGACTGTGACTATACTATGTATGGTTTCTAACTATTACCTGATTGTATATGTGGAGTTTGTAATGATAGCCTAGCCTTAGTATGTCCTTAAGCCAAAACTGTTAATGTATTTTAATGTTGATTTGTTATATATATACCGTGATATGCCGGCAGCTATACCGTTTGATACAAATAATCACTATTGATAAAAATGAATGTTAGACTTAGAAGTGTGTATGTGAAATATCACGATGTAGAATAGAAAACAAAATAGGTAGATTAATTGAAAGTCTAGGCCTACTAATCAAATGCTGAACATAACGACCCCAGCAAAACTTGACTCAGATTTGACTCAGATGTATCAACGCATGCCAGTTTTTGACAATGCTGTGTACATTGGTGCATAATCATGACGGACAAATGTTATTAACATTAACTATGTTTTCATGTGTACAATGCTGTATCGCTACCATTACTATAACAAAGCTTTAAATGTTGTTCAAGTGAAGATTATTATATCAAGCATGTTAAGAAACATATCATTTGTTGTTTGACATCAATCAATCAATCAATCAATCAATCAATCAATCAATCAATCAATCAATCAATAGAGCAATCAATCAATAGAACAATCAATCAATTCGACAAAAAAATGCAGATAGCCAAGCAAGGAATCAAACATGCAACCTGCAGAAAATCATAATTGAATATAACATGCACCAGAACAGAAATGTTCTTTATTTTGTTTTTTATTGTGTTGAGGTTTTTATACTTTACCTCACACCACATACAGTGTATGTTACTGATTATGTAATGTTTAAATATTAGTTGAGCTGAAACTGAACCACTGATTGAGTTGAAATGGAACCACTAATTTGAAGTCAATCGTTTATAAATATACATATGTGTGGTGTAGCATTGGCTCCGATTGGCTGCAATGCAGTGAATCCCGTGTAAGTATGGTAACACATTAATACTGTAACCGCTGCTCGGTTATGTGTTCAGAAATGATATTTGGATCCTTATCCGACAAATAATATACCCTTGTCCAACAGTTACAATTAGTTATTCCTGAGTTGCCACTGATAGTTATGAAATACTTTGTAGTAAACACTTAGTTAAGGAATCACACAATGCAATTAAAGCGATGTCTAGTATTCATACTGGATATATTTTCGTAATTTGGGGCTGGGAACGTCGCTTGTGGTGATGTATCCTAACTTTCCTAATGCGAGAAAGTTAAGATAATCCTAATTTTAAGATTTTTTAGTGAGATTGGCCTCAGAATACGAATAGTTTAATTCTGCCTGATTACGTCTTGTACATTGACGCGGTATTGTGCCAATTCATTATGTATATTCTGTTTTGGCCCAGTATTGTGTCAATAAAGGCTGAAATATGTAGCTATAATGGCTTAATACCGGATTGTAAGCCGGCATAAAACCGGTATTGGGCCAATTGGGCCTACGCCATTTTTACTGGATGGTTAATAGATGTCTTAATGGTAGAGATCGCATGAATCAAAAGATAAACATCTTGGTCACATTGATTATTGAGCTTGAAGTTTCTTCAGGTGGCTATATTTATTATCGTTCATGTGTGTTGGTTTGTGGTGTGGATTGTAGGCAGTCAAACTCAATAAACGAACCTTAGGTAATGTAGTATGACTAGTTTGATACTGATAGAGGGGTTTATACGTGCAAAATACATGTAAATGGCACAGTCTTATGAGTTGTCCCTGCTGTATTAGAAACCCTGTATTTAGTTTCGTTAAATGCTGTGAAACGGGATACATTTATCAGATGCAAAGCTTAAGGGGTGATATTTTGCATGAAATGATCCACAACAATTTATATTATATTAAATTTATATTAACAATTTACATATATTAATTATGGTATATTTGATCTACAATTTTTACGCTTTCATGTCTGAACAATTCAAATCAATCTCTTGCTTGAATTATACTCATTGTTCTAATGGTGTCCCTATACCTTTGATAATACATGTATCCAGTATGTACGTTCTTTCTGTTTGTGATTACAAGACTACATTATAATCTTCAAGTGGGGTAAAATTTCAACTAAATAATTTATTGCATTAGGGATTTATGAAATTAAGTGTAATTTACCCGAAACATGATATTTATACGAGTTGTTATGTGTGCTTCCATTTGTATGGACATGTATGAGCTTGGAGGAGAAATAAACGTCTGATTTCAATGTTGTTGTTTTTTACTTGTCATGTAGGTTCTCGTCGTAACAAGATTGAATAGCAGCTGTCATGGTAACTAGACTGCATCACTTTGGCATGGGAACTGGACTGTATGACAGTTTTCATGGTAACCAGTCTGTATATTAGCTGTCATGGTGAACAGCAATTGAATTATTATTTGTCTCGTATAATAAGGTTAAATTTGCAACGCAAAGAGTACAACAATCAAAAGTTATATTTCAAAGAGGCTGTTATTTGTCGCAGTAAATTAACCTTTTGGAAGTGTTGACTTGCACATGGAGTTTATTCTTTAAGGGATACTGATGTGCAAACCGCATATTTCAAGACAAGTGTATAACCTGTGGGTAATGTTTACGGGAGGTGATATGAATTTACATACATGACAATATCGGCCTACATCATTTCCAAACTTCTCATGATAATATATATGATACCAGTTATTGGTACTTTGGTGAAGACCGGGGATGAATACCACAGCAGGCCAGAACACACCAATAGACCAGTTATGTTACCAGCAACATGCACCACTTGTTCTCCAAGTCAGCGACATGCACCACTTGTTCTCTAAGTCAGCGACATGCACCACTTGTTCTCCAAGTCAGCAACATGCACCACTTGTTCTCCAAGTCAGCAACATGCACCACTTGTTCCCCAAGTCAGCGACAGGCACCACTTGTTCTCCAAGTCAGCGTCATCTACCACTTGTTCTCCAAGTTGAGCAGGGGTTCTGTTGTGATGAAATGAAAAGAACAAATTCCAACGCGCTTAAATGCTCGGGTGTCCCAAGCTCAGAGGCGCAAGTAGTGCTTGTCATATCCGGCTTAGCGGGCTCGTCACCAGATCTGGTTATTTTAAAATACAAAATGTTTCCTCACCGCTCGGTCGTAAAGATTCAGTATTCTAGAGAGCCTCCGTGACCGAGGGTAGCATACCAGGGCTCACATTAATAATTTCTAAAATAATCAGTTCATTCAGTCATTCATTCATTAATTCATGCACTCATTCATTCATTTATATATTGATTCAGTGACCGAGGGTAGTATGCCAGCACTCAAATTTGGAATTATTTAATTATTTAGTTCATTTGTTCATTCATTCATTCATTCATTCATTCATTCATTCATTCATTCATTCGTTCATTTTTTCATTCATTCATTCATTAATTTATATATTAATTCATTTTTATTTATTTATTTATTTATTTATTTATTTATTTATTTATTTATTTATTTATTTATTTATTTATTTATTTATTTATTTATTTATTTATTTATTTATTTATTTATTTATTTATTTATTTATTTATTTATTTATTTATTTATTTATTTATTTATTTATTTATTTATTTAGTTAGTTAGTTAGTTAGTTAGTTAGTTAGTTAGTTAGTTAGTTAGTTAGTTAGTTAGTTAGTTAGTTAGTTAGTTAGTTAGTTAGTTAGTTAGTTAGTTAGTTAGTTAGTTAGTTAGTTAGTTAGTTAGTTAGTTAGTTAGTTAGTTAGTTAGTTAGTTAGTTAGTTAGTTAGTTAGTTATTTAGTTAGTTATTTAGTTATTTATTTAGTTATTTATTTAGTTATTTGTTCATTTTTTTCTTTTTTTGTCGTTCGTTCTTCATTTGTTTATTCATTTGTTTATTCATTCATTAGCTGTAAAAGAACAAATACAATACCACTCTGGATTTGTATGTGAGTAATTAGAAATTTCACCCACGCTCAGCTGCGTCTCATTACCGCGACCCACAACTTGACGTGGGTAAATCTTGCTTTTGTTTAATTCGTGATCATAAACAAGGATTTCATCACTAAAATATGCTGATGAGATAAACAATAGGACCAAAGGACTACACATCATAATCAGGGTTAATATTCAGATAAACTACATTGGGTAATCATAATGATTCAAGTTTTTTCTTGAAGTTTTTTCACTTAGTTAATGAATTAGCGCCATGACAAATGTCATTGACACCTCAGCATGTTTGACTATACCAGTGAGATGTCAAGGTTGATACAATTCGTGTGAAGTAATCATTACAATGAAGGTGAGAATAATTGATGTTGATTAAGAATAACGGCTTGGCATAGGGACAGGTCTACGGTATATGTATTTCATCGTAGATGGGGGAGGGGGTCTTCCGTGAGATACATGGATGCTCAGACGTGTGAAGATATTCTCCAGAGCCGAATGTATTTGCCCTTTCACCTTTTTATAAGCTTATCAAATCACTGTTGTTGCGAATGAAATTGGTGTTTAAACATCTGGTCCCAAATTAAACAAATTGAAGTTGTGGGTCGCGATAGCGCTTGATTCACATATATTAGCAAACAGTAGGCCTAGTAGCTGCTTATTAAAAATCATAATAAATGGGCAGTGACTACCGATTGTATTTGTACGGCTGAGTCTTATAAAACGGTGACACTTACAACGAAAACTTGTATATAATGACCAAAAGGAACCTGACGATCATATTGCGACAAATTCATTCCAAATGTAACGAAAACTGACTGAGCCTCTGAATCACCACGCCCTCCATCAACCGTTTTATCACAATTATGCAACAGTGAAAAGAACAGTAAATTTACATTCCCAGTTTGTCCTCCCTGCAGGGTGGCAGACAGATTGCTGTATCTCGTGACAAACCGCTTGACCTTGATCCACACCATTGGCTGATCAAACCGGAAGCTCTCTCTCCCATGGCAGGTCAAAACACACTCGTCTGAACCTCAAGTTTTATATCAGGTACTCAACTGGGCCTTCTCAGGCAAATAACACTGCTAAAATCACTCACTCACTCACGCACTCACTCACTCACTCACTCACTCACCACTCACTCACTCACTCACTCACTCACTCACTCACTCACTCACTCACTCACTCACTCACTCACTCACTCACTCACTCACTCACTCACTCACTCACTCACTCACTCACTCACTCACTCACTCACTCACTCACTCACTCACTCACTCACTCACACACACACACACTCACTCATTCCAAAATCATTCTGTGCTAAAATCACTCCCTCACTCACTCACGCACTCACTCACGCACTCACTCACCTCTCACTCACCTCTCACTCACTCACTCACTCACTCACTCACTCACTCACTCACTCACTCACTCACTCACTCACTCACTCACTCACTCACGCACTCACTCACTCACTCACTCACTCACACACTCACTCACTCACTCACTCACTCACTCACTCACCACTCACTCACTTACTCACACACTCACTCACTCACTCACTCACTCACTCACTCACTCACTCACTCACTCACTCACTCACTCACTCACTCACTCACTCACTCACTCACTCACTCATTCACTCACTCACTCACTCACTCACTCACTCACTCACTCACTCACTCACTCACACACCAAACAGGTATTTACATATACCTGACGTATAATTATGAGAAGTATATAATATACCGTCATCAGCCTGTTTAGCACAGAGATGTCTGTCCTTTGAATAGAAATGTGATGTAAGTTATGTTAATCTAATTAGTTGATCGTGTTAGAAAATACCAAAGATTTTCAGATTTTGTGAAATTACCATAAAATCCTCTTTCACCTATTAATATGTTAAATAGGATTTTCGCCTAATAATATAACACCATATTGATTTATACCATGTAATGTTTGTGTTGATATAACCAGGTGTACTAGGCTGGCTAGGTAGGCCTATAATGTGGTGCTAGCAGTCAGCTTGGCAGGCTAGGTTTATGTGGGATTGACAGTATTAGCTGACCCGGCTTAGACACAGATGACATTATGAGCTGACCAGGAAGGCTGGCAGATCCCAGACTTTGATACTGATGCCTTGAGGAAGCCATACAAATTACACTCAGATGTGAGATCCACGTGGTCAAAGCATCAAGTGGTCATGCTGTGCAATTGAGTGCGATATGGCAAAATGCAACACTTTACTAGATTAGATATTGAAGGGACTGGTCCAGGCTAAAATCATCAAAAAATTTGTGATTTTATTTTGGCTTCTTAATATGACCATACAATGTAAACATTGTAAACAATGTAAACTGCAAAAGTTTTTTAATTTTTCTGCTGCGCATTCACCAGTTAGACTAGATATAGAAACAAAAGTCCCGTATTTCTAATTTTTGTCATGGTTGTTAATAATTAGAAATCAGGAATTTCGTCTCTATAACATAACATAACATAACATAACATTTATTTGCCATATAAGCACAGTAATAATAAGCAGCATATATGATTAATTTAGCAGGAGACCATCATTAAGACTTTTAAAGTCGCTCACATGATAGCCACCTAAAACATTGTAGTGAAAATGAAAATAAATAATTATTATCAGTGCGGCAGTAGAAATGAAACAAACAAACAAACAAAAAAAGACACAATAATTTAACATACCAGTAACATTTAAACACTGTTAAATGTAGAAAAAATTGATGTGTGAATACAAAATAAACAGAAAAAGACGAGCTGTAAAGATATTTTCAAGTGTGAAATAAATGAGTGAAGGTAAGAAAAATTAGGTATTAATTTTTTGACATACATAACAATTTTGAATAATGCAGGTGGAATCATACTTGGCAAGATAATATTTTTTAATATATTGACAAAAGCCAGCAAAAGAATGTGTATATATTTTATCAAGAATGATACTAGGAGAAAGATTAAAGGTATTAACAATACTGAAACGTAAACACTTTTTTCTGAATTCGTGTTTTATTTTAGGTGTTCGAATATTATGACGATGGCGAGTGTTATGTGTGTGAACATTAAAACCAGTAGCAGATACAAAGTGATAAAAATAAACAGGTAATGAGCGATGTGATAATTTAAAAAGAAATTTTAGATGATTTTGTTCCAGAATATCTTTCACTTTCAGTACATTATATTTTATAAACATGGGATCAGTATGGGCCAAATAAGGACTCTTATTAATTATTCGTAGGGCTTTGTTTTGAAGTTTATATAATCGCTTTGAATCATATCCCCAGGCCAGTATACAATAATTTAAATGAGGTAAAATTAACGAGTTGTATATAGTAAGTAAAATCTGATCTGGTATGATGAACTTCAATTTATTTAGCACACCTATTATTTTGCTTATTTTATTTGATATTTTATCAATATGTTTTTTCCAACTCAAATGTTTAGTAATTGTAAGTCCCAGAAAATTAAATTCATCAACACAACAAATTTTCTCGTTATCAATTAAGAGCTCTGGAATAACTGTTTTCCTAGGTGGTTTATAGAAAACGATAAATTTAGACTTTTTACAATTTAAAGAAAGTTTATTAGATTTTAGCCATAAATTAATTATCTGAAGTTCGGAGTTCATTTTGCGCTCTTGTTCGTTTTTCGGAATATTATCTAAATCGGCTATGAACGTTGTATCATCAGCATAGATAATTGTTTTTAAATACTTAGTGATATCAGCAATATCATTGATATACAATAAAAACAGCAAAGGTCCTAAAATTGAACCTTGTGGTACACCAGTTTTAATATTAGACAGATTCGACCTAACACCACCTAATTCAGTATATTGACGTCTGTTTGTGAGGTAATTACGAAATAAAAAAAGAGCTTTGTCTTTAATACCGTAATATTTCAATTTATATAATAGAATTTCGTGATCTAAAGTATCAAACGCTTTAGAAAAATCCAGATATTTTGCTAACGGAGTTTTACCTTTATCCATTGAAATCATCAGTCTGTCGATTAATTCTAAAGCAGCTGATTGAGTGGAATGATTTTTGCGAAAACCATATTGGCTATCAGTCAAGATATTATTCAGAGATAAATAGTTGGTTAGTTGGTTAAAAATAATTTTTATAAAGATTTTTGAAATACTTGTTAAAAGGGAAATTGGTCGGTAATTAGTTGCTAGTAAAGGATCTCCTGCTTTTAATAAAGGATGAATTTTAGCAGTTTTTAAATTGTCCGGAAAAATTCCGGTAGTAAATATTTGATTAATAATGACAGTCAATGGCATTGATAATCCTTCAATAATATATTTTATTAGTTTACTGCTAATTCCATCTGATCCACAACTGTTTTTAGAATTAAGACATTTAATAACTTCACATATCTTATTTTCAGTAACTAATTGAAATGAAAAAGTAGATGTGGCAGGGTTTCGAAGAAAATGAGTAAAATAAGTGTTTGAATTATCTGAGGTGCTTTTATTGATTTTGTGCATAATATTTGATCCAATGTTAGTAAAATAATCATTAAGATAATTAATAATATTTTGTTTGTTATTTGTAACTGTGCCATTAATGTTTATTCTATCCAATGTAAGTTGTGACTTATGTTTCCTATTTACAACATCGCTGATGGCTGACCAGGTTTGCTTTACGTCAGATTTATACTTTTGAAAAAGATTAGCATAATAAGATTTTTTTGCCAAATATATATTCCTTCGTAAAATGTAATTATAAGTCCCAAGATTTAGTTTTAATGTAATGTACTCTGTGCTGTCACTTGAATAATTCTTCAAATCTCTATACATTTTATCCCGAAAATTAATAGATTTAATTAAGCCTTTGGTAATCCACTGAGATTTTTTATGCTTAGATTTATTGAATTTAACTTCTTTTAACGGAAGATGTTTCTGCTTAGCGTGGTTAAGGATCCCATCTAGGATATTATAATTATAGTTGGGATCAGTAAAGCTGTCATATGTTATTATATCTTTTAAATGTGAATTTCTGATCTCTTCCTTAAATTTTCCTAGAGACATTGCTGAAGAGTCGGTCAACCTAATATATTTCTGAGTAGTATCTTCAGTTTTAACACTCAACTTGAAAGCAATAAAATAGGGAAAATGATCTGATAATGCACTGGTAAGGATACATGCACTACTAGAATTTGTTTTGTCAGAAAGTTTGACGAAAAAATTGTCAATAAGGGAGCCCTCAGATTTAGAAAGTCTAGTAGGTAAAGTCACTTCTGGGTAAAAACTGAAAGATGTCATTAAGTCAAAAAATTCACAGAAAATGTATTTTCGATTAACTTGTAACAAATCTATATTAAAGTCTCCCGCTAAAATTACTTCCGCGTTACGTTTCTCGAAAGCAGATAGAATGGGTGTTAATTCTCTGATAAATCTTTGATAATTAATATTAATATCGCGTGGAGGTCTATAAATGTTTCCTATAACAACTGATTTATGAAAATTATTTTTTAACTCAATGAATAGACCTTCCCAAACATCTGAACTGTCATACATTGGTAGAATAGTAAAATTTAAAAGTTTTTTAACATAAATAGCCAGCCCTGCATGAGAGCTACATTTAGTACCTTGCGTAACTAAGTTAAACCCTTCTAATAATAAATCAGTAGTATCGTAATTATTAGACTGAACGACAGCCCTCTCACTCCGCTGAGGGACTGAATTCTTTGGGGCCTCCGGTAAATAATGGCAACTTGCCAACTCGAGGTGTTGGCAGGTTGCCAGGTCCACTCAGCGACCAGCTTTGGCGGAATCTGAAAAATGCTGAAACTGCTGCAATGGTTTTGATAGAAGGGGAATTCCCGCTGACCTGGTTTTTTACCACTGCATTATTATCCAAGCGAGAGACGAAGGTTAGCAGTGTCTACACATGGACAGATGACACTGCTGAAGGAGTGTACGTAATTATCAGATAACCACGTTTCTTGAATACATTTGATACTAAAGTTACAACCTTGACTCTGTAAATGTTTTAACAAAATAGTCAATTCATTATACTTTGCTCTCAACGATTGTATATTAACACTTAAAACAGAAAATTTACCAACATTATTACAGTGATGCTGAATAAATTCTTCTTGGTCATAATAAGGAGAGTGAATAATTAAAGGAAATTGGTTATTGTTTATGTCATCATTACTTGTCCCAGGTGCATCAACGTCTAAAACATGATTCAGAGAATTAGCAGTTAATCCGCCATGATGTTTCAGTAATAAATCGGCAGTAGACATAATGATAAGTTAAAAAAATATATTTTACATTGTACAATTTCACCTTCAATATAATATTCAGATTCACACAAGTTAAATGGAATGTAGAAAACATGTAGAGCAAATAAGACGTGAATAAAAAAAAAATATTTTCGTGGCTGTAGATCATCTTTGGATCTACTGGAACATAGGGTTGCCATGAAAATAAAATAATGAAAAGATCATGAAAGATCAAGTATGGAGACGCATTGCGTTTAAACTAATCAGCAATTACTATCCCTACACCGTGTTCCGGGGTGACATGTGGAGGGTGAGATTTTGCTAACTAGTTCAAACGTGATAAACATGATACGCTCAAATATGTGATATGTATTGATTGAAAAAAATAACCATGATAAACCCTAACGTTACCCATTACACAGTCATTAACATATAAAAAAAGTAATAATTTATGCTCACCCGATGTCGGTTCAATGCTGGCCCAACGTCTGCGTCGCTGGCCCAACATTGAGCCGCTACCGGGCGAAAGCATCGAGCCTGCATCGAGTCTCGGATTTATATCAACATGTGTACAGTTACATTGTCAGTTACCTCCTGCAGGAGTGTCATTCATGTTTTCATTGGGAGTAGACGATAACAATGGTGTACCAGCAGGGGGTGACATACCAGCCATATAGCCTAACTGGTGAATGCGCAGCAAAAAAATAATAAAAACTTTTGCTGTTCTAGTCTATGGACATGTTTACATCATATGGTCATGTTAAGAAGCCAAAATAAAATCACCGATTTTTTGATGATTTTAGCCTGGGCCAGTCTCTTTAATGTTAGTTAGTTTCACATTAATTTTGTTATTCCCTGGATAAAATAATACCACAGCCCACTCTCGTCAGAAATTGCAACAGAAGCTTTTTCACCTGAAGGCTTTTCAGATAAATCTCCAGAACAACATCTAGTTAAAAATATTTTTCGGAAATATGTTTTTGCCTCATTTTAAAAAAACATGGATTATTGTGAAAAGGGGGATACAATCGACATAATGCATTTGGGGAGAAGGCGGCACATGACATAGAAATGCGATATAATAAATCTGAGGTACTACAAGACTACTTTTGAAAGCATACATACATTATTGAAAATGAAAATAATTCAATAGTCTAAGATGCCATTAGAATACGAACGATAAGAGCGTTAATTGGTCCATGGATACGATAAACTACGGTATTTGTAATAAGATAAAATTAACTCATTGTAAGGTGCGAATCGCGGTAACCATTTACTCATAGTGGGAGCTTTCTGGGTAGCTAAAAGGTTAAAAGTACTAAGGCTGGTTATTTCATTTCAATATGGTGACCAAGCGAGTGAAGTTTTAATTTTGCAAGTAATTGTTATGATTGAAATTATAATTTGAGATGTGTCCAAACCTCTTCGTTCGACAAATCAAATATATTTTTAATATGGTGTTCAGAAGACCCATCTGAAGTGCTTTCAGGTGAAATACCTTTCGTTGCAGTTTGTGGTGGGTCCATCGACAATATTACTGGACTATTATGTGTCCTTTTTCATTGTCAGTGACCTTTCTCTACCCTGGGTCTGCCCTTGGCCTAAGGTACCGAGTAAATCGTGTTAACTTGAATATAAATAAATTGTATCATAGACGGTAACATTTTGAAAGAGCCTGGCAGTAAAGTTGTATTTAAAGCGACACAATCGGGCTAAAATCATTAAAAAATCTGTATTTCTATTTTTGTTTCTTAATATAAGATGTGATCTTATCCATGGACTGAAATTGCGGAAGTCTTTCACATTTTGGGCTAGGCTGCTGTGGCAACGTAGCAAGTGTGACGAAAGTCCCATTTATCAGTTATTCCGTTATTTCTTATTTTGTAAATGCATTTAAAAAATAAATTTCGTCCTAATTTCTCGCTTAATTGGCAAATGCGCAACACAAAATTAAAAACAAACTTACGCAAGTCTAGTCTATGGACATGTTGACATATTATGGACATAATTCTATCAACTGAAGGCGCCAAAATTAAAATACTGATTTTAGCCTGATTGTGTCGCTTTAAGCTCTAGTAAATGAAATGAACCGGGCTTTAGGACACTTTTGTGCACATACAGGCCAAACTGGGTAGGGAGAACCTCCTGAGGATGGGGGTGTCTGTCGATTCGCCCCCAAACCAACTCGCCCCAACCAACTCGCCCCATCTTTATGCCAACTCGCACCAACCAACTCGCCCAACATTTATACCAACTCACCCCCACATATATGTCAACTCGCCCCAACCAACTTGCACCACATTATAACAACTCGCCCCATCCATCTCTCTGCAATTACAGAATAAAATATATTATATAAAAAATTATATTCACGATTTTTCTGAAGAAAAGAAGGCTGAAAAGTAGACGTAGGCCTAAGCCTTGTTTATTTCTTTATGAAGTTATACAAATAATACATGGTTAGGTCAATACTGCTTGCGTATACCATACCCGTATCAATTACAAATTCCGAGGATGGTGAGATGACACGGCCCTCCAGACACAGGATTCGAAATTCAAACCCTGGATGTCTGAGGCCGAGCTCGCTACTTCTCGGTCATGAAGGCTCTCCATTGAGTTTTTACGAGTGGATGGGGAAGAAACAATTTTGCTTCTTTCAAACCGCCGAGACCGGGAAACGAGCCCCGAGCTCCAGCGTGAAAGGCAGTGGTGCTAATAACTACCGTAGGGCCTCCGCCCTTTAACCTCTAGTAAGGAGTTGAAGGAGTTGTGAAACACACCAGCCTGACACCTGGTGAATAAGACTGAAATAATACGTTTCCACATTAAAGGTGTCGTCTGGTAGAATTGCGGAAATGAGTTACATTTCAAACATCTTTGCTTTGAAGCTACGTATTTTAAATTGTTATAAAATGATAGATACGACGTCTTACCAGTGTAATTCAGAGGGGGCGGAATTGATATAACTGCATACTTGCATTGTTGTATACATTCTTTTCAAATAAAATTATTATTTACTTAAAGGGACTGGCCCACGCTAAAATCATCAAAAAATCGGTGATTTTATTTCGGGTTCTTAATATGACCATATGATGTAAACATGTACATAGACTAGAACTGCAAATTTTTATAATTTTTGTGCTGCGCATTCACCAGTTAGGTTAGATATAGAGACGAAATTCCTGATTTCTAATTATTGACAACCATGTCAAAAATAGGAAATGCGGGAATTTCGTCTCTATATCTAGTCTAACTGATGAATGCGCAGCACAAAAATTATAAAAATTTGCAGTTCTAGTCTATGTACATGTTTACATCATATGGTCATATTAAGAACCCGAAATAAAATCACCGATTTTTTGATGATTTTAGCCTGGGCCAGTCCCTTTAAGTGATCTCTGGTAAACGTTGTAAGCATTTTAATGGTTCACAACTTTTTTGACATGTTATCACTTTGAATAGATGATTGTTGCATAATTACATAATTTCATAATCAGCATTCCAGAAACAAGGTTGCATAATTATTATCACAATGAGGGTGACCCAACATTGGGTCGACAGCTGTTTATGTTTATCTAGCTCATTTAATATGCCTCGTAGTACGCTCTCGCTATTAAATGAGCTAATGTTGATCATGTTTATGGGTTTTTTCCATTGTATGGTTGTGTTTGCTTAGATAGTTATATTAGACTAGTCTAGGCTGGGTTGTAATACAACTGTCATTAAGTTCATTAAAAAACTGACATTCCAGCCAGTATCAGATATCTTTGTTTTACAGCAAAGATACCACGAAATCGCACTATGTAATGTTTATTTTTTCAAAATTTTGCGGATGTCATGCCCCCCTTATAGGCTCCTGCTTTGGAATGGTTTCTTGGAAATCTGAACCCCCCCCCCCCCCTAATGTATTTCTGGATACGCCACTGAACAAGGTTGGTGCCTCATGTAAGATGCATGGTGAACAATATATGTGGACGATAAGTTATACAAACAATACAGTTGCAGTTACCTCCAAAGTAGGTTCCTTGTAGCAGAGCCTCAAACTCATCCAGTCTCCTCGTCATCCGCCTTCTTTGTTTCTGACCCTCGTCTGTGGGATGTGCTACCTTATAAAACGCTACGATTATCTGTAAACCAAACCAACACAATAACATTAATATACAAATAATCTAGGATGGCATACTACATTATAAAACGCCGTCATCATCTGTAAACAACCCAAACCAGTACAATAACACCAATAGACAAATAATCGAGGATGGCATGCTGCATTGTAAAACGCCGTGATTACCTGTAAGCCAGTAGAACATCGCTACACACCCTGTTTCTTGTGGTAGTACTATTTTCCAACCTTCGTCGTTGTGTTAATTATAGTCTTGAATCAAATGTGTACAGAATCATTTTTTCAGCCCCTCCTCCTTGGTATGTAATATTGTAATATTATTACTAATGGAACTAGTATGTCATTATTGATATTACTATTAGCATGTATCACGGCTATCATTTTCAGTTGATTCGAAAGCCGTGTTCTTTCTGTCTCATTAACAGAAAGAATTTTTGAAAAATCACCTTAACTTTTTGTTTTATAAGATTTTTTAATATTTTAAATTTAGTTATGTAATCATTTAAATTAAATTTTATATGACGTTATAAAGAATTTGAATAAAGCCGCGGGGAGGTACCTTCTCGTGTGACGGGTCACATATTCATAATAGGCCTACATAGGCTATCAATATAAATGCTAGCATAACATTAACAATATTAACTTACAGATATGTACAATGAGTGTCATTCCTCAAATAAATGTTTTAACCAGTATCCTACCAATTTAATGGCAAATATTGATGTTTAGACACACATTTTATCCCCAATATCAGTGATTTGGTCGACTAATAAAACAGATTGAAAACGACAATAGTCGTGATCAGCAGGATAACGGTTAATAGCTCGCTCCCGTCGCGCGCCGTAGGCACGCAGGGTAGGGACTTTAATCTAGTCATCATTGTAGTCTCACAGCACAATTGTTTTTTAATACCCAATTAAAATTACAGAGAGCAGTTATTTTTTTAAATTATTACTATAGCATGCTCATGGTGTTGTAGTCATGGCTATTTAACTCAGGCTGAATCTATGACGTCATAGTCTCCCAACTGTATTGTACATTTTTACTGGGATTCATGAATGAAATAACTTCAATCTATGACGTCATAATTTATCATCTGGTTTAGTGAACTGCATATTTTATTAATGAATGCAATACTATCCCTATTCTAGACTACTACAGTACCACTAAAGTTCACTATCAATGCCTATGGCTATGCCAGGCTAGGCCCTAGGATTATATATTTTCATACCATGACTATGTGGATGTGTTCTTATGATTAACACAGAATACTCCTGTGCATATAAATATAATAAAATTTGTATCATGAGAGCGACATTTCCCTAGGCAGTGCCTATTCATATTAGCTCGCTCCCGTTGCGCACCGTAGGCGCGTAGGGTGCGGCATAAGTGTAGGGACTTCAACCACAGACTTCACACTGTTGACTGCTGACTACTTTCGTCATATTTTAACAGGAACTAAAATACAGTGCAAGTGGGTGCGTGCGCAACCGGGAGTCAAGTGGGTCATCATTGTAGTCTCACAGCACAATTTTTTTTAAAACCCAATCAAAATTACAGAAGTCTGAGAAGTATTCCGGGAGCTCAGAGGTCAAAATTGTCTCGAACGGGGCCAAAAGGTTTGAAGGTTGTATCTAACTGGAAATTTTGAGCTGAATTCGAAAATCAACGTCTTACATGCCATGGTAACAAATTCACAAAACATTTAAAATGTCGTCTACTGGAGGGAGGTATACTTTTAGTTGATCTGTAATTAATATAATAAAGCCATAATTTTTGTAAACAACATCCATTATACATATATAAGATTAGTTTTAGTCTACAAAAGTATAAAAACAGTATGTTGCCATAGAAACAAAAACGTTATTATGACCTCTATAATATCATAGGTGGTATGTATTACACATATATATTATTAATTATAAGAACATCATTGTTTTAAATTCTTTCTGATAACAAACACACCGAAAATGCATAAATTATCAAATATATATTACATCGACAAATATGCAACGGCATAATTGATAACGCTGGCCAGCAGCGTCACATTATGACGTCTTTTCTGTGGCGTACAAAAATGCCGCCATTATTGGAAAACATACTTTCTTTAATATCTTTCTTAAAAATTGTCGTATCGCATTGACTAATATGTCTAATAGTATTTTATGGTCAAGGATTCTGATAATATAACTTTCGGGGGCGAATAATCTTCAGAAAACAAGATTCTAACAATCCCGGTGCATTTGCCTATATGGACTCAGTGCTGCAGACAACCTTTGAGTCTCATTGAGTATCCAACCTTCATTTTGGAAACGATGTGTAAAGCGAATACTCCGAGTACACTAGAATATTTCAGAATATTTCACTCTTAAACATATTAATATGGGTTGAAAATGTGAACTGCCAACACAAACAATTAACATCTCATTATTATAAATGTAAATATTTGTAAATATTTACTTGTAAATATACACAACAAAATAAACGTGTGTGCGTAAATTCAAACAATATGATCGTAATTGTACTACCAAAATAATTCAACAATGCTTCTTTTTAAAAAAAGATGCGTAATTTACGCGCCTTATAGGGCGCAGCTAGACTATTTATTACTTGTAATAAATAATAAATCTCCCTTTTGTGACGCAAGATGTCAAATTTACCGACTAAACACAATATCTAGCCAAAATTTTCATTCTCGATACAGTAGTCCACAATTAAGAGCGGCGCAGTGTCTCACGACGTGATCACGTAATCAATCTCGGCAATATTTTTGTTATTATTATAGGAATAGAATACCAACCTTGGGTTGAGTTTCTGCTGACTTTGTCCATTGTTTTAATCAGGGTTACCTGCAGACTCGAGATGTTTGGGGAGGACTTGTTGTAGTTAGTGGAGAAGACAACACGAGGACAGTTAAATGCCTGCACTTTTGGGGGGGGGGGGGGGGTGGGGGGGTAACCAGATCTCGGGGTGGAGGTCCCAAATAGGGCACCCAGGAAACCCTGTTGATAGCTGACATAATCTGGGTTTTGAGACCAAAACAATACCCAGTCGATTCAGAGTCCAGGCGCAAGGATCCCCCCCCCCCAAAAAAAAAAGTTAAATCAGCACAATATCTAAGATCTGGCTTGGTAGAATGAAAAGATATGCCGGAGCAGCTCCAGGTAGTATGTACAATGAAATGGTAGTAGCAGTTTTTATTTTTTTCGACCGCTTTTATGGGGGTACCCCCAAACCTGTCTGGAATTTTAAGATGTTGCTAAGATTACGTAGACATCTGTCATTGCTGTTCTATTTAACCAACCGACACATGCGATGTATACGGAAGTGCATTTAGGACATGAAGATTGTTTTATAATCCGTTATAACTGTCTACTAATCTGCTATAACGGTATACTAATCCGCTATAGCAGAATAGTATTTCGTTATAATGGTCTACTATTTTGCTGGCATTTATTCTTTAAATTATTACTATAGCATGTTCATGGTGTTGTAGTCATGGCTAATAAACTCAGGCTGAATCTATGACGTCATAGTCTCCCAACTGTATTGTATTTTATTGGAATTCATGAATGAAATAACTTCAGTCTAACTTTCATCTGGTTTAGTGAACTGCATATTTTATTAATGAATGCAGTACTATCACTATCCTAGACTAGGCCTACGTACTACAGTACCACTGTAGGTATCATGCCGCAGGCTAGGCCCTAGGGTATTAATATTATATATTTTCATACCCGACCATGACCATGTGGATGTGTTCTTATGATTATCACAGAATATTCTGGTGCATATGAATATAATAGAATTTGTATCATGGGAGCGAGCTCTCCCTAGGCAGTGCCTATTCATATGAGCTCGCTCCCGTTGCTCGCCAAAGGCGAGCAGTGGAGCGGCCTAATGGTAACACATGTGGAGAGTTCATCTTGGCACTCTCACAATGTTAGGCCTAAATTTGTTTGGTACGGAAGTTATTTGATGGTGAATCGTGGGCGCGCATAACAGGAAGCTCATGATGACAGTTGCCAATAGACTGTTTCCCTGCTCTACGCCATCTGGCGATAAGATACAGTCGGCTCGCCAGATGGAGTAGGACAGCGAACCAGGGCCCCGTTTTATCAAGCTGAAAAGATACGAGCTCGTATTAATAGCTCATTTGCATATGAGGATCGTTAAAATTCAACGAGTGGTTCAGAGTGCTCGTATCCTCCCTATACATGTTAAAGAGGGAGTTATACGAGGAAAATCAACGAGCTTCTATATTCTCGTAAGTGGCAGGCCAAGGTCACGAGAATTACGAGATCTCGTATCTTTTCAGCTTGATAAAACGGGGCCCAGTCTAAGTTGCCATGGGCAAGCAAAAGGTCTCACAAAACAATCTGTTCATCAGTATAGTCTCACAGCACAAATACGCAATCCAATTTACAGAAGGCATTTATTTTTAAATTTTTACTTCATGGTGTAGTAGTCATGGCTATTAAACTCAGACTGAGTCAATGACGTCATAGTCTCCCAACTGTATTGTATTGAAATTCATGAAGGAAATAACTTATATCTATGACGTCAAAATTTATCATCTGTAGTAATGAACTGCATATTTTTATAATGAATGCAATACTATCACTACTACTACTATAGGCCGGGAGCCAGATCTAGCCCTCGTACTCACAAAAGCTAAGAAATTTTCACTGCGATTTTTATTTAGCTTGACCGTTGGGACATAACGAGTTTTGGTTCTTTTTTGCCAAACAGGACGCTTTAAGTCCTAGGGCCTATTTTACAATTTTTTAGAAAGACACCAAAATAAAATTGACAGCAATTCGAAAAATTGTTCAAAATAGTATTAGTATTACTTATTTTCACTATTGTTTTATTCACAGCCCTCGGCCATATACACATGTAGGTCACTGAAAAATATTTGAGCCTGCAGATTTCATTTTGAATATTTTTTTCAATCCTTTTATCAATACGGGCGCCTAAAAAATATAAACATTATAAAATATGTGTCAAGTTTGGAAATTTGTTATTTTTGTTGAGTGCTACTTAGAAGCAAGCTAATTCGCAAAAAGTGTCCCCATTATGTCCCCAGGGGACTGGAAGTTAAAAAATATAGGGCCAATTTTTTTTTTAAACTACATATTTAGGATACGCGCGTCATTATCGCTAACTCTAATTTGCTGTAAAATTCAAATGTGCTGATATCTCTGCCTCCAATAGGCTATTATAATAAAGTTAACTCATGCTGTGGATATTTATCATTATATTTATTATGAATATTTAATGTGAATCTCATATTGATGTTTATGTTTACATGGTTATGAAGAAAAAATATGTAAAATGACACTTTGAATGCTAAGACCAAGTTTTTGCTTACAGTGTATATATACTGTGTAAATTTAATACTGTATGTAATATAAATATTTAATATTAGTCTCATATTGATGTATTTCTTTCATTTTTTTATGGGAAACCAAATAATATGTATAATGACACTTTGAATGCCAAGGCTGAGTTTTTTTTAAATAAATCTAAAATAATGTATAATAACGCACAATGCTTAAGACTTATATGTTGACCAATGTGGCGTTATCCAGATATCCATAGAGATTTTAACAATAAACACAGGATAAATATATTATATTTAATAACTGACTGGAAGAACAAGGTAACATTTAATTGTTTTATATAGTTTGAATGCTAGGGCAGATTTTTTGTTTGTAAAGTACTATAAATAATCTGGCTATTATTATGATTAGTATAATATTTTATGTTAGTCGCATATTGATGTTTAATTCTTTATGGAGAACAACAGTAATATATATAGATACACTTTAAATGCTAAGGCTATTTAGTTTTATTTTAATATAAGGAACAATGCTTGAGATTTAATATGTGTATATTGAGCATTATGAGCGGGCGCCGTGGTGCCGTGGTTAAAGCTGCCTGTTTGGAAAGTCGGAGATCGCGGGTTCAAAACCCACTCTGGCCTCCGAGTTTCAAAGAAAAAAAATGTTTCTTCCCCGCTCACTCGTAATGATTCAATATTGTGGAGAGCCTCCGTGACCAAGAGGTAGCGTGCTCGGCCTCAGACCGCCAGGGCTCGAATTTCGAAGTCTGTGTCTGGAGGGCAGTGTCATCTCATTTATCAGCCTATATGTGCACAAAGGTGGTCTAAAACCATTCATTTCATTTCATATTGAGCATTTTGTCATCAATCCGAGTATCCCTACAGATTATAATAAAAACTCAAGATAAATATATTATATTAAATAAGTGACTAGAAGAACGAGGTGGGGTTAACATTTACTGGTATGCGCCGAAGCAAACAAACATGGATGTATCGATACAAATCACCAGGACAGATGTAAATTTGGTACTAATACATGTCAATACCATTCTACCAACTTTACTAAGCGTCGATCTGTACCCAAAGTTATAGGCATACGTGTACCTAGCGGCATATGAGAAATTAAAATTATTGTAAAATCAAAAAAAACGGAAACTGACAGTGGAGTGGGCATATCCACCAAGGAGAAGTATTATGTCCATATAATTAATCTTTCCTCACATGGTATCAGTCTGTATGTACGTTATGTACCATATTGTCCAGACATAATTCAGGCAAGATTTAATTAATAGATGTGCGTCTCAAATATATGTCGATTTGCTTTGAATATACAAACATAATATGAGAAAACTATGTCACCAACAAGTTGATTGAGCAAATAATCTTCGTCAGCTGTATTGTCATCTTCGTCAGACTGTGCAATATTTGCAAAATCTATTTAATTGTCTGGAGATGACACCTGCTGCGTTAAAATGTCAACTAATTGCTGTAGAATTATGTAATCTAGAAACCACAGTGTTTTTTTAATCCACTCTCGTTTCCAATGGCACATCCATGATGTGTAGCAGCAAGTGGCACACCCAAAGAGGATTGATGTGATCTTTTCCAAATAGCGTCTTGGAAATGTACTATTTTTGTTTGAAAGTGCGATGAAAAGGTGGATAATTGAATAAATCAATTGCTGCTGAGGATTTAATGAGAGCCCAGTTTTCACATACATTCTTAACTTTGACCTCCCGAACTTCATTAGCCTATTAGAGTATATGTGACCATAAACAGTGCAACAAAATTATGTTAAATGATTCAATATATGTTCTTAAGGATCCCATTCTTCACCTAATAGCTTGCTAATGTAGGTACATATTGGATGCATTCTGCAAAACTTTATATGGTTTAACTTTAGTCCATCGTTTAAATGCTGAAATAGCATTGCGACCCGTGAAAGCAGAACCTGTTCAATCAACTTCAGAGCAGGAGAGCAAATGACCTGAACAACCTGCTCAAGTGAAATACACCAAGCGGTTAAAAGCTGCTCAATGTTGCTTGTGTTATATCAGAACCAGCCCAATCAACTTATCTGGTTTTATTACAAAAAGGCACATTTTGTTAATACAGAAGCAATTGAGTCCCTTTTGATTCTGAGGTGTATCCACCCTTTTTACCATATTCAATGTGTACACATGATGATTCGAGAATCAGTTTCTTTCTGTGCTGTCAGTTAGTTCAGATACTGGTATAGTTGAAATATCTGAAAACAACCATGTGGCTTCACACCCTCCAGATGGCGAAAAATGTTGTTTTTCAAGTTCTAAAGCATTGGTATTATAGTACAACTTGAGTTTAGGCAGATTCATCAGTTGACGTTTATGTTCGTTATTGGACAACAATAACTTTTTCAGTCTGCAGGTCTTTACTTTATCCCCTTTTATTTGAAAATCGTGGACCTCTTCTGCAGGTCTTTACTTTATCCCCTTTTATTTAAAAATCGTGGACCTCTTCTGAGACGTTCAGATATTTTTTCAGATTATTTCTGGTACGAGTCAGTGCTAAGAATGTACTTTATGAATGGATGGTAAAATTATATTACTTCGGCCATTTTAGCTGGAACATCTGGCATTTACGTCATCGATAAAAGGTTATTTGCTATCGGTGGTAGGGACAACTTGTCCTCGTTTGCAATTTATCTTTCGAAAATCAGCTTTATAAACATGTACACTTGATGAGAGACATGTATCAAACGTTTTTTCATAAACACGTAGGCCTATACCTTTTGGGTACAGATCGATGCTTAGTAAAGTTGGTAGAATGGTATTGACATTTATTAGCACCAAATTTGCATCTGTCCTGGTGATTTGTATCGATACATCCATGTTTGTTTGCTTCGGCGCATACCTTTAAATGTTAACCCCACCTCGTTCTTCTAGTCACTTATTAAATATAATATATTTATCTTGCGTTTTTTATTATAATCTGTAGGGATACTCGGATTGATGGCAAAATGCTCAATATGAAATGAAATGAATGAGGTTGTAGGCCACCTTTGTGTACATTATAGGCTAATAAATGAGATGACACTGCCCTCCAGACACAGACTTCGAAATTCGAGCCCTGGTGGTCTGAGGCCGAGCACGCTACCTCTCGGTCACAGAGGCTCTCCACAATATTGAATCACTACGAGTGAGCGGGGAAGAAATATTTTGTTTCTTTGAAATTCGGAGGCCAGAGTGGGCTTCGAACTCGCGATTTCCGACTTTCCAAGCAGGCAGCTTTAACCACGGCACCAAGGCGCCCGCCCATAATGTTCAATATACAACATATTAAATCTCAAGCATTGTTCCCTATATTAAAATAAAACTAAATAGCCTTAGCATTTAAAGACAAGTGTATTTCTATATATTACTGTTGTTCTCCATAAAGAATTAAACATCAATATGCGACTAACATAAAATATGTATACTGATCATTATAATAGCCAGATTACTTATAGTATTTTACAAACAAAAAATCTGCCCTAGCATTCAAACAGTTTAAAACAATTAAATTTTACCTTGTTCTTTCAGTCAGTTATTAAATATAATATATTTATCCTGTGCTTATTGTTATAATCTCTATGGATATCTGGATAACGCCACTATGGTCAACATATAAGTCTTAAGCATTGTGCTTTATTATACGTTATTTTAGATTTATTAAAAAAAAACTCAGCCTTGGCATTCAAAGTGTCATTATACATATTATCTGCTTTTCCATCAAACATTTAAACATATACATCAATATCAGACTAATATTAAATATTTATATTACATACAATATTAAATATTCACAGTATATATACACTGTAAGCAAAAAATTGGTCTTAGCATTCAAAGTGTCATTTTATATATTTTTTCTTCATTAACATGTAAACATAATCATCAATTTGATATTCACATAAAATATTCATAATAAATATAATGATAAATATCCACAGCATGAGTTAACTTTATTATAATAGCCTATCATGCCTAGGCAGAGATATCGACACATTTTAATTTTACCGCAAATTAGAGTTAGCGATAATGACGCGCGTATCATATTATAAAAAAAATAGCCCTAGATTTTTTAACTTTTCAACTTCCAGTCCCCTAGGGACATAATAGGGACACTTTCTGCGAATTAGCTTGCTTCTAAGTAGCACTTCACAAAAACAACAGATTTTCAAACTTGACACATATTTCATAATGTTTGTATTTTTTAGACGCCCGTATTGATAAAAGGGTTGAAAAAAATATTCAAAATGAAATCTGGGCACAAATATTTTTCAGTGACCTACATGTGTATATGGCCGAGGGCTATGAATAAAACAATAGTGAAAATAAGTAAAACTACTACTATTTTGGACAAGTTTTCGAATTGCTGGCAATTTTATTTTGGTGTCCTTCTAAAAAATGGTAAAATAGGCCCTAGGACTTAAAGCGTTCTGTTTGGCAAAAAAGAGCCAAAACTCGCTATGTCCCATTAGTCCCCCTGATTTCTCACCGTGATGAATCTGTCACAGAGCATACGCTGACGCGCCCTGGCGAGGGAGTCAGTAGGTCTGAGAGGGGTCAGAGGGTAAAGGTCATCTGGGAGGTCATTACAACTGAGAGAGTCATGCATCAATAAGTCTCCTTTGTCAATCACAGGAACCAACCCTAAAGGGTTTCTCTCAAATAACCAGGTTGGCTTGTGTTTCAGGTTCACATTCACCGTCTCGTACCTAAAACATATAACATGAACATCAGGCTCGGTCATGTTTAATGCTAACATATGTTTGTGTAAACTATGGAGGCAAAAGTGTTCTTTTCAATTTGAAATCATTATGACTGGCTTAGTTTATAGCTCTTTTTGCTTCATTTGAATATGATATAGGTTTGCGGCAATTATAAATATTTTACTTTTTAGCGCGGGGACTTTACAGGTCAGAATCTGACGTCTATAGATGTCAGATTCTGATGGGACTCGTTTACTTTCACTATCTCGTACTTGCAACATGTATTTGTTTGTGTTATATTTAATTATCACTGATCAGAATGTTAGCCATATAATATATAAATAACTAATCCAATGCCTGCGTTCCCACTCACGTGCGGTATGTTCTTGTGCAGCATGACCAGTCGTGTACGCTGAGCATACGGACACCATCTCATACTGAACATCCTCCATGTATCTGGTTTCGGCAAAGACGCCCCTGAATATAAAATACAAAAATACATCTGAGGTGTGATAGGAAAAAGAGTGCGAGAGCGTGATGAAGCGCGTAGCACGTGGCCCTGAGCGAAATTAAAAGGACATGCCCAGGTCTAACATCATAAAAAAATCGGTGATTTTATTTTAGCTTAATAATATGACCATATGATGTAAACATGCCCATAGACTAGAACTGCAAAAGTTTTTTTAATTTTTGTGCTGTGCATTTACCAGTTAGGCTAGATAGAGACGAAATTCCCATATTTCTCATTTTTGACATGGTTGTCAATAATTAGAAATCAGTAATTTTATCTCTATATCTAGTCTAACTGGTGAATGCGCAGCAGAAAAATTTAAAAAAAATTGGAGTTCTAGTCTATGGACATGTTTACATCATATGGTCATATTAAGAAGCCAAAATAAACTCACCGATTTTATTATGATTTCAACCTGGGCCAGTACCTTTAACTCGACGAGGCCGTCATTAACGTGATCGCCTGGTCACATTGAGAGGTGAGAAACAAGGCTATTTATCTAAAAGATTCAAGTAGGACCATCGGGGTTCAAATCTGGGATCGACGTGGCACAGAGGTGTTCAACCAATGCGCGTTCCCCTCTCTCTTGAGAGCGAACTGGATTAATATTTAATATAAAGAGCGTTCCCATTACCTCCCCCCCCCCCTCCGATTTATTTTTTCACTGGTATAAATACTCATCTTTCGCTAGGTGGCGCACGGACATGATGTGCTGTAGTAAGACACTCTGACAACTCTGTAAAATAAAATAACATTTATAACAAACATCATAAAAGTATAAGTTTAACATTTATAACGAACATTCCAAAATAAGTAAAGTGTGTATCACATTTAGGTCGGTCACCTAACTTTTAAATTTAACAATCGATGGGTTCAAGTGATATAGCCTGGTAGGTACCGGTAAGTCATTTTGTAAACACAATAATTGTTGTATCCCAGGAAAATATTATAATGGGGGCATGAGCTAGTTTAGTAGGCCTCTACGACAAATACACTCAAACACATACGTTCACTCAATGTTGGATTGATGCTGCGGCAACATCGCAAAAGTGGTCCAACATTAAACCAAGGATAGCTTGTAGCCTCCTTGAATAAACCTTTTTAGCGCAGGGACCGTGTTTATACGTCAGAAAAAAAATTCTGACGTGTAATATAAAGACTGCCCCCGCACTGGAAGAAATAACATTTTAAAATGGTCGTAGATCCAGCATAAGTATTCAAATGAAACAGAACAGTACTTTTATTGTGATTTCAAATTGAAAAAACCCGTTGGTTTCTATGGTTTATACACAAATATTTCTGCGCTTTAAGTGTTAAAGCAGTAATTGGACATAATTATCAACGTAAAATGCTGAAGCGTCATCTGGTGAATAACAGTTTATCTCTGACTGTGATCGGTATGTGCTCTTGAATGAAGTGGGGTCCTGGTGCAGTGGTTAAAGCTGTTGCTTGGGAAATCGGAGATGGTAGGTTAGAAGCCCACTCTGACCTCCAAGTTTCAAAGAAACAAAAGGTTTCTTCCCCGCTCACTCGTAAAGATACAATATTTTGGGGAGCCTCCGTGACCGAAAGGTAACGTGATCGGCATCAGACAGCCAGGGCCCGAATTTCGAACCCTGTTTCATCCCATTCATCTCACCATCCTCAGGAGGTTCTCCTGGCCCACTTTAGCCTACATATGCACAAAGGTGGCCTAAAACCCCATTCATTTCATTTCTTTGAATGAATGTGATTTCAGGCCATATTTGACCCTGGCTGGGCGCGAACCTCCCGAGGATGGTGAGATTATTATTATTATGAGTTCTTTTAAACAACGCACGACTCCAGCACTACTGATCAAGGCGCTTACATAAAAGTAAAACTTGTAACATTATTAAAATATTCAGCGAAAATAGTACAATTTAAAAAGGTATGTCTTTAGATTATTTTTAAAACTGCTCAGCTCGGAGATGAACCAGATGACACTGCCCTCATAGGAGCCAATACTGCAGATCTGGTAATATTCGAAAGGTTTAATTTTCGCGAATTTCGCGAGGACAAGTCTGCGAATTCAAGAATCACGCGCAAATTATTTGTATAATAGCGTTACTAAAGAAAAATGAAATTCGCGAATTCTAATTTCCATGTAAAGTAACAAAATCACAAATTTGCGAAATTTTTGACACGCGAAAATTACCAGATTTACAGTATACCAGCCCTGGCGGTCTGAGGTCAAGCACGCTACCCTTTGGTCAGGCATGCTACCCACACTTCTATTGAATCTTAAGAGTGGACGAACAAGAAATATTATGTTTAATTAAGAACGAAATACTTCGAAAATATTTTGCCTCAGACAGTGCGGGGATCGACGTTAGTCGTCAGAATCTGACGTCTACAGACGTCAGATTCTGACGACTAAAGTCGCTCCCCGTGCTGTAAGAGTTAACATTATCGAATAAAATGGTTCAAGTGCACATTTCACACAAATCTCCAATTATTAGGCTGTTGTAAATCACAGTTCACTAATTTCCGCTGCTACGAGATATATGTCATCAACGGAAATGAGCGAACTGTGTTGTAAATCCCAATTTTAAACGTAGAGGTATGTTTTTTTAACTGGCAGTTGCGTCAGAACGCCTGCTTCAAATAAATGAAAATATGAAGGAACAATAGACCTATATTATGCCTACATGAATAGTTTAATATGCGAATAATAACAACCTGCTGTCCCTTAATTAAGGAATAATAGGCTTATCGTGCTTAAACTGACTCCGTGGGATGACACCACTTTCATTTTGTTTTGTTTTGCATGAAGCAGTGTATCCCGCACATCATGATTACATTTTTTTCAAATTTTCAGATTCTTAAAAATATTTTTTATCAATATTGATAAGAATCCAAGGAAAACCCAAACATACTGTGTAATGTATACACCTAAAGGATGGTTGCATGTAAGCACTACATTGGGCCACATGACGATCAAGTGCGGCGTCTTTCATGTGGTTGATCGGATACGGTGTGTATCTGTGACAAAAAATGCTGTATAATGAACCCACTCTTGCTTACATGGCAGCATAGAACTTGGTAATAAAACTAGGTTATTCTTTTACAGTGCTTTTAAAAGCAGTCGCTTAAACCCTCACAGCGCAGTGATTGGCTTAAATTAGGCGTCAGAATCTGACGTCTGTAGACGTCAGATTCTGACGACTTAGGACCCCAGCACTGTAAGGGTACTTATAATGGCCGTACACCCACGCGTAACATAGGTATTCAAATGAACCGGATAACGCTAACCTTTATGATGATTTTAAATTAAAAAAAACCTTTGGTCTCCATGGTTTATACGAAAGCATTTCAGCACTATAAGGGTTAAATAGCTAAATATAAAACTAATAATCACCCGGTGCCCTTGGTTCCGCCTCAGTATCTGGTGTTGTCACCTTGGAATATGCCTCAAAATATGTCAGTTAATTTAAACACAAGTCATCAGAAAGTTACAGTACAAAATATACTTCTGTGTTGTTGTTACTGTGAACTGTGGGTCAGTAATCAGTATGTTGTGATCATAGATCTGTGACTGTGATATCGTTCAATATCTGGAACTGAGCTATACTGACAACAACTCTGTGCAAGTCTTGAAGTACCGATGCGACTCACGGCCACGGACACACAATTATTAAGGTATTTAGCAGGTGTTTACTTAGAGATCGTGTGTAACTGTATTATATTATGATTAACTTGTCACCAAAATATACTGACACGTGCTATAGAATACACAATGCCAAAAAAAATCAGGAATCTGAAACTGGCCGATCCAGTTGCGAAATAGTTTTGAAAATTAAATTCAAATTCATTTATTTATACTTTATAACGTACATTTTAAATGGATTTGAAAGTTCTAAAAATACAAGGGAGACCAGGAAAGGCGCTTCCATGATGGCATCCCAGTAAATGATGCTTTTGAAAAGCTGCATTCGTCGCGGGGGAGACAGTTATACACATAAAGACATACTACAACCAATTTAAAGTTAGCTGGTAACAGGTTGAGGGGGATGCAAGAAAAAAAATAAGACCAGTATATATCAACTCAAAGGATAGGGCCTACAATAATTTATAATATCATGAATGCTAGAATTGCGGACTGCACAGACATAAACATCGAAAAAATCTGATACCAAAAGTAAGTGACACCGACTACAGTTGGCGAACCATCACAGGCTCAGAGCCCTTATTTATAACGTTAATAGTCAGGCTATTTCTATAAGTTTATCATTGTTACACTGTATTATATATATAAATACTTCTCACTGAGACAAAAAAGGAATATACAAAGGGTCCAGCATGCCGTACAATGTATATTACGAATTAACAGTTCGTGAACATATATATAGCAATTAGGTATTGGGCATATTGGGTTGTACTCGTTAACAAGAAGACATTGAGTATACCTGTATACTCTAAATCCTTTGTTGCTGTTGGTACTCTCTGTTATATTATTGCTTGATTTGTTTAAAATATCCGATATGCAAAAAACCCATGCATTTCTGAGAAAATACATGTATGTTTCACTCGTGTAGGCTAGTTGTGTAGTTTCTTTTTGGTCTGATGTTATGATGGTAGGTTACTGGTTGTAGGAGAAATATTCGGGTCAATTCTTTTTACCAGGTTATAGCAGAAGATTAATAATTAAAGGGTAAACTTACTGTGAATTTTTAAAGAGAGTGTGAGAGATGTAACAACTCGAATATATTATCTCATTGCTTTCTTCTGGAATTCTATAATTTTGGCTTAGACCCCATCATTTAAGACAAGAGGGCATTATGTGTTAAAACGGTGGTATACAATCCCTATAATATTTATAATTTCGAGTTTGAATACCATTTAAATGCTTGTGTATTGTTATTTGGGGCATATTAAATACCATGAATTTTGATTTTTAATGTTGATTGATATTTTGTTCAATTTTAACCAGTCTCCAACTGTTGTTAATACCAAATTAATTTTGTTGCAGTATCAGTTCCAAAAATACAAAAGATCTAATGTGGAGTATAAAGTCATGGCGTCAGCATAAATAATCATCTTAAACAGCTTACTGACATTACTTATCTCATTAATATATATGATGCATTGAAGTAGCATCATTATTAAAAGCATATTGGCTTCCATTTTGTATCAAATAGAAGCCAAGATGATAGAAAAATTATTGCATATTATTAAACAGTTGATTCGACTGAAGTCATAGTGATACCATAATGATTTTTTTTTAAGTAAAATAATGTGGTCGAGAGTGTCGAATGCCTTCGAGAGATCCGAGAAAATTGATATCGGTATTTTACTTTTGTCAAGGTCGTGTGTGATTCTGTCAATAACACCAATCGATGCTAATTCAGTGGAATGACCTGCCCTAAAACCATACTGACTGTCGTATAAAGGTTTATGTTGAGTTAAATAAGTACCCAATTGTTTCATTTTTTTAGATATAGATGGAAGGGGTGAGATCGGGCAATAGGTTAGTTTGATAAATCGTTCAATAATCCTTTCTTATTGATTGTTTGTGTGTGCCTGTTAAAAATCTTTGAAATTAATATTTAATGTCAAATCTGACACTGTAATCCTTTGTGCCCTTGTAATGTTCAAATCTAAGTCTGATGACCAGAGAATATCTTTTGCGATTGGCAGACATATTCAAATTGTAACAGCCTCTTTGTACAATCCATATAATATGAACATGGATTGGTATAAATTGCATGCTGATATTAAAAGCGCGCACGGTACCATAACCACGTAGCAACACTCATTTTAAAATTGTACTGATGTTTATGGAGATGCATGTTTTAATACTTTCACAAAAACCTGCCAGCAAGTCAAGACATCTGATAATTTTTCACGGGGCAGGAAAATGGTTAAATAGGTTCATGATAAATACCCAATTCACATAGATCTACATTTGTTTATTATACATACATATTTCTAAAAAGAATTGAACATAAAATACAATTTAGTTTAAAACATATTTTATTGACCGATTGAAACAATACAGGATTGTAATACATAGGCTTCGCTCGGAAAAAAAAGAAAGTGAGTGATGCTTGCGGAGTCATGGTGTGAGTACTATGAGTAGCCAGTGGGTGCAAATCTCGTTAACAGAGCTAGAAAGTGTCGTAAAGCAAATGCTTGGAATCATAACATTGGCAACATGACCTCATATTGCCAACATGACTTCATGTAGTCAGCATGACTTCATGTTGTCAACATGACCTCATGCCGTCAACACGACCTCATATTGCCAACATGACCTCACATTCTAGCAAACACAAGACAACGACCCACAGCCAGCCGGGTTCTAGACCGACGTTGAAGATGGTGGGTCAACTCTATGGCAGCATTGGGCCGATGTCCAGCGGGATAAGTGATGTCAATGTGACAGCGCTATATCCATGTGATAACATATAATAATCCCTTAATATATATAACATTAAATTTAGATGGAATTAGCGCCATGTCTGACACATCAGCGCCGTGGATAAAGAATCAAAACGACAATGTGTCAGACATGACAGTAACTTCCAAAAAATGGTTATTATGAGTCTTACTATTTCTTTGTTAGCAAAGCAAATCGTTTAGTGGCGGTGATAAAAGTATCTAGCAGGGATATCAATTGAAGGTCAAGAAGGCTGTCACGTGTACCATGGAGAAGCGTCTCTAAGTTGAAGTTTATATTTATTTGGGTTAAATTTTCTATTAAAACGACTCTGGGTAGATGGTATTGTGGACATTCGATAAAAAAATGGTTGGTTGTTTCGTTACGTCCACATGTACATAGGGGATTATCAATAATGTTCATTGTAAAAAGATGGTGGTTAAGTTCACTGCATTCCATTCTAATTCTGGCCAAGATAATATTAAGTTTCCTTTTGCCAATGTTATAGTATGATTTTGTATTGGGCTTGTTTCTTTTTAGTATTTGTTTTAGTGACTCTTTTGATGTCAAGTCTTTAATAGAATCGTCGAGATTGTTCCAGAATTGGATGGTGGCAGGAATATAAGATTTTCGAAAGGTTTCTGTACGAGTGTTGGTTTGGTTTATATTTGAGTTGTATCGTAGGTTGTATCTGCCTTGACTAGTTTCTTTAACTGTTTGGGGAATAATGGGTTTTAAATAAGAAGGAGTCTATCGTGAAGTATATCAGAATAAAGTATGATCATTTTGTTTTCGCGTCGGGACTGTAGACTTTCCCATGACAGTTCGGTGTAAATTTTAATAGATGATGTGCCACGTATAGCCCCTGATACTATTTTTCCTGCTCTCTTCTGAATTTTGTCAAAAAGTTCCAGATTTTCTTTAGTTGCATTTGAAAAAAGCTCGTTTGAGTATTCCAGGACGCTTCTGACAAAGGTAAAATAAAGAATTTCACAACTATTTCTACTGAGTTTGAAACTAAGTAAATTTAGGATATCCAAACGTTTATTGGGTTTAATTGATATTTCCTCAAAGTGTTTGTCCCATTTTAAATTTTGTTGAAGGGTAACACCTAAATGTTTGGAGTAGGGTATATTTTGTAATTCTTGGTTATACATCTTAAGGTTATTTGGGGGAGTAATATTTCTATAATTAACCACCATGCTGTTTGTTTTTAAAGCGCTGAAGCTGACAATCCATTGTTGCGCCCACGCCCATGCAAGTAATTCCTCCGTGATTCCCATATTTTTTAGCTTGAATAATAGCCCGGCGTGCCATACTTTGTCAAAAGCTTTGGAGATGTCACCAAACACCATCTGTACTTTTAATCCCTTATCGAAAGCTTCGGAGATGCTGTGGTACAAATGTACCAGATGGTGTGTGGTGCTACATCCCGGAAGAAATCCAGATTGAAATTTATATATTAGGTCGCTATCTCTGAAATAGTTATACATATGCTTCAAAATACACTTTTCCATTACTTTGCCTACAAAACTTAATAGGGAAACGGGGCGGTAATTATTGGGGGAGCTCTTATCGCCTTTTTTAAATATTGGGATTACATTTGCCTGTTTCCATGTATCGGGAAAGATTCCGTGCTGGAGGGATAAATTAAAAAGATTAGTTAAAGAATCATTCAGCTTCAAAACGCGCATGCCTGGGACGGTCAAGTGTAGGCCAACAGTAGCCTATTGAGTACAGATTGACGGCATTAATATAGCCACTGAACTGATTACAAGATACTACTCAAACGAGACATTGATCCAATGCTGTTTTAATGCTAGGCCAACGTCTGCGACGCTGGCCCAACATTGAACCAGCATTGAATAAATGTACAATGTGTGAGAGAAAGTCCTCCTGCCCAGCAAACACAAGACATTTGTATAACATTTATACAACGTCGGCCCAACGTCTTCGACGTTGGTCCAACATTGCATAAAGTCATACAAATGTTTTGTGTTTACTGGGCATGTCAATACAAGCTTGGGTCAAGCAGTTTCAACATCCCCTCAGTAATACAGTCAGTTTGTTTGCATGCAAGCGACCAAGTAGGGGTAAGGGCCAAGAGCTTTGAATTATAAACTCATAGATGTCGCTCAAGTATATATGAACTTGCTGTGATTTGAGAACTTGCTCTTAATGAGGCTTTGGGTATGAAACGCATATTTAGTATTATTATGGAATAGGGACTTGACCTACCCACGGGCACTATTGCCTTCTGGGGGACCCTTGTCCCGCGAATTTTGACAGTTGACTACACCTTTAACGGTTTTGATATTGTTTTGGCAGTTAGTTTTAAGACATGGGGACTAATGCCGTCAGGGCCAGGTGCTTTTGCTGGTTTAAGTGTAACTAGAATATCTTGCACTTCCTTCTCGCTGAGGCGTATTGATCTTAATCGACCTTCTGTGATGAATTCAGCAGCAGGCAGTGTTGTGTGCGAGTCGTCCACTGTGGAATGCGAAGCGAAGAAATTGCTAAGCGCACTTGCTTTGCTGATATTGTCATGAACAGCTTCACCTGATGGCAATAATAGAGCTGGCATGTTGTCGGATTTTGAGTTCCCAATATGTTGTTTAATTGTTTGCCACCACCCGCGACCACCGATATCTTCTAACTCTAAATTACTGATTTGTTTGTTTTCGTATGCTTCTTTGGACAAAGCCAAACAATGAACATATTCATTTCGAATTCTGCGATATTTTGACCATGCTTCGTTGGTGTTTTTTAATTTAGCGTGTCTAAATAGTCTGTCCCGCTGACGCCTTTTGGAGCGTAGAAGGTTGGTGTACCACGGTTGGTCGTCCTTTCGAATTGTTACAATTTTGTTAGGAATGAATTGCCTGGCCAGATTAACAAAAGATTGCGAAATGAGAGAGGTAATTTCGTTAACATTCTGCCGGTCTAGATGTGCTTGCCAATCGTGGTTTATGATAGCCGCGTTCAGCCCTTCCCAATCTGCTTCTCAGTACAGCCAGATGTGTCGCGATAAAGTGGTTTTGGGAGGGAGATCTATTGAGATATTGCAAGAAATTTGACAATGGTCGGTGGTCTCGAGGGGTGGGATAATACTCACGTTGCCGGCTCGAAGCGTAGGCGTGACAATGAATTGGTCTAGTATGGTGGCGGTATTAATTGTATATCTTGTTGGTTGGTCAATTAACATAAGCAACGAATTAGAATTGACAAAAAAGTGCAATTTAGTACCACTAGCAGTGTTCGGGTCGGCGTTAAAATCACCAGTTAAAATAATATTAATATATCCAGCTTGACGTATGGAATCATAGACATGTTGTAATTGATCCCAAAAAATAATACCAGAATTAGGGGGGCGGTAACACACACAAATAACAGTTTTTTTACGTTTAGTTGCCAACTCTATACAGAGTATTTCCAATGAGTTAATTTCAAATTCAGTTTTCCGCTTGGCAATAATATTTTCATTAACATACAAAGCTACGCCTCCCCAAGGTACGTCTCCTTGACCTCTGTCCTTTCTAAATATAGGTAGGTAGCCGTTGAGTGATAGATCTAGGGTTTTGTTGCATAATAAAGTTTCTGTTACAGCAACAAGGTCGAAGTGACCTTCGATTTCAGATTTTAAGGCGAGTAATTTTTCAGTGTTAAGGCCACGGATATTGCAGTGCCACAAAGATAAACATGTTGATTGCGGTCCAGGGTTAAGCTCAACATCACCACATAGTAGGATTAAATACATCACAAGCGTCATAACGGATAAAACAATGGATGTAACTAGAATAGAGGTAAATACAGATGATACAACATGAACCTTATACCTGTGTCTGTTAAATAGATCAATTCTAGCCCTGTACATTTCCAGATTCACCCCCATGACTCTCTAAGTGATATCACCGTACTCACACCACAACCCAAGCAAGCATCGGTGACAAAAATATTTGAATTGAAAAAAAAACATAATTTGAGAAAGAAACATAATAGTGTCAAAATACATAAATAAATACAATAATAATATAGAAATAATCCTCGGTGGCTATTGTTATGCTAAACAAATACAATTTAGTTCTCTATTCAGCATGAGTTGTATGTTTAATAACGATGTAGCTGTAGCAAAGACAAAATGTCTGACAGCATTGTGTCAATAACCACTACAATTATCAGATGATTGAAAGAAATAATAATATGCGGTGTGAGGAACGCTTGTTATGCCTACTTATATTCGTATGCCACTGTCTTGGTGAATGCCTTTAGGGCAGAAATAGCTTGCATTTTTCCATAGATGCAGATGACACATTCTTCCATTGATTAATTTAGCAACACAGCAAATGAAATGAAATGAATCGGGCTTTAGGCCACCTTTGTGCACATATAGGCTAAACTGGGCCAGGAAAACCTCCTGAGGATGGTGAGATGATTGAGATGACACTGTCCTCCAGACACAGGATTCGAAATTCGAGCCCTGGCGGTCTGAGGCCGAGCACGCTACCTCTCGGTCACGGAGGCTCCCCACAATACTAACTTTCACACGTGGATGGGGAAGAAACAATTTTGTTTCTTTCAAACCGCCGAGACCGGGAACCGAACCCCGGACTCTGGCGTGAAAGGCAGCGGTGCTAACCACTACCCTAGGGCCCCCGCCCAGCAACACAGCAACCTTATGACCAGCACATGGGTTGTCAAATAATACGATTTTGTAGCTGGAGCCGTTTAAAGGGACTGGCCCAGGCTAAAATCATCAAAAAATCGGTGATTTTATTTCGGGTTCTTAATATGACCATATGATGTAAACATGTACATAGACTAGAACTGCAAATTTTTATAATTTTTGTGCTGCGCACTCACCAGTTAGACTAGATATAGAGACGAAATTCCCGCATTTCTTATTTTTGACATGGTTGTCAATAATTACAAATCAGGAATTTCGTCTCTATATCTAGCCTAACTGGTGAATGTGCAGCACAAAAATTATAAAAATTTGCAGTTCTAGTCTATGTACATGCTTACATCATATGGTCATATTAAGAACCCGAAATAAAATCACCGATTTTTTGATGATTTTAGCCTGGGCCAGTCCCTTTAAACATACGGTTTGTCTAATGTTGACTTTGTGTTGCTGGGGCCGTATATATACAGTTTGTCAAATGTTAAGTTTGTGTAGCTGGAGCCGTATATATACGGTTTGTCAAATGTGAGGCTTGTGTAGCGGGGGCCGTATATATACGGTTTGTCAAATGTTAAGCTTGTGTAGCTGGGGCCGTATATATACAGTTTGTCAAATGTTAAGCTTGTGTAGCTGGGGCCGTATATATACGGTTTGTCAAATGTTAAGCTCGTGTAGCTGAGGCCGTATATATACAGTTTGTCAAATGTTAAGCTTGTGTGCAGCGGGTGCCGTATATATACAGTTTGTCAAATGTTAAGCTTGTGTAGCTAGGGCTTATATATACAGTTTGTCAAATGTTAAGCTTGTGTAGCTGTGGCCGTATATGTTAAGCTTGTACAGATGTGACAGTGTTATATACTTTTTCAGGCAAGTTTTAAATAATGTAAAATGAATTTAATAATGCATGTGATAATGATATGAATAAACTATAAAATCATATAATATGAAATGAATAACATATTTTGTGGTATTAGTTGATCAAATAATTTGAATAATTTAAATAATAAATAGGTGATCAATTAATTTAATTCGAAAGATGTCAATTTTGTATAAATATAAATATTCTTTGTCGTTTAAAGCTGGAAATCGCGTTATCAATTCCAGGTTTAAATGATTAGAAGCAGATAATGCATTATTTCCAGCACATCCATGTGACCTCTTGACAATAAGTCTTTGAAGCCATTATTTCCAGTACATCGGTGTGACGTCCTGCTAATGTGTCTCTGACCTCCTGACAATCTGTCTATGAAGCCAATATTCCCAGCACATCGGTATGACCTCGTGATAATGTGTCTATGAAGTAATTATTTTCAGCATTTTGGTTTGACGTCGTGATAATGTGTCTAAGACGGCGTTATTTCTAGCATATCGGTGTCTATAAAGTCATTATTTCCGGTGTGACCTCCTGATAATGTGTCTGTGATCTTGTGATAATGTGTCTATGAAGTGTATTTTCTCTCATCAAAAGCTGCTATTTCTGAGCACCTACATTATGATTGACGACAATACTACTGAAGCACAGCCCACAAGTCTCACATACTGGAGCCAGACAACACTGCAGTGTGGTACCCCACAGCTTCTGTAGACAACCACAGTTAATGGCCAGAAGCCGCAGACGAGGTGTGTAACACCAGATATGCTCAAACATCACACAGGCAAACTGACAGCCCCAGAATAAAGCAATGAAGCATCCACAGAATATAGTAAGACATCTATAGCAGCAGAGCTTCCCTCCACGAAAACACCTGTAGCTGAGGCTCCATACACAGTCATTACTGTGGGATCCCTCTGGCTCTGCCAGAACATCCTCAAAGGCCACCTGGTGAACACAGAAATAAACACAATAAACACCTGTAGCTGAGGCTCCATACACAGTCATTACTGTGGGATCCCTCTGGCTCTGCCAGAACATCTTCAAAGGCAACCTGATTAAAACAAACAAACATAGTAAACATCTGTAGCTGAGGGTCCATACACAGTCATTACTGTGAGATCCCTCTGGCTCTGCTAGAACATCCTCAAAAGCCACCTGGTGGAAAATAAATAAACACAATAAACACCTGTAGCTGAGGCTCCATACACAGTCATTACTGTGAGATCCCCCTGACTCTCCTAGAACATCTTCAAAGGCCACCTGGATAAAACAGAAATAAACACAATAAGCATCTGTAGCTGAGACTCCATACACAGTCATTACTGTGAGATCCGTCTGGGTCATCGTCATAACCAACCTGGTTAACACAAAAATAAGATATAAGAAATAAGAATGAGGCTAAAAAACACGGTTAACAAACAAATAAGGGATAAAAGTCAAGAGCCACCTGCAGTTCGTCAAGGGACAAACAAACACAAATAAGTTTTATCATATCGGTTTTATAATGTATTCAATTAGATGTTGATGCGAGCATGCAGTGACACTCATATTCAGATTCAGACTCATTTATTTTATGGAAATGAAATTTAAAACTACACGTGATCAGTAGACCTCCACTACATATTTCCCAATTGTGGAGGCCATCGCAAATAAAATCAGACATTAAACAATAAAATAATAATTGACAATTGTATTCGTTAGAGAAATCAATTTATATCTTTAATTTATATCTGTAAAATTGGATGAATATATCTAATCCAAAATATATTTTTTAAATGGTGTTAAATAGCTTGCTCAGTGTTTCTCACCCTTAAATGGTCGTTGACATTATGGGGATCTCTGTTGTCGAGGTCAAGTTCTTTCATTGGAATCATGACGAATCTAAGGTGGTGACGTGAACGGTTGTAAAATCAAGATCCGTGGTGAATATCTGTGTGGGATCAGCTTGCTTCAACCAGATATAAATAAAATAGAATAATAAAGTAAAATATCGTATTTCTCTTCAAAATAAAATATACATGACATGATACTAAAACACATCCTCGTATTGCTATTTTAAAGCCAATAACCCCATATAAGGAAACAATTATGCCCCATCTTGTGGCAACTTTGATTTATTTGTCACAAATTTATTCATACTACATAAGGGGTGATAGATCCCCTTTAATATGGAAAGCACCTAAAAACTAGCAGAATTGGAAACAAATTGTAAAAATTCTACTTACTTAAGCATGTAAATACGAGATTTGCACGAACACGTAAGTAAAATAATTATTTTTCGTACATTCCCAATAGTATAATTAGTTTGATTTATTAAATCACCACTTCCTCAAAGCAAAAATATATACACATCACTGTAATGTATTTATACGTTTGTGTGAATTAAACATTTACAACATGTAACATTTTCCCAACTGTTTAAATACCGTTTAAGTACAGCATATTTAAAGTTCGTAGTTTCAGTAATAAATAATATCCATTTTGAATCCATCTAAAACTCATTTTCTAACAAGTTCAAACTGCAGCAACTGCTTACTTTTCAAGTAAACAGTTACTGTTGTTTAGACCTACATTTACACAGGAGCGTAATCGTCATTGAATAATTATACATTAACACTAGACTCACCTTTATCTATATCACCCAGTCAAGTATGTGTCAGAATTAAAGTAAAATATAAAATGCACCTCTGATAATGTAATTCATTGTGTTGTTTGTTTATCATGGTAAACTATACAGTTATTTGTAGCTGTTTACTGAGATCCAGTCTTCATTGCGGGGTCAACTGACGGCTGGGACCAATTAGTCAGGTCAGGTTACCAGGCCAGGTTACCACGTGATACTGTTTTCAGGTATGGTTTGTATCAGTCATTACGTTCACTGTCTGCCACCAGATAGACCTGTAAACACAACATATTCACCCAAGGCTGGTTCAAAGTTGCAGAGACGGATCCAGAATTCGAAAAAGGAGGGGGTGCAGGGGGTTCGGGAGCTCCCCCCCCCCAAGATTTTTTTGGCCAATTTAGGGGACTTTTTATAGAATTTGACGCAAAAAAATCCGCGCCTGAGTTGGGCCAGCGGCGCAAATGGTGGCCCAACAATGAACCAGCTTTGGATGAGTGTGTCGTGTTGTGTTTTCTAGCACCAGACGTTGACCCAATTCTGGCTAAATATTTGGTCAGCATTGCAGACGGTGGGCCTCCATTGAGCCGACTTTGATTGAATGTCGCTACTGCGTGTGCTAGCATGAAACTAGCACTTTGACGATTTTTGTAGTTCTTTATTATTTAATATTGCCATTAAAAAACATGTTGAGCTAAGCATGATTCAAGATCTGAAAAATTAACGATTTATGTAAACTTAAATTCAAAACTGGAAAAGGAGTTCCCGAGCTCCCGAGGACCGGCTTTAGTCCGTTTAAGTGCTTTAAACAAAAAAATGGCCTGATATTTTGTAAACATAGCTGGATTGGTTTTCCTCATGGGCCAGAGTCCTAAATGACCAGGATATAATTATTGAAAGACCAAGGATACAAGTATGTATATCTTCAACGTGTAGGCCTATCCCTTCCACCACCATCGCTGGTCAATGTACGCGTCTATACAATGAACCTGGTACACACAATGTAGGCATACCCACCCAGTACATGTACAATGTTGGACCAGCGTCGCAGCCCATTGCTGGTTCAATGGCGGTCAATCGTATTCGACGCTGGCCCACCATTGAAACAGAATTGGGTTATTGTCCCTTGTTTGCTCTGACTGCCATACGGGTATGACGCTTTATCCCCCGAAAGGCCACTACCCGGATAACACGATACATTGGCCCAATTGTGAAATAATGTTGGGCCACCGTCTGCGACGCTGGACCAACATAATTCCAACCAAAACCCTTAAAGCTCTTAACTACGAATAATTATACTCGTAAATATTTTTGTTCTGATGACTTTTTAAACACGAACGTACTTAACCCAGGGACTTCAAACGTTACATTGCACATGTTCATGAGGACTGGTGTACAGAAATGTGAACTGTTTCCCACACACAGCACCCCTCTACCCATAGGAAAATGAAATGAATCGGGCTTTAGGCCACCTTTGTGTACATATAGGCTAAACTGAGCTAGGGGAACCTCCTGAGGATGGTGAGATGATTGAGATGACACGGTCCTCCAGACACAGGATTCGAAATTCGAGCCCCGGCGGTCTGAGGCCGAACACGCTCTCGAACACCTCTCGGTCACGGAGGCTCCCCACAATACTAACTTTCACACGTGGATGGAGAAGAAACATTTTTTTGTTTCTTTCAAACCGCCGAGACCGGGAACCGAACACCGAACTCTGGCGTGAAAGGCAGCGGTGCTAACCACTACCCTAGGGCCCCCGCCCCCTCTACCCCTAGGACACAGACTCAGGCAAAATAAACTTAGTAGGATACCGGCATGAGGCCGGTCCCAAATAAAGATATTTCCGGTCCAAGAGGCGCTGAATTAACCCTTTACCTACTACGCTATTAACCCTTTACATGCTAAGCTAGCTTATTTAAATTTTCCACCCACTTGCAGTTGTGTCGCGCTACCGCGACCCACAACTGCAAGTGGGTGAAAACTGAAAATTATTTATATTTATTTTCTGAGACCATAAATTTGCAAGTCTTGATGTTTACACATTCCATCCCACATAACAATGCTTCGATCCGGTAATCAAATGGATTTAAAAAGATTATGGTCGTGCTTAGCCCTTACAGCGCGAGGATTGAATTTAAAATCTGACGTCTGCAGACGTCAGATTCTGAAGTCCAAAATTGATCCCCGCACTGAAAGAATAAAATATTTATAAAGACCGTAAATCCATAACATTGAAAGAAGTTACTAAGACATTTAAAATTATTTAATTATTTCAAATTAAAAAAAATTTCTATCGTCCCCATGGTTTATACAAAAATATTTCAGGGCTGTAAAGGTTAGACGTGTAAGCGTACGAATTATCAGTCTGATTGCAGGAATACCATCAGTCAATTTGTATCCACGTGTGAAATAAAAATACCGTGCAAGCACTCAAATACCCCTCGGCTCATGCAGTGACTTTCTATATGCCAGGTTTCAAGGAAATTAATTGAAAATAAAAACGATTTAGTAAAATTGATAAAACCAAAATGGCCGCCGCAGCCTCGTTTTCGGTCTCACATGAAAACGGACAATACTAATAGACTCGCAGACCCAGAAAACCTATATATATACCAGGTTTCGAGGAAATTCTGAAAAAAAAGTTTTAAAAAAATTAGTCGCCAGGTAGCGGCCATTTTGATTATCGGTGGAAAGCTGAAATTCTAATCAGGTCATCTCCATACTCATGAGTAACTTCACATGAAAAATTGGAGAGATCCAATAATTATTTTTCAAGTTATCGAGTTAACAAAGAATTAATAAATTAAAAAATAAAGATGGCCGCCATAGCCTTGTTTTCAGTCGCACACTAAAACGGACAATGCCAATAGACTCGCAGACCCCAAAAATCTATATATACCAGGTTTCGAGGGAAATCTGAAAAAAAAGTAAAAAAAAAAAATTAATCGCCAGGTGGCGGCCATTTTGATTTTCGGTTGAAAGCTGAAAATCTAATCAGGTCATCTTCATACTCATGGGCAACATCACATAAAAAATTGGAAAGATTCAATATTTATTTTTCAAGTTATCGCGTTACCAAGGAATTTTGTAATTAAAAAAATAAAGATGGCCGCCATAGCCTCGTTTTCGGTTGCACGCGAAAACGGATAATGCCAACAGACTCGCAGACCCTGAAAACCTATATATACCAGGTTTCAAGGAAATTATGAAAAAAAAAAATTAAGTCGAAAATAAAAATTTAGTCGCCAGGTGGCGGCCATTTTGATTATCGGTGGAAAGCTGAAAATCTAATCAGGTGATCTCCATACTCATGGGTAACTTCACGTAAAAAATTGGAGAGATGCAATAATTATTTTTCAAGTTATCGCGTTAACATTTTTTTTTTTTTAATCTTAGACCTTTTAATCTGTTGCACCATGTTGGTGTAGTAGCCAAAAGAGTGTGTGCGGCGGCGGCGCACGAAGGGGACGACAATACCCCGAGGGGTAAAAAACACTTTAATCCCATGTCTGAGTAAAATATTTATTAAAGTACAACTTTAATCATGATAACATGTATAAAATATTCAATAGGATATACAGATATTTAAATATAAAAATAAGACAATAAAAATAAGACCCTTGAGTATTATTGTATATGTTAAAAAACATGGAGAATATAATTATATACATGTATATATTATAAACAAACATATTCCGTGTGATGTGTTTCATGTGATAACATTAGATATAGGCCTATTATAAATAGGGCCTATGGACCATACATAACTTGTAGCTCTTACGGCGATGCAACCTAATCGTACATCCAGTTTGTAAAGGGTTACTCCTTTGGGATTTGTGTGTCTAAATGTCGGTATACATTTTCCTAGGATATTTATTCTTTGAGATATGTTTTTTTACACGTTTTGTATATGCTGTATTATTATTCAGGTGAACATGGGGAATGGGTGAAACTTCAAAATCTCACATTCTGCGCTGTGGTTTTCACAATGAGACGTATATCGGTATCAGCCCATATCGTACGCTAGCTATAGATTGAGCACAATGTAAGGTAGTCTAGTATATGTGTGACTTGATCGTGTTAGAAAATACAAAAAAAAGGAACTTTTGAAACGTCAGAGCCAAAGTGTTTAGAAGTACATTTTAGCTGCGAAATGATGATTTATGCATTTAGGTTATTTTTTGTTTTACAAATTTGAAAATGGAATTAAATTTCAAATGTATTATTATGATAGATCCACATTCAGAATACCCAGAGAACTTGCGTTTCAAATTTTGGCCCGATACCTTTGAAAAAATTGAATCTTCCTTAAAATCTTGAAAGTAATAGAGCTAGATTCAGGGACTATGAGTCGGATAACATTTGATCGAAACACTGAAATTATACCATATTCATACATTTCAGTTGCTAATCAATAAAAAGCAAGACATGATCAGGATGCGTACAACTTACATAGTAACCCTTTCAGCTCGGGGACCGTTCATGCGTCAGAATCTGACGTCTGTAGACGTCAGATTCTGACTTTTAATAATTAAAATATTTATAATGGCCGTAGACCCATAACATTGGTATTAATCCTGGAGCCAAGGGGTGTTTGCGTACAAAAATGGACCCGAAATCACCCACCTGTATTCGATAGTACACCACCTGGGACACCTTTTTAGCGAGGGTGGACATTCTGAAACCCGGCAGTAAGTGAAATATTCCATATTTTTCATAATCATAATTGAATAATCTATTGAATAACTCACTTACTGCCGGGTTTCAGAATGTCCACCCTCGCTAAAAATGTGCATCTGGTGGTCTACTAACAAAAATAGTTGAGAGATACCAGAGCCATTTTTGTACGCAAACACCCTTTGGCTCCTTGACTATATTCAAATGAAGCAGAAACAGCTAACTAAGACATTTATGATTACTTTAAATTGTAAAAAACACTTTGGTCTCCATGGTTTATACAAAAATATGTCACCGCTTTAAAGGTTAAATATCACAGACGCCGAGATACAAGAAATATGCCCCAATTTCAAATCTGAGACACATTTGCAGTGGGTACTGATATGATTGTGATAATGAGAATTATTGAATAAACTGAGTATTTTCACAAAATGCCGATAGAATAAAATACGGGTAAAGTTCCACATGATGGCCAGTGCGAATGTTACATGGGCCCGTATTCTGGTACTAGTTAGGATATATAATAGGCTTCGAATCGGTCGATATATCGCAACGTGTACGATATATCGTAACATGTACGATAATACGGGACCAGGTGAACTAAACCATCCAGTGCCATAACGTCCATTCTGGAAGTCATGCTGTTGGCTTTCAGTACGATAGGAAACAGATGAAGAAATCGGCCCATTTCGCATTCATTCTGTTAGTTGGTTTTCACCTCAAGACGTATAGTTGGCCTACATTAGTATGTAGCGAGAAAGCTTCATGTATTTTCTGTATAGGATACAACCCGAGGCTTTTTTACAGCTAAGAAATACATCTGACCATAATGAGAATCCCTCATAATTAACAGATTGGTCACACCTGACTGATTATAGTACTATTGCCTACCATGATGATTGGCATGTACTAGGTCAACAATAACTCTCCATTCCTGGCTTAGAATGTCGTGGTCGGAATAAGAAAATAATGTAGTCAGGGTTTCCGCCAGGGGGGGGGGGGGGGTCCGGACGCCCCCTCTCAGCACCACTTTGTTGCTAAAGAAAATGAAAATATATTCAAGATTTTGCTGTCATTTTGGTTAAAATAGACCATTTTAAGCACTCAAATTTGAAGCTCTGCATTTTTTCTCCTGGGGGAGGACCCCCACCCCTTTTGGACCCTACCCCCACTCAAACATTCCTGGCGGAAATCCTGGACTATGTGTTTTAATTCATGAAATTAAACAAATCTAGAGCCACATAGGATGCATAGTATAGTAAATATGATGACATGAGATGGGTTCAGGTTGTGGCCTTCACATGTCAGTTGTCTTCTAGGTGTAGTTGTTGGTTCCGTGGTCTCCCCTGCCAGACCAGTCATAGTGTTGTTCTCCGGGCCTTGTGTTGTCATCTCACTTTCTGAGATAAATTGAATTCTTCCTTCTAAACCCTGAACGACTGGTGATCTGCGGACGATGTAAGCCTCCAAGCAGTCTATGTCCAGAGAACCTTAATAAAATAAATTATGTTTGGTTACATGATGTATTCAGTTAATGCAAGCTATATGACGAGACAACAGTCCACATTCAAGGAACCTGAATAATATATATTCCAACTTGTTGCATGATATATTTAGTTAACGCCAGAGTTTTTAGATTATAGTTGATCATGATAAAATAAATAGCACAAATAATTCAGATCATATAGACGGTACACAATATTTATTATAGACCACTCCCGCATGCGGAATAATGTATTATAGTTTTTCAGCATATGCTTTTGATTATGAGTATTTTTTTTGCCTGGATTATTATTTCATCAGAAAAAGTGAAGATATAAAGAAAATTAAAAGATTTTATTCCTTACCTGAAAAAATATTCATGCAAAGTCTACTTTTATTACATGTTTTGAAATAGCATTTCTTAAATTGTTGATCCAGTTAAAGTTGATATTGTGTAGAGCCCTAAACATGTTAAAGGGCAGCGTCATATAATTGACTTTTTCACCCATTTGAAGTTGTGGCACGGTACTGCGACCCACAACTTCACGTTGGTAAAAATCACTCATATAAGTATAATTTGAAACAAATCAATGGGTAATTATTCAAATGTATTTCCTCACCTAAATAAACCATTTCCTCAGCAGCTGTCATATTATATCCGTCTCCGCCTTTGGCCAGAAAGTCTAAAGTTAGAAATGTGTACACAACATCTTCCTGTAGATCTATATACTCAGGAAACGGACAATCTGTACACAACACTTGTACAGAGTGTACACGATGATTATTAGGTTTGTATAGATTGTATACGACTCGTAAACCTGAAACAAATCAACCGGTTATATTATTCATACCTAACTTTAGTTGTTTTTTAAAAACTGTGCACCTCATTAAGATGGCGTCCAAACTATTTCGCTAAAATTGTCCCTAACGATTTGAGGACTGACAGCAGGTCATTTTATAGCAGAAGTGCTAATAATAATAATAATAATAATAATAATAATAATAATAATAACAATAATGTTTATTGACGTACTCGAAGTAAATGAAATGAAATGAATCGGGCTTTAGGCCACCTTTGTGCACATATAGGCTAAACTGGGTCAGGAGAACCTCCTGAGAAGGGTGAGATGATTGAGATGACACTGTTCTCCAGACACAGGATTCGAAATTCGAGCCCTGGCGGTCTGAGGCCGAGCACGCTACTCTCGGTCACGGAGGCTCCCCACAATACTGACTTTCACACGTGGATGGGGAAGAAACATTTTTGTTTCTTTCAAACCGCCGAGACCGAGAACTGAACTCTGGCGTGAAAGGCAGCGGTGCTAACCACTACCCTAGGGCTCCCGCCCCGTACTCGAAGTACAAAAAACATATCATAAATACAGAAAAACATAGCACAAAACACAAATGCAAATGATACCGAAATAAGGTTATATATATAATAACTAGTGCATTAATGGCAACACAATATATATGTGGACGCGCATATAATGGGGTACACAGTACTCAAACAGTGAACTTGTTATATTAATATATTAACTAGATCTTATATTTGCATAGCAAATTGAAAGTCTCCACCTTCCACAACTAAAAGTTTATTTCCAATGCAGTAACTATGGGGCTATATAACAAAAGTGCCATGGCAGCCATCTTGGATATGCAAATTAGCAAATTTTCAAACTCGCACAGAACAATCCAACAAAGAGGGTTCAGAAACAGAAAAAAATCGCGAAAATCACATGAATATTGATGACTGCAGAGCGTTTAAGTCGATCTTGAATATGCAAATTAGTCCATAGCGGTCATCTTGGATATGCAAATTAGCTGATTTTCGAACTTGAGTAGGATAATCCGTCACAGGGTGTTCAGAGAGCGTTCACGTCGATCTTGAATATGCAAATTAGCCCATGGCTGCCATCTTGGATATGCAAGTTAGCTGATTTCCGAACTTAAATAGGATAATCCATGAGAGGGTGTTCAGAAAAAAAGTTGTGAAGATGGGATAAAAATTGGTCACTGGAGAGCGTTCACGTCGTCAAATTGTTGAATAATATTAATAATAATAACAATAGACAGCAGTAAAACAATAAGTCTCCACCACATAGTTGGTGGCGATTTAAATCATTATATCTGGATATAATAATAGCTTGTACGTGCTTGGCGGGGGATGTGCTAAAATAGTGTGAACCACGGGATGATAATAAACCCAGAAAGCATCGCGCTTCCTACAGAAATAGTAAGAATAAACGCCACGTGGTGAATTATATAAACTAAACAGTCACTGGAGTGGACAAACACGATTACACAGTTTCAGTGCTGTGACCGACTTTAGACGTCGGCTTATGACGTCTAAAATTCGATCCCCACGCTAAGAGTAAAAAGATGTACAATGGCTGTAGTAGACCCATAACATACAGCACAGTGTACATTAAACTTCCCCAGAAAAAAATTATAAAGAGGTAAAAAGATTTTATTTCTTTTTCGAAATAAAACGAAAATGATTTTTCTTTTCTCCAAAAATATTTTAGTTTTTTTTCGTTTTTAAGAAAATAATTTTCGTTGTTGATAACGAAAATAAAAATAATTCTTTAATATTTTTTCTAAGAAAAGGATTTTCGTTGTTGGTAACAGAAAGAAAGAAAAAAGTGAGAACACAGCCGGAAGATACAAATATGCAGCAACCGCTAAACGACCGCCACGGGCCAACTGGTCACACATATTCATCCCCATCTGTGTAGGTCATAGGGATCAACAATACTTTCTATCTGGTCCGAGAGTGAAATCATTGAAGATCATCCATTTGGCTTGTTTTACACTGAAAAAGATTACATCTGTGTAAAGGATACACCCTTATTTTATTCAAATAAATGACACGCTGTCGCACAAACAGACTTGTCTGATCATTTTTGTAGGATGATTGACGTGTAAACAAAAAAAGACGAAAATTCGTGAAAATGACAAATTGTGCAACTAAGAATTTTCAAAAGCGGAAATTCGCGAAAAGGAAAGTAAATCGTCACAAAAAAAATCGTCAAAAAGAAAATTCGTCGGGATTCTATGGTTTATATAAAATAATTCAGCTTTGTAAGTGTTCAATGGATTTCATGGTAATGTCGATTACGTTGATTATAAGTGAAGCTATCATGCGATTATGTGTATTTTTTAATGTATAATGCATATAATTATTTCCATAAGTATAGTACAACCATTGAAAGTATAACAATATACTCATATTTAAAAATAACATATTTTTGTGTATATAGGCCTACTGTATACATATATTTTAATACTAGTAGATATTTGTAATCAATACATACTAGATGATATTCATGATATCAAAGTTATGATACATAAATCATATAATTACAATATGTAATAGAATGTGTTTATGATACATACCATTTACTACAAATCTATGTAGAGAATAATATAAATGAATAATTAATAACGAAACAAAGAAATCACCTGAGAATTGTGGGAATTTTCCATGTGGGTCCACAATAATAAGGAAACAAAGAAATCACCTGAGAATTGTAGGAATTTCCCATGCGGGTCCACAATAATAAGGAAACAAAGAAATCACCTGAGAATTGTAGGAATTGTCCATGCGGGTCCACAATAATAAGGAAACAAAGAAATCACCTGATAATTGTAGGAATTGTCCATGCGGGTCCACAATAATAAGTAAACAAAGAAATCACCTGATAATTGTAGGAATTTTCCATGCGGGTCCACAATAATTTCGAAACAAAGAAATTAGCTGAGAATTGTAGGAATTCTCCATGCGGGTCCACAATAATAACGAAACAAAGAAATCACATGAGAATTGTAGGAATTCTCCATGCGGGTCCACAATAATAACAAAACAAAGAAATCACCTGAGAATTGTAGGAATTGTCCATGCGGGTCCACAATTATAACGAAACAAAGAAATCAACTGAGAATCGTGGGAATTTTCCATGCGGGTCCACAATAATAACGAAACAAAGAAATCACCTGAGAATTGTAGGAATTTTCCATGCGGGTCCACGGCGTGGTAGTCCTCTACGCTACGCTCCAGTAGCCCCAGTAAGTACCTGCCTTGCATCCTGACGAGCATAACCTGTCCTGAGAACGGCAGCACCTCCAACACGTTGGCACGTGATATGTCACCTACAACAACAATATATATATATATATATATATATATATATATATATATATATATATATATATATATATATATATATATATATATATATATATATATATATATATATATATATATATATATATATATATATATATATATATATATATATATAATATATATATATATATATATATATATATATATATATATATATATATATATATATATATATATATATTATATATATATATATATATATATATATATATATATATATTATATATATATATATATATATATATATATATATATATATATATATATATATATATATATATATATATATATATATATATATATATATATATATATATATATATATATATATATATATATATATATATATATATATATATATATATAT
>OZ024911.1:9742635-10110171 GCA_964017125.1 Flabesymbios commensalis | reverse complement strand
GACTTAAAGCGCTGAAATATTTTTGCATAAACCAAGAGACAAAAAGTGTTTTTTTCAATTTGAACTCATCATAAATGTCTTACTTAGCTTTTTCCGCTTCATTTGAATACCTATGCCATCTTACAGCATGGGGATCGACTTTAGACGTCAAAATCTGACGTCTACAGACATCAGATTCTGACGTCTAAAGACGGTCCCCGGGCTGTGAGGGTTAAATCGCGATAGGTCACATCAAACAAGTTAACACATCCAACACGTTATGTCGCGATAAGTCACCTAAAACAAAAATACACCACCAAAACCTTATGCTGCGATATGTCGCCTAAAACAAAAAGATCGGGAGCGCCTCCAGCATGTAGGCCGCAAAATGTGTCCTGCAACATTCAAGTATGTTAAGCATTGCGGTCTATTTGGCATCTACAAGTTTATTCTGTCCATGACCCTTTGTATTTTTGCATTCTTATATAATTTTTCTTCTAGTGACATGCTTTAAATGTAGCCGTATTTTTTATGTGTCCCTGTTGGCTCGTTTGGTCCTTTTCAATGTATCTATTTAATTTCTACACACTTACATCACGTGCTTTGTGCGCCTTTTCAGTTTGTTTGTCTGTTATAATGGGAGGGATTTCAACCTTGCTGGGTGGAATAGTGCGTATAAATAAATAGATCATCATGACCACAGTGTATAATTGAGAATGCTGGAGACAGACAACTATTATCTGTGTTTGCTTAACTACTACTTGGTGATTGATTTGGCAGTTTATTCTGTACTAAATGACAGTTGGACATATTTTGCATATCTATGTGCTATTTCTGCTTTTAAAAATAACATCCCTTGGCCATAACACTTTAAACTGAACTAGGCCTATATGTATTTCTAATATTGTAGCTATGGTGTGGTGCCATGCTATCGAAAGCTACAGACTGCTACCGCACTCCTGAAGAAATATGGCAGACATTTCCGGTTTAAAATTCAGGTTGATAAATCTTATTGCACAAATTATTTTCAATCTAAGAAATATATTTCGAAGTGCGCCTATGGGAACATTCACTATGTAATATATTAGATAAATATTTTGTTGTAATTGATCTTGGATTGTTCAGAATACATCTAAGGCCCGATCTGTCACTGACTGATTATCTTGGGAAGTTATGACTTCCCTTATAATATTAGTATCAATTGACTAAGTGGAGGTATTGGGAATCATGCATATTTGAAGTTTAATATAATATTTTTCAAATGCATACGGATCGTTGAAACGGAGATCGCATTTGCTTTTTGATGATATTTATCATTGGCAATCGGGTGATGCAGTTGGAGACAAGTTTCGTACAAGAGAAGTTTTCAATTCATACACAAAACACTTGTTATTTCTGCAGTGTGGGCAGTAGAACTTGCCGGTATTAAGCATATAAAGAGAAGAGTGTTGCCCGTTTACCAAAGGATTGATTCTGCATATACATATTTTTTTTTAAATGACAGCTTATCAGAACTGTGGAACCACATTAGTGTATTATTCCAAGGGTACCTTCCGTTCTGTTTTGTGATACTCAAAATATATCACTATATTCCTTTGCAATCATCTAGACTAATTTCTCAAAATCCAAGGGGTGGGACTACACAACATATTTTTTCCCCATTTCCAAAGAGGTAAAACTCTCACCTCAGTAGTGTATATATTAATGTTTTTTTGGGATATAATTTTTAGTCTATCCTATTAGTCTATTCAAGTATGTTAACCCTTAAAGCGCTGAATTAATTTGTAAAAAACATCGCAACCAATTAGATTTTTTTCAATTTGAAATCATCATAATTGTCCTATTCAGCTCTTTCTGATTCATTTGAATACCTATGTTATGGGTCTACGGCCATTAGAAATATTTTTTCTCTTACAGTGCGGGTATCGACTTTAGACGTCAGAATCTGACGTTTATAGACGTCAGATTCTGACGACTAAAGTCGATCCCCGCGCTATAAGGGTTGAGCTTTGCGGTCTATTTGACATCTAGAAGTTGATTCTGTCCAGGGCCTTTTGTATTTTTGCATTCTTATATAATTTCCTTTCTAGTGCCATGTGTGATGACCGGAAATGTCCCATGTGGCAATGCTTGGATCAGGAATATTTGTGAAACTGTAACCTACCAGCCGGAAATGTCGTTCTGATTCCTCCACTATTCCATATGGCCATGGCAACGTGACTCCAGACATCGGGGGATGCCGGGGGCCGCAGGTGGTAAGACAAGATAGCGTCTGTGACGAAATTACCTGGTAAATAAACAGATAGTGATGAGACAAATTGGCGTCTGTGACGAAAGTATCTGGTAAGTAAACATATATAACCTGGTAATTAAGCTATTAAAGGTAGCAGACGGAGAAGAAATGTTTATTTAACCATGAAAATAAGTAAGTATAAGATGAATAAAACAATATTTTACAAGGTGGTTTGGGAGACCTCTATTAAGACTACCAGATTAATGTGCATTTCAGGTTGCTGCTCCAGAACTGTGGAATAAGCTACCGGCCAAGGTCCGCATATCAACATCACTTGCACCATAAAGGACTCAATTCAGGACTCATTTATTCATCAATTACTACGAATGCAAAAAACTTTTAATAAAATCCAACATACACAAATAAACATTTTAACGGCTCTTAAAAGTTATGACTGTGACGCGTCTTGATCTGCATAGATATTTTTATTAATATTTTTTTTATTTAGCTTTTGACCAATACATATATATATTTAAAAAACAGATACAAAAAAATATATATATATGTAAATTATAAAAATATTACATTCCATATCTGCAGGATACCACATTATAGAAAATATTTTGACATGGAGGCCACGTGTGGCTAGTGAATAGTTTGATAGTAATGTACAACAAAGTGGCCAGTAACTGGCCACCTAGTTCACCAATGAACTAGCTCACCAACTAACTTAACTACTAACCAACCAACTTAACTACGAAACTAGCATAGTAACTAACTAACTGACTGATGTTGATTGAGGTAATCAGTACAATATTACATTCCATCAGTCTACAGTGGGCTGTGCAAACTTCTAATAGAGAGAAGTAGTGTAGTCCAGCGCATTTATGATTTGAGGTGAAACAACTTGCAACGGAAGATATTTTTGCATTTTTGAATTTAGTATTGTATCCAGAATTGCAGAAAAAAGCCCCAAGACGTAAACATTCAGATGACTGTTTTATAGCCATTTGTTTAAAATGGCGCCCAGAATAGATATATATATATATCTTACCCATGTTACACTCCATCACTCTACAGTGATCTCTACTGCCTTCTAGTAAAACATAAGACTCCCCAACCAGCTGTTGACTCAGGTTCACCAGCGGTAAAGACCACTCAACAACGTCCTCCAAAATAGCTGCATCTGAATGGAGAAATGAATGGAGAATATAAAATTGAAATATTTACCTTTGCAGTGCACAGTACCATAGGCAACACTGTATATAACAGGCATTTGAACAGATTTGAGCAATCAATTGCAATGTAATTGGGACAGTTCTTTTTGTTACCTAGCGAACTCGGAAAGTTGAATCATTTGAGCCGTTTGAGCACTAAGCACGACTATAATCGTTTTTAACCCTTAAAGTGCGGGAATCGACTTTAGAATCTGACGTATGTAAACGTCAGATTCTGACGACTAAAGGCTCCCCGCACTGTAAGAGTAAAAATATTTCTAATGGCCGTAGACCCATAACATAGGTATTCAAATGAATCGGAAAAAGATAACTAAGACAGTTATGATGATTTCAAATTGAAAAAACAGCCCTTTGGTCTCCAAGGTTTTCATTAAAAAATGCAGCGCTTTAATGGTTAACCCTATTTATATGGTTATTCTGTGAATTATTCAATGTTGAGATGACCAAGGAGATTTAACACATATCTGGCACATTTGTAGCAGGTATTAGTTTCATACTTTACAAATGATATTATGTCATATATTTCACATATTGTCATATATTTGACACACATGTATGTATACGGCATGATCACTAAATCATTCAGGGGACCCACTAAGAATCTTAAAATTAAGATCATCTTAACTTTCTCTTATTTGCATTAGAAAAGTTAAGATCATCCAAACTTTTCTAATGCAAATAAGAAAAAGTTAAGATGATCTTAATTTTAAGATGTTTAGTGGGATGGTCCCCTGATCCCACTAAAATGAAATGTAATATTTTGTATTCAAACGTGTCCTCACCTCTAGGAACAGATCCATTCAGCAGGATTGGGTTTCCTCCCCAATTTGTAATGTCACCTTCAGTGTTGAAGGTTACGTCAAGGTTACCCAGATATTTTCCATGTGTGTAGGCCTGAACTACTGGGACGGATTTACCTGATGGTGACTCAACAACAGTAGGGTAATCCCCTTCTACATCCTCACTGTCAGGAGCTGCCCCTGTCAGAAAAATAATATAATAATGACGTCATTAGACAGGGTTATCCCCTTCTACATCCTCACTGTCAGGGGCTGTCCCTGTAAGGAAAAATATAATAATGACGTCATCAGAAGAGGGTAATCCACATCCTCCATGGCAGGGGTTGCCCTGTAAGAAAAAAAGTAATGACGTCATTACAACAAGGTAATCCCCCTCCACATCCTCTCTGTCAGGGGCTGGAGCTCATCCCAATAAGAATCACAAAATTGAGATTATCTTAACTTTCTCTTCTTTCTAAGGGTTTTAACTGACTTAAAGCACATCCGACCATAATGAGGATCCTTCATAATCAACAGCTCGGTCACACCTGACTGATTATAATACCATAGGATAGGCCTACCATGATAATTTGTCTGTCACTTGATTAACAATAGCACTCCATTCCCGGCTTAGAATGTAGTGGTCGGATCAAGAAAATAATGTAGTGGTGTATAGTAAGATAGCTTACGAAGATAGCTTAAGTTTATCAAGAGCAGTGATAAATACCTTTTTTATATTAGCTGAAACAATATGTCATAAACACGGCTAAAATGTGTCGTGCTGACCTGTGTAGAAGAACGTGTTGCTGTGACCTCCCACCACCACATCCACGCCCTCCACCTGTCTCCCTATCATCAGATCCATCTTAATGCCAGCATGTCCAAGGGCTATGATCTTATTAACACCACTGGCATTCAGCTTAGTCACCTCAACTTTCAGAGCTTCTATTTCATCTGTAAAGGTCACTTTGCCTATCTTATCTGAAAAATCCATGTATTAATATCACGTATCTTATAAAATGTCAATGTCGTTATACATCTTATAAGGCTCATGTGTTATATTATAATATCATGCGAAATAAGTCTATGTAAAAGGTTGTTTTTTAAAATAAAATATTTCATGTATATACCTCTTATTTCCTACATAATAAATACCTGCCAAATAAACTTTTTGTAATTAGTATTTTCACCAAGGAGGAGGAGTAAATCTTTTATTTTTAGTGCAAGCACAAAAGTGCGTACTGCAACGTAATACACACATACCACAATCATTCCCAGATTCTAAAAGTGAAATATGTCATCAATCTGTGACAATTAGAGAGTATGCGACGTATTTGCAAATACAAGCACTTTTCAGTCACTTGAAGCTGTGGATCGCGGTAGCGAGACACAGCTTGAAGTGACTGAAAATGGAAATTCATTTGTTCAGAGATATACAACCTTAAATACATTAAAGCAATTAACGTTCCGCAAAGAGATTGGGCTTGGGATGTTAATGTTGCTTTGTAATTTTTTTTGTTAGTTATATATTTACCAGGGTGAACTAGCAGACTTGTTTCCTTTGTAGTATACCCCACAATGCCTATATCCTCTCCTCCCACCGTCAACACAACTGATCTCTGTAACTTCCCTTGAAGAGCCGGCTCATTGTTTAGCTCGAGGTTTGCAGAAAGTACAGGGAACGCTCCAGCCAAGTCATCCAGGAAAGCACCCAGTCCCACCGCACCTCTGTCTAACTCATGGTTCCCAACAGCCTAAAGAATATACAGAATATAAACAACCCAAATTCTAAAGTGAAGTATGTCATCACTGATGTAAATCAACTATGGCTCGATAGCACAATAGTGCGTACTGCCACGTAACATACAAATACAACATTCTATGATTTTATCGGCACATTCATTTCCAGTTTTCTTAATGTGAAATATGTCATCAATCTATGACAATGAGAAATTATGCGACGTATTTTTTTCAAAAACAAGCAGTCACTTGAAGCTGTGGATCGCGGTATTGAGACACAGCTTCAAGTGACTGATAACTTAGATTTATGGGTTAAATCACTGAAAAAATGAACGTTTCACAATGAGATCGGGCTTGACAAAAAAAATATTTCGAATATCCAGTAATCGATGTGAAATTTTCAATTGATTAGTCTTACGCAATGTAATTTTAAAAATAAATTGGAAGACATCAAGTGCTCTTAATTCTTTAAAACGTGCACAGTACCATAAGCACTGTACAATCCATACCTTTGAAACACTTTATGCTCACAAACATATACGGGTTTCTCACGAGATCCAACAAGTAAGGCCTACATGTACTGATGTTGGCCCACCATCTGCGACACTGGCACAACATCAAGCCAAACATTGATTCCATTACTATAAATATATATTTCTTACAGTGCTTTACACAACACCCACCATTGCCTCATATCCAAGTTGGGACATAAAATGAGCAGCTTCCTTTCCACCATAATAGTTAAACCATATAGTTCCCTGTGGACAAAGCATAACATGATATGATCAGACAAATGTGTGATGTGCGTCAACAGTGTATCATATAATTAAAAAGGACGCACCATTGAATGTCTGGGGGGGGGGGGGTGATGGTGGTCCAGCAAATAGTAACGTACAGAATATGGAAAGCATACGACAAAAATATGATATTTCCGTTCTTCAACAAAATATTTTAAAAAATGCTGAAAACCTCCGCCAAAAAAACAACGTTTTCTTGCGGAGGTGAAAAAAAAGTTTGCAACCAGCAAAAACTGTAACCCCCCTCCCCCCAGATATCTAATAGTGCGTCCCTAACAGTAGTTTATATTATACAAAAATGAATGCGTGAAATATATCTTATTAGGCCCCGATTTGAAAAAAACCCAAATTAATTGGCAAATAAGTTGAATTGATACCGGTACTCATGTACTCGAGACATCATTATTTAAATAAAGATTTAAACATGTAGATTATAGTGGTCGCAGATATTCAGACATGGGAGCAAACAAAGAGAAAAGCAAATGTCCCCTGTCTAGTTAGTCTGACCTTCATTTGTATTAGTTTGTGAGAACATGTTATATATGTGCAATATCATCATTATCAATATCAACATTCTTTATGTATCGTTTCAATCTAACATCTGTCCAATTTTTAGCTTATCGATCCCCGAATATATAACACCTGTTTCACCAAACTATATTCTATGAATATTATCAGATCATGCAGAATTTCCATCGTAGGCCTACACCTATTATCGCTCAATTAGGAGCGCACCCACCGAGGGCGGGGGGGGGGGGGGGGGTTGGGATAGTTTGATTGGACACACATGCACGTTTGGGGATGTCAGTGGCGTATTTAGCATGTTTAGGGGCTTGGAACGGCCACGATATGTACTGACCGAGCACCAGCTGTTAAATCTTAACCCTTTAACCGCCAAATTATTCAATTTAAATTTTCGCCCACTTGAAGTTGTGTCTCGCTGACGCGATCCACAACTTCAAGTGAGTGAAAATTATTCAGATTGTTCAAATCTTGCTGATTGAATGTTACATTTTATCTTTAAAATGTTTAAAATGTGGTACTTAATGTGGTAATAAAAAAATGAAAAACCGAATATATTTGGGACCGGCGCTTAAAGGGGTAACTTACTCTTAACTATACTCATAGGTAAGTACAGTAATAACTATAACTACCATTAACTAGGCCTACTTTAGTACCCTTGAGGGTCGAGGTCAGGTGGTTGTGGGTCGAGGAGGTTGTGGGTCGAGGGGGTTGTGGGTCGAGGGTTGAATGTCGAGGATTGTGGGTCGAGGGGATCTTTCAAAGACCAGGAGGACCCGAATTTGAAACTCTGGGTCTGGCTGGCATTACGTACATAGTGATACATACATGTACCGGTACATGTCATCATCCATGCATGATTAATTTTCATGCATGAAGTAGATTGTCATAGTTTCTTTGCTGAGGTCATATTTGCAACTGCGGGGAATTCCCATTGTCTCAATTACCATGATTATCTATATACCCCAGAATTAATAAGCGGACAACAACCACTGTATGTGCTGCATGCGCTGTATGCGCGGCTTACATGTCCCAGTAAACACGATATTCCGACCCAATGTCGGCTCAATTGTTGGGCCAGCTTTGCAGACGATGGGCCGACATTAAACCAACATTGGGTCAGTGTATCGTGATGACTTGGTACTGCATTGTGTAGTAAACTGAAATGTTAGTTAAAGGTCTATAACAGATTGTTCATTATGCATGTTGTGTGTGTAACTATAATGTTATTGGACTTTGTAGATTAATACCCAATACCATTGTACTTGCACATATTATTTTTGTAGCTTCTGTTTTTCTTGTAAATCGCTAATACCTGGAATGATTTATGACCCATTGGGCCTTGTTAGTTTGTCCGTTCTGATAATGACGTCAACGGCGGCGGCGACCGAGCTTACCACCAGAAGTACAAATCTTCATTTACTCTGCAACGCGCGTATAGTGTTTCCAGCGTTGCGTATAGTGTTTATCAACACACCCGTGACAATTCTACCAGAGATTAATTTTTATACTACGATTTAATAATAAGAATAATCTTTTAATGAACCGTAAAACATGCTATGTTTTTGTTAATATAATAATCATTAGTTCTTTATTATTGATTAATTAAAGGGACTGGCCCACGCTAAAATCATCAAAAAATCTGTGATTTTATTTTGGCTTCCTAATATGACCATATGATGTAAACATATGGTCACTTAAAAAGTTTTTTAATTTTTTCTGCTGCGCATTCACTATTTAGACTAGGCATAGAGACGAAATTCCTGATTTGTAATTATTATCAACCATGTCAAAAATTAGAAATACGGGAATTTCGTCTCTATATCTAGTCTAACTGGTGAATGCGCAGCAGAAAAATTGTAAAACTTTTGCAGTTCTAGTCTATGGACATGTTTACATCATATGGTCATATTAGGAAGCCAAAATGAAATCACCGATTTTTTTATGATTTTAGCGTGGGCCAGTCCCTTTAATATTACCTGTTGTATAGCAAGTGATGTTATTTTAAATATTGCCTTGTTAGATATAACTTAATTTCTGTTGTTATTTCTCCATACTAAGGGGACTATAATGTTCGTATCCATTTCTGCTCACACAATCTACAATTGCAGATAGTTAATTGCACGCGAAATAAATCTAACCCAAAATTCTACATTTTGGCCTTACTTACTTCGTGACGCAAGTGACCCAGTCCACAACGCTTGAGCAATCTGATCATTCATTGGCGGACGGTCCAGATTGTTCTGCAGTGAGTGGGCGCATTTTTCGGAGATCTGACACACTGTTTTATCTAATCATATTCAGAGACTTTCTCTGGGGAGAGTTTTAGAAAGTTGAGATTGAGAGCGTGTCTGGTAGCTGTGTGAGCACGTAGTAATTCTACATTTTGTCAGTGTGGCGCTGTTTGCCACACTGACGTGTAAATAGTGTACATTATATTATATCTAGCCTACATGTTATCCAATAAACATATTTACAGGACCAGCTTTATATTGGATATTAATCTTAATGTAACAGTTTTCTATAATCTAAAATGTTACACATGGTCCGGCCAACCCTGTTTGGAGCCTTGTCAGCAAACATGAGACCTTCACCCAATCTTGGCTAAATGTTGCCTCATCGTCTTCGACATTGACCTAACATTCACCCGTCATGTGGATGGAGGTCTGGGAATTCTAAGTATTGTTGGTCCGGAACTGGTTTCATGTTGGTCCACCTTTTGCGTTGCCGTGTCGTCCGTGGATGCATATATTTGCTTTACCGGGAAAATCGAACATGGCGGTGACTGAGACCGATCCCGACCCCAAGGTCCGAAAAATGTCCATAACTTTTTAATGACAGTGCGACTTCTGAGCTGAGCATGCTGGCATGGAACTGAAATATTACTGGTTCAAAAAAAAACTATTTTTGACCTGATTACTCCCCGATATTTTAAGTCCCACGATTTTGTACGCGGTCAATCTGTGGCTGTGTTTCAGCCACTGGGGCTACCGTCTGCGTAGCTGGTCCAATATTAAGACCTCGTTTGATCGAAGTTTCTTGTTTCCGAAGACAGCTAAGCCTTAAAGCAGAATTTGATGTCTGTAGACGTCAGATTCTGAAAGAATCTACAGACGGTGCCCGCACTGAACGAATTGAAAAAAATTATAATGGCCGTAGACCCATGACATAGGTATTCAGATGAAGCGGAAAGAACCAGCTAAGACATTTATGATGATTTCAAATTGAAAAAACCCCTTTGGTCTGCATGGTTATATAAATACAAGAATACTTCAGCGTTGTAAGGGATAAGGTGGCCTATACTTTGTTACAGTACCTCGACAAACACGTAGGAGACGTTGACATAATGGTGGCCAGCGTTAATATCAGCTGATTGTCATTGGTCATCCGCTAAACACTATACGTTAAACCAATGCTGCATTGATGTTGGACCAACGTCTGCAACGACGGCCCAACATTAAAACCGGCATTGGCTCAACGCATCTTTAAAAACAGATGTATTAACTCTTTTCATGCGAAGTCAATGTATTCAAATTTTCACTCACTTGAAGTTGTGTCTCGCTACCGCGACCTACAACTTCAAGTGCGTGAAAATTATTCATTCTTTTAAAATTTGAGACAAAACGTTTGCAAATTCTGATGTTTGAAAACATCAGGATTTGCAAATTTTGCTCCCGATGTCAGTGATTTGATCGACTAACAATACAGGTTCAAAACGACAGTAGGCCTAGTCGTGATCAGCAGTGTGATAGGTTATACAAGTCGAGGGGGCTGAAGGGGTCGAGGGGGTCTGGGGTTTTCGAGATTTCCTTAAAAACTCGTGTTCGCCGATATTGCCAGGTAAACACTTTGTATACCTTTGTGAATTCGCTGTGGTTTAACGTTGTGTTTAAACATTTGACCAACATTTTTTTAACCTCTCGTGTTTACGTGGAACGACAACTACTGCAGTTTAGATTTCCGCGGATATTCAGAATATTGTGAGATTAAACGTAGTGTAGTCATTCTGGCAAAATAATCTGGACAAATTGCTAACAAAGGTTTTATGATGTATTATGGTAGATAAAATTTTCAAAAAGTCCCAAGCAAAACTCCTGTTCAAATTAGAGAAATTAACTATTTTCCAATACACGATACACGAAAATCAAATTTTTCCATTTTGCAAATGTTAGGTATCGTTAATTATGTTTTTAGACACCAAGAAACGACTACAGCTATCAGTTTGACTTCGAATGCAACGAATGGTTGATTAAGCGATTTTTCAGAAAAAAATAATTATATTTTAAGTAATTTTTTTATTTTTAATATATGAATATATGATGTAGTCTTGCTTATATTATTCATGTTGGCCTAGATAATAATATGCTTTCGTATTTAAAGGGACATGCCCAGGTCTAAAATCATAAAAAATCGGTGATTTTATTTTGGCTTATTAATATGACCAGATGATGTAAATATGTCCATAGACTAGAACTGCAATTTTTTATTTATTTTTGTGCTGCGCATTCACCAGTTAGGCTAGATATAGAGACGAAATTCCTGATTTCTATTTATTGACAACCATGTCAAAAATAAGAAATACGAGCATTTCGTCTCTGTATCTAGCCTAACTGGTACGTGCGCAGGACAAAAATTAGTCTATGGACATGTTTACATCATTATGGTCATATTATTAAGCTAAAATTGGTAGCTTGTGTGGCGCAGTGACCACCTACAATATCGGTATTCGGTTTAGCTGGCAAGTATTAGTGATTATCCCATGATGATGAGTCTATTAAGTGTATATTTTAGGTCAAAGAAAAAAACTTAATTGCGAGCGATCACTAAATGATCATGGCCTAAAGTTATGCTAATTATTTTTCAAATTCAGTGTCATCAATTATTGATACCGGTTTTTTAAAACAGTTCAAGATTTGTATTGAATAATCACCATTTGTCGACTGATAATGTCAAGTTCATAAGTCAACAAATTATAATAGCGAGGTTAAGGCGAGGGTTTGACTCTCGGATTGAGCTCTCTTAATGATCTATGCCAGTGGCTACAACACAATGTATAAGTATTTTACATGATATTTGATGTAGAACATATCTCTAATGGCAAAGGTCAAAGGCTCTTACCGCAGCGATCTAAATAAGTGTTTTTTGTCATCATACTATTTATGCTTGACATAATTTCCTATAAAACATCAAAATAACAAAAGAAGGACTTTATGGAAATATTCAATAAAGCATTTAGAACAAATGTAGCTTGTGAAAACATTTAAATAAATGTATAAAGAATGTTCGACGACATTTTTTATCTTGAGTGTACCAGATTACACAATCTCAAACAGTGAGTTAATAATAATAATATAATAATAAAGTCTTTATTTAGCGAGGGTACAGGTATATACAACAACGTACAAAATCAATAAAAATTCAAAACATACATACATGTATGTACCGCCGTGGGGCCCTCATACATAAACATTAAATAACATACATCGATATATACATCTATTTAAATAATATAATAATATATACATAGCTCGTATGATTCATTTACTTATATAATGTAAAATAGTAATAATAGCATATATTTAAATTCGTGTACATGGTAAATCTGACAATCTATTTGACAGCAACATATAATTTTACAAACATCTACAGAAGAAGTGATCATTTTGAAGTAAAACAATTTACATGATTGATTTGTATACATGGAAATAATTGATAAAATAAAATATACTTGGACATTTTTTATATTGAGGTATATTTATATAACTCAGTACCTAACCTCATATTACAAAACTTCTAAAATAATGTATGGTATTGATATAATATATATACATACATACATATATATACACATATATATATATACAGTATATACATTGTAAACATGACAACTACAAACACACATACATAAATTACATTTGAGAGTACAATTAAAGCACAATGCAGACAACATATATATTATTTCAAACACAATAATTACATATCTGATATATGTATATTGTAACTACTTTTTATTTCCGTTTTTGTATTCGCGTACGAATTATTTTAATGTCGTTGCTTTGCGTGCTTTATCGGATAGAGAATTCCAGATTTTTGTACCATTAAACCTAAGGCTTTTGTGATGAGCTGCTGGTACATGGAGTTTATTGCTTGTCTTCGATCTTAAAGAATGATTTGTGTTTGTGCATGTTGGTTTAAATAAATTAGATATATAATCAGGGGTAAGGTTGTTTAGAGCTTTGAATACCATTGTGGCCTGTTTTTCCTGAACAATTTTATCAAAAGTATCCCATTCAAGTTGATCGAACAGAGGACTAGATGGGAAATACTTATCTGCATCCAGAATAAGCCGTGCGGCTTGTTTTTGTAATTTTATTATTGAATATATTATTGAATTCAGACTCATTGACCCTCAAAACATGCGAATCCATATATTACATTAACAATTTGCATAGTTATTGGTGAAGATATGTGATTTTTAGCATAATAGCTAGTACATATTGTGGTCATCTTGAATTTCGCCATTCTGCGAAAAAGGATACATGTAAAACAATGTCAGCCACCCAGGTATTGTTCTTTGACAATTACTAAACATATTTCTGAAGTTAGTTTGCTTGTAACAGAGATATGCCATCACTCCATTTTTCATCACATTATTCAGGGCCTACCCCTGGCGGGCTGACTATTCGTTAATTTAACAAATGTGAACAGGAGTTTTGCTTGGGACTTTTCAGGATTGCTAGCTGGGACCTAGACTATATCTACCATAATAAATTATAAAACCTTTGTTAGCAATTTGTCCAGATTTCCTTGGATTTAGAGCCAGAATGACTACACTAACGTGAAATGTATGCTCTTTAGCGGAAAACACATTGCTTGCATTAGCCTTCTACCTGACAGGTAGGCCTACGTGTATAGACCTAATTGTGACACGAGACGTTAAACTCGCCAGTTCCGTCTTGTCAGTTTCGTTTCGTCGGTGACAGTTTCATCTCGTCATCTCATCAATATAAAAATAATTAATTAAACAAGGACGCCTTAACCATATCAGCGCGGGGATCTGACGTCAGAATCTGACGTCTAAAGACGTCAGATTCAGACGTCTAAAGACGGTTCCCGCACTGACAAAAAATAAACTGTAGACCATAACATAGGGATTCAAATGAATGTGCTAACTAAGAGATTTATGATAATTACAGATTCATAAAACCCTTAGGTCTCTATGGTTTGTATAAAAATATTTCAACGTTGTGATGGTTTAAAACAGTGTTGTTGCGCCCGGGCGGGGGCCCTAGGGTAGTGGTTAGCACCTCTGCCTTTCACGCCAGAGTTCGGTGTTCGGTTCCCGGTCACGGCGGTTTGAAAGAAACAAAAAATGTTTCTTCCCCATCCACGTGTGAAAGTCAGTATTGTGGGGAGCCTCCGTGACAGAGAGGTAGCGTGCTCGGCCTCAGACCGCCAGGGCTCGAATTTCGAATCCTGTGTCTGGAGGACAGTTTCATCTCAATCATCTCACCATCCTCAGGAGGTTCTCCTGGCCCAGTTTAGCCTATATGTGCACAAAGGTGGCCTAAAGCCCGATTCATTTCATTTCATTTTGTTGTTGCGCCCAGTTGGGTCGACTGAAAAAACCCCCTCAGTTTTACTGGGTTATGAATCGCGTCTCAAGCGGTTTGCACGGCTTAACCCTTACAGCGCGGCGATCAACTTTAGTCGTCAAAATCTGCGGTCTGTAGACGTCAGCTTATGACGACTAAAGTCTATCCCCGCACTGAAAGAGTAAAAATATTCCTAATGGCCGTAGAACCACAACATAGTTATTCAAATGAACTGGAAAGAGCCAACTTTATAAAACTTTTTAAAATAATTTATGATTATTTCAAATTGAAAAACCCCTTTTCGTTGCGATGTTTTTTGCAAATTAATTCAGCACTTTAAGGGTTAGGCAAGAACGCGTTAACCCTTCTAGCGCGGTAGACCGTCCTTATACGTCAGAATCTGACGTCTATAGACGTCAGATTCTGACGTCCAAATACGGTCCCCACGTTGGAAGAACTGCAAAAATTAAAATGTTTTTCACTGAACAGGTACAAACTTTGTTCTACTGAACAGGTACAACTATTCAGCGCGGGGATTAACTTTTGACGTTGGAATCTGACGTCAACTGTCGATCCCACACTGAAGGAATTAAAAAAATATAATGGCCCTAGATCTATAACATTGGTAATCAAATGAAACGGAAGCGAAAAGTGCTAACTAAGATATTTTTGCTGATTTTAAAAATGGCAAAAAGTCTTCAGGGCTCTATTATATGGTTTGTGTAAAAATATTTCAGCGTTGTACATGTGAGGGTTGAAAACAGTTTTGTTGCGCCCAGTTGGGTCGACTGGATTCAAAACCGGTTAGATTGAGTTATGAGTCGCGTATCAAGCTGTTTGTGCGGTTTTCAGTTAAAGACACACATATACTGTGTATATGATATATAAAAATACCAGCTAAAGAGCATTTGCCCGTTAGAGAAGGGGGCGTGGCGCTTTGGTGAAACGCCTGACTGCCTTACCAGTCATGCATGCGTCCCGGGTTCGAGCCTGCGTGGGTTTTCACATAGGCTAAATAGGCCTATCCTTGTTTCTCCCTTCTCAATGTGACTAAATGAAATGAAATGAATGGGGTTTTAGGCCACCATTGTGCACATACACGCTTAACTGGGCTAGGAGAACCTCCTGATGATGGCGAGATGATTTAGATGACACTGTCCTCAAGACACAGGATTCGAAATTCAAGTCCTGGCGGTCTGAGGCCGAGCACGCTACCTCTCGGTCACGGAGGCTCCCCACAATACTGACTTTCACACGTGGATGGGGTGGAAACATTTTTTGTTTCTTTCAAACCGCCGAGACCGGGAACAGAACCACGAACTCCGGCTTGAAAGGCAGCGGTGCTAACCACTACCCTAGGGCCCCCGCCCGAGTCGCGTGTCAAGCTGTTTGTGCGGCTTTATGTTACTGACCCACTTCCCAGTTTTGGTTTTCACAAAATCAAACCTTGCCAAGTGCATCAAAGCTCATTGAATATTATTTTTTCTCGTTATATAAGAGATCTATATTCTAACGTCTAGCTGAGAAATGAAAAATTGTGTTATATATGATATATAAAAATACCAGCTAAAGAGCATTTGCCCATTAGAGAAGGGGATGTGGCGTTTTGGTAGAGCGCCTGACTGCCTCGCCAGTCATGCATGCATCCCGGGTTCAAACCTGCGTGGTTTTTCACATAGGCTAAATATCATTGTTTCTCCCTTCTCAATGTGACTAAATGAAATGAAATGAATGGCGATTTATGCCACCATTGTGCAAATACACGCTTAACTGGGCCAGGAGAACCTCATGAGGATGGTGGGATGAATGAGATGACACCGCCCTCCAGACACATGATTCAAAATTCGAGCTCTGACGGTCTGAGGCCGAGCACGCTACCTCTAGGTCACAGAGGCTCCCACAATATTCAATATCAATGTGACTAAGCGATGGCATCAATGTGACTAGGCGATCACGTTAATAATGGTCTCGTCGAGATAAGGTTGAAACCACTGTATCGACGTTAATTTCGCGCAGTGCCACGCGCTGCGCGCTCCTCCAACATTTGCCCATTCCCATTGATCCGCCATAAACATATAATCGGGGAACATGAGCTATTCCGATCTCAGCAGTTGTTTATCTTGATATAAATCCAATGTACTGATACCTCAACACAAATTTATACTTTACTGATCATTTGTATATGGATAGGCCTATAAATATCGATTATAGCGGAAATAGTAGTTTTTGGGGCGTTATCATTACTCTTTACAATCTGAAATCTGGCATGAAATGCGCTCACTAAACTATACCCGGCTATAGTCTCGAATATAGCCTACCCGAGTATATTCTGGACTACACTCTGTGGTATTATATACAGGGTTCCCACGGTCATGGAAAATCAAGGAAAACCATGGAAAATGAAAAAAATAAAATCCAGGTCTGGAAAGGTCATGGAAAATGACAATTTGGCAAAAAGTTATGGAAAAGTCATGAAATTTTATATTTTCACAAATGTCTCCATGTCTCTTATATTTCCTTTGGGAAAATATGTTGATTACATACACTTTTGACACACAATGACACTGACAGTCTAGCTGTAAAAAGTGAGGAAGTCAGATTTTTATGTGTGTGAAGGTGGGTCCACAGACCTCCCCGACACCGGCTGAGTACAGGTCTTTGAACAATGGAGGTGGAGGCTGTACAGTTTTAATTGTACATTTTCATATTCGGTTTATTTTTGAAGTCATGGAATTCTTAAAAAATGGTCATGGAAAGTCATGGAAAAGTCATAGAATTATAATTCTAGATCTCAGTGGGAAACCTGGTATACCACAGGGTGTAATCTAGACTATGTCCTGGACTATATAGTGCAAGAGCATTAGTGAAAAAAACACAGGAACCTGGAATAAAATTGCAGAAAGCTGATTTTTTCAGGAATGATACCTGGACATCTCCCCAGACGAATTCCGAAGAGGCCCCAAAAATCCCCCTTGTGCATTTTTTTAATTCAAGATGGCCGCCACCATGTAACGCCATTTTCGGAAAACAGGGGTATACCCTAATACCTCACCTTTGTAGTTAGAAAAAAATATTTTGGTGTCTCTACTTATGTTTTAAGGCACTAATAGTTGATCCAGAGGATCAGAAATGATATCAGCACTATTCTCAATACCAAAAATCCAAGATGGCCGCCATATTGTTCTGACTATGTTAAGCGATCTCTTAAAAAAACACGAAAATATGAGATATCTATCTCGTTGTTGAACCTAAAATGTATTTTTTGGCCAAACTCATGGAAATTAGCACTTATTTAGATCACCATTATTTTATTATATTGAGTTGATCAACATAACTCCCACATAGTAGTTAATTCAAAATAACACCAGGTAACGCCATTTTTTTAAAAAAAAGGGGTTATACCCTAATTCCTCACTTTTGAAGTTAAAACAATGATTTTGGTGTCTCTACCTATGTTTTAAAGTACAAGGAGGTTATCCAGATGATCAGAAATAATATCAGTACTTTTCTTAATACCACAAATTCAAGATGGCCGCCATAATATTTTGTTAGGCGATCTCTTAAAAAAACACGAAAATATGCGATAACCATCTCGTTGTTGAAACTAAAATGTATTTTTTTAGCCGAACCCATGGAGTCTAGAACTTATTTAGATGGCCATATTTTATTATATTGAGTTTATCGACATGAATCCCACATGGTATTTAATTCTACCATGGTGGGTGACGCTTTGGAGTGTTTTCGAACTGCTTTCCCACTAGAAATGTAGATTGAGATTTGTCAAGTTAACAAATTAATCTCCGGTAAATAATAAAATTATTGCGTTTCAATCATCCGAGCTGTCAGTTTCCACATGTTTGGCCAATACAAAAAGAGCACATCGTTGTACAATATAGTCTAGATTTGTGAGATCCCCCCCCCCCTTTGAACAAGCCACTCTGCACCCGCAACTCACTCTTTTTAGCACTTTTTCTGGAGCGACTGCTCTTTCAGTTTGCGTTGGTGACAAACGACCATGAGATAAAACCCGTTCCAAGACTGTAAATTCCACTGCCTCCTGTACAGCAAAATATGCTCTGTATCATAATGGAGTTTAAACACGAGGCATTCATCCAATGCTGTTTTAATATTGGCTGACCGTCTTCGAAGCTGGCCCAAAATTAAACAGAATTGGATTAATGCCCCGTGTTGGCTGGGGCAGCAGGTAACTTTGAAGGGACATCTTCGATAATCGTCCTGTAACAATGCTCTTTTACATACTTACTTTTGTCCATGATCTGCGAATGTCAATATGTTTAATATCATGAAATATATCATTTAAATACCAAGATATTACATTTTGAATATTAGGATATATATATTTCGTAATGAAGTTATGGCATTGTATGGTGTTTCAATGAGATGATTTTACATCAGAATATCGGAATATGACATTAAATTAATTGATGTCACAGTTTATCGTCAGGATATGATCTTTTTATGTCACGATAATAGGAGGACAAGACACATTAACGTCATGATATGGTTTTGTAATGTCTAAATATTGCTCTTTATTATAGTAAAGTGACGTTATGATGTCTGGATACAGCTTTATAAATGCAGGATATGGTGGTTAAGCATCACGGTATGGTATTAAAGTGACAGGATCTTTTAGTGCATTGTCACAATATTATTATAATATCATGATATAGCATATTAACATCACAATATGACATTTTAGTGTAAGAGGAAATGAAAGTAAGAGAGGGCAAGGGCACATGCTGTTCAAAGAGCATGTGTCTTAACCCTATCTTACTTTCCATTTTATTAAATCTTCCGAAGTGCTTTTGTTGTTGGCAGTTTTGGAGTACAGGTATTTGAGCAATGTAGAGGCCTTTATATGTTGAACTGACATGTGCATCCTGATATTGGAATGTTCTATGTCGATTCTGTATTACCATATGGTAACGTGCGTCTCTCAATATAATGTTATTGAAATGTTATACCTTGACATGACAATATAATATCCTGACATTAAAATGCCATCTCCAGATTTTAAAGTGACATATCCTGACATTCTATGGTCACATTAAAATATTGTAGTGTCATATTCAGTCATTATAATGTCACATTAGAATGTCGCCAAGCCCGCCATATCTTGATTTGATAATGTCATATCCTATCATAAAAAATGGAATATCTTGATATTCAAATCTTATATTGTGTGATATAAAAGGACAAAATTTGGACATTACAATGCCATGTCATGACGTTAAAGTGTCATATTCTGGCACTTCACAATCCAATATCCTGGCATAAATATGCCAGATCCTGACTGCGAACTGTTTTTATGTTTTTCCCATTTTAATGTCATAATCCGACAAGTCTATTATACAATATTCGATATTAAATAGCATGTTTGTCATTATAATGACACATTATCACATTACAATGCTATATTGTGACCTCAATGTGTCATTTCATCAATGTATAAAGTCATATCATAATATTCAAGTACCATATCCTAATATTCAAATGTCATATCCCAACATTAAAATGTCATAGTGATGTTAGAATAATATATCACGAAATTGTAATGCATTTCGTGTTAATATGATGCCATATTTTTTCATTTTAATACAGCAACGTGATGTTTAGCCACTATATACTGCCTTTATAAAGCTGTATTGAGCCATCATAACGTGATGCTATATTAAACACCAATGTTTGGACATTATATTAAATATCATGATATTAAAGTGTCATATCCTGATATCATATTCATATATCCTGACATAAAACTATCATATCCTGACGTTAAACTGTCACATCCTCTAATTTGATGTCATATTCTGACATTTCAATGTAATATCACATTGCAATATCATACAATGTCATATATTTATTACGTAATACACTAATATTCAAATAAAATATCTTTATATTCTAATGTATAATCCAAGGTATTTATTACCATTTTCAGGAAATTGACCAAATTACGTAGGCTTATAGATGGCCAAACTCTGCCAGTAAAATGATGTGATTTAAAACATTTTCTTATTTAGTAGTACATGTAAATAACCAACAGTCTCGTAGGACACGTGTTCAAGCTGGTGCAATATTGTACTTAGCTATGTTATTATGCACATTCACACAAAATTAGCTAATATTCATATCCTAGAATAATCACAACTAATACTTAACTATTATCGAAAAAACATTTTATATAGGCCTACTATTTAAAATACCTACATTGGAATTAGTCGCTGGGTTTGAAACTGGAATTTCTTACGCTTCAAATGAATGAAAAATACCCTTATATTTAAAAAATTAGACATGCTAGAATTTTTAATCAATGATTTCTGACATATGATATTTTGTAAATTTGATAAATCTATATCTATATTTCCATATGAAAAAGCAGTTGGACATCGCTTAATCGTGGCACCTGCGCTAAAAGAGCTTACCAATATGGCAGCCATGTTGAATTTTGTGTTGATAAGCACATTCTATTAAACAAATTGGTGATGGAAATATATTCTAGATTCCATGGCTCTGAAAAAAAGTTTCAACAACATGATGATTATGGCATGTAAGTGATTTTCTGAGGGGACGGGGGGGACGCTTGACATAATGGTCACCATCTTGGATTTGTGGAGATAGGAAAATGTATGATATCATTTCTGATCCTGTTGATGAGGTTTTTGTGCCTTAAGACATGTGCAGAGGCACCAAAATATTTTTTTTTAACGGCAAAAGTGAGAAATTTGGGAATACTTCTGTTTTTTTTTGGAAAAATGACGTTATATGGTGTTACATACCATTAAACTATGTGGGATTTATGCTGATAAATTAAATATAATAAAATATTGGTGATCTAAATAAGTGCTAGACTCTGTGGGTTCAGACAAAAAATACATTTAAGCTCAACAACGAGATAGTTACCTCATATTTTTGTTTTTTCAAGAAATCGCTCAACATACTCAGTATATCAATATGGCGGCCATCTTGGATTGTTCATATTGAAAAAAGTACTGATATCATTTCTGATCATCTGGATGAACTCTTTGTGTCCTCAAACATAAGTAGAGACACCTAAATATTTTTTTCTAACTGCAAAAGTGAGGAATTATGGTATACCCCTGTTTTTCGAAAATGGCGTTACATGGTGGCGGCCATCTTGAATTAAAAAAAATGCACAAGGGGGATTTTTGGGGCCTCTTCGGAATTCGTCTGGGAAGATGTCCATGTATCATTCCTGAAAAAATCAGCTTTCTGCAATTTTATTCCAGGTTCAACCCTATTGCTCTTGCACTAATAGGTGTAGTCTGGACCGGGTATATATTCTGGACTATAGGCCTACTAGGGTAGCCTATATTCTGGATTACGCCGGCTTGGGTATAGTCTACGCCCTCCTCTGGGTCTAAGGGACGCACCATTTGATTTCTGGGGGGGGGCTAGATTATTACTTTCAGTTATGTTTTTTTTCTGAAAAATTGGCACACAATTTTTTTTTTTAGCACCGACCTTGAAACAAACATTTTTTTTGTCCCTGGAAAAAAAATAAAACATTTATTTTTGTGACAGTTCATATTTAATTAAGTATGTTGACAAATGTCATGCACTGACCTTGATGAAGGTCAGTCTCTGACATACATACAGTAACTGCGGCTGTATTCAAGGGGACACACCGGCCTGACCTGCTTCTTCAGCCCTGAGAATTGTTGGTGATATACAAGGATCTAGTAGTCATGGTGATTTTTTTTTAAATGTGCAACATGCCGTTTATACTAGTGTTTGAAATTTAATACTCTCCTGAAACCTAGTACCGGATACCAGTGTAAGTGGTAGGCCTCCTCATACTCATGACCTTAAATACGGTATACCTTCTGTGAAGCTTTGATAACCAAATAGGTCTACTTAATAAATATTTATTTTGACTCACCTTTCAGCATAATCTGTACCCATCATTTGGCGATCTGTTGTCTTCAAACTAAACGCAAACAACTCCGACTTGAATACTATGGATCGATAAAATAGAACTTGAAAATGCACAATTAAAAGAAGAGAACGAACATTTGAAAGAGAAAGTGCACAATCTGGTTAGTAGTAGAAATGATTTAGAGTTAAAGGTGGAAGAGTGTAAACATGATGTTAGAGGGGCTTGCATCACCAGCAACAACAATGAACAATACAGTCGTCGTACATCTGTCAGAGTGCACGGCGTATAGACAGTACAAAACGAAAACACCACAGAACTCATTGTAAACATGTGTACCGAGTAGCTTGGTGTTGCCCTGACAACAAATGATATTGAAGCCTGTCACCGCCTTCGAGCACCACGCAGGAGCGGGGAGGGGCCGCCCCGACCACAACCGATAATTGTTATGTTCAACCGACGCCAAAAGCGTGACGAAGTCATCAAGAACAGGCGAGAGCTGAAAGGGAGACTCAACCAGCAAACTCTTAACCGTGTACGCGTGTCTGAACGTACCAACTCCACATGGTCTCACAACAGACAAGTAATGTTTACACTACCTGGAGACACGTGGCGCTACAGGATTGACCCTTTCCAAACCATCGATGAAGCCATAGCCATGCGGAACAACAATAAGCAAAACATTCCACGTCCTCCGTAGTGAGTTATTCCCTTCCATCCCTTCACAGATTTACAATGAAATCATTATTAAATGTACTATGCTACGAACGAACAATTTTCAAAAATATCTCGTTATTGTATTAGTGAGATAATATATTAATACAATCATGATAATACACTTACCGGTATCTCAGCGAAACACGTTGAGACTACATGGAACTCAAGCTGATTGACACACCCAAAAAAATCGCAGGTGTAATTTTTTGTATACTTTATTTTATTTTTACATTCACTCATGATGCAAATGAACCGTAACAATTTATGCAGGTTCTTGAATATCATGATATACTTCATTGTTTTGTTATTTTGTGTAAATATGGCACTCAAGATTAATTGGAGTAGGGTTACATAACCTATGTGTGTATACAGTTTATGATTTTCTTTTCAACGGAGAGTTTAAAATGCGGCATAACTTTATTTTATTAATTGACATACAGGGTGAATTATATCATATTTTTACTCAGCATCATTATGTTGTACATTGATTATTATAGAGCTAGTATTGGTAATTTCCACATAAAATTCCTCAGTCCAGGAAAAAACGTGCGAATTCGTTTGACATCGGAATATAATTTTTGGTGTACTGTATTTCTAAATTTCATATTTGTTAATTTTGTTGCAGCAACATTATTTAAACATTGTGATGATATTGAGTCCAATCCGGGCCCACCTCTTCATCACCATTATAATGTAAACCAGTTAACTTTATACTGTGTAAATATTAGGAGTATTCGAGCCGTAGTCAGCGAAAACCCTACAATAAGAAAATTTGATTATTTGTGTGCTGAAGCTTCATCTCGTGAAAATAGTATTGTATGTGTATCCGAGACATGGTTACACAAATCTGACAAAGATATTGATATTGAAATGCCTGACTATACTATGTACCGTCGAGATAGACCAATGAACAGGTACGGTGGTTTGGTAACATATATTCATAATTCTGTAAACAGCAACAGGCTCACCTGCTTTGAACCCGCTGATAGTGAAATAATGTGTCTGGAAATTAAGTGTGACAATAACAAAATACTCCTGTGCTCTTGCTATAGGCCTCCTAATAAATCCTCTAAATTTTTCTTTGACGATGTTCAAAATATTCTCGACTCGGCATCGTCCACATTTGACACAGTAATTTTTATAGGAGACATGAATTGCAAACATTCAGATTTTTACGCACGCGATAAAACATGCAATGCTGGCAAAGTGTGCAAGGAATTGTTCAATTCTTATTCTTATGATCAGCTTATCAGTGAACCAACGCGTTTCAGTGGAAACAGCCAGAGCTGCATAGACCTTTTATTTACTAATACTACTCACTTTTTCAATAAAATTGGAACGGAACCACCTCTTCCTAACTGCGATCATGTTCCTATAACAGCAGTCTTAAACTTTAAATATAAACACGACAGTTCTTTTAAACGGGAGGTATGGAATTTAAAAAAAGCCGATTTTGACAAATTCCGTTGTCTCCTTTCTACTTCTTCATGGCAGAATGTTACGTTACTAGATGATGTTAATGAATGTGTCTTAATTTGGTCTGATATGTTTATCAAGATTGCTGAAGCATGTGTACCACACCAAAATGTTATTATTCGACCTAAAGATAAACCTTGGATGAATTCCGAGATTCGAAAATGTATTAACAACCGCCGCAAATTATTTTATGAATTTAAACGCAGTAACTTAGATAGTGTCAAGCACGATTACAAACAACTGAGAAATAAGATTGTGTCAATGGTTAAAGAAGCTAAAAATGCATATGAAGTTAAAACTGAATCAATTCTATGTAATACAGCAACAAAACCGAAACAGTGGTGGAGTGTACTAAAACGCGAAATTAAAGGCTCAAAAAAATCTGAAATACCATCTATTGTTCATGGAACAGATAATATTCACGACAACTCAAAAAAAACAGAAGTTTTTAATAATTATTTTATACAACAATCTACCGTCGACGATAAAGATATGATACTCCCCCCACTCGCTGATCGTGATTATCCAGATATCGAAGATTTATTAATTACTTCTGACCAAGTTAAAAACATATTGTCTACTTTAGAGTGCAGCAAATCAACTGGATGTGATCAAATTGGCAACAGACTTCTTAAAGAAGCTGCGATCCCAATTTCTCCAATTTTGTGTCATATTTTTAACAAATCTCTAACTAATGGTATTTATCCTGAAACCTGGAAAAGAGCCTTAGTTATACCGCTATATAAAAAGGGCATCAAGTCTGATATTAATAATTACAGACCAGTATCACTGCTCCCTTGCGTCTCTAAAGTATTCGAAAAACTTATTTTCCAACATATTTTCTCTTATCTAAGACATAATGCTATATTGTCACCACACCAGTCAGGTTTTATAAACGTAGACTCGTGTGTTAATCAGCTGGCTTGTATTTCTCATAACATATACAAAGACCTTGACAAAAATAACTCGGTTCGAGCTGTATTTTCAGACTTTGCAAAGGCGTTTGACAAAGTTAGCCACAAAGACCTAATCTACAAATTTGAAAAATACGGTGTTACTGGAAACATTCCATCTTGGCTTACAAACTATTTAACTAACAGATCACAAAAAGTAGTTATTAAAGGCTCGTCGTCAGATTGGCGACATATTAAATCAGGAGTCCCCCAAGGATCCGTCCTTGGGCCACTCTGCTTCCTAATTTATATTAACGACATTACTGAAAATATATCCAGTAGCATGTTTCTTTTTGCAGACGATGCTTCTATTTTTAGGCCCATAAGAGATACGTCAGCTCGAGAAGATTCGGAACTTATAAATGAAGATCTTAAAACCATTGAAAAATGGGCTTCACAGTGGAAACTCATACTCAGTATACCAAAAACTGTCGCTATTATGTTTTCTAGAAAAAGAGTACCCCCAACTGAACACCCATTATTGGTAAATAATATTCCATTGAAAAATGTAAAATTTCATAAACATCTGGGCATCACATTTTCTGCGGATATGCAGTGGAGCCATCACATTAATTGTGTGACGTCCCATGCTTACAAACGAATAAATATGATGCGATTTTTTAAATATAAATGGTCGACATTCTGTCTTAGCACGATATTGTGTATAGCAGTTGTAAAAAAGCTGACGCTGCAAAACTTGAAAGCGTTCAAGACGATGCTTTACGCATTATTGCAGGTGCGAAAAGATTTACATCCAACTTTTTATTATTGAACGAGACTGGTTTCCAGACATTGGAAACGCGTAGAGATGCACATAGCATGATCTTATTTTGCAAATGCTTGCACAATAAAGTACCACAATACCTGACTGATTGTATGCCAGAACGCCTGCATTCTCGTAATACCCGTTCGGCAGCTTCTCCAACATTTCGTATTATAAAAGCTAGCTCAACCCAATATCAAAACAGTTTATTTCCAAAATGCACAAAATTCTTTAATACCCAAGATCCAAATTTTAGATCATCAGAATACACTGCTCAATTAAACCACTTTCGTAAAAAATGCAATAAAGAGCAAAACGGATATTACCTCATGGGTTCCAGATTCGTTCAGGTTGTTCTTTCTCAGCTACGTCTGAGATTCAGCAACCTGAACGAACACTTGCTCTCTAAAGGTTGCATTGATAGTCCACAGTGCAGGTGTTCTGGCGGCTCCGAAACTGTTAAACATTATTTTATTGAATGCCCCATACAAAGCGGACCAAGAGAAGATTTATTTGGAATATTACATAATTATACCGATGATAAGAGTACTTCAGCAATTTTGAATGTTATATTACAAGGTGTTAACATAAGAGATCACAATTTAAAATTATGAAGCAGTATCTAAATATATTATAAAATCTAACAGATTCACATAAATAATGCCAATGCTAGCCACTCTAACATGCTCATGAACGTTGTTTAAAACAATATTTATGTATGTCGCAATTATTCAATTTTTCTTTGATTTTATATTGTTTGCCATCAAACCAACGTTAAAACTTGTCAAATATTATATAATTTTTATGTTTTATATTGAGTGCTTATTGTCATACTGTTCTGTTTAATGTTTTTTTTTTTAATTTATTTATTTTGTCTTTTGAGGAGAGCATTTTCATTAGTTTAATACTATGTTGTAATCCTCGTTAAATAAATATGCATTCTCCACACATAGATGTCGCTCAGGTCACCCACCACTGCATCTCTGAGGTCAGAATGATAAATATGTTTAAACCAATATGTTTAAACCAATACTATGTGGTAGAGTGGGTTCGGGTATTTCCAAACGGGGGGTATTTCCGAACATCGCTAATATATTTCATCCCGTTGCTGGCTAGACATGAATAAAGTGTGTCAGGCAGAGCTGCCCGTTGTGCGTGACTGTTCTGTCACGCACCGTTATTATGGACCAATTTCATATCCATAAATTTTGCTATTTTAAAAAGTCACTTTCAAAATGTCGTAAAGTAGACAAGTCTTTAAAAATTAAGGTAATTACACGGAAGGTAATGGTCTATTTATGATATGTATTATCAATCCTGGAATTATTATTTATATGGGAAAATGTACCTTGCAATGCACCTCCTAGATATAAAAACCTAAAAAAAACAATTTTTGGTCATGATACTCTGGTTCCCAGAGCCACACTACGCGGCGTGGCCGAGCTTCATGTAGCCTCTGGTATGCCCCAGTGGCGAATGTTTGTGACTTGTTGCTATTTTTAGATGAAAATAGGGTAATCCCCGATTTCAGACATTTTTGAAAGGTCACTTCCCCGGATGAAGAGTTGTTCACAGTATTGTATTTCCTCTTTGACGCATTTCCTATGACTTGACCCGGAAAATTATTCACTGGCCTCAATAGCAAAGGCATGATGGTCACGTGACTAAGAACCTTGGCCAATACCCGGCCATAAATGAAATTGGCCGGGCTCGCCAGGCAATGGTCATGATAGCTTTATCATTTGGGACGTGTTCGGAAATAGACCCATAAATTAATTTGGTTTCGTCTAATTACGAACACTGGGCCTATAGGGCCTACACCACAGTTTCACAGCGAATGCGGCATTGCGAAAGGAAGTACCGCAATGGAGCGATTTGTAGGCCTGCAAACGGTTGTGACGTTACTATGTGGGTTTGAAAAGTAATATGAAGGAGACTATAAAAAAAAATCTCAGATTTCAACAGATTCGGGTAATCTCGAACAGTGGCATTTCCTAATATTTTTTTGTTTTATATTTTTTTTTGTGGACGAATTCCATTTGGCATTGATTCTATTTGTATCATATTTGAGTATACTGCGCATGTTCCTGCTTCTAAACTGGTTATTTTCTCTTCAGATTAAAAAATGGGTGGGTGTTCGATTATACCATACTTGGTGTTCGAGATTACCCCCTCTATTTCGAGTATACCCGCCGTTACCTTGGGTACTACAACTTCCTGTACAACTTTTAGATTCATGAATAGCCGTGCACGTGGTTAATTACGTCATCAATCATAGTTTCATTCATCAACTGATGTCACGTGGGGAGCTGATAGACAAATGGGGACACCAGACATCAAGTGCAGAGGCTTAGGTGTTCGGAAATACCCGAACCCGCTCTAAACATTCGCAAAAAAATAGAAAAATATGACATTCTTTAATAGACAAAGAGCCGACCAGAAACAAACAAAAAATACATCAGTAAAGCCGCGTCCAATTTTACTGTTAAGTAATACCTTGTAGTGATTTTGAGAATTTTCCTAGAAATATTTTGCGCTCCAATTATTCCTTGCAAGTCGTTTATTTTGATGAGCCTCTTTAAAAATTATCAACAATTAAAATTATCAACAATTTTTTTTGGCACAATCTTTCAACATATTATTTTTTATGTACAAGTTTTCAGCATATATTTTCTTTTACAGAAATTTGAAAACAAACATTTTTTTTCAAAAATAATCTAGGCCCCCCCCCCCCAGAAATTAAATGGTGCGTCCCTAACAGGGGCGGATCCAGAGGACCCCTGCCTAAACATCGGTATTTGACACCCAAATTTAGCCGGGTGATGCCTCAAACCGCGATTATGAGCTGAAAAAGATGTAGGCCTAATAATCATTGTTTGAAATCAAAGTTTATCATTGCCGACACTAAAGCATCTACGGGTCAAGGTGGTAAAGTCGACTTGTGACCACGTAACAAATATATATATTTAGATGGCCTGGTGTAGATCATACCCCCAGTAGGCCCTTAAATACAAAACATTTGTATAACATTTTGCACATTATTTGGCCAACGCGGAAGCCGTTGTACAAATATCATACAAATGTTTTGTGTTTACTGGGTTCCTTCCAATGATATCGATTTAAACAGGGATCTGGTCGGACGAATGGGTGCCAACTGGTGTCTTCGTCGCTCTCAAGCCTCAGCATAAATTCGTACGGAAGCTCATTTGAGTAAATATTTGAGTAAATAAAGATATAATCTACACGAATAAATATTTGTCTCACAATACAAGCCAACACAAGTAAAGTCAATCAAGCGCTCAATGCGTTTAACATTTTTTATTTGTTTGCCGTACTGTTAACATTGCTATACTATATACCGTATCCCCGCACATAAACGTGCATGCACTTATAAGGGACGCACCATTTGATATCTGGGGGGGGGGGCTAGATTTTTTGTTGCTTGCAAACTTTTTTTTTACCTCCGGTGGAAAACAAGCTTTTTTTTGGCGATCAACGTCCTACAATTTTTTTTTTATGTTATGTCGAAATTTTTTTTTGTCGTATGCTTTCCCTATTATGTACGTTAGGCTACCATTTGGTGTTTTTTCTGGTCAACATATTTTTCATCAATTTCGACAACAAACTTTTTTTTTCTGCTCACATTTTCAACAAACTTTTTTTTCTGACTTTTGTGGCGACAAACTTTTTTTTTCAATTTTAATCTAGCCCCCCTCCCCAGATATCAAATGGTGCATCCCTAAGTGAAAATCGACTGTTTTAGGCATGGATCCGAAAATATTCTTATTCGTTTAAATAAGTGCATGCACTTATATTCGAATACTAAGTGCATGCACTTATATTCGGGAATTACTATGCGTACCACTGTGACATAATGTAGGTGAGAATAATATCGATATGTATAGACTTATAGAAACCATTACTATTATGCCCTATAATGTCCTTAATAATAATAAAAATGTTATGTTGATCGTAAATAAAAACTACATTATTATTTGTATTTATTAACGGTTAGATATTAGGAGAGAATTGATCCGTAACATAGATATGCGCTGACAATTCAAGCTGTCAAAGCGATAGTTCATGGGTGTGATATCTGAACAGCGTGGACAAATGAGGTGTGATGTGACAGTTCAGGTAGTGTCAACATCTATTACCTGGAGTCACTTCAAAGTAACAGTCAGTGATTACTAGCGTTAGCTTAGTTTACTTTGGATTGGAATAAATCAAATAATTACGATTTTAACGTATTTAAAGAATTTTAAAATTTTATGGTCGAATATAAGTGCATGCACTTATTTTCGAAAACTAAGAGCATCTTCAAATATAAGTACATGCACGTTAAAGGCCCTGTGAAGTGATTGCACTTGATCAATATAATTAAAGTATATATCACAATGAAATATCTTTTAATTTGGCAGATTATTTTAGTCCACTCATTATCAGTATTTTAATAAAATAAAAAGTCATCTAAAATAGTATGAAATTGTATGATATTGTGCAGAGTAGGTCATGGGGCCTTTAATGCGCGGGGATACGGTAGTATGATTATTAACACGTCTCAAAGATGACTTTAACATGATATGTATATCTATATAAACATAATTATTTATCAAATTTGGATTTGCCAAAGTAGCAACGAGTGCTAGTCAATGAGCGTTCCAATTTTAAAGTAAAGGATAAAGCCCGAGGAGTTCTACATTCTCAGCTTTTTTGGTCGCGCCGGATTGATTATAGTAACATAGACCTACCATGATTATTGGTCTGTACTTGATGAACAAGAACTCTCCATTCACGGCTTAGAATGTCGTGGTCGGACAAAGACAATAATGTAGTGGTGTGTTTTAATACATAAGAAAGACAATACAGTATATGTACACGACGCACTGGACGTTACATCGAAACATGTCACTAGATAATTAAATCGAACGATTTACAAAGTCTGAGCTTGAACAAATACGCACACCGAAGGAGCTGTAGGCCTACCAAAAAATATGCACACGTGAAAAGCTGTAGGCCTACCATAAATTAAGCACACTTAATGAGCTGCAGCCCTAACAAAAATACGCACACTTATAGAGCTGTAAAGGCACGCCATAAATTACGCATACTTAATGCTTACCATAAAATACGCAGACCTAAAGAGCTGTATAGGCACACCATAAATTACGCACACTTAAAGAGCTGTAGGCCGACTATAAATTCGCAGAAACATCAGCATCAATGCGATATGAAAACAATGAATTGAATGAATGAATGAATGAATGAATAAATGAATGAATGAATGAATGGATGAATGAAAAAATCATTAAATGATTTAATGAATGAATTAGTGAATGAATGAACGAATGAACGAACGAACAAGTGAATGAATAATGTAATAATAAGCAATATGAAAGGAAATAATGCTGTAAATGAATAATTATTAACAGGGTCACGGAACCAATATGGATGACACAAGATATGAAATGGATAAAAATATTATGTACATAAAAGAAGTGTGAGTGTATGAACAGTTGAAAGGCTCCATGCAATAACCCGTATTAGCGCCATTAACAGGCTCTTGCTGATAACGACGTATTTGAAGTGCTGAGGTAGGGAAGATTATTGTGTAAAAATATCTTGTCTCCACGACCATTATAAAACACTTTTCCCATAAGCAAGTAACGTTACATGTGTATGGCTGTTAGTGAAACATATTTCACTATAAAAAACTGTCAAGTGCGTTTACCAGTAAATGTTACTAAATACCAGTTATGTTAAGTACACATAACATGTAGCAAATCGCGGTCAGTTCACTTAACATGTTCTAACAAATACAAAATCACAAACCAGAAATGGTAAGCACCCTTAGCTTTTTAAATATTTTGTCCCATTTGAGGGTGTGTCCACCACTTTAAAGTTTGTCCTACTAGGCCCGTATATATAAACCACTGGTTTTTATTTCTCTGTTTTAGATAAGAAAAAAATCAAAATCTAATGAGGGAGGGTGGTAAAAAAAAACATTTAGGAAAAAAAAACATTCCACCTATTTTCGGAAAAGTTAATGAGGGCGACCAAATAAAAAAAAAAATTGGACAAATTTCTGGAAAAGTTATAGAGGGCGAGCCAAATAAAATTCGTTTGGACCTATTTTAAATAAATTTAATGAAGGCGACGAAAAAAACTAGCAAAATAACATAGCTGGAAATTTTTATTTTCTGAAATGAAATTATTTTTTTGTCGGAATTTTTTTTTATCTACCAAAATTAAATGTTTTTTTTTCGAAAATCGGCAACAATTCAATGCTGGGCAGAAAAAAATGGTAATGCGCGGCCTAAATCTAATGCTCGCGCTCATCTAAAACAGGGAAAAAAACATAGTGGCCTAAGGTTTCAAGAGTTGTGTAGATCAATAGAAATATCACTAAACTTGATAAATTAGTTTTTGCTAGATGCTCAGCCTATAAATAGTATTGGAGATGTTTATTTTTCAATAACATAGATTCTTTTCATTCCCTTTTAACCCTTACAGCGCGGGGATCGACTTTAGTCGTCAGAATCTGACGTCTGTAGACGTCAGATTCTGACGACTATAGTCGATCCGCGCACTGTATGAATAAAACTATTTATAATGATCGTAGACCCATAACATAGGTATTCAAATGAATCGGAAAGAAATAATTAAGACATGATGATTTCAAATTTTTAAAAACCGTTTGGTTGCGATGTTTTTTACAAATTATTTCAGTGCTTTATGGGTTAAAGCTGGAAATTGTCTCAACAATTCCAGCTCCAAACAAATAAAAAACAGAAGCAAACATTTCAGTATTTACAAAGTGGTAGAATGAATGAATAAATGAATGAATGAATGAATAAATGAATGAACGAATGATGGAATGAATAAATGAAAGGATAAATGAATATAAAAAATACGCAATATGAAAGGAAATTAATGCAATGAATGTAGAATTATTTACAGGTTGATGAAACCAATATGTGAAGGACCTAAATTATAAAATGGATAAATAAATTGTGTGAATAAAACATGTGTGAGTGAATAAAGGATGACCAAGGAAATTAGAAATAAATTAGAATTTCCTTGGGATGACATAAAGCAACGAAATCAAGGTACGAATGAAAAAAAAGTTATGATGTGACAGGCTAAAATAAATGACTAACGAATAGATATGAGACAGGAAGAAAATACGTTTACAAAGTGACAAATAGACCCTTTCCGTGACGCTTCATTCTCACCTGGAATTGATCTCCGGCATCTAAGAGCAGCGTGTTCTCTGATTGGCTTCTCTGTCTGTCAATCTCTGTTTTGAGCCTGGCCACGCCCCCATAGCAGAGGGATGCTGCTTCCTGCTCAGCTGAGCAGCTGGACCCGCGAGCATTACTCTGCTGTATATGAGCGTGTACGTCATTAGTGTGCAGAATCTTCAGCTGATAGGATGATGTACATGGTAGTGACGTCACGAGGAGCACACACATCACCAGCGTGATGGACGGGTTAGAAAGCGCCATAGTCCAGAAAAGTACAAATACTCAAGTACGGTTTAATTTCTGGAAAACGTTTGAAAAAATGCCTCACTGAAATGTCCAACAAATTCTGAAGTATGGTTGGATTTCAGCTGAATTTTTTTAGTGCCCTAAAAAACGCAGAGCACTGCAAATGTCCACAGAATTACAAATTATGAAGTTTTTCCACAGTTGTGTCCAGTTCCAGTGTATTCCGTTTCAGATCTCAATATCGCGGCTGAGATAACTATAATATAACATGATTCTTAATGAGAAAATGATGTAAAAGACGTGTTGAGTACAGATCCGTCGACACCATCTACAGCTCTCTCACTCATGCACAGAGACGGTTGAAAGTAGACGATGTGATGTATAGGGGCTAGTATCAAGTTATGCCGAATGACAGTTATATTTCTTATGTCTCAAAGTACCTGTCGTTGTGTAAACTTACACCTAGGTATCTATGCTTGGTTGATAGCATGTAATCAATCAGGTGCAAATTTGTCGACAGAAGAATGCGAGTGAGAAAGCGACTGTCGGGACAAGGTACAACAGGTAGTGACTACCAGGTAAAAACCCTGTGTCATACCGAATATTTTACATGACTGACTGACTACTACTGAGTACCTCCCAGCAAACACGTCGACCCAATGATATTTTAATGTTGGTCCAGCGTCGTGGACAGTGGCCCAACATTGAAATAACAAACATATCGTGTTTACCGGGTAGTTGACAGCCTAGCAAACACTAGACCCTGACCCAGTGTTAGTTCAATGTTGGCCCACCGTCTACGACGTCGACCCAATATTGAATCAACATCGGGTCAATGTCTAGTGTCAGCTGGGATCTGACAACTATACCCCAGCAAACACGAAAGTCCAAACAATGTTATTTTAATGTTGGGCCACCGTCTTCGACACTGGACCAACGTTAAAATAACATCGGGTCGACGTGTTTACTGGGTATACTGAACCTGTATTTATCTTATTATTGCTGTCACATGTACTTAATATATTACTGTTTTCACCACCACGGGACTTACACAACACTGCATTATTTATGGGCCAACGTCAAAGACATTGGCCCATAATTAATACAGCATTGTGTCACAGCCACGTGTGACTCGTTTTACTCGTATTGTACGCAAGGAGTGAGTGAGTGAGTGAGTGAGTGAGTGAGTGAGTGAGTGAGTGAGTGAGTGAGTGAGTGAGTGAGTGAGTGAGTGAGTGAGTGAGTGAGTGAGTGAGTGAGTGAGTGGGAGAGTCAATCAATCAGTAGACAATAAACAATAGTCAAGCAGTAAGTCAGACAAGTAGTCAGTCAGTGTCAGTGAGTGAGTGAGTGAGTGAGTGAGTGAGTGAGTGAGTGAGTGAGTGAGTGAGTGAGTGAGTGAGTGAGTGAGTGAGTGAGTGAGTGAGTGAGTTAGTGAGTCAGTCAGTTTAGATTGTATCCATGAAAGAGTTTGTCACGGAGTGAATAAGTTTAGGTTTTATGTGAGAGCGAGTGAGAGAGTGAGCGCTACAATGAACGATAGAACGATGAAATGGATGAACGTTCAAACAAATAAGCAAACGAACAAACAGAATAACCAACCAAATTATTCATACCGGTGAACATTAATTAATAAATGAGGAGTTCAGATTCACCATTCCAGACCATTGCATCATATTGTCAGATTACACAAATAATAATTTATTGATAGCTTAAAAATTTAGTTTAGCCCGAGGATAAGTGTACGTTTCACGGGAATTTCCCAATATGTCGTTTTCTGACAAACAAACCAGTTTTTAATTACATTCACACAGTGTGTTACCCACTGGTACCATGATTTTCTATACAATCTAATGCAATAATTTTTGCTGCGTCACTGCGTTAACAACCTCCATAATAATATATTTATTATATTTTTAATGACTGTTATTAGTTTTTCCACGCGTCGCATAAACATCAAATTATTTGCTTGCACGCAAGTGGTAAATTAACACCTGGAGCTATCATGTCGATTACAGCAATCATTTTGTGTTTTAACTCCTGGGCAATGATGTCGAGTACAGTAGATATTCTGTGTTTTTTTAGCACAAGCAGTTCAAATCAAAATTTGTCCTTCATTTGGAAACACCGAGATACATTGGGACTAATATTTGACAAGTTTCAATTGTTTTTCTTTCACTTGAAGCTGTGAATCGCGGTAGCGAGACACAGCTTCAAGTGACTGAAAATTTAAATTGGACAGCTCAGTACCATAGGGATAAAAAACTCAACCATTTGCTGATATCTGAATATTTTTGAAATAATGACAGGCAGCCATGATAAGTAAGGGTGCACATAGGTTAAACAACGAACGGCGAATAGCTTGTTCTTAGCGTTCGAACATCGAGGATTTCAGCTTATAAAAAGTGTAAAAAACGAACCTAAAAATATTATCTACTTTTATCTATATTTATCATTTTTCCCTTATAAAAAACGAATAGCGAGGCCAAAAAATGGGTAAAAATTGAAGTGGGAAGAATCCATAATTTCCAGGACCCATGTGCACCTTCATGAGTGGGTGGGCAATAAAGTAGCTGGGTCGTTATGCTTCACTGAACGATAATATTTACATTGAGACTGACCCCACTCCTGTGGGCGTTGACCATGCAGCGCATGCGTGCCATTGTATTGTGCGCCCACAACGTTTACTCATGACGAATCATGACGACTCATCTACTTTAAAACAGCGACCCTCTTGGATGCACCACGGCCATCACAGGAAATCCAGGTAAATAAATACCTGTGAACCTTTCAGTATGGGGACCGTCTTAAGACGTCAGAATCTGACGTCAATAGACGTCAGATTCTGACGTCTAAATACCGTCCCCACACTAAAAGAATTAAAACAAGACTTTGCGTATTAAATTCAGATTAAATATATTTCGACCTGTCCATTATCCACCTGGAAGTAACCCACATAACAAAAATTGTTATCCTAGAATATTATCTTACAAAGTTATAGGCAAAAGAAGAAAACGGAGACGGAATCCATAGCTCCCTCCGTCTCACCTACGGTGACGGCGGGAGCAAAAAAATTGTAATGGCCGTAGACCCATAACATATGTATTCAAATAAAGCAGAAAGAGCTAACTAAGACATATACGACGATTGCAAATTGAAAAAACCCTTTGGTCTCCATGCTTTATTTCAAAATATCGCAGCGTTGTAAAGGTCAATATACGTATTGTGGATCTAGAGTGGGTTTATTGTTAGGTTACAAATGGTGGGCCATCATTTAAACACCATTGGGTGGTTCAACACCGTCATAATAAATTGGTACATACCTTTCCCTAATATATATGTTGACATAAGTATCTGTGTTTGCCTGCGGCACAGCCCCTCTGAGGCGTTATGAATGGGAGGTGAACCCATAATGACGGTGTGAGCTCCTGGCAAACATAAACGTTTCAACTCACTGACTCTGAATTAAGCTGAACTATTCCCACATGTTTGATGTAGGCCTACCAAATGAAGGTAACACTTGTCATGCTAAAAGGCTCAATTCACTTAACCCTTTCAAAATAATCAGTTAACATCCCAGAAAAATGACTTTATACGTCAGAATCTGACGTTTGTAGACGTCAGAATCTGACGTTTGTAGACGTCAGATTCTGACGTCTAATCTGACGTCTAAAGTCGATCGCCGCACTGAAAGAATGGAAATATTTATAGTGGCCACCTTACCTTTTTACCTTTTATAGAAAGTCTATTAAATAAAGAAAAATATTCAACATCATTTTTGTGGAGGACTGAATAACAGAGGTGAGATACTTTTCAGTTCGATAAACTTTGGTTATTTAAAATCTCATATTTAACAATGTTGTTTGAAATCATTTGCTATTGACATAATAAAGTACGTTTTCATACCAGCCATATAATATATATAACGCGACCCAGGTACTATTATCAAAGACCATGCACAATAAGATAGTCAACTCTCCCCAAAACGTGAAATCGCTCTCAGTGCTGTCCCCCGGTATTGGGAGTTGGAACTAATGCTTATGCCATCTATCAAGTATGATTTTAGCATATTACGACGAACAATTATGACATTGATTCTATTAAAAACAATACATACATTACATCATAAAAATAAGTACTGACGGAGGTTTACTTCTATTTTTTATACGATAATTTGTTGGTTAGTTATCAATACTTTTAAAATTGTCTTCTTCCCTTTGGTACCTCAGGGGTTGATGTGCCCGTATAAACAAGTATGCATATTCATTGTCTACAAACAGCAGGTGATGCCCAGCTAACACGAGACGTCGACTTAATTATAGTGTAATGCTAGTCCAGCATTACCCTATCATTGGCTCATCTTCTCGTATCTACTGGCAGGTGATGATGTGTGCAAGGGTAGATACCTGGATACGGGCAAAGAAAACCAAGATAAGGACAATGGAAAACATAATATTACTATATTATAGTCTAATGACAAGGATCATTTGTCATGTTTATCATTTGGAATATTCCTGAACAGAAATATTTTGTTGATATAAAGCATGTTACTGCTGATTCACCTGATCGGAGCGATCCTGTCACAGAATTAGCTTATTCAATGCTGAAATCATTCATGCCACAAACGGGTATTACCATTGAGGAGGAGAATATTCTTGTATATTTATCAGTGGATATCTTTGTTGCAAAATGTCGCGATCTGTATGTGATCAATGTAAAGTAATTTTGATGCCAATAATAAATTGCATACACTTCTGTCTAAGAAGCAATATTTGCATATTCAAGGTGTGGGGCTTTTGTTCCACGTCAAAACTTAATACAATTAATTGGTTCAAATGAACGAATTTTCGCAAATATACCTGAACACATTCTACATAGGAGTCACAACAGAGATCAAATTATTACGTTCATCAAAGACACTAAATCATGTGCAAGTTGTGAATGTTTCACGTTAATATTACATATTTATGTCCCCATTCGGCTACACCATGTACTGCGGGAAAACAATGAACACCTTATTACCAGTAGCAGCAGGAGAAATAGAAAATTGTTAAAATTCAACTATAAATAAATAAATTATTCTGTCATAAAAATGAACGTGTCTTGTTTTCAAGATATCAATATACTGCTAACGCTCCAGTCCTCAGTGACATTGATGGCAGTGGTCCGAGAGAGAAGGCTTACATATTATAATTTTATGATATTGCTTTTGTGTTCTAAATTTTTTTTTTTAATAATAAAAGTTTGAATCAAAAGACACGACTGCCAAGTTATGGTTGTTACCAATGTTTTGCCCCGATCTCCTTTGTGGACGCTATGCTTGACGACATATCGTCACTCCCCTCCCGTTCTGTGCCCACATATTTGTGTAGTTTCTTGACACAGCTCCTCTGTTATTTTAAAGAAGACATTTTAATTTCTAAAATTGTATGGTAATATAACATGACTTTTCTGCTATATTAGCAGTTATTTTCGTTCCAAAAATAAATAATGCTGATATATTGTCATAACTGTCAAACCTAAAAACATTATTTGTGGTGAAATTTTCACTTGTTTTATATGATGATACACTTGCCAAAGCGTAGTTCCAACTCCCGTTAAAAGGGGACAGCACTGCACAATGTATTACACGCATTTGTATAGTGAAATCCGTAAGTCGACCATCTTATTATAAATGATCTTTGCTATTATCATAGTTCTAGATCATGTACTTTGTAACCAAGAAACATAGGCCTATACGTAAACGCTGCTGTAACAAGAGTACCATGTGAGGTCTGCAGTTACCGTTGTTCACATTTAGCAGTATTATATACATGAACTACAATCACTATTTTCATCACTCTCACCTTTAGACTTGATGTGTTGATTATATAAATAATAAACCCATTCTGATGCATTAACCCTTGTCCTGCTGAGCTGTTTATTTCTATTTTCATTCATTTAAAAGTGAAATTCTGTAAAACTCAATGGCCTTGACCTGCAATGCTTTCACTTTGCAATCTAATACAATGAACTATGGGAGAGGCCAGGGGGACTTATACAACATTTTTTCACCGAGTAGCCATTCAAAAGGGTTTCCGGTGACGTCACTAGCGCTTCACAGACTTGCTCACGTATCTTCCAGCTTAAAATGAAAAATATTTATTTTTCTGAAAAAATAAACAAGTGAAGAAAAATGTTTCTTTTTATAAAAAATATGATTATTCCTTACAACGCTGAAATATGTTTGACTAAACCATGGAGACCAAATGTTTTTATTTCAATTAGCTCTTTCCGCTTCATTTGAAGATCTATGTTATGGGTCTACGACCATTATAAACACTTTAAGCCTTTCAATGCGGGGACCGTCTTTATACGTCAGAATCTGACGTCTATAGACGTCAGGCTCTGACGTATGAAGACTGAAAATCTTTCTAAAACTATTTTGTTAATTTCAAAAAATATATATATTTTGTTTGACTATTCCTTTAACCCGTATTTATGCAGGCCTAGCAGAACAAGGGTTAAGCAATCTATGTAGTTACAGTAAACGATATATATACAGGCCTAACAACATGAGGGTTGAAATGTCTATATATAGTCACAGTAAACCGTATATATACAGGCCTAGAACCACAAGGGTTAAGTCATCTTTATAGTCACAAGTCATATCTAGTAAAAGTCTAGCTACATAAGGGTCAAATTGTCAAAAAAGTGATATCTATAGTATTTGTGAAAGTATATATTCAGGCCTAGCAACAAAAGGGTTAAACAACCAATACAGCCACAGTGGTCCAACATTGTATAAATACTATGCAAACGTGTTGTGTTTACTGGGAAGCCACCGATATAACCACAGTGTGATATCTAGTATTTGTGAGAGTAGGCCTATTTATTAAGCCCTGGCAACATAAGGGTCAAGTTGTCTATATTCCATATTCATTCCTAGCAACATAAGGGTTAACCCTTTCAAGCCTGAATTTACCATTGTCATTTTCACCCACTACAAGCCGCGAATTGCTGTCGCAATTCTCGACCTGTAGCGGGTGAAAATGACTTGCAGCTGATAACAAATGAAAAAATATACTGTTATTTTAAAAACAGTTCCATGATTTTTTTTGTTTTAAAACCACCAGGTTTCAGGAAATTAAGCCATTCTTCAGAGATGAGAAATGATGCTTTAAGGCATCGTGAGGGCTTAAAGGGTTAAGCCATCTTGAACAAATACGTGGTTGAGTGACAGCACCAGCATCAACCCTTACAATGCTGAATTATTTTTGTTTAACCCTTTAAGCCCTCACGATGCATTAAAGCATCATTTTACATCCCTGAAAACAGACTTAATTTTCCAACAACCAAGGGTTTTATAATGATAATTCCCATGAAACAGGTTTTCCAATACATGGCAATTTTCTTCAATTTTTAAACCACATCAAAGCATCTTCATCCACTACAAGTCGAGAATTGCGACAGCAATTCGCGGCTTGTAGTGGATGAAGATGACAACGGTAAATTCAAGCCTGAAAGGGTTAAACCATGGAGACCAATGGGTTAATTCCAATTTAAAATCATCATACATGTCTTAGTTAGGTTTTTCCGCTTTTTGTTGAATAGCCCTACCTATGTTATGGGTCTACGGCCATTATAAATATTTAAATTCTTTCAGTGTGGGGATTGTCTTTATACGTCAGAATCTGACGTATAAAGACAATCCCCGCGCTGAAAGGGTTAAATACGTATTTAGAGAGGGGAGGTTGCGAGTAACGCATTTTTACAAGTAATCTGGCTTAAAGCAGCTATGACAAAACAGCTGTGATTAGCGACAAACGACGTAGCCCCTTTGAATGGACCAAATATGTTTATCGTCGACAAAAAGTCTCGTGCCAAATATATAAGTGCACATTCCTCATAGGCTATTAAAAAATCATGACCAAAAGGCCACTAAAATTAATAAAATGATTCTTAGTAGCAGTGCAGTTAATCGTATTACCATGATACCAATCTGCTTACCCATATGTGTTCTCCGCACACCATTGAGAACGGGTTTTTTGAGGTTGTGCATATTCTGCTGTGGAGAGGGGTTCCACATGTGAACAAGTATGGAAAAATTATCTGTGTCGATGCATGAGAGGGGGCATTCTCATGAACCGTGTGTAGCGTCCGGGCCATGTCTAGTATTAATTAGGTAGGGGCCTACATATAGCCTACATAAATTATATATTATGTTTAACAATATGTTATTTAGGCCTAAAGCAATGTTATTTTATGGTGTCTCATAAGTCATAATTATTTGCACTATTGTTTTTAAATGAATTGCGGATGACACTTGAACACACTGGTGGGTATATGGGGTTATTTTGAATCCAGTGATGAGTAAGAATAAGAAGTTAATTTGAACACGCTGGTGTGTAAAGGGTTAATTTGAACACACTGGTGAATAAAAGGTTATTTTGAAAACGCTGGGGAATAAATTGTTATTTTGAACACGCTGGTGACTAAAGGGTTAATTTGAACACGCTGGTGAATAAACGGTTAATTTGAACACGCTGGTGGATAAACGGTTAATTTGAACACGCTGGTGGATAATGGGTTAATTTGAACACGCTGGTGACGAAAGGGTTAATTTGAGACGCTGGTGATTAAAGGGTTAATTTGAACACGCTGGTGATTAAAGGGTTAATTTGAACACGCTGGTGAATAATGGGTTAATTTGAACACGCTGGTGGATAAAGGGTTAATTTGAACACGCTGGTGAATAATGGGTTAATTTAAACACGCTGGTGATTAAAGGGTTTATTTGAACACGCTGGTGAATAAAGGGTTAATTTGAACACGCTGGTGAATAAAGGGTTAATTTGAACACGCTGGTGAGAAAAGGGTTTATTTGAACACGCTGGTGAATAAAGGGTTTATTTGAACACGCTGGTGAATAAAGGGTTAATTTGAACACGCTGGTGAGAAAAGGGTTTATTTGAACACGCTGGTGAATAAAGGGTTAATTTGAACACGCTGGTGGATAAAGGGTTAATTTGAACACGCTGGTGAGAAAAGGGTTTATTTGAACACGCTGGTGAGAAAACGGTTTATTTGAACACGCTGGTGAATACAGGGTTAATTTGAACACGCTGGTGAATAAAGGGTTTATTTGCACACGCTGGTGAATACAAGGTTAACTTGAACACGCTGGTGGGGGGTGAAGAATTAATTTAAACACACACACATTAAAAAGATATAAGTACACAAATTAAGCAGATATGCGTCATTTTCACCCGCTTGAAGTTGTCCGTCTCTGAAGTGAGACGAGATTTCAAGTGGGTGAAAATTTAAATTGATATTTTTTTATTCAGGGATTTAAGGTTTAAGATAATAATAATTATGTTACATGATTAAAATGCTTGACAACACGTCACAATGTAGGCTTGATGTTGTTTACTTGTTAATTAAACTAGTATATGACGTCATAGTTACTTGTCTAAATAAGTTATATAAGGTCACTATCTAAAGTCTGGCTCTGATAGAAGGCTATTTCCAGTCATAACATAATTTCAAAACCAGATCATCAGTGACAATTCAGCCTAAGACATGTCAGATGTATTTTTATAAACGGATTGATGTTGATGCCATGATGAGAAGATTATTGTTTCCTGACAAGAGTACCATGTGAGGTCTGCAGTTACCGTTGTTCACATATAGCAGTATTATATACATGGACTACAATCACTATTTTCATCACTCTCACCTTTAGACTTGATGTGTTGATTATATGAATAATAAACCCGTTCTGATGCATTAACCCTTGTCCTGCTGAGCTGTTCATTTCTATTTTCATTCATTTAAAAGAGGAATTCTGTAAAACTCAATGGCCTTGACCTGCAATGCTTTCACTTTGCAATCTAATACAATGAACTATGGGAGAGGCCAGGGGGACTTATACAAAACATTTTTTCACCGAGTAGCCATTCAAAAGGGTTTCCGGTGACGTCACTAGCGCTTCACAGACTTTCTCACGTATCTTCCAGCTTAAAATGAAAAATATTTATTTTTCTGAAAAAATAAACAAATAAAGAAAATGTTTCTTTTTATGAAAAATATGATTATTCCTTACAACCCTGAAATATGTTTGAGTAAACTATGGAGATCAAAGTGTTTTTTCAATTACCTTTTTCCGCTTCATTTGAAGATCTATGTTATTGGTCTACGACCATTATAAACATTTTAAGCCTTTCAGTCCCTCAGGTTCTGACGTATAAAGACTGAAAATCTTCCTAAAACTATTTTGTTAATTGAAAAAAAAAAAAATTGGTTTGAATATTTCTTTAAACCGTATTTATGCAGGCCTAGTAGAACATGGGTTAAGCAATCTATGTAGTTACAGTAAACGATATATATACAGGCCTAACAACATGAGGGTTGAAATGTATATATAGTCACAGTAAACCGTATATATACAGGCCTAGAACCACAAGGGTTAAGTCATCTTTATAGTCACAAGTCATATCTAGTAAACCGTATATACAAGTCTAGCTACATAAGGGTCAAATTGTTTAAAAAAAAAATGATATCTATAGTATTTGTGAAAGTATATATTCAGGCCTAGCAACAAAAGGGTTAAACAACCAATACAGCCACAGTGGTCCAACATTGTATAAATACTATACAAACGTGTTGTGTTTACTGGGAAGCCACCGATATAGCCACAGTGTGATATCTAGTATTTGTGAGAGTAGGCCTATTTATTAAGCCCTGGCAACATAAGGGTCAAGTTGTCTATATTCCATAATTATTCCTAGCAACATAAGGGTTAACCCTTTCAAGCCTGAATTTACCATTGTCATTTTCACCCACTACAAGCCGCGAATTGCTGTCGCAATTCTCGACTTGTAGCGGGTGAAAATGACTTGCAGCTGGTAACAAATGAAAAAATATACTGTTATTTTAAAAACAGTTCCATGATTTTTTTTGTTCTAAAACCACCAGGTCATCCACTACAAGTCGAGAATTGCGACAGCAATTCGCGGCTTGTAGTGGATGAAGATGACAACGGTAAACCTGAAAGGCCTGAACGGGTAAAACCATGGAGACTAATGGGTTAATTCCAATTTAAAATCATCATACATGTCTTAGTTAGGTTTTTCCGCTTTTTGTTGAATAGGCCTACCTATGTTACGGGTCTACGGCCATTATAAATATTTAAATTCTTTCAGTGGGGACTGTCTTTATACGTCAGAATCTGACGTATAAAGACAATCCCCGCGCTGAAAGGGTTAAATACGTATTTGGTGAGGGGAGGTTGCGAGTAACGCATTTTTACAAGTAATCTGGCTTAAAACAGCTATGACAAAACAGCTATGATTAACGACAAACGACGTAGCCCCTTTAAATGGACCAATTAATATGTTTATCGTCGACAAAAAGTCTCTGCCAAATATATAAGTGCACATTCATCATAGGCTATTAAAAAATCATAACCACATAGCTTAACTTTTGGTTTCTTAAAATAGATCTGAATATACAATAACTCGTTTGACGTCACGCACTTTCAAAATACAAGAAAAACCAGCCCATGTAAGTTACATACATGTTGGTGTATGCAGTATGCAAATCAATCAGACCTCATAGCTCACGTATCTGGTGCAAATTACAAACAATCGATAATTTTTACAATCGATAATGCTAGAGACCATGCATGATCGATTCATACAATAGGATTACGGGTCGATTACGTCTGTCGTTTTCTACCAAGTTTCAAACCAACAAAAAGGCCACTAAAATTAATCAAATGATTCTTAGTAGCAGTGCAGTTAATCGTATTATCATGATACCAATCTGCTTACCCATATGTGTTCTCTGCACACCATTTTGAGGTTGTGCATATTCTGCTGTGGAGAGGGGCTCCATAGTATGGACAAATTATCTGTGTCGATGCGTGAGAGGGGGCATTCTCATGAACCGTGTGTAGCGTCCGGGCCATGTCTAGTATCAATTAGGTAGGGGCCTACATATAGCCTACATAAATTATATATTATGTTTAACAATATGTTATTTAGGCCTAAAGCTGTTATTATATGGTGTCTCATAAGTCATAATTATTTGCACTATTGTTTTTAAATGAATTGTGGATGACACTTGAACACACTGGTGGGTATATTTTAAATCCGGTGATGAGTAAGAATAAGAAGTTAATTTGAACACGCTGGTGTGTAAAGGGTTAATTTGAACACGCTGGTGACTAAAATGTTAATTTGAACACGCTGGTGACTAAAGGGTTAATTTGAACACGCCGGTGACTAAAGGGTTTATTTGAACACGCTGGTGTATAAAGGGTCAATTTGAACACGCTGGGGAATAAAGGGTTAATTTGAACACGCTGGTGAGTAGATGGTTAATTTGAACGCGCTGGTGAATAAAGGGTTTATTTGAACACGCTGGTGAATAAAGGGTTAATTTGAACACGCTGGTGAGTAGATGGTTAATTTGAACGCGCTGGTGAATAAAGGGTTTATTTGAACACGCTGGTGAATAAAGGGTTTATTTGAACACGCTGGTGAGAAAAGGGTTAATTTGAACACGCTGGTGGATAAAGGGTTAATTTGAACGCGCTGGCGAATAAAGAGTTGTTTTGAACACGCTGGTGAGTAAAGGGTTAATTTGAACACGCTGGTGAATAAAGGGTTATTTTGAACACGCTGGTGACTAAAGGGGTAATTTGAACACGCTCGTGACTAAAGGGTTAATTTTAACACGCTGGTGACTAAAGGGTTAATTTGAACACGCTGGTGAATAAAGGGTTAATTTGAACACGCTGGTGACTAAAGGGTTAATTTGAACACGCTGGTGACTAAAGGGCTTATTTGAACACGCTGGTGACTAAAGGGTTTATTTGAACACGCTGGTTACTAAAGGGTTAATTTGAACACGCTGGTGAATAAAGGGTTAATTTGAACACGCTGGTGAATAAAGGGTTAATTTGAACACGCTGGTGGACAAAGGATTTATTTGAACACGCTGGTGGACAAAGGGTTTATTTGAACACGCTGATGAGAAAAGGGTATATTTGAACACGCTGGTGGACAAAGGGTTTATTTGAACACGCTGGTGGGTAAAGGGTTAATTTGAACAGGCTGGTGAATACAGGGTTAATTTGAATACGATGGTGGGGGGTAAAAAATAATTTAAACACACACACATATTAAAAAGATATGAGTACACAAATTAAGCAGATATGCGTCATTTTCACCCGCTTGAAGTTGTCTGTCTCTGTAGCGAGACGAGATTTCAAGTGGGTGAAAATTTAAATTGATATTATTTGTTTATTCAGGGATTTAAGGTTTAAGATAATAATAATTATGTTACATGATTAAAATGCTTGACAACACGTCACAATGTAGGCTTGTTAATTAGACTAGTATATGACGTCATAGTTACTTGTCTAAATAAGTTATATAAGGTCACTATCTAAAGTCTGGCTCTGATAGAAGGCTATTTCCAGTCATAACCATAGACCTCTATAAACAACATATTTTCAAAACCAGATGATTAGTGACAAGTCAGCCATTCATAGACGTGACCTCGCTTACTATTCCATCCTCCCCACAGATGCCACCATTCTTTCATGGTGACCTCGATTACCACCTCCTGGTTTAATTCATATTAAGTGACATTTAGAGGTATTTAGAGGTATTTTAATTAGTTAGTTCGCTAGCTCTCAATCTCCTCAGATGTCACCGTGTCTTCACAGTGACCTCGCTTCCGAGCTCGAAGTCTTCACGTCAAATACAGTCCACTGCCATTTAGAGCTATCATAATAAGTTCTCCAGCCCCTCTCCTCAGATGTCTCCATGCCTTCATGGTGACCTCGCTGCCTACATTGACACTTAGAGATAGTATAGTCAGTCCTTTAGTCACTCTTCTCCCAGCATCCACTTTAAAAAGGTTTGGCAATTCAATTTGAAAGGGACTGGTCAATCCTATGCATATCTAGCTCAACCCAGCTTACCTTCCCTTCCTATTTCCTCCACCCTTACTTAGGCTTAGCTAAACTCCGCCTATCCAGGTCAGCTCTAGCTGATAGATCCATTATAGTGACTAGCTTAATTTAACTCACAAAATTGTATACAAAAATCTCAAACAGCTGAACTTTGCGAATTTTGTGCTTGGCTTGGCGTGGCTCGGCTCCGCTTAACCTATTTAGCTTCTCAACCAATTAGTCCTTATATTTTATAGTGATGGCTCTAGCTAAATATGTAAATAACTATTCATAAATCACTTCAATATATTTCAGCTATTTCACATATCCTCTGCCTGGGGGTTTAAGCTCACTTTCACAATTCAATCCCTCAGTTTCATTGGCTTAGCTTATACGTAAATTGCTTTTCTTAGAGTACTTTCCATTTCGGCTATTTCAGCTATTCTTTGAATATTCTATGACGTAGGATGTAGGCTCCGCCTAAACAATTTAGTCCTCCAGTCCACCTACGTTATCACCCGTTTAGGCTCTGCCAAGTCAGATAAACTTTTATTTATTTATTTTTCTCTCCTTCACACCCTTTCGTATCAAATTATCGCCAGCATGGTTAACAAAGAGGCACTAGGCTATTTTGTATTCAATGGTAAAGGAGGATTCTTAGGGGCCATCGGAGGGCCCGCCGAAGAAAGCCAAGCGGGGAGGCTCTTCAGGGCCATTTCAAACGTGTTTGATCAGGAGGTTAAAGCCAAAGGGTTTTCAATCAGCAAAATCAAACACTCGTCCGATCTGACCAAATTCTGGAACGATATTCACCTCGAGAAGACCGAAATTGCACCTCAGTGGCTAGGCCATCGTACCTGGTGGCTCTTTGACGATGTCAGAAAGGCCATTGAAAGCGTGTCTCTGCTGCCCCCTCCCCCTGCCGGCGTAGTTAAGACTCCCCCTTATACGCCCTCTTCTACGACCTCACCACAAGCTTCTCTCCCTCCAGTCATGTTCCCCCTCCCCGCACCAAAAGTTTCTCTCTCCCCAGCTGAGATGGCCTTCCACACACCTGCGCAGGCTAGGTCCACCACTCACCATCCAGCTCCCCCTCTCCTTGCTGGTCCTCAACCTCTCACATCCCACTCAGCCGGTTCAAAAAATCTAACTCTCAGCACCTCGATAACACCTATTCCCCCCTCAGCTCAAGGGGCAAATGCCTCTACTTGTGCGGTTTGTAACCTCCCAGAGGAAAGTCACAGTCATAAAGTGTCATGGATCGGCTGTGATCACTGTGGGAGGTGGAACAGCAAGGAGTGCCTCAGAAGATCAAATGACCTCCCCCAGAACACCCACTTTTTTAAGTGTAAAACCTGCTTAGCCAATCAAAAGCTAATAGAAGACATGGTTAGAGAGTGGCCGGCAGCTAAGGCTGACATCGCCCAACTCAAACAGAAGGGGTCTGAGACTTCACCGGGGGACAGCTCTTCAGATCCCGTCACTCTAAACGTTTCTCTTGTTAATCTTCAGGAAGAGCTCAATAACGAACGCTCTTTGAGACTCTCTCTGGAGTCCACAATGTCACATAGAGTCAGCTCCGCAGACTCTGGCGAAATTGCCAAGCTGAAATTGGAGATAGATAAAGAACGTAATAAACGTCTAGCTCAGGAGTCTGCTAATTTATCCCTCCAGAAGGACTCCGATTCCCTCTCCCTTCAGGAAAAACTCCAGATCGCGTCTGAAGAGAACGAAAGGCATAGACTTCTCATTGAAGATCTAAACACCAGAATTTGGGAAACTCACTTCTCCTCCCCATTGTTCAGACCTTCGGTCCCCGCGACTCGTGTCCAGGAGCTTCAAGCTCATATCCCCTCCTCCAAATTTATGATCCTGGAAGACCTGTCCACCAGTCGTCTTCCCCCCTCTGCTTGCCCCGCCCCCCTCATACCGAGTAGCAGTCCCTCAGTCCCGTCATCAATCACTCAACCTGTTCCATTAACTCTGTGCACTCCTCCCGCACCATCCCAATCTAATAGTGGCCAGGCGTCAGATTCCATCAGTGACCCAGCCGATCATAAATACCATTTGTCTAAGCGGTCACTGTCACCCACCAAACCCTCCCGGACCTCCCTCTCCACTGTCTCAAAACTAACAGCCAAATTTGAAAAACCTATTCTGTTCACAGGTAGCAGTCTCCTCAAACGAATCGCGGAAAACATAAACCTAGCCGCCACCGCCTTCAATCTGGGCTTAACGGTCCAGAGTAATCGTGGTAAGACCACCCAACAAATAGTGGGAGAGGTCTTGAAACTCCCCTCCCTTGATTCGTTTGAGGGGGTGGTGCTTGAGATAGGTACGAACGATCTATCTAACTTGTTTCCCAAAAAAGGTCCCCCCACGCCTGAGCAGTGGTGGCCAGATGAGATTTACACCAAAATTTCTGAGCCTATTATCCGGGCATTTTATCAGGGATTAGAAGAAATTCGTAAGGTGGTGATTGTGCTACCTCCTCACAGAATTGATGTCCCTTACCGACTCACTGCTCTCTGCCATCGTCAGGTCCGCTGCAACTTAGCATATTACTCACTTCACTTTATATCCCTACAACTAAGAGGTCAAACCATCTGTGATTTCATAAATTCTCTGCCAGATGGCATCCATCTTAACGATGAGACAAGCCTTCTCTTGTTAGAGGCTAGTTTGTCTGCTTTGGGAGTGGCGATCCCTTTTGAAGAACGAACAGCTACCATCACGGGTTATTCTGTCTTCCCAGGCCAATGCCTACGGTGTGGGGATTTTAATCATACACAGGCCAACTGTCCAGTCATACTGAAGGATCCATGTGATCTTTGCGGTTACAAATCCCATGTCTCTGAGATATGTATTGTAAGCGCGAAATTGTGCTTTACATGTGGTCAGCGGGGCCATCTTAAATCCTTCCATACTAATCCTGCAAAGAAAAATAAACATAGTTGACTGGATCCTCCTCCTTGCCTTTCACTTCCGCATAATCTTCCCTCTTTTTCAGACTGTGAGAGGGTAGCACAATCATCTTCCCCTTCTTCTGTTCCTTCTCCCCTCATGACCAGCCCTAAGGTGTTATCCCAGTCCCCCAAACCTGGTTCTAGCTTTCTGGTCAATCCACGCAAAGCGTCTCCTCTACCTCCCCTCAAAGCACCATTTCTCCCCATGAACCCCCCAGAATCTTTACCATCTGGTTCCTGGGGTAATAAACCAAGAGCTAGAAGAGCCCGCCCGGCTCCCCTTTCGGTCCCAAATTCTGCCTCGCACCCTTCTCCATCTACTTTAAACATATCCTACTCTAATGTAAATGGTGCCTCAAAAAACACATGGGTTGACATAGAGCAGAAATTCATTAACAGTAAACAAGATGTTGTTGCAATTGCTGAATCCATGTGGAGACAAGTGGGTAGAATCAGACAGCTATTGGGTTACACCTGCTTTCACAAGGAACGACCTACTAGTGCTAAAAAGGGGGGTGGCTTGGCTTTTTTCATAAACAAACCTTTATCAGCTTTTGAATGGGAGGGGGGTCAAAGTCAGGTTTTCAAACTATTAATGAATTATTATGGGTCATTCTTTTGGAATCAGGCGGATCTTCCACTGCCATAGGGCTTGTTTACTTAGGGCAATAGGGGTGAACAAACCAGTAAATGATCCGTGGAACGATGAGATCCTCGATTCTATACACTCAGACATTACTCTACTACACAGGGAAGGTCACAGGGTGGTTCTCTTAGGCGATTTCAATGGTCACATCCATGTAAAAGACGGCGGGCCAAAAGGGGTTACTGTCCCCACTAACAGCAATGGCCTTCGTGTTTTATCCATAGTCAGGGAACATAATTTCCAGATTCTTAACTCCCTCCCCTTATGTCAGGGTACTTGGACGCGAGGCAATCAGAAATCTGTTATAGACTATTTTTTAGTGAAGGACTCAACCGTTCCTCAGGTTACGTCCTTGGTTATTGATGATGATTCCTTTTTCGGTTCCTCCATCTCGGACCATAATTGGATCAAACTAATTAAAGCCAACCCCAAGTTAACTCCAATCCCGATCAAACCTAGGGGATGGAAGATTAATGATGACTCCCCATGGGCTCTATATCAAAATCAATTGAGCGAACTGATTACATATTGGGAAGACGAGATGTGCTTTGAGGGGTTTTGAGATTCTCAAGTGGGCTACTCCCAGCTCATTACCATCCTTAAGATCGCTGGGAATTCAATAATCGGGAAGAGACCCCATCCTCGTAAGAAAAAAGAACCTCGTGCCATCAGGAGGGCAATTAAATCCAGAAATATCATCACTAGGAAGTGGAAACGCTTATGCAAAGCAAGTAAAATAGGTACCAGGGGTGCTTGGTCCAGTGTGTTGGCAGCCAACGTCATGGTAAAGAAATTGAGACTAAAGCACGCAACAACAATTTCTAAGCGCTACCAACTAAAAAGGGCCAGGCAAGCGAACGGTAATTCCAAAGCCCTATGGCGGTCCTTAAATAACACCGCGGACCATTCTTTTATTAACAGGATTGAAGATCCCAACTGCGTCTCAACAAATGGGGACGTTATTAAACGTAAAATCAGTGACCACATCAAACAGCTGTTATCTGACCCCCTTCTTTCGACTAATGATAGCCCATCTTCCCAACACACTTCTCCAAGCTCCCCCACGCCTGGCTTTAAAGTCATCAATGTCCCCCGTACCAAACATGATAACTTCTTTGATGATCCCATCTAGTTCAAAGAATGCGTCGATGCCATTGCATCTCTGGATACAGGAAGCGCGGTGGGCTGGGATGAAATTCCTAATGAATTTATTATTAACGGGGGCCCACGTCTCCACCTAATCCTTACCAAACTTTTTGAAGATATGATATTTTTTGAATGGAAACCTTCTGAATGGGAGGAAGACAAGCTTATTTTGATACACAAAAAGCTTAGCAAATCAAATCTTGACAACTATCGAGGCATTTCGATCAGTAACTCCCTCCAAAAACTATATTCTCGCATTTTGGAAAGGCGCCTAAGACGTCTTGTTGAACAAGAGGGTTGGCTAAGTGAAATTCAGGGGGGATTTAGGGATAATAGGAGTACCATGGACCAGCTTTTCATCTTGACCAGTATCGCGGAACGGGCAAAGGCCTCAAAGAAAAAGACCTTCTTTGCCTTTATAGATATGTGGAAAGCCTTTGACTCTATCCCGATATCCAAATTATGGAGCACCCTGGATCGCTTTGGGCTAGGGGGTAAATTCTCCCGGCTTATGCAAACCCTGTATTCCGGACATAAGTGTAAAGTAGATACATTAGGAGAATGGACCGATTGGATTCCCAGCGAGAAAGGTGTTAAACAAGGATGTGTCCTCTCCCCTCTTCTATTTAATCTTTACCTGGTCAGCATCATTTTTTCCAAATCCGAAATCCTCATTATAGGCAAGAAATCCATTGAGGAGGAATTAGGTACATGGGCTATCCCTGATGCCCATGGGAAGCCTCTCGGTCGTCTAAAAATAGTGGATAACTACAGATATCTCAGGGTCGACATCGGCAGCAAGAGGATATTCTCCTCCCACCTGCAAAATACCGCCTCTTCTCTAAACCATAAAGTCTCTCTGGTTAAAATCTTGGCCGGCGACATCACAAATAAGATCACTGCTTCAGATCTCCTCTGGAGGGGTAAAATGCTCCCAGCTATCCTGTACGGCGCGGAACTGCTTTTGTTTACCAAAAAATGGATTGACAAAGCCCAGAATGGCCTGGGTAGATACTTACTCAAAGTAAATAGACGCACTGTCGTCCATTAAAGACCTAGCGGATTTACACAAAATCAGGTTCTGGGAGCATCTGAAAAGCCTTCCCAAGTCCAGATGGGTCAAATAAGCCTTATTTATGATTACAGATGGTTCCTATACCAGTAACTGGTACCAGGAGATCCTGCGCATACGTAGAAATCTTAGTTTAATAGCGGTTGAAGCCCCCGTCGATTCTCATAACCATTTATCGCATGCACACTATGAGGGTCGTCTGAGAGCTTGGACGGAGAACAAACGGGTTCGGGCTCGTTACCTCGATGGATCTCAAGCCAGTTAAATTTTAGCGAAATTCAGAATAGAAAATTGGACAGATTTTGACAACAACCATTGCCCTGTATGCGGCGCAAACTTCTCTTCTTTAAAAGCTCATATTCTCTTAATTTGCAAAAACATTCCCAGTTCAGGGAATCTCCTGAAAGTCCGACGTCGCGCCGAGGAGGGATTGTCTCACTCCTATAGCCCTGAGAGAGTTCTTCTTGAAATTTTTGATGATCCTTCTTTCAATCTGTCAATCGCCTCGATCCTTAGGGCATGGATAAAGAGAGGCGAGCTCCCTCCAGCCCTACTTGACAGTGCCGTAAGGCCCGATATGCCACTAGATGTTTGTAATTTCAGCACTATTCACATCCAGCTTTCCTATTCCTTTCAAGCTTTCCCTCAAAGATACTTGTGTAAATGCATTACCCTGGGTCCTACTTAAGTGGCCATTATGTCCGAGAGGCCAGGGGTTGTGCATGGGCTATACTCCATCATATCAAACTTCGGCGGCGAGTCTGCCTGAGATATTTATGAGGTCTATGACCCTTTTTCTATTCAAAAGTTACACCGTAATTGCTCATATCACACTTCGGCGGCGGGTCTGCCTGAGATATTTATGAGCTCTGGTTTCATTTATAATAATTGGTATTCCACATAATCTCACATCTTCTGGCATTTTAAAGGGTCTGACGGCAGTTAATTCTCGCACCTTCTTGAGGTTGGGATAACACTTTTACCATTTCACGCAACGTCCCCCAAAGCCTCAGGGACCCCTGGCTCAACGCCCTTTGTCACTCAACTATGTCTCCAAAATATATTGCACGGTTATCATATATGGTTATCATATTAGTCCCCACACTCTACTAGTGAACCCCACTGGTGGGCTATATTCAGTTTTTTAGAATTTCACCGGTTGTTCAAGAATACTTGCAGGTATATGCCTTTGGGGTTTATTGACGATGTAAAATATGGTCCTGTACTGTATGGGTTATCTCCGCTTATTAATAAATTTAGATATTAAACATTCAATGTTGCCTGTTCTGTTTACTCGGCCTCATCCATCAATGACTGAGGCGTTGGTGTTCACCCAGTTATAGCCTATAGAGTTTTAAAGGAACGTCCTTAGACTCACAGAGGCGGCTTTTTGCCTTCCCAAAATGTTTTTCTCTCCCAACTGCGTCACAGCCTCTGATCACTTGAGCCCACACATCGGTGTCATAGGCTGTCTACTCTCATGACTATGTATTATTAATTATTATAGCTACTATCCGATTGTAAATACCTCTCACACTACTAGCGAACCCCGCTTGCGGTCTGCATAGGGGTCTAAGCATTTTAATAGAGGTTCTAAGCTACTAGCCGTTTGATGCATATCTGTACATTTTCCACCCCTTCGGGCCACTACCTTTGTTCACCTGAGCACATAGGCCCTACATCGGTGTCAAAGATGTCGACTCTCAATCTACTTTATTCAAAGCTAGGTAGACTGTCGAAGTAAATTGTGTTCCGAGCTATATTGGTTTTGTATGCTTATATTAATATACATATCTGTACATTTTCCACCCTCTCTGGCCAATACCTTTGTTCACCTGAGGTTTTGTACGCTTATTATTAAAATAAATATCAAAACATTCGAGCCGGACCACTTTGTCCACCCGACTTCACTCACCAAGGACGTATGATGAGGTCCTCTCGAAAGGTTAACTGTTGGCCCACATATGGTTTATTGTGTCCGAAAATGATGTACAGACTCTTAGTGGCTCTTGGTATATCCTTTCTGTTTTCTCACTCATCGGGGTCACTACCGCTGATCACTTGAGCCCACACATCGGTGGCATAGGTTGGTGACTCCCATGAGTGAATATAATGATAAATACTCACCAATGGTCCTTTGAAAGGTTAACGGTCGGCCCAGATTTGGGTTTTAATTGAGTTTTAATTGGATGTACACTCATAGAGACCCTTAGTATATCCACTCAGTTTTTCTCACCCATTTGGGTCACAGCCTATGATCACTTGAGCCCACACATCGGTATCATAGGTTGTTGGCTCTCATAAGAAAAATAATAATAATAATAATAGGCCTAATAATAGAAACAAAAAAAAAATAGTAATAGTAATAAATAAAATAACAAACAATACTTATCATGACTGGTCTGAGGCTTAGCGGGATCAGGACATTCTCTTGATCTTTCTCTCCCATCAAAATAAAAAAAATATATATTTATATATATAAATATATATATATATGCCGCCAGTCTATTTAAATGTGGTTATGGGGTGGACCGTATTTGTTTCATCCTATCCACATTAGTGGAAGTCAGCTCTCTCTGGCCCCCTCCTCAGTCATCCACATGGGCATCATCATCACAGCCCTGTTTGGATACAAATTGTTTCTCCCCGAAACCGGTTACCCTCTTTACCTGAGCGCGAGGCTCCCTCTCTACTGCTAAAGCTGATGAAACAAATATTGGTTATGACCTTCTATATCATTTCCACGTGGTTGACTGGCAGTACACATAAAATGCACCCTACCCAGAATAAGCTATTCCTAGAGGTAACTTTATTCCCATATAATTAATTGGATTCAAATATAAACTTGAAGCCCAAATCCTCTCTGCCCCCGAACAATAGGGCCTTGACTCTAGTCTAGGCTAAATCTCGGCATGATTCGCAAATTTCTAGATCGTATTATTATTAAACTAAATTTCGAAACAGAATCTACACAGTTTCCAAATTTCGTGTCCAGGCGGAAAAACCGTCACTCTTATCCCCTTCCTTTTCTTCTTCTGGGCCGCAAACTTGTCCTTGGCAGTTGATCAGAGTGCTGGATCTTACATGTGGAAATGTCTTGTGAGTGCAGTATAGCTTTCCTATCTTGTACGACAGTCTCCTCTTTCTGTTCTCTAACAGTGCCCCGATTGCTACCTTGAGTAGTCGTTACGGAATGCTGAAGGGGGGCTGGCGGTTGAGGCTGGATGACTTGATGTGTGACACTTGGCTAGATTGCCACTCAGGAATCCGAAGACAAATAGCTCTTGGGCTCGTGCTTTGGATATTAATAGAAACCCCACACCCAGACATTGGGGCATGAAGCCTAAATTTTGACACAGCATTTTCAGAAAATAAGCTTACTCCCAACACACTGAATAGGCCTAAGTGGGCAGTGGGATTATTTCCGAATAGGGTTGACAATCCTGTGTTTTTGGAAGCTAAATTTCGAACAGTAAAATTTTAGGTCCAGGCGGAAAAAAATTAATAAATAATCCGCCACCGGTTTCCTGCTACCAATACCCTCCTTTCTGGGCAGCTCCCCTGGTAGTTGATCAGAGTGCTGGATCTCACATGAGAAAGTGTTATGTGAGCTCAGGAGAGCTTTCCTATCTTGTACAGCGGTCTCTTCCCTCCATTCACTAACAGTGTCTCGATTGCTACCTCGAGTAGTCGTTAGGGAATACTGAAGGAGAGCTGGGGGCCGAGGTCGTGGTACTCGCAGTGTGGTTGTCTAGCCTGTTACTCAGGGATCTGATTATCTGTAGCTCTTGGTCTCGTGCCTAGGTTTCAGAGCAATTGACAATTGTCGGAAGGCCCGGGCAGCCCGAAAGGGCTCGCTAACTCAACAAACAAACAAACAAACAAACAAACAGTGCAAATAGGCTTAAGAATAATATCAAATAAATGCTGCGACTGCCTTGCGAATGTTATGAATGCTTGCGAATGCTTACAAACGGGCTTGCAAACGTGCTTATGAATGATGCGAGTGTCTTACCAACGTTGCCATTTTCTTGCGAATGATGCTAATATTTGATGACGAGGCTGTGATTGGTAGGCCCCCTATAAATACGGAGCGAATATGACGCTGGGCTCATTGTTTTCTTGAATTTAAATCATTGTCAACGGTGGTAAGACATTCGCAGAGGCTTGGCCTTAGAATAGAATGTTCCAGGACCAGGTGTTGAACTTGAAGGCAGGCTTCAGCGTGACGGACGGTAGCGTTAACCTCTTCACCAGGGCTCCGACGTGACGGGCGGTAGCGTTAACCTCTTCACCCAGGTTCCAGCGTGATGGATGGTAGCGTTAACCTCTTCACCAGTTCACCTAGTCCAGGCCCTGCCATAAAGTCCCGTATACATCTCTTTAGGCATATATTTTGACGATTGATTTAAGTATAGGATACCTCCAGCATCAATATTCTACTAGGTGTTTTTATTCAATCTACAGCGAATCTCAGAAATCGACCATTTTCCAAAATGGCCGCCATTTGGCCAAGGTCAAACATTAAATTGACATAATTTTCGACAAAATAGGAGCAGCTTCATGATTTTTGTGTCTGCTAGAGGGTTTTTCGGGTATTACCGATCTAGTGGTGTGGTCAAAAATAACTTTTGACATTGCATTGTGGGTAAAATCCAAAATGGCCGCCATTTGTCCAAGGTCAAACAATAAATTGATATCATTTTTGACACAATAGAGATATATTCGGGTTTTTGGTGTCTATCCTGGGGTTTTCATGTATGCCGGACATAGTATCATTGTCAGACAATATTTTCGACATTGTATTGTGTGTAAAAAATACAAGTTGGCCGCCATTTGTTCAAGGTCAAACAATAAATTGATATCATTTTCGACATAATAGAGGCATATTCTTGTTTTTTTGTGTGTCTATCATGGGGTTTCCAGGTATGCCGGACATTGTGGTGTTGTCGGAAATATTTTAGATATTGCATTGTGAGTGAAATATCCAAGATGGCCGCCATTTGTTCAAGGCAAGCAATAAATTGATATCATTTTCGACATAATAGACGCAGATTCGTGTTTTTGGTGTCTTATGTGGTTTTCAGGTAAGCCGGACATAGTGGTGTTGTAAGAAAAGATTTTAGACATTGCATTGTGGGTAACAAATCCAAGATGACCACCATTTGTTCAAGATCATAAAGGGACATCATTTTTTACAGAATATATACAGATTCGTGACTTTAGTGTCCACCACAGTGTTTTAAGGTATTCCCGGCTTTATGTTGTGGTCAGGAAGTACTCTTAACATTGCATTGTGGGTAAAAAAATCCAATAAGCCCGCCATGTGTTCAAGGTCAAACGTTAACCTGATATAATTTTTGATGGAATAGAAACAAGTTCATGATTTGTATGTCTAGCTTAGGGTTGTTATATACACTTGATCTAGTGTCATTTTTAGAAATAATTTCCGACAATGTTTACATACCGAACAAATAGATGTCGTTCATCATGGAAACAAAATGGCTGCTTGATGGCCATGGAAGAGCAATAAATGTACAAAACATTGAGTTGAGATACATCGATGATTGTGGTGTCTACCATAAAGTTTTTAGTTGATTACAACATTGCGGCGTTGTCATAAAACATTTTAGACGATATGACTGATACACTGAGCTATCAGTGAGTGTCACAGTCACCCACTGAGCTTTTGCGTAGAATTTACACATATTCAACACCAGGTGTCTCTGTCGTCTGTTACGTCACCGTCTACCAACCAGCAATTCATAAATGAGGCACGAGCGGTGAGGTAGATGATTGGTCAGTTGTGCTTAGATGCACACCTGCCCACCCGCTGGCAACACATGATAATCTGTGCACGCAGTGCTCGTCATACAAACCTGGGGGTATCCATGAGTGTTCCACTCTCAATTTTAATTTTTTTGATAATTAATTTAATGGGGTTTCTAAAAGTATAAGCTAAGAACAATTTCTACTATATACAGTATATATCAGTGTATATTCAGCCTAGATATTTTTATCTCATTTTCAAAAGCGTCAATAGTATTATCATGAATCGGGTTATTTTGCACTCTGTGAGGCCATCGTTCTGAAAGAAGCGGCGTTTTTCCCACTCACCTAGATGCAGCAGTACAAAGAGTGGCTGTGAAATCTCTGTCCCCTGGTGGTGAATATTAGAGAGAGAGACACTGGTGACACGAGTGAATATGACTGATGGCTATATAGAGAGACAACTATGGCTATAAATGGGTCATTGTATCCACGATGATGGCTATAGAGATCGCAGGTTCGTCCCCCTTCTGGGATTCAAGTTTCAAATAAACATAATGTTAATGCCTCGCTACCTTGTTGATATTTAATATTGTGGGGAGCCTCTGCTACCGAGAGACCGTGCTCGGCCTCAGACCACCGGAGCTAGAATTTCGCGTCCTGTGTCTGGAGGGCAGAAGCCAAGCCTCCCACCAAATTTGAAAGTCATAGAAGAAAGATCTTCACAGTCCGACCTTCATTGTGTATTTGCTCTCACAAAAGCTGACTAACGTGAATTTTTGATATCCCTCATAAGGTGTGGTCTGCCATATAATGACAATTTTACTCCAGATAACATCCCCACATAGGGTGGATCACACATTCGCTAGTAGTGCCTCTCATGCGTGTGGGAATTATGCATCTGATGATGTGTTTACATCATTTGAGGCAGACATCCCTTGCAGACCCAACAAGAGTGCAATTGGAGGGACAATTGACCGATAATGACATGCATTTTACTGGCCAGCATTTAGCGGACTTCATGGCGAAAGTTGGGTCATTTAATAAAATATATATATTTTTAAACATTCGAAAAATGATTATAAGTGTATTTTTCCGCAGGTTCTAGAGTTGGTTCTAGGACCAGCCTGCATGGTAAATTTTACAAGTACCTTGAGTTATCCATTAAAAGTGTGGAAAGGATAAAGAGGAGTTGAATGTGTCAACTTCAATGAAATATCAGCTGAAATTCAAATACCAAAGAAACTCGAAACATTTTGGACATCGCCAGCTAACAAAATCAATATGCAGCAACGTGGCTCAGTCTGGCTTCTTCAGCAGGATGTTCTCCTGAGTGGATCCGTCACAGATGAGGGGATTGTGCCGGCACAATTTCTGTGTGCAGACGGGTTGTCTGTACCGCCTTCCATAAAAACTTCAGAACTAAATACACTGGTTTGTAATGCTAAGGAAGCATAGGTAATGATGTGTGACGGAAAGCGTCGTAAGTGCAAAAAACACGGGAAACAATGTACGTGTTGTATTTTATCACAAACAGGAAAAATTGTCTTGCGAAAACAAATAAGACGTCGTGAAAGTCTCATCACATATAACAATACTTATAAATATGTTGTTTTTCTATCCCTGTAATTATCACAGCACTAAATATATAATTTTCTCTTTTTTTTGCGTTGTGTGAAGTGACATGCTGCAATAATTCGTTAAATAGTTTAAATACTTTTAAATACATCATAAATACTTACATGAATATGTTATTTTTCTGTCCTTCTTCATATTTTATACAAGCATTTCTTCATGTTACTCTTGTTTGTTAGTTTATATTTACTTTATTACTGTAATTATTACTTGGTAATTGATACTAATAACATCAGTTGTGGGCAGTTCAAACACGGATAGGAAAATAAAGTTGTAGCAGTTACATGCATTATTCTGATACACAAAACAACTTTAAAAAAGTGTTGTAGTTCCAACAATGTCACTGGTACGTACATTTTTTTTTTCAGAAGACTATTTATTTTGCCTGAGTGTGTGTCCTATTTAGGGGAAAGAGGGGTGCTGTGTGTGGGAAACGGTTGACATTTCTGTACACCAGTCCTTATCAACATGTCGAATATAACGGTTGAGGTCGCTAGGTCAGACAGTTGCGTTTTTAAAAAGTGTTAAGAATAAATAATATTCACGATTATATTTGTGATTAGAACTTAAAGGGTTTTTGTTGGGATAATGTTGGCCCAGCGCCGCAGATGGTGGCCCATCATTACATCGACATTGGGCTATTCGGTATCGTGTTATCTGGGAAGTTGCCTTTCTGGCGTCGGCGTAAGCAAGCGTCACATGCATTGCTATGTGGCAGTACCCCAGCAAACACGGAACAATCACCCAGTGCTATTTCAATGCTGGGCCAGCGTCGAAGGCTGTAGTTCAAAATTGAAACAGGATTTGGTGAATGGCGTGTGTTTGCTGATGTGCTGGTGCAAAGTATACAGCAGACCCAGTGTTAAATTAATGTTGGGCCAGCATCGTAGACGATTGACCGTCATTGAACGAGCGATGGGCTGCGACGCTGGCCCAGCATTGAACCGGAATTTGGTGGGTAGGCCTACATCGTGTGTACGTGTGTAGATACATGCGGCAGCCCGATTCACTAGCAATACATATATTGAATACATGTTCGCCAGCACCGGCGATGGTGGTGGAAGGAATACACGTTGAAGATATATTTTAACTTGTCTCCTTGGTTCTTTCCTTAATTATATCCTGGACATTTAGGATTCTGGCCCATGAGTTAGACCAATACAGTTAGGACACAATTCAAAATAGTAAGCCGAATTTGTGTCTATAGCACTCAAACAGACTAAAGCCGGGCCTCGGAGTTCGGGAACTCCTGCTCTAGCTTTTATTATGTATTTCTTTCATGGTTACACTTGTTACAAAAGATTTACCCCATGCATCATGTGCATACGACGTACAGATTAATTTTAGAAATAAATCGATACCTGGAACCCTGTATGTTTTGAATGGCTTTGTCACTGGAGTCCTGAATGTTTTGTTTCTCTCGTTGTCACTGACTCATTGATCTATTTGAATTCTGGCAAAGCACATTATTGTATGACCATGACCTCTAGCTAATATTTTGGCGACCATCTAGGATTTTACTCACAATACGATAATTTCAAAACTTTCTGATCACACCACTTGGCCGGGCATATCTGAAAATCTCATGGTAGAGAGATAATCGCATACCCGATGCGTGAGAGAAATATTATGAATCGCCTTTTATTATGTCCAAAATGATACCAATATATTGTTTGACCTTGGACAAATGTCGGCCATATTAGATTTTACCAACAAGCAATGTCTAAGGTAATTTCTAACCCCACCACTAGATCGGGCATACCTGAAAACCATATAGCCTAGAAGACACCAAAATCGTGAGCCTGCTGCTATTCTGACGAAAAATATACCAATTTATTGTTTGACTTTGGGCAAATGGCGACCATCTTGGATTTTCCACTCACAATGCAATGTCTAAAATATTTTCTGACAACACTATATCGGGCATACTTGAAAACCCCATGATAGACACCTCAAACATGAATCTACCTCTATTGTGTCGAAAATGATATTGATTTACTGTTTGACCTTGGGCAAAAGGCGGCCATCTTGGATTTGACCCACAATGCAACGTCCAAAGTAATTTCTGACCACACTACTAGGTCGGGCATACCTGAAAACCGTATAGTAGACAGCAAAATCATGCACCTGCTCCTATTCATTGGAAAATGATATCAATTTAATGTTTGACCTTGGTCATATGGCGGCCATCTTGGATTTCACCCACAATACAATGTCCAAAATTATTTCTGACCACACCACTAGCTCGGGCATACCTGAAAACCCTATAGTAGACACAAAAATCATGAAGCTGCTCCTATTCTGTCGAAAATTATGTCAATTTAAACTTTGACCTTGGCAAAATGGCGGCCATCTTGGAAAATGGCCGATTTCTAAGATTCGCTGTAAATTGAATAAAAACACCTAGTAGAATATTGATGCTGGAGGTATCCTATACTCAAATCAACCGTCAAAATATATGCCTAAAGAGATGTATTCGGGACTTTATGGCAGGGCCAGGACTAGCCATGGCTCCGACCTGATGGACGGCAGCGTTAACCTCGCCACCAAGGCACGTTTGATTTCAATTTATTTTTTTTATCACGAAACAACGAAAGTATGAAACATTGAAAGATTTAAGAACAAAATATTTGTATGAATATTATCTTTGGTAGTGTCTCCATGTGGTGATTCCAATATGTAAGTGATCGTAAGCGAAATATTTCTTGTCTGAAGCAACTGCCGGACAAATTTGTTTAAATAAATTAATGAGGTTTGATAACTCAATTAACACATCCAAATGCACATTATAAATAAAAATGTATACCTGTCCCAGAAAGTCAGCAGTGCTGATTTTTTAAATAAAAGAACTTTTTTTGAGCACATCTGCAAACAGACAATATAATAACAGTGAATGCTAAGGCAAGAATATTGTTTGTGATATTTTTGCGGCAGCTAATTAAAATAGAGCCTTCGGACTAGTGAAGCTTCGGAATAGTGAACCTTTGTGAACCTTCGGACTATTGAACCTTCGGAATAGTGAGCCCTGCCCCAAATTTTGTTTTAAATGTCCACGATGTAGCCTAGTCTTGGTCATGAGGGATGTACTGCAAACATGTCGGTTGAATACCCAATACTAGTGTCAGTGGAAAATACAGGGTTGAAAAAAAATGTTGAGGATATAAAGCGACGAGGTTTATCCGTTACTCAAGTAGTTTGCGAGGGAAGTGCAACTAACATGTCTTTAGTTGTCTCACATTCCAACATTAGGGCGACACATTGTTCCTGGTTGATACATTGCCCTACCCTTTGGACGGTTATTATAACATGTATCTGTCATACATGTCACAGAATTACATGTATCTTGTCTGTGCTCTTTCACCATTCTACTTTTGCGAACATTATCCTTCATGATTACTTCATTAATGGCTCCCAACTTTGGGGACACAATATTGACTTGTCTAGTTAGACCATACTCTGATATTGATGGTATATCAAGTGCAAACAATAATCCCACATCATTATAAGATACAGCCGATTTTGTCTTGAACGCCCCTGGCTGTATATTTATCTTAGCTGTAGGTCTACTGGGACTCTATTTTCCGCTCAACACCTGCTCAGCACGAGAAAAGTTGTTGTCTAGACCATCAACTGCTTCAGACAAAGTATTATTGCCAGATACATCACCCTGATATGCAAGAACACTGTTTTTACTGAAAAACCCTAAACGATCGTCCAATACACTGGGCTAGACGGTAATATCATGCTCATATGGGATGTTATAGTGCTGCTATGACGAGTCCTAGTTTACATTAGATTCTTCGATATGCTCCTGTTTCAGAATATAATTAGCCAAGGCATTTGAGTGTATAGCTGAATGGTTTTTGAATGAGAAATTTATCTTGTATGTTCCATTTTCGGGTTTAATTTCAAGAAAGATGCATTGATTCAACCTTATTTGTGTTCATAATGTTTCTCTGCCTGTAGGTGGCTTCATGTTCAATCTGAAATCAATTGTTGGCTGTAACCACTGTTAACACTTCTCTGACCTTTTTGGCTTTATTGACCTTCTATTAGGCAAATATGGTGGAAAATTGACTGTTTTGGCCATCCCTTTGCACATCAATGATTTTTTTTACAACTTGATTTTTTTCCATAAAAATAGTTGAGGATAATAAATTATGCTACAATACCAATACCTTTATATAATATTTCTGGCTGCGTTGCTTATTATTATTATACTTAATAATAAATTATAATAATTAGATGATTGGGGCATCTACCGCAAAACATTTTAGCAAATCTAGTTAAATTTATTTGCACTGAAATTTGCTTAAAAACACTGGGATAATTGGTAGTAGTAGTACTTTCCACCCTTATCCGGGGAAGGTCACATGGAGCTGTTCCGTCTGTTGCATGTTTTACTCTCTGATACGGAAGCACTAGTCTACAGCAATCATCCAAGAGAAGCTGCAGCCTCCACGTGTTTGGCCATAATCTTCGGTTGGATTGCCAGCGGTTTACCCTGGTTCCTCTGTTTAACAGCTGTGCTAATGCAGCTCTCCACTGCCAGTGCAGAGTCACAGTGTAGGCACTGATGTTGGCCGTGGTATCCTTGAAACAACTCCCATTAGGGTGTTGGACATTACCTGTCTCACATGGGATGAATGGAGTTACCCTTAGCTATTGTTACTATGGAACTATATGACGCGAGGACATGCCCAGAACCTTTATTGTTCGAGTGAAGGGAAACACTTGCAACTTGCTACCATGTCCTATCACCCCACCCTCACATCATCATTTTTTGTTTCATCGTATTACGAGGTCACTTAGATGACTATTAGTGCCAAAAAGTGATGTAAAGCAACAATTTACTACTTCTACTGGATTACTACTAAAATAGGGTATTCATTTATAACGAATATAAGTTATTGCAATCGTGTTACAAAAGGATGAATTATTCTACTACATATCCATGAGAATATCAAGGGATGAGCTTTGTAAAATATCTTCTATCAATATCTAGTTCCACCTTCACTATCTTGCCACAACATGTTCCATGTGTTGAAGCCCCGACGGCAAATCGGCCAACACTGGCTACAGAAGGCCAAAATCCTGGTCCAACTGTTAGAACCAACAGCTCCACCTCTTCTCCTTGAGTTTGGACTCGGGCTAAATCCATTTGAGAGTAGTTAACTTTCTCCACAGCGCTGTTGATGAAATCCCCTGAGGCTGCACTGCTCATCTTATTTCCACATGATAATGATTTCTGCCACTTCTGATTATGGTGTTAGTTCTTAGAGCCTTGGCCTTAGAATATAATTTACCAGGACCAGGTGTTGAATTTGAAGGCAGGCTCCAGTGTGACGGGCGGCAGACGGTAACCTCTTCACCAGGGCTCCGACGTGATGTTTACCCGGGCTCCGACGTGTTAGACGGTAGCGTTAACCGCTTCACGAGGGCTCCGGCGTGATGGGCGGTAGCGGTAACCTCTACACAAGGTCTCCGGCCTGATGGACGGTAGCGTTAGCCTCTTCACGAGGGCTCCGGCGTGATGGACGGTAGTGTTAACCTCTTCATGAAGGCTCCGGTGTGACGGACGACAGTGTTAACCTCTTCACCAGGGCTCTGGCATGATGGACAGTAGCGTTAACCTTTATCATGAAACAACGAAAGTATGAAACATTGAAAGAACAAAAAAACAAAATTTTTGTACAAATATCTTTGGTAGTGTCCATGTGGTGATTCCAACATGTAAGTGATTGTTGAAAAGCAGGTTGAAAACGTTTGTGATTAAAGAATTCACGTCAAGTTTGGGCCAAAGTGGCCGTGGACTGCTTCCATGCTGCTTGAAAATCAGGCGTGAATTGTCCCTTCAAACAAGGCTGTATCACCTGTAGACGAAAGACCGCCCACAACGTACGTTGTACACATGGGGTCCCTGATGACACCAGTCTGTGGAAATTTGTAAACGCATGAAACATGGTGCCAAGTTCTGACCAAAGCTCGTTTTTTTATTTCAATGAATTAGAGTCTTTTAGCATGACGAATTCAATAATTGTCTGCAAATAAAATCGCCCCACCACACACAGTAATTGAATATGTACAATAAATTGGATTATCTGGGGTTATGTTGATTAAATTGCTAAATTTTACCCACCACGGTCAATGTGAATCCGGGTATAAAACATATATTGTGTGTAACAGAGCAAAAGTGTTGGAAATATAGGCCTCTGCATCACTTGTTAAACATGTTCAGTTTAACAGTTTAACTCACGGCAGGAATGTAGTGTAATGGATAAGCAAACCCCAGCCCGGACCAAAAGTATTTAACGAGTTCTCCAACTCATGACTCAGAACACATAAAAAGTGTATTATGTTTTTCAACGTAGGCCTACATATGAAGTGATAAAACAAATCATAATGAAATTCCCCATTTACAATATCAGCTCAATTTGTCAAATACACCCATCCCAACCTACTACTTTTGAATAAGCATGAGCCATATTCCCGATCTCCTGTCAAAATTATATATTGTAACGCCCATGCCGAGGGTTTGTAACATTACTCCTAGTCGGAAATAAGGATCTACCAGGAATCCAACAAAAAATTAATAGAAATCGTAAAAGTAAAGACCAAGGAAACATAGCCCAGTGGGACTGAGAGTGGTATTCCACTACAGTCCAGGAAAGAGGCATTGAACAAGCCCGTGGTTGGATTTTGACGCTATAAAAATCATACAAGGAAAACAAAATAAAACATACCTTGCGCATTCCCTGTATGTCAGCTAATTGTCGGGTATATTAGTTTACCGATTTCAGCGCTGAGAATAGAATATTTAAACACAATAGACCAACTACCGATAATACTGTCTTCAGTTCAACCATGGTCGCCATGTGTTCACTGTTGATTGCTGTGCGCTGTTATGCGGGCATGCGCTGTGCAATGTCAAAAATCTCTTAGTATACTTTGACTACAGCCATGGCAAAAATAAATGAACCATGTCGAAATATTTATACAAATCTGAGTACAAAATCTACAGCCCACATAAATCGGTATAAAATGAAACGCAACTGATCAGAACATTATCCCACATCGCAACAACCAAGAGATTGTAATTACAGCCGGGAGATTTTACAGGTTATTTATTTTAATTCTAATATTTATTTGTGTTTTTTAATGGTCCAAACATGGACACATGTTACTTATGCAACGATAACTTTGAAAAAGAAGCCAAAGGATGGAATCGGACGAAAATTTCAGCTGTCACCAGTTCACGATCGATGGCCGTGAATTCCATGAAAAACGTTATCAAACACATAAAAATGAAATTTCTCATTCCGCCATTGAAATGCTTTCTCTGCCAAGTAATCATATTGGAGCTTGTGTACGGAATAAAAAAAATATCAACCGTCTATTAGATTTACGAAAAAAATCGACCTCATTCAGATCTATGGGATTTTAAAAAGTGAGCCTTTTTGTTTGCAGTCGAATGCGCTGATGTGTCTTATTTTAATTCAACGTCAGTAATTTGTTACATCAATAAAACTATGTTAGATGTTTAATATCGTAGCCGTTATTGTTTAAATCGGCCTGAATCCTACCATATGGAGATCTTAACTTATGTTCTACAAAATATCGCAACAAACAAACTGATGTTTTTTAGAAGTAACACAAAATTTCAATGACCCTGTGTGTTTACGTAACGAGAACCTAAACTTTTGAATGTAATTATTTATGTGTTGCTTTTAATTATTTTAAACGCCTGCAATGTTTGGTATAAAGTGGTGGTCAACATATTGCTTGCAATCAGTAGCCTTGTTTGGGAGGATCATGTGAACGACAGCTTGAGCATCCAAAACAATCACTGTGATATCATCTGGAGGTGCCACCTTTGGGATGGTCAGAGACTGTAGTATATCAGACTTTCTACCAGACCTGAGCATACCTTTGTCAGATAAAGATGGTGGCTCTCTTGTCCTTCACATGAACCGGAAGCCAACGGGAGTAATGGGTTTGGTCAAAAATAAATAACCAGCCACATGAGTCATCAATAACTTGGACATAAAGATCAAAATCTCCCTCTCTGAGGGAACTAACAGAGCGACAATGGAGCATCTCAGGATCTAATACCAGAGACCAGTACGCAAACTGTCGTGATTCATTTCTCATGGAAGCATCCCACTCATTCTTCTGACCAACACTATCTGAGGCAGGTAGGCCCTCAATTGTTTCATTCTTTAATATGCTGCCAACAAGCAAGAACACCCGGTGAACATACATCATTTGTTTCAGATGGTGATCCGGAGTAGGTGGAGACAAAGCGTTAGCACGGCCTGATGTTTAAAACACCAGCCTCGCTGATAACTGATGAAAATCCAGACCCATCTGACTGCTTCTATCACAAACTCAATGTGCAGGGCTCCAAGCATCAGTACAAACGTGTTCTCTCCAATTGTGCCAGTCCACTTCCACTGGCTGATCCATGCCTTGTGCTCAGACACATCTTGAATTAGGTATTTCAACACCTAAACTTAGGTATTCCAACACCTAAACTATCTTATCTGGATTGACGTGCAAAGGCATACATAGGCATACATTTTCACACATTAGGTTAAATTTCATTCTAGCAATTTCCAACATGTGAGATCTACCTCTTGACCAGACAACAAATCAACCCATTGTGCATCTATTAAATGACACTGAAGCTCACAGCAACACAACATATTCGCAATATGTGTATGTTGCGTTTTTAGCTGTTTTTAAGTCATTTTACCTTGAGTTTGGTGAATAACACAAGGAATCACCTCGCATTGACTGGGATTCATTTATAGCTGACTATTGAACTTGAAAAAAACCCAGTGGAAACATTAAATTAAGAACAGTTAGGATCTAAGACGTGTCCATTTTCAGTCTTGGGTGGCGGCCATTTTGGATTTGCTGAAAAATGTGGAAACACAAACATCTCAAGTTGCTTCCATCAAAAATCTGAAAGAGCAGGCCCCACAGGTTATTTTTGCCAAATATTGCACTTTTTACCGGATGTGCAAATTTATAGCAGCATTTGACACAACAGTCCCTGACTAGTATGTCACTATGTGGCACAACAGTGTTGTTGATAGTACGTGCAAACTTCAGGCCTGTGTCAGTCAAATCTCTCGTCCTCCATCCTTTGTAGACTCTAATAACCCTGCAAATTCATGAAAAATGACATTAATATATAAATCACTGACAGTGAAACTTTTTGAGATATCTAATAAATATTAATGATAGACTATAGTCTAGTATAGTGTAGGCCTATAGTCTAGCTTAGGTATATGCGAGGCAAAACGCACAACTCAGATTGATGGTTACCTTCATAACCCCCTCGACCCACAACCCTCGACCATCAACCCACAACCCCTCGACCCACAACCCCCTCGACCCTCAACCCCTTGACCCACAACCTCGACCAATCTGAAATATTTTGTTATGTTATGTAGGTTTAGTCTATAGGTATTGTTTTTTTTATTATTATATCAATGAATAGATTTTGTCCAAGACCAGTGGCGTATCCAGAAATAAATTAAGGGGGGGTATCAGATTTCCCCAAAAAAGAAAGTTTAACAGCAGGGGCCTGGGGGGGGGGGGGGGGGCTTAGTACTGGAAAATCAAGAACAATCAAATTGTGCAATTTCGTGGTATCTTTGTCGTAAAATGAAGATATGAGAGTTTGGCTGAAATAGCAGTTTCTTAATGAACTTAATAACATATGTATTACATCTTAAAGGGACTGGCCCAGGTCTAAAATCATCCAAAAATCGGTGATTTTATTTCGGTTTCTTAATATGACCATATGATGTAAACATGTACATAGACTAGAACTGCAATTTTTTATATTTTTTGTGCTCCGCATTCCCCAGTTAGACTAGATATACAGACGAAATTCCCGCTTTTCTTATTTTTGACATGGTTGTCAATAATTAGAAATCAGGAATTTCGTCTCAATATCTAGCCTAACTGGTGAATGCGCAGCACAAAATTTTTAAAAAAAATGCAGTTTTAGTCTTTGGACATGTTTACATCATATGGTCATATTAAGAACCCAAAATTAAATCACCGATTTTTTGATGATTTTAGCCTGGGCCAGTCCCTTTAACCTGAATAGTCCAACTACAAGTATTTAAGCAAACACAAAAACACAATGCAAAAACCCATAAACATTATCAAAATTTGATCTTTTAATAGCGAGCGCGAATTACAAGGCATATTAAATGAGCTAGATGAACATAACAGCAGCTGTTGACCCAATGTTGTGTTAATGTTGGACCAGCATAGCAAACGGTGGACCAATATTAATTTTGAACAAACGTTGGATCACCCTCATTTTAATAATTTTGCAATAATCCCCTATTAAAAGTGATATCATGTCATTGATGTTATGTCATGTCAGTGATGTTAATAAAAACTATCAGATGTTTATACAAGAAATTGAGCCAATACTGAGAGCTGGAGAAAAGCAATACCGACTCGATTCTCACCGGGGATCTGAACACAAATCTACTTAAAATAAATGACAAACCTATATTTAATGAATTTCTTGACACTGTAATATCGCACAGTTTCTACCCCAAGATTACATTACCTACAAGATTAACCACACGAAGAGGCACATTACTCGACGATTTTCACTGCAAACTTTCCACTGCCACAGCAGATATGAAAACAAGCATTCTCGTAAGCGAAATATCAGACCATTTCCCCTACTTTATGTCTCTAAATGTAGGAAAGAAAAAACACATAATAAAAGAAAACGATTACGTAGCAATTCCCAAGCTATCGCCCTTAGACATCATTAACATAAAGAAAAAACTTAGTGAAGATAAACTTTTTGAACTATTGACAAATGCTCCCACAGCTGACCCAAATATAAAATATAATATTATAGATGAATCAATAACCAGAACAATAAATATGTTTTCAAAATCAAAACCAGCCAAATTTAATAAACGCAAACATAAAATGTCTAACTGGATAACAAAGGGAATAATTCGATCAATACACATTAGGAATATTATGTACCGGAAATTAAGAACAACTAATTCAGATTCTGAACATTACCACACCCGAAAAAATAATTTTAAAACTTATAACGTCATTTTAAAGAGAAGTATCTACATTGCCAAAAAACAATATTACCAATCATGTTTTGACAAATATAAGAATGATATGAAGCAAACAATTAATACCATTTTAAATAGAAATAATAAAAAACGCAAATTACCTGAGAATTTTTATTTAAATGAACTATTAACAAACAACACAAAGAATATTGTAAGCAGCCTTAATGAATACTTTTGCAATATAGGTCCTAAATTAGCGTATTCGATTAAATCGAACTCAAACTAATCCTACAAACATTATCTGAAACATCCCACCAATAGTAGGCTCCGTTTTAAGCCAGTAGACTGTACTGCAATCACAAAAATAATAAACGAGCTTAATCCTAGACACAGCACCGGCACAGATGGATTATCCACCAAATTACTACAACAAATTAACCACTTATAGAATCCTTAACTATCACTATCTACCAATCCTTAAGTACAGGCATATTTCCAGAAAAAAAGTTGCCAAAGTAATCCCAATCTTTAAAAAAGATGATCCTTTACACATAGAAAATTATCGCCCTATTTCTATCTTACCTTCAATTTCTAAATTTTTTGAAAAAGTTATATGTAACCAATTGAACGATCACTTTGATGTGAACAAGTTATTCCATAGCAGTCAATACGGCTTCAGAAAGCAACATTCGACCGAATTGGCTGCTATGGAATTAGTTGATAGAGCAACACAAGAGATGGATAGAGGCGAAATTCCCTTTGGCATTTTTTTGGACCTTTCGAAAGCTTTTGACACGTTGAATCACTCTATACTTTTAGATAAATTAAATTATTATGGAATTAAAGATTGTTTATTGCAGCTTATAAAAAGTTATCTTGCTAATCGATCACAATATGTAGAACACAACGGTATTAAATCAGATTACAGCCCAATCTCCACAGGAGTACCGCAAGGATCAATCCTGGGACCATTACTCTTCATAATTTACCTAAACGACATTCCCCTCTGCAGTAAAATATTTAAATTTATAATCTACGCGGACGACACTACTTTGTTATCTAACCTTGGCGAATTAAAAAAAGAAAATAGAGATGAAATGTTAAATGCTGAACTGTCAAAAATAAATATGTGGTTTCAACTAAACAAACTTTCACTAAACACGACCAAATCAAAATTTATGGTCTTCAGAAAACCACAAAAAACATTAAAATACCAGTCATCAAAATTACCCAAAAGGAATTAGAATACGTTGAAACCTTTAATTTTCTCGGTGTAAATGTAGACACAAATATTAGTTGGAAATCTCACTTAGGTAAAGTATCTAATAAAATAGTAAGAATTATAGGTATTATGAATAAGCTGAAATTCATCCTCCAACAAAATATCCTTTCTTATATATACAACTCTTTGATAATGCCACACATAAATTACTGCATTCTTTTATGGGGTCATGCGAATAAACGGATTTTTAAATTACAGAAAAAAGCAGTGCGAATCATATATAAAGAACGTCGCCTCTCTCATACAGATCCAATATTTAAGAATCTAAATCTTTTGAAAATTAATGATATATACCGCCTTCAATTGCTAAAACTGTACTTTAAATGTAAACAAAACCTTCTTCCTGTTTACTTTGATTCATTTGATCTGACACCTAACTATAGAGTTCATCAACATAACACACGAAATATAAATAAAATACACGAGTGGTATGTAAGACATGAATTTGCCAAGACATGCAGCCGTTATGAACTGCCTATTCTTGTTAACAAAACATCACCATTTATCATAGAAAAAGTAAACACTCACAGCTTTAAGGGGTTTTGCACTTACACAAAAAAATATTTTATAGACAACTACTCAACGACTTGTGATATTTTAAATTGTTACTCTTGTAATAGTATTCCTAATCAATAGTAATGATATTCCTCACTTGATACTGCATAATTTTCTCGTTTCACTTGGCATACTTGTGACATTTTAAATTGTTACTCTGTAATAGTATTCCTGATCAATAGCAATAGTATTCCTCACCTGATACACATACTGCATAATTTTTCTCGTTTCCCTCAGCATATTTGTGATATTTGAAATTGTTACTCTTGTAATGGAATTCCTCATCAATAGCAATAGTATTCCTCACTTGATACATATATGCATATTTTTTCTCGTTTCATTGTGTATATTTGTGATATTTTAAATTGTTACTCTTGTAATAGCATTTTCTCATCAATGGTTATAGTATTCCTCACTTGATACACATACTGCATAATTTTCTCGTTTCACTTTGTATATATTTAATCATTTCAAACACATACTGTATACCTGATTTACATAATAACTGAACTGTCAAATGGGTGGCCTCTGTGCCAGCGACCATATGTGGTCTTAATGGAGGTCTCCCAAACCATGTATTTACGGTTAAATAAACTTTCTTCTTCTTCTTCTTCATTGAAAAAAGTTTTAGACTAGTTATTAAAATGCTTACAACGTTCATTAATGATCACTTCAAATTCCTGAGATATTTATTTTTATTTTACCTTTATTAATTCGCCACCCTCCCCTATCGCGGAATATTTTTAATGCGAGTATTATTTTCCAGTTCATCATTATTTAGGCCTATATCAGATATTCTTGTTAATATTGGTTGTTCTTTGACATTGTTAAAACAACTTTACTGCCTATTTTCACTTGTTATCCTCGATTTCGTCTCTAGTAAAAAAAAGAAACCCAGCTGTATCTAAATTAATTCATGTCAGTGGCTATACTGGATGTCAATATATTGCACTGTGAAAATACGACGATTTTAAGTATGCAAAGTCTATGCACAAACATAATACAATGTTCAATAACATTTTGAAAATTGAAAAAGCAACCCTGTTTTTATCCATTTGTTCTCAAGACTGAGTCTCAGAGATGATATCTCCTGAGAAATGAATTCGCCATCACGCAGGTGAAAAAATCATGGTAATTGGTGAATAATCTTTATCTCGTGTCTCTTCTTTTCTTCATTTTATGCAGCGTCAAGTGTTTGGGAGAGCAGCACGTCCAGCTCTAAGTCGTTGTCCGTCTTAACCCTTACAGCGCGGGGATCGACTTAAGTCGTCAGAATCTGACGTCTACAGAAAGAGCTAGCTAAGACGTTTATGCTGATTTCAGAATGAAAGAATCCATTTGGTCTCCATGAATTTTACAAAAAGAATTCAGCGCTTTAACCCTTTAACCGCCAAATTATTCAATTTGAATTTTCACCCACTTGACGCGATCCACAACTTCAAGTGAGTGAAAATTACTCAGATTTGACAAAATGGAGGTCAACTGTTTTCAAATATTGCTGATTGATGTCACATTTTATCTTTAACATGATTAAAAGGTGGTACTTATTGTGCTAATAAAAAATGAGAACCCGAATTTATATGCGGCACCGGCGGTTAAAGGGTTCAGCGATCCCCCTTGCCCCGATCCCATAGTGTATTGTGTTTGTGGTGTGTTATAATCATCATAGGGTAGGGTAGTCCATGATAATTACTATCAATCTCAACATATTTAGTTTGGGACAACGTTGTTTCAAGGTAGTCAAGGATAATTACCATCAATCTTAGCATATTTATTTTTGAACAACGTTGTTTCAAGTCTGGCTTAACGTTTCAATTATTGACCAAGACAAACACAAAATTGGTAGAGGGGTCTATATTTAATATTGTATTGTTTCTTTTGAAAAAAAGTGGGTGAATGTTTGTAAAATGTGTCTATCTCACACTAAGGGTGGGTAGGAGAAAGAAAACCAGTCGCAAAAAATCCTACTTTTAGGTGCTCTGTATGGTCTGTTTAAAAGATTTGCATTGCAAAGATTTTTCTTCTGTCGACACAGTCCATCGTCTACTCTAATGGCGTCAATGGTGCATCCCAAACATTTGAGGGCTGGTGTTTGGGATGCACCATTGACGCCATTAGAGTAGACGATGGACTAAGTCACATTTAAAATATTTGTTAATTCCAGGAGGGAAATCCAATATATGACATCACGAGAAATTCCGATGGGATTCCCGAAGTCCATCTCCCACGTATGTCTTGTCATCCACACACAATGTAGAAGAAGTCCTGCAAAACGTTCAAAACTATGGCAATATTTAAAAATAAAAGATATTCCTCCAATAGAATAAGGCATTTCCCGATATTACAGAACTATGTGCGTTATAATAATTCGCTGAATCACGATTTCTCAGCTGTATATTTTTGCAACAGTTCGCCACAATTTCACGTCTGCTGAGATTTGTTGACAGTCACACTTCGGCGTCTTAGCAGGTATGTATACCTTGTGACGACGACAACTCGAGGTTCATTTGCACTGACTGAGTACTCACAACTTTCTAATATTCACATACGACTATTATAATTACCTCCTCAAAGAGTGACGCTAACAATCTAGGGTGCCAACTTGACAGCATTCTGCTCAGATTGCAAATGTCACTTGACAAAAATGAAACTTTATAAATAACAATTTTCCAAACAGTCCTAAACTAGATTATCAAATTGATTAATTCATCAATTCAAGAGTGAAATATGACTGATAACCTATAGGCCCCTATATAAAATATCCTTCACCAATAAAATTTCACTCTAATCTACAGACTGCAGAATAAACATGAACCAAGGCAAATAATCTAGAAATAATCCTTTTTGCATTGCCACGTGGCAATATGCTGAACAAAAATATAAAACAACTCTGGAAAAATGTATATGCAGATCTGAAATGGTGAATATTTATTCCGGGATTAAAATCTACGAAATGATAAGATACCAATGATTACTACTGTTACGAGACTAGTATATAAGCCTTGAATGGAAAATTGTCACTTGAATTACAGTTATAATAATGTGGAAGCCAGAATATAATTTTTGGTCTAATTTAGTTGTATAGATAAACTAGGGTAAAGGGACTGACCCAGGCTAAAATCATAAAAAAATCGGTGATTTTATTTTGGCTTCTTAATATAACCATATGATGTGAACATGTCTATAGACTAGAACTGCAAACGTTTTTTAATTTTTGTGCTGCGCATTCACCAGTTAGGCTAGATATAGAGACGAAATTCCCGATTTATAATTATTGACAACCATGTCAAAAATTAGAAATACGGGAATTTCGTCTCTATATCTAGTCTAACTGGTGAATGCGCAGCAGAAAAAATTAAAAACTTTTGCAGTTCTAGTCTATGAACATGTTTACATGATATAATCATATTAAGAAGCCAAAATGAAATCACCGATTTTTTTATGATTTTAGCCTGGGCCAGTCCCTTTTAATAAAAGTGACTCGCTCGTCTATTGACTAACATAGTCAAACTCTAAAATCATAAACAAAATCGGTGATTTTATTTTGGCTTCTTAACCCATTAAAGCCCAACTTTTTTAGGCAGAGCCTCCGAGCCGAAAATGTAGCACATTGCTACGATTAGGCCATTAATACGTACAATTTTCAATTAAAAAAAAAAAAAAAATTGTTAAAGTGGTTTCTGGAACTGGCAAAATTTTTTGCCAGTGGGCTTTAGAGGGGTCAATGAAATGTGTTTAATGTAACCAGCACTGCTAATTACTCCCACGAGGCGTATCATATATAAATGTATTTGATTTAATACTGAGACTAGGGGAAGATTTGCTAGATGTTTCTAGACCCGCAATACAGTTTTACAGAATATATGTATATCATAGAGACCACGAATTGAAATTGAGCCTTATATTGGCTTCTCACAGATGAGCTGCTTTGTGCCATGTTTACCAAAATAATCCCGGTATAATGGTTTCGTCAATTCTGATATTCTCAGCCACATCTAGCTGTTCGAAAGCTCTTTATATCTGTCACCTGACAAAACAAATTAAAGGTCACTTACGATATCATCAAACCTGTTCCGCCTCAGAGAATTGTGAATATCAGCTGATTCTGACCAATAAAGCTGTCGATATGGTAGTCGGTTGTACCCAGAGAGCATCTTCCCTTGGCCAGTCTCACTCGCTTGTGACCGCAGGAGCCTGGACGTATCGAGTACAATATTTGTCTATGTGGGCATCTTGGGTGTGTGTCTGAGATTTAAACCTCATTGGATGTTTCAGATTTATTTAAGGGTCACGAAGAATTGACCTCTTGTTCAGCTCTCATGCTTAGTCACCTGTTTCCGTTGCTAGATGTATTATATAGACATGTTGGGAATCTCACATTTTAGACAGTGAGGTGTACCGAACTCCCTCATGGCGGCCGGTAATCATATAGTGACCGCCATCATGGAGTTTAAGTACACATCAGCGTGAGATTTCGAGCTTGTCTATATATATCATACCAACGGAAACAAGCAAGCTTTGCTCCCAGGCAGCTGTCAACAGTTGGTCAAGCGCTGTCTAATTGGCCTGTCTTGAGAAGCGCGACATTCAAGGTATATCTCTATTTAAAATCGTTGGACGCTAGGTTGATAGACCAAGGTATCGCCCTGCGGGCTCGTGGGTAAGATAACTTGTTAGGGAAGATGCCAGAGAGAAGCATGACACCTAACATGTTAGAGCCTCAATCTTATCTATACCGATATCTTCCCTTTTGCTGAGAATACAGGTTGCACTCCCTCTGCATGATAGCAATCAGATTGTGAGGGAACATTGAGAGAAATACGGTTCCAGGAGATTTTGCATTCTCTTTCTATAAATATAGGACACTTTATACATATCTTAATGATATTGTCTACTTCCTCGCTTTCCGAGCTGCTTTACAGTAGTTGGACCATCCCTCGCAGCGTATTCAAACATGGAGAGGATATCATTCACCATATATCATACACATATCCATCAAAGACACCATAAGTGCCCACTGGCAAATTTTCTTGTCAGTACCTACATTTTCAAATGCAATGTCTTACTAGTATATGTCATTTAGCCGACAAACAATTATTATTAGAAAAGGATGAGGAATGTGCTTAACATATTAGCATGCACGATGATTTAGTACCAAACAGACTACATAATAAACATAATGTATTTCGTTTCATCATTTTACAGAATGGTTTATTACTACAGACTATAATACCATGTATTATCCCACTGGCAAATTTTTTTGCCATGTAAATTATTAGTCTTTTTATGCACAGGTATGAATCTTTTTTCAGCATTACAATTACATGGCGAAAATCACCACACATGACAGTTTCTTTATGAATATTGACCTACATGCTGAGAGATATGTAATAAACTACCTATTGGTCTCTTCCACGACCAAAAAGTAGCAATCTGGAATTACTATTTTCTGACAAACGTAAGCGTTGTGAAACGTTGGTATCAAATATCGATTGCATAAAATGTACATAACCAACACGACAAACGAGTTTACAATGGGTTCAAGTCATGTAGTTTTTTTAAATATTTTTTTTTATGGCGACGTCACACAAAAACGTCACTGGCAAAAAAACTTGCCAGTGGGCTTTAATGGGTTAATATGACCATAATGATGTAAACATGTCCATAGACTAGAACTGCGAAAGTTTGTTTTAATTTTTGTGCTGCCCACTTACCAGTTAGGCTAGATATAGGCCTAGAGACGAAATTCCCGTATTTCTGTTTTTTGACATTGACATGGTTGTCAATAATTAGAAATCAGGAATTTCGTGTCTATATCTAGCCTAACTGGATAGATTCCGCTAGGGAAATTAAAAGTGACGTCTCTGAATAATATTATTCGCGCGCTGTCAGCAATACGACGGATGAGGATTTTCAATTTTGACAATTTAATTTATATGAAGCTATATAACCTACTGATCTGATATAAAATACTAAAAAGTAAAAAAAAACAAGGTTAAAGCTTTATTTCCAAGACGTATATTGTGATGTAAACAAGTTTGTTTACAGTATACCACACTATAAACGGCAAATACTGAGCATCTCAGACATGGCATGATCAAAGTAACCACATACTTACATCAATAGCTTAATTGCCCTGGGAACGGGTTGATCAGGGGGGTACCCCCGCAGCACCAATTGTCTGCTCAACGCTGGGCCGACGGCATCAACACGTGACCCAATGCTGTAGGAACATTCAAACGTCCTTTAGCAGGTGTTTAGCTAATAAGTTAAAATATATAGTTGTTAAATCTTTAACTGGCTGGAGCATAATGGTACTATTGGTTGTATTCTGTAGGGGAAAAGACTTTTATCATTACCACGGCGAACGTCTTGCCACATTTCATTGTAAAGCATAAGAGTAGATGACACGGACAGAAGCGTTAGGAGAGTCCGGAGCGACAGGTGTAACCCAAGTCTCCGGCCTCTGGGGATAAATCCCCTAGACATGCCCAGAACCCCTTATCGGGCGAGCGAAGGAAAACGCTCTCAATAACCCACCATGCCTTATGCCCCCACCCTCACATCATCATCTGTACATCATTCATCTCATCAATTGACTACAACGTTTTTATCGTATTACAACGTCACTTAAAAGACCATTTAAGGCAAGCAACCTCTGTTTGTCTTCTTAGAGAGGCCATGGAATTGGCGCATTTGAATGTAATGAGGCAGACAGAGCAGTTTAAAATGGTCGGTCCCACGTGCAGGTTGTGGATAGCCACCTCGTGTGAAATTTTGGCTGCATGTGTGTAGAAAGTAGTCTTCTGAGGCATTTTGAAACAGAATGAGGCCGGAGATTCATATCATTGTATTTTCAAAATATTCCGTTTGTGAATATTTATGAATATCATATGTATGCATATGACACACAACTATATATATGCGTGAGGCCGGAGATTCATATCGTTGTATTTTCAAAATATTCCGTTTGTGAATATTTATGAATATCATATGTATGCAGATGATACACAACTATATATATGCTTCAACACACAAGACACAGCATGTGCCATCGCTAAACTGGAGATGTCCATGGATGAAATTGAGAAAAGGATGGTGGTCAATAAACTTCAACTGAACAGCGAAAAAACTGACTTTGTCATCACAGGTTCAACATCTCTTCTGAAGAAGCTTAACATCTCCACAATAAAAGTCGGTGATTCAACAGTCTCGACAAGCCCTTATGTAAAAAATCTGGGTGTGATGTTTGACTCTCATCTCAGTATGGAGCAACAAGTCAGCGCACTTTGTAGGTCATGTGGTCACCAAATCCACATGATTGGAAAGATCGTCACATTTCTGACACCACATGCTACAGAACAACTTGTTCATTCTTTTGTGACCTCCAGACACGACAATTGTAATTCGTTACTTTTTGGTTTACCAGACAAACTCATTCACCGTCTATAACTTCTTCAGCATAGAGCAGCACGACTCATTACACATACCAAGAAACATAACCACATCACACCTGTAATGAGATCTCTTCACTGGTTACCGGTTAGGTCACGAATCATTTTTTCAATCCTGCTTCTGGTATATATATTCATTCATGGGTTGGCACCAGTGTACCTCTCAGAACTTATAAAACCCTATGCCCGTGAGTCTAATCTACGGTCAGGGATGAAGAACCGGCTAATAGAGCCACGGACACCCCTTTGTGACTTTCGGTGATCGAGCCTTTTATGGCTGGTCCCACATTATGCCCACTTTTAGTCTGTAAAGCGCATTGAGCAGACCCACGGACTGGGACTGCGCTATATAAGAACATATTATTATTATTGTGGAGAGATGCATATATATATTTCGGAATTTCTAAACTTGAAGTTCTCTGAAGTTGGGAACTTGAAATTTGGAAATTGAAATAGGGTATCCCTAGATTGACCTTTCTTAGTAGGCCACTTGAAAAAATTCCCAGATCTTTCCATATAGCAATAAGTTCATAATGCCCATGTACAATATTAGGTTTAGTTATCACATTCTTATAACTCATAATACGCCAATTTCCAATATTTAGATCCGACACTTGATTGTACGCAGCCAGGTGGTTGGGCGCTTATTGTAAAATAATGTCTGCCTCAGTAGGCCTACCCAGCCCAGTGGCGTTGTAATAGGGGCCTAAAAGTATTCTATTCATTGGGTAGGGATATGGGCGATAAGTGACAACTGTATGAGGAAACAGTGAACGGCACTTTGTAAACAGTGCATGGGAGGCTAAAACTTCAGGGTCAAATCCAAAAATGTCGTTTTGGTGACGGGACGGAATCGATAGGTTATATCTTGTTTAAAATGGGAAACAAAAAAAAAAGTTTGAGGATATCTGTATTTACTTCCAGTAGACGGTGACGGGACGGAACGATAGAAGTCACTTAAAACAATATACCTTGCAGTGTCGTCTTTTCCATCGAATGTATTAAAAATAAAACTTTAAAACCTTAACCATTCAAAACTTTAGGCTTTTGGGAACAGAATAAAATATCATTGGACGGAACAAGCGCAAAGGTGAAAATTTGGTGACTATTCAAAAAATATATGTCCTGGTGACGGGACGGAAAGTGACAGGACGGAAGTATTTTTCTAAATGTAAAACTTCTCATTGCTTTCCTCAAAATGATCCTTCTTCCTAAAAATAAACACCAAGAAAGAGACAAAATGAAAATAATTTAAATAAATTGTATTTGTCTTTATATTTCACCAAAATGAAAATGTATTATCAGTATATCCAATTTGATTAATATCTATGGATTGAGAGTGAAATATTGATAACACGTCTTAAAATAACATATACTAAACTTGGTCCTCCAAAAATGGAAACTGTTTATTGAACAGTCTGGAAACAGAACGCCTTAAACTGGCGTAATAAAAGGTAGTTCAACAATGTAAGCTGTTTATTGTGCAGCCAGGAAAAGGTCTTCTATGGCATTCATGACACTACTGAGAATACACAAGTTCCTGGTACCTGTGAAGGTGGGGCTTGATCCTGGAAGTAACCTTCCAATGGTGTCCTGCAGTTTAATCCAGCAAGTGTCTGGCTTTCTTTCTGGCCAATGAAAAATTGTCATTGGACCACTTGGATGCAAAAAAGACACTTGTATATCCGAATTTAGAACAGAGGTGTTAAGAACGGTCCCAATCCACCATTTGCCACCATATATGACACACACAAAATCATGAAGTGAAGCATCATCAGCGGCATTCAGTGGCCTCAGAATAGCATTCTGTGTGGTGTTGTTAACTACATGTATTGATACATCTTTCAAATATAACTGAGTACAAAATGGATTGTCGCAAGATTGAGGCTGGAACTGGCTGTTATAATAACAATTCAAGTCATTATTCCCATTTATGGATTGTCTCTTCACTTGGTGGATTTTTCTTGTTCCTGGAATTTCAGGGACATTATTTAAATTGGGTAACTCTGCATTTACATCTTGTTCGCTGATAAATTTCACATATATCCCATCGATATGTCTATTTGCAAAATCTGTAAACTGTTCTGGGCTGGTGATGACGACACGCCCAGACTTCACAAGACGATATACAGTGCTCTTCACTCGGCCGCCGACTCCATCAACCGGTCCTTTCCCATGATGTGATTCAAAATAGCTCCAAGTAATATATATGTCTGATGGATACAATGTCATCAGCCTAAAGCAATACTTGCTTTTAAACTGGGCTGAACAACCATCAGACCAGAAATGTGCAATTCTCATATTAGGAAACTTTTTCCGGAGAAAAGTTAATATGTCCTGGTTGGACATACTTGGAATGAAAGCTGCTACACTCCAGTTTGTCACTGCCGTCAGCTTTATACCAGGCACAAGCTGTGTATAAAGTGAAGGATTGGTGACCAAAATATGAGCTTTGAGTGGCATTCTTTTGTATGTTGTTATAGTTCTCCGCAAAATCAACTTGAATAATTACTGTGTCACTGTCAAGATTATGTTTTAAATAGTTCAGTTCACTGTGCTGTCTCACAAAATTGAACTGATGAAGCTTGAACGCATCAAGTTGATATTGAAGTTCATCAGCAGCTTCCTGGCCAGTTTCTACAATGAGAGATTTTGTGGGATATTTATCCCCAGCCACCCATTTGTGAAATGTCACTTCTTCGAAAGTACAGATACGTTGGGGTGAAGATCGCGGCAAAGCTGCAGTAGCCTTCTTCAAACTGCGTCCCATAGCTTGCGGTGTGTTGAAAGCTGGGAGATTCACCACCAACTTCTCTCTGCTTTTGCTGGAAATTGAAAATTTTCCGGTTACGGTCCATCTCTAGATATGCCTTCCATTTATTAGTGTCCCTTCTCAATCTCTCCCTGTAAGCTGCTTTTCTGCATGCTTCCAGCTGTTTATATGCTAAAGGATCACTTCTTTTCTTTTTTTCCCTGTATCTTTTAGCCTTTTCAGCTTGTGTAAGCGGCACTTTTGTTATCTTATTTTAAAGCTCAAATCCAGATCACATACATGTATGTACTAGTGTAGGATGGTGTACACCTTTTTCATTACATAATATATATACATGGCGCCTACCTCATAGTAAGCCATGGCTGGGATCTAGAGATTCAGATACTGAATATGTATGAAGGTGTGTTTTAGACAATTACATTTTAGATGATTTTAGACTCAATTCAGACCGCATTATGTTGATGTTCACACCAAATTATACATGGAATAATGATAGATCTTAGAAAAAATGTTATTGTTGTATATGATTGTGCTACACCACCTAAATTGATCAAAAACGCCCATTATTCCATACTTTTTCTGAAAAAATAATAGACCAGAGTCTTTTAAAGAGGGAAAAATTGTGACCAAACATGAACATACTATTAAGATAATATCAATTGAAGTTGTGAGGGAAATGACTCTGTAAAAGAAAAATATTGGGCTTTTGAAATCACATTTTACTTCTTAAAGAAGACACACCCAGCATAATATTATCAATATATCCATTGAATGGACCATGCTGGTTTTTTTTAAAAAGGCACGGAGTAGCTTACAAATTCTAACCTTTGACTATAAGACATATAATCCTTTAAATTTACACAGATTACGGTTAGATGCAAATATTTCAAATAGCCATATAACACCAGTGACTTTATTTTATAGCTTTATTATGTATATTTCAGGCTAAACTGTCAAATACCATCCTTTATGCTTATTAATTTGCACTAAAATATCAGATCAAACACTATATATTGATCTCTATTTGTTAAACTTGTTCAAACAAAGAAATAACCGAACTACATTTCCGTCCCGTCACCAAATTCCGTCCTGTCACCAGATAAATCATGTATGAATACAATATGATAAAAAGGAGCAGTAACAAAAAATAATGCAGGATACTGTTGTCTTGGGTGATTCCCAAGGGTAGACATGATTTTTCGTTTTTTTTTTGCTATTTCATACACACAGAGAATAGAAAAACAATACCATAAAAGTGACAGGACGGATTTTTTATTTCAAAATATCAATAGAATTACTAGTAAACGAAAATTTAATTGATGACTATTATTACTGTAGATAGAAGTTTCTTATTATTGAGAAATTAAGATTTCAACCTATTTTTAAACAACAGTAGTTGGGGAAAACAAATTTCCGTCCCGTCACCAAAGTTTTAAATTTTTTAAAAACTAAACAACTCTCAAAAAATAATTAGCATCATCGAAGAGAAAAAAAGTTTCAGACATTTTCCTTATATATCTTTTCTTTTGATATATAATATTTGTAGTCATGTGACTGCAAATTTTTTTTTGACTCATTGGTGACCATGTTTTTGGAACAGTAGAAGTCTGGTCTAAAATAAATGTAGGCCTAATAACATCCTAATGACATCCGCATCTTCGCAAATAATTTTGATTTTATCATATTTTTAGGGTATATCTTCAGCTGTATGAACAACAAGACACGTGTCAGCGGGGACCGTGTCGGTTTCTTCATGATTTGCCTTCAAAAGATAAAATTTCCCCACGGATTGTTGACTTGGTGCTGTCATCACCGAAGCTCCCACCAGTTAAACAAGTTCAATACCATTCGGTAGTCTGGAAGCATTCTTCAAGAAAGGTGGTCAATTATGTTTCGAATGAGGAGTTTCTTTCATGATTCATTTATTTTGTCAAAAACAAAAATACGTGTAAAGTAATAACGTACAAAATAAAGTTGACAAGGAGACCCTCGTTAAGACAAGTATTTGTCGCTAGCACAAAGGCCACCCGTTATAATAATAAATTTTTTTGTGTAAGATTAGGCATGAAACAACGTTAATATAATTTTTTTTTTTTAAACAAACCTAGAAAAAAATAGACAATAATATATATATAATTGTAGTCCCCAGCAAACAAGAGGCATCTACCCAGTGCCAGAACAATGCCGGGCCAATGTATACGATGCTGGCCCAACATCAGCACCTGGCGAGCGTATCGTGTCTGCTGGGTGTACACATCACCACCACGGCACCCAAGGGTCGCATCTGCCACTTTATATAATGCAGATATGACCCTCCTGTACCTAGTACCATAGACATATATAGATTAACTAGACAGGACACGCCTTCTATCGAGCACTGGCCGAAGCAGTCAGCGACGCCGCCATCTTGGCTAGGACATCACATGACTGATGCCGGGTTGTTTACATTGGAGATGGGCAGGTGATTCATCACAGAAATGTGCTTTCCGTAGGAGAAAAGGTAAACTTATTCTTTTCCAAGTCATGTCAAGTGCTACGCATTGTTAATAGGATATTTTTATTCATACATAGTTGATAAAATCTTGCTAAAATATAACTTAAAGAACACAATAGGTGATTAAATGTGCCGGTCAACCCGCTTGCACAGGCATGACAGGTGACACAGAGACTGAGTGAGTGAGTGACAGGTGAATGTGTGAGATGATTATGCTGGTCACCTCGACTTATAGGCCTAACGTTAGTCTTTCTCTTGCCATTTTGATCATATTATCACATACTAGTAGTAGTAATTACTAGTACTACCTCATGTACCTGCCTAGTTACAGACACTCAGGGGCGGATCCAGGATTTGAAAAAGGAGGGGTCGCAGTGGCTTCGGGGGCTCGCTCCCAATACTTTTTTGGCCAAATTAGGGGACTTTTTAAAGAATTTTAGGCAAAAAGGGGTGGGCGTGCGCCCCCTACCCCCCTTTGGATCCGCGCTTGACACTGTAGGCCTACATTTATTCTCATGATTCTGATTATTTTTTGGCCAGTTTGAACTCACAATTACACTCTGTAGTGTAGGCCTAGGGCTAGGCTTAAATTTAACTTACAGTTATAGTCTATGGACAATATTAGGCCTATGTCAATGATAAAATAATCAATATAACAAGAGCCCCCTAATGACCCCGAGGCCTGGCATGGGCATCATGCATAGACCTACAATTGCTACCTTCCTGCCCTATCCATGCCATAGTACATCAGATTGCCGGCTCCAGGGGTCACACTCATAGCCATAAGAGAATTTTTTTTGTGGGGAATTTATATTGAAGTATTCTGCCACTTCCACCCCCCCCCCCCCTCGGTATAATTTACTTCTCTAATGGATCCGCCACCGTGTCTTGCCCGGTAGCCACAGGGTGCATCATTTTTTTGGATAAAAACTTAGTATAATATATCAGAGTCTATATATATATCAGAGTCTATCAGATTCTATATAGGCCTACTGTAAATCTGGTAATTTTTTTGCGTGTTTAGATTTTTGTGAATTTGTGATTTTGGTGACTTTTCGTGAAGTCTAGAATTCCTGAATTATCGATTTAGATAATAGTAGCGCTATACTATAATATAATTTGCGCGAGATTCTCAAATTTGCGAATTTAATTGTCCTTGCGAAATTCACAAAAATTAAAACCTCGTGAATATTATCTAATACGATCTAGACTATACCTATATGGGGGCATATATGTTGAAAAATTTCAAAATTTATTTTCTTTGTTCATTTTGTGTCCTTTCTCTCTCATTAGGACTAGTGGTAATAATTTTTTAAAAATTTTGGTTTGACATGGTAAATGAAATTTTTAATACGTACTGTGTTTCAATTCAGATATACCCCTATACGGTAACTGTATTTATAATCATAAAATTAATTTGGCAGGTCACATGTAATATGCATCTGATGATGTGTAGAGAGAGAGAGCTATTAAATATTCAATAAAAAATATTTTAATAGTGTATATTTCTATGCTCAATGATAAACAATGTTGCAATGTTAATTTATCTCATTGTACATCGCCTTGATCCACCCTGTGGGATATGTGCGTTATCAAAGAACCTTTTATTATTATTATAAAATAATTTCATTTGTGAATTTCTATTCTCATGAATGTAATTTGCAGCTGGAAAATGTGTTTGCAATTGTGGGAAGGGGGGGGGGGGGGTGTACTCTGCCAAAATTTGGGCATAGAATGGGTGGTTAACATGGTTAAAGCCAATTTTCAAAGCTTTACACATGTTGAACTAAAGTTGGCAACTAAAATCTAACAAACCTACTACTGGCATGGCCAATAATAATCAAATTAGATTTAGGATTTTTCTAAGGTGGTCACCTGGGAAACTTAAATTTAGGTGTTTTTACATGGAATAACCCCATAACATTTTGCTACATATTTAACACTGACTGAGCAAATTTTTCCCTGTTGTGGATCCATGCCTGTTGCGGTGTGCATGCACATTCAGGGGAGTATCCAGAATCCCCCTCCTCCGATATCAGTTGGTATTCTAGAATAAATACAGTACCTTTACATCCCTTTATTGCATTTTTTATAATTGATGGCATTTAATATGATCAGATTAAAAGCATGGTAGTCTCTAATTTAAATGTCATGAATCTCAAAACATTTATAATGCAGACCCACCATTGATCACAAATTTTTTTATAGCATCATTTTGTGCACTTTCTGCAATAGAACAGCTCATGTTCTATGTAATATATGTGAGGCTGATGTTTTAGAATGAAAACAACAACATTTCAAAATAAACATATATTTGGGTGATGGTTGCTATAAATTATTCATCATGTTCATGGCATTAAACAATTTTTTTATCATGATCCTCATGATTTTACACTAAAATTCTAGTTTAAAATATTGTTTCAGGTACTGGAATGAGTCATTCTGGATCAATGCATTATATAGTTGAAGTGAAGTTGCCTGCTGACCCAGAAGTAAGCTGATGAAGAAAAATGAAAATAATCAAAATTAGGTAACTTAAGGTATAACTAAGCCACATTCATTCATTATAATTAATTACAATAATCCCTCAGACTACAAGAGAGATGGACACTTTATATTCATGATATTACAGTAGTCTTTAATGATCAGATAGTGTAGGTCTACATGATTGCGGGTTTCTGTTTCAAATCAGGGCGGTGGACATTTAATAGAATGTGGGGTTTTTTTTAGAATAATAATAAAGTACATCAAATCCATGATTCCATGTGGATAAAGTATTATACATGTTTGAGAGGTTGGTGTGCACATATCTAATTACTGTTATGTAGATTAAAGACATATTTTGTGAAATTTATGGTGGGTAAGTATAATTAATAGACTCTTATGTCAGGTACAAATAGTGAAATAGGCCTATAATGTAAACTTTGGATTTGTAACTCAAACATCAAAATTTACAGCAAATTTTAAACCAGGTGTGCAGGTATAATTTTGTTTAAATCTGTGATTTTCCATTTATATTTCATATATCTTTTATAATATTTGATAGATCATAAAACTTTTTTTCTACACTGAAATATTTTGTATAACATTTTGCCTGGCAAGCTGCATCAATCATATTAACCTTATTTAATTAAACTTACATTACCATGGACACCAAAGGTTTATTTTTCAATTTGAAGTCATCATTAATGGCTTACTTAGCCTTTTCTGCTCTATTTGATTTCCAATTTTATGGGTCTATGACCATTATAATTTTTTAAATTTTGACTTCTCAATAGACAGTTCCCACACTGTCACTCAGGGTTAAGAGCAATATACATTTGTGAACCACATCAAATATTTTAAATTAGATACTGAAACTTTCAGCATGCATGACTTATTATTATGTTAAAGCGCTGTGATCGGCTTAGTGCAGCTGGATACAAGCGTCTAAAAAAATACAATAATAATTATAATAATAAAATCAGGGTCATAAAAAATGATATAAATTTATTTTCTTAACCCTTGTCCTGCTAAATTTTTTGATCCCATTTTTCATTCACTTGAAGCTGGAATTGCTAATGCACATCCCAGCTTCAAATGACAAAAAAATATGCGTATTTCTGAAAAATATTCATCTGTAAAGTAATTATGTGATTAACCATGTCAATTGAGCATCTATTACAAACTGTTTTATCAATTTAGTTAGATTTTATTTGGTCTGAATCTACAGGAAAACATATAGATATATATACAGTCCCAGCAGCACAAGGGTTAATCTACTGAGCTGGTAGGCCTATTAGGCAGGGCTGACTAGCAGCAACACAAGCCATGCATGGTAACAATTTTACAGCCATCCATACCAATGTAACATATGTGTCATATGGTTAACATAGTTATTGTTTTTATTGGTATTGTGTAATAAATACAATTAAAATAAATAACTCCTATGGCATTATATATTATGTACTGAATGTGATACAAAATCTAAAATGTAATACATTTGGAAAGAAAAACTGTATCAATTGTTCATGTGCATACATTTATATATGCATTTATATCCTTACAGATATTGCCCTACTTATGTGTGTGTATAATCCACATTGATACAACATTGAAACTGAATGGGATCATCGTTACAGTACGTTATATATACAGAAAAAACAGGATATCTTGTTAGTTTCCAGTTAGCCCCCCCATTTATAATTCATGAAGTAATATTTTTAAGTGTAGTGTTTGTATATATAATCATCAACTATTGTTGACTGGTCCATTACAGACTGTTGTAAGGAAAATATATAGACTATGTAAATATAAATCAATTTCATTGTGTTTTTGCCATTTATTTCATTGCTCTGGAATATATGTATATTTTGTGTGTGATATGACAAATAAATAAGATGCAGTTGCTGTTATTTTGTCACTTTTGTCTTTTATGTCATATTTATTATTGTAATAAAAATATATTTCCCATATTTACCCATCGGGGCTAAATGGGGTATTGTTGTCCCCTTTGATAACTTGAAAAATAATTATAAGATATCTTCAATTTTTTATGTGAAGTCACCCATGAGTATATATAGACACTGATAGATGACCTGATTAGATTTTCCTTTTCATCAATAATCAAAATAGCCGCCAGTTCGCGACTAATTTTTTTTTTAAATTCCCTCGAAACCTGGTATATGTAGGTTTACGGGGTCTGCAAATCTTTTGGCATTGTCCGTTTTCATGGTTTCACCGAAAACGAGGCTATGGTGCCCATTTTAGTTTTAATAATTTATAAATTCCTTGTTTACCCGATTAAAACTTGAAAAATAATTATTGTATCTCTCCAATTTTTTATTTGAGTTTACCTATGAGTAGGCCTATGAACATGCCCTAATTAGATTTTCAGCTCTCCACCGATAATCAAAATGGCCAGCAGCTGGCGACTATTTTTAGCTCCCGCCGTCACCAGGTGAGACGGAGGGAGCTATGGATTCCGCCTCCGTTTTTTTTTTATCTCTTCTTTTGCCTATAACTTTGTAAGAAAATAAGCTAGGATAACAATTTTTGGTATGTGGGTTACTTCCAGGTGGATAATGGACAGGTTAAAATATTTTTAATCTGAATCCACTACGCAAGGTCGCAGAGGAGAAAATGATGATGTTACGGCGTTGGGTCGTCCGTGAACAATTCGTTTCCGGAGCATATCTCTGAAAGTACTTGTCCGATTGTTTACAAATTTTACACACAACACCTCTAGGGGGTCTAGTTGTGCTTTTTGGGGTATATGAACTTTGACCTACTTTTGGTTCAAAACTATGACCTATTCAGACGTTTTGACGCACACTTCGTTTCCGGAGCAGATCTCGAAAAGTACTGGGCCGATGACAGTCATATTGCACATATATGTTCTCTAAGGTCCCTAGTTGTGCCTTTTCAGGTTTTTGGACCTTGACCTTGAAGTTGACCCAGCATTTTGACCTAATTTATAACATCGGTAAATCCGACTGAAAGATTTTGCGGAATATCATGAAAACCGCTCAAGATATTTACACCATCACTATAAAACAAATTGTAAGGTTTAAGGAGAGGATGCATTTTGAAAAAAATCAACTCGACCAAGTTAAAAATGGCCGCCAATCGGCCATTATTCACTTTCACATGGCCGTTATTTGGTAAACCATGCTAGATGGCTAGACCATTACTGTAAAACAAAATGTGAGTTTTGGGGGAGGATGCACCCTGAAAATGTTTAAATTATGAATTCAAAATGGCCGACAATCAGCATTATTTACCTCGATAGGCCTGATATCAGGTAAACCGTGCTAGATAGCTAGACCATAACTATAAAACAAAATGTGATGTTTCGGGAGAGGATGCCTTTTAAAAACTTTCGACTTAATCGAATTCAAAATGGCTGCCTATCGGCCACTATTTACTTTAACATTGCTTATAATTGGTAAACTGTGTTAGATAGCTGGACCATTACTATAAAACAAAATGTGAGATTTCAGGAGAGGATGCATCTTGAAAAAATTGACTGGATCAAATTCAAAATGGCCCTCTATCGGCCATTATTTACTTTCACATGCCCAATATTTTGCAAACTGTGTTAGATGCTAGTCCATTACTATAAAACAAAATTTGTAGATAGGTAGACCATTACTGGGATACTGATTAGGATCATTATTTCAATAGAGGTTTGCAATCTCTGACAGACTGTGTAGTTCTTATCTTACTCTTAGACTGAGCTTCTTAGACCTAGTTGTCTTGCATCCTGGACTTATGTAGTCTTTTTTTGTTTTAATTCACAATAGTGCCTAGAAATCCGGTAGGCCTATATAGGTTTACGGGGTCTGCAAGTCTATTGGCATTGTTTATTTTCATGTGCAACTGAAAATGAGGTTATGGCAGCCATCTTGATTTTATCAATTTTAATAAAACGTTCTCATTTTTAGTAAGTCTAAAGCGACACAATTTAAATTAAAAATAAATCAGTATTTTTATTTCGGCTTCTTTTCGGATGCCATAAGATGTGTCTATAAACTAGAATTACGGGGGTCTTTTAAATTTTTGGCTGCTGTGGCAATGTAGCAAGTGTGCCGAAAGCCCCATGGCATTTATCAGTTATTCCCGTATTTCTTATTTTGGACATGCATGTCTAAAATTAAATTATGTCCTTATTTCTGACTTAATTAGTAAATGCGCAACACTAAATTTTAAAATCTTACAAAATTCTAGTCTATGGACATGTTGACATATATTATGGACATATGAAGGAGCCGAAATAAAAAAATTTTATGGTCTTAGCCTGATTGTGTCGCTTCAATCATATAGTTATATATCGCAACAAAAAAAGGCGAAAGTAGTCATTTAATATTAGGTTATAGCGCATAGAAGCGACAAAAATAATAAATTTAGCACTTCACAGTTGGCCTAGTCAACTAGACTACTTGTAGTTGTAAGAACTGGATTTCCTAATAATAAAGGAACATAACTTATAGGGCCTATTTAAAGGTTGACTATGTAGCCTAACGTACGTTAGGCCTACAGTGGCAGTGCTATAAGGTGGGAGGGGGGGGGGGGGGCAGCATCCCAGTGAACACGATACATTGACCCAGTGCTCTTTTGATGTTGGGATGTGAGCCAAGCCCTGTCACTCACACTTTCACAGCCGTGAACAGAGACTGTCACTGTGTCAGAGTACGTCACTGTCACCATGGTCACTGTCATGCAGTGACTGAGTGAGTGATAGTATTTAGTGGGCCTAGACTAGACTACAGTCTACATGATATAGGCCTATCAATTTAATTATAGGCCTAGACTAGAGTAGACTATACTGGTGACATTAGGCCCTAGCTAGGCTACATCATCATCTTTATTTAGGCCCTTAATATGAGTATGACGGTACAGACGACAGGTGATAGCACGTGTTGTTGTTGATCAATACCGGCAGGTCACGTGGTTTGATGACGTTGGCCGGCAGGTCACGTGATATGATGACGTCATTCCACATGAGATTGAACCTGACAGGATACACCAACTTTTCAATTGGTAACCGCTTCAGATATCAGAGCCCCCCAAATTATGTTGTTTTTGCATTATTTTCCATTAATATTAGTATTTGGCAAGCATGTCATGATTTTTTATTAACATTTTCACAAATGAAGTTATTAACGAGAGACTACGGAATCGGTGGGTGAAGTCTCTATGTTATGTAAGACTTAGGTCAACACATGTCCTCAGTAATATGGCCTCGCTCTGGTACCGCGTGAATCAGCCTCGTGTCCAATCCAGTGTATATACAGGTCAGTGCCTAGTACTCGTGAAAGACTCTCGACAAGGCCCCCAACAATCCAGGAAACACGTAGCTGGCTGCGCTCGCATAGGCCGTTGTAATACACGGCTAGGAAACACGATACCAGAACCGCAGAAACACCAGTTCTCTCTCGGACCAATGGACTGTCGGACCTGTGGGCTGACCCGATAAAAATACCTACCTTAGCAATCACAGCCTACACTACTTTACTGGTTCTCTACATTGACCATGGAGTCACCTGTTACTGTCTAAACAATTAACAAACAAGCTACAGCCTAACTATTCTTGGCAATGGTCTATTCTATACCCAATAGCTATAGCCATAAGCTTACACTCATTCTCAGTGTTCTGTCACCAGTCACAGAAGAAGGTCCACGCTGTAACCTGTCACATCCAGGGTTTACTGCAACTAATTCTATGTCAGTAGAAACTCTGATATTATCTGCGGAGATAATGCCTTAATAGCTAATGTCAAACAAGTGGAAAAACGTCGCTCTGTGAGAGAAGTGGCTAAGCTATGACCTCATCCACTAACCCAGTAAATCCTCCCCGATCACTAGCATCACCCATAGCACAGTGCCACAATCCGCTAGCAGGACTGGGCAGCATTCTATAATAAGAGCAAACTCTGGTTCAAACGTATCAGAGAAAGCCGCCGTCCATGATAATGATCATCTTCAAATGAATTACTATGAACCTCACCAAAGCAGGCAAAAAAACAAAATCTGGTGACCACTGGTAAAAACTGTTGAATACTGGCACAGGGAGTCTCATGACTGATGCACTCAGCTTATATAGTCACAGAAAGTGCTTAGAAAAGGTAGAACATATTATAATTCTAAGTTCCTAGAAATTTGGATCCAGAAATTAGAAACATGAATCCCTTATCAGGTTGATCATTCTAACAACATTCACTGGCAATAGCATAAACATACTTCTTAATAATAATAACGTGTAACAACATCACATATTTTGACCATCAGTGATTTTTGACGAATGACAATTTAAGTGATGATTGAAATGAAAAATTATGTAACAGAAATTCGAAATAACATGTATCCTTACCTTCCGTTGTTCCTTCGCTCAAGTAGCTGGTACTTGGCAGGGTGTTAGCACGTGGTTCAGCGTCTCTGGAGCTGTTCAAATTTGTGTCATACTCTGTATACTCACATAACGAGTATACAAAGACTAATTATTAATAATCATTAATAATAATTACTTACATGTTTATTTCAAGAAAACATCTGATTGAATGGGATTGACGGTTAATTTTTTTCACATAAGGTACCTTTTTTATGTGGAATTCACGACCTGCCTTTATATATTGTCCATTCATGCCTTACTGATTTACATCACCTGGATACACACATATTCAAAACTCATTTAATTCCTTTTATAATTACTAATAATTTATATGCTATACAAGGGAACCAAATTATCTTGTTTATTTTTATTTCCAATTGTTTTTAATTAGCTTACAGCTCTCGCAAATCATATTGTTGTTAAATGTACAATTCACTGTTTCGAGGGACAATCTGGTATATTGTATTCTGTTATGCAAGATCGAAAAAACAGGATTCATGGAATTGGTGATGTAATTTGCGGTCAGTAGTGAAATAATAGTCCACACAGGGCTTATTTTTAATTCAAAGTTGGATATTCTGCATCAAATTGAACACACAAATTCTGTCGAAGCTCTTCTCGTTTGTGGCATTCCATATCTATTATATACTTTGACAGAATGTCTTTTTTGTCCTGGGTTAACTGGGGCCCAATGGTCCAGATATTGTAAGCTCCGTTCAACAGCGGTGCTAATGTAGCTTCCGTATCAGTAGAGGCACTGCCTGTGCAGTGTCTCTACCGTGGTAGCCTTGAAACAACCGGCAATACAATGTTTGAGATACACGTGGGATGAGTGGAGTTACCCTCACTTATTGTTACTCTGGGGACTATCTGACTCGAGGATTTCGTCAATTGTTAAACTTCGATGTCTTGTTAGTTTTTTTTATTTGTCATCTTTCCTGACTTTTGTGCAGCTGGCTCAAGATTAAAAGCCTGATTTATTTCATTTGACGATTATGCAGAAGAGATGACTGCTGGTGGTATGGGGTCGCACTGTGGAATCATCTGGAGATAGATCACACTATCATGATCCTTTTCCAATTGAAGATCATGTGACAGGGATTATAACAGAAGGCCTGCTGTTAATAAATCACTCTTGTCTGTCACTGTTACTTCTGTTGTGTTGATCTCGGGAGTTGTAGGTTTGTCAGTGTGAATAGGTGATAGCCTGGTGCGAGTAATGGAAATGGAGCGGATAGATGCGTGGTGTGAGTACTGGAAATGGAGTAAATGCTAGTCATACCGATATGGCTCACATCGTTGAAATGCTGAAGATGGAACGGCACTGGGGTTAAAAGGAAAGATGTCACAATCCTTGAATCCACTATTAATATTACTAGTGGAGCAAACATCTTCAGAAGCTTCTCCAAAAAAATGAGGCCATTCCCATTTGTTGACAAACACGATTGCATAGTGCAGAAAGGGGAGAGAAAACGGTTCTGTCTAGTGAGCTAATGTAGTGGGTTATATGGGGAATGAATGTCAGCAGGGTTGTGTTACTGACCCTAGCTGCTTCGATCGGACCGAGGGTTTCATGGGAGCGATGTGGGCCACAGTGCTGCAAAAATGGCCTGTGAACCATTCTACACCTAGTATATCTTTTTTTGAGGCTTTTTCCCGATAGGTGTAACGAGCCCTCCAAACACCTGATGTGTTGTACGCATGCAGGGATCTCTCTGTTTTTCCTTGCATGATACAGAATGGGAGTAGCTGACCTGCGTCATTCACACATATCAACACATGATGAAGTTAGAATCCTGTCTCGTCCATGTTCCATATGCAATCTGCATGATCAGCAAGTCCAATATTGGCGACGAAAATAGAAAAGAAACCTCTCTGTGGGATCCGTAAGGAGGTCAGCCATCAACATTACTATAAAACAAAATGTGAGATTTCAGGAGAGGATGCATCTCGAAAGAAATTGGCCATTATTCACTTTCGCATGGACGTTATTTGGTAAGCTGTACTAGATGGCTAGCCCATTACTATAAAACAAAATATGAGATTTCAGGAGTGGATGCATCCTGAAAAAATTAGACTTGATCAAATTCAAAATGGCCGCCTTTAGGCCATCATTCACTTTCACGTGACCGTTATTTGGTAAACCGTGCTAGATGGCTAGTTGACAGTATAGTCGACATGAGGCGTGAAATTTCATTCTTAGGGGTTATGTTTTTGACACCGGCCTCCTTCAAAAGTTTTGAAGACTCTTTTCACTGGGGATATCTTTCTTAGAGCAACTATTTTCTCTGGGTCAGATTTAGTTTTGTTTGTATAAGCAACTAAAGAGTCCACTTTGTCATTAGGCAAATACCACCCGAAATTACTTTTTCAAAAATCAATTGGTTTGACATGCAAAGACTGCATTTATAGAAGTTGCTATTCAGTGGTAACGCATTCTTTTTCCTTGAGACAAGCCTCTGCATGCCACCTACCACAGTATCAGAACCGATCCATTTAACTTTGCTATGGTGGTCAGAAACGCAATTGTTGCATGAAGCACAAACAGTTATTTTGGGGGTTGCAGGGGTCGCACCAATCACTGTGAGGCACACTTTAGTTGTTTTCGCCCAAAGGTGACGTTATGCATTCTTTTGCTGCTACTACTACTACTATTATTGTTTTGGTACAGATGTTGAGATTATATTTTGAGTGGATACAGTGCTAATCATCCACATATATATTCAATAGCCGCTTCAATGCCCTCAGACTTAAAGCTGCATAACTGTTTTGCTTATTTTAATCAAAGATCAATCCATGGAGAATGGTGTTTTATTTTTTTTATTTTACTGCGCCGGTTACTGAGTTATTAAGGATTTAAGTTTGTTGTTTTTTGATATTGTTGCCCCACCAAAACAAAGACCTGATCACAGCGGAGTAAGACACATTGTCTGTATAACCAGGACATTATAAGAACCAAATTGCAGATATCGGTCATCATTAAAAAAAGAGTGGAAGACTTTTAAAATTATTCTTATTTTGTAAGTGATGATAGATACATTTCACAGTACAAAGTGTATTGTCTCATGTCAGTTAGACATAATTTTTTAGAAGTTATTACTTTGAATGATATGAGTGATATCTGCATATAATTTCATGTTTAATTTCGGTACCGGTATAGAGAATGCCACTCAATTGAAAAAGAGGACCCTGTTCTAGTATGGTGCTTTTAAGTGTGGGCCAGCATCTGAGCCTTTGGCCCGCCATTAAGACGCTCTCCCCCGACCGTGAGAAATTGCAGTCGGAATTACACAAAATTCAGTGATGTAAATCTTTTTTTTTGCGCAGTATTTTATTTGATACCTCACGGGCATTTCAAAATATAGTGGCAATGCTATGAGTGAATTCAAAGTGAATTTTGAATGACACGATCTAGAGTGACTATGCTATTCAAAAATATCAGACTATTTCATTTCATCGTTAGTCATCACATACAGTTATATAAATAGCAAAATGCGGTAAAATAGAATAATTGTAAAAAAAGCAGCCTTTACGGTACCAGTAGCTGAGAGTCATTCAACCATTGATGGGTCAATGTTGTACCAGCGTCATAGAAGCTGGACCAACATTGAGCCATCAATGGGTCAGTGACTCGGGCCTGCTGAGTTATCATACGGGCTGACCTAGTCTTAGGACACCAACCTGTGGTTTGTGTGAGCTTGGCATCGCAGCCAACACGAGGCATTGGTCCGATGTCAAACTAATTCGAGGCCATCGTCTACAGCTCTGGCCCAGCGTTAGACCAATGCGGCTGAACGTCTCGTGTTTGTTATTAAGGGGTTTGATGTTGGACAAATGTAACATTATATTGGCCCACAATTAACCACTATTAGTAGAATTACGTACATATTGTACACAGACGGACCCACACCATATAACTTGATGGTGTATGCGTCGTGATCTAATCCAGCTACATTTACATCGATTTTGTCCATTTATAAAGCCTTTGAACATATATGAATGATTGTGCTGAACATTTTTGGTTATTTCGGTCGAAATAAACAAAACAGTTATGCAGCTTTAAGTCGAGCCACAATTTTACTTTCCCACTCCAAATATGATCGGCACTGAACCGGTCCTATTCTCATAATAAATTGACACAACTCGTACTTGTTTTTGCCGAAAAATGAAGTTAAACATTTCTACTACTACTTTATTTGTTTTAACTCAGACATTGCTTTGTCGTTTCTCATTTTTTCTCTGTCATTGGTATTTGTGTTTATGTATAATGTTTCTGGAATGTATATTCTATACACAAGGCATAATAGTGTCAGAGACACCATCATTATATTGATAGATTCCAACTATTTTCAGCTAATCTTTTATAGCAGGATGTATTCTATGTTTTTTTTAAATTTCAAAGTCACTTTAATGACCAAATTGCCCGAAAAGTGACGATTAGAAACATTCTTACCTACTTACTGTGTGAAATTGTCCCGGGTAGAGTTTTCATGTATAAAGATTGGACCAAAAATTGTGGGATTATCCCAAGGCGTGAGGCTAAATAAACATATTTTTTTTACTGAAGTGATAGTGACATGAAAATGTGTTAGGGTAAATGTTTTGTCATTGCCTGAAACACGGTTACTGGCAAGCTGACTTAGAAAAGCAGCAGAGCTGGGTGAGATAATCATCATTATGTGTACTGAATTACAGAAGGTGTCCTTTTTGGTCTGACTCTAGCATAATAAATAACTGCTGCATCTGATCAGCAGCATTTTTGTTGTGTGCACATTGAATGCGCCCTTTCGTTTTTTGTAGGCACGTTTGTTTGATGTTTGCTTAGGATTACAGGTATCATTAAATAATCTTTGTCCCTCACAAGATTTTCATACAGTTCTTCAGGGACCTGGCCAGAACTGACATGGGGGTACTGGGATAATTGCTTGTTGAATGCTGTGTTCGGCATTGTACGGAAGCACTAGTCTACAGACATCCAAGGGCAGCTGCAGCCTCCTCGTATCTGGCCATAATCTTTGGATGGATTGCCAGTGGCGTACCCTGGTTCCTCCGCTCAACAGCAGAGCCAAAGCAGCACCCGCATCAGTGCATGTGCTGGTCTAGGCCGTGGTAGCCTTTAACAAACCAGCAATAGCGTGCTTGACATAAGGTCTCACACGGGGAATGAATGGAGTTACCCTTCCTATTGTTACTCTGGGGACTATCCGACCCGTGTATAGCGGAGTTTCAGTCGATATATGGTAAACCGTGCTATATGGCTAGACCATTACTACAAAACAAAATATGAGTTCTCGAGGGAGGATGGACCGTGAAATTTTACAACTCTAAGTAAATTCAAAATGGCCGACAATCGGCATTATTTACCTCAATAGGCCTGATATCTGGTAAACCGGGCTATATAGCTAGACCATTACTATAAAACAAAATGTGACGTTTCTGGAGAGGATGCCTTTTAAAACTTTTGACTCAATCAAATTCAAAATGGCCGCTGATCGGCCACTATTTACTTTCACATTGCAGATATTTGATAAACCGTACTAGATGGCTAGCCCATTACTATAAAACAAAATGTGAGATTTCAGGAGAGGATGCATTTGAAAAATGTCGACTTGATCAAATTCAAAATGGCCGTCTTTAGGCCATTATTTACTTTCACATGGCCGTTATTTGGTCAACCGTGATAGATGGCTAGTTGACAGTATAGTCGATATGAGGCGTGACATATCATTCTTAAGGGTTATGTTTTTGACATAGGCATCCTTCAAAAGTTTTGAAGACTCTTTTCACTGGGGATATCTTTCTTAGAGCAACTATTTTCTCTGGGTCAGATTTAGGTTTGTTTGTATAAGCAACTAAAGAGTCCACTTTGTCATTAGGCAAATCCCACCCGAAATTACTTTTTCAAAAATCAATTGGTTTGACATGCAAAGACTGCATTTATAGAAGTTGCTATTCAGTGGTAACGCATTCTTTTTCCTTGAGACAAGCCTCTGCATGCCACCTACCACAGTTATCAGAACCGATCCATTTAACTTTGCTATGGTGGTCAGAAACGCAATTGTTGCATGAAGCACAAAGAGTTATTTTGGGGGTTGCAGGTGTTGCACCAATCACTGAGGCACACTTTAGTTGTTTTCGCCCAAAGGTGACGTTATGCATTCTTTTGCTGCTACTACTACTACTATTATTGTTTCGGTACAGATGTTGAGATTATATTTTGAGTGGATACAGTGCTAATCATCCACATATATATTCAATAGCCGCTTCAATGCCCTCAGACTTAAAGCTGCATAACTGTTTTGCTTATTTTAATCAAAGATCAATCCATGGAGAATGTTTTTTTATTTTTTTTATTTTACTGCACCGGTTACTGAGTTATTAAGGATAACCAGGACATTATAAGAACCAAATTGCAGATATCGGTCATCATTAAAAAAAGAGTGGAAGACTTTTAAAATTATTCTTATTTTGTAAGTGATCATAGATACATTTCACAGTACAAAGTGTATTGTCTCATGTCAGTTAGACATATCTAGACGTTATTACTTTGAATGATATGAGTGATATCTGCATATAATTTCATGTTTAATTTCGGTACCGGTATAGAGAATGCCACGCAATTGAAAAAGAGGACCCTGTTCTAGTATGGTGCTTTTAAGTGTGGGCCAGCATCTGAGCCTTTGGCCCGCCATTAAGACGCTCTCCCCCGACCGTGAGAAATTGCAGTCGGAATTACACAAAATTCAGTAATGTAAATCTTTTTTTTTGCGCAGTATTTTATTTGATACCTCACGGGCATTTCAAAATATAGTGGCAATGCTATGAGTGAATTCAAAGTGAATTTTGAATGACACGATCTATAGTGACTATGCTATTCAAAAATATCAGACTATTTTATTTCATCGTTAGTCATTACATACAGTTATATAAATAGCAAAATGCGGTAAAATAGAATAATTGTAAAAAAGCAGCCTTTACGGTACCAGTAGCTGAGAGTCATTCAACCATTGATGGGTCAATGTTGTACCAGCGTCATAGAAGCTGGACCAACATTGAGCCATCAATGGGTCAGTGACTCGGGCCTGCTGAGTTATCATACGGGCTGACCTAGTCTTGGGACACCAACCTGTGGTTTGTGTGAGCTTGGCATCGCAGCCAACACGAGGCATTGGTCCGATGTTAAACTAATTCGGGGCCATCGTCTACAGCTCTGGCCCAGCGTTAGACCAATGCGGCTCAACATCTCGTGTTTGTTATTAAGGGGTTTGATGTTGGACCAATGTAACATTATATTGGCCCACAATTAACCACTATTAGTAGAATTACGTACATATTGTACACAGACGGACCCACACCAAATAACTTGATGGTGTATCGCGTCGTGATCTAATCCAGCTACATTTACATCGATTTTGTCCATTTATAAAGCCTTTGAACATATATGAATGATTGTGCTGAACATTTTAGGTTATTTCGGTCGAAATAAACAAAACAGTTATGCAGCTTTAAGTCGAGCCACAATTTTACTTTCCCACTCCAAATATGATCGGCACTGAACCGGTCCTATTCTCATAATAAATTGACACAACTCGTACTTGTTTTTGCCGAAAAATGAAGTTAAACATTTCTACTACTACTTTATTTGTTTTAACTCAGACATTGCTTTGTCGTTTCTCATTTTTTCTCTGTCATTGGTATTTGTGTTTATGTATAATGTTTCTGGAATGTATATTCTATACACAAGGCATAATAGTGTCAGAGACACCATCATTATATTGATAGATTCCAACTATTTTCAGCTAATCTTTTATAGCAGGATGTATTCTATGTTTTTTTTAAATTTCAAAGTCACTTTAATGACCAAATTGCCCGAAAAGTGACGATTAGAAACATTTTTACCTACTTACTGTGTGAAATTGTCCTGGGTAGAGTTTTCATGTATAAAGATTGGACCAAAAATTGTGGGATTATCCCAAGGCGTGAGGCTAAATAAACATATTTTTTTTACTGAAGTGATAGTGACATGAAAATGTGTTAGGGTAAATGTTTTGTCATTGCCTGAAACACTGTTACTGGCAAGCTGACTTAGAAAAGCAGCAGAGCTGGGTGAGATAATCATCATTATGTGTACTGAATTACAGAAGGTGTCCTTTTTGGTCTGACTCTAGCATAATAAATAACTGCTGCATCTGATCAGCAGCATTTTTGTTGTGTGCACATTGAATGCGCCCTTTCGTTTTTTGTAGGCACGTTTGTTTGATGTTTGCTTAGGATTACAGGTATCATTAAATAATCTTTGTCCCTCACAAGATTTTCATACAGTTCTTCAGGGACCTGGCCAGAACTGACATGGGGGTACTGGGATAATTGCTTGTTGAATGCTGTGTTCGGCATTGTACGGAAGCACTAGTCTACAGACATCCAAGGGCAGCTGCAGCCTCCTCGTATCTGGCCATAATCTTTGGGTGGATTGCCAGTGGCGTACCCTGGTTCCTCCACTCAACAGCGGAGCCAAAGCAGCACCCGCATCAGTGCATGTGCTGGTCTAGGCCGTGGTAGCCTTAAACAAACCAGCAATAGCGTGCTTGACATAAGGTCTCACACGGGGAATGGATGGAGTTACCCTTCCTATTGTTACTCTGGGGACTATCCGACCCGTGGATAGCGGAGTTTCAGTCGATATATGGTAAACCGTGCTATATGGCTAGACCATTACTACAAAACAAAATATGAGTTCTCGAGGGAGGATGGACCGTGAAATTTTACAACTCTAATTAAATTCAAAATGGCCGACAATCGGCATTATTTACCTCAATAGGCCTGATATCTGGTAAACCGGGCTATATAGCTAGACCATTACTATAAAACAAAATGTGACGTTTATGGAGAGGATGCCTTTTAAAACTTTTGACTCAATCAAATTCAAAATGGCCGCTGATCGGCCACTATTTACTTTCACATTGCAGATATTTGATAAACCGTACTAGATGGCTAGCCCATTACTATAAAACAAAATGTGAGATTTCAGGAGAGGATGCATTTGAAAAATGTCGACTTGATCAAATTCAAAATGGCCGTCTTTAGGCCATTATTTACTTTCACATGGCCGTTATTTGGTCAACCGTGATAGATGGCTAGTTGACAGTATAGTCGATATGAGGCGTGACATTTCATTCTTAAGGGTTATGTTTTTGACATAGGCATCCTTCAAAAGTTTTGAAGACTCTTTTCACTGGGGATATCTTTCTTAGAGCAACTATTTTCTCTGGGTCAGATTTAGGTTTGTTTGTATAAGCAACTAAAGAGTCCACTTTGTCATTAGGCAAATCCCACCCGAAAATACTTTTTCAAAAATAAATTGGTTTGACATGTAAAGACTGCATTTATAGAAGTTGCTATTCAGTGGTAACGCATTCTTTTTCCTTGAGACAAGCCTCTGCATGCCACCTACCACAGTTATCAGAACCGATCCATTTAACTTTGCTATGGTGGTCAGAAACGCAATTGTTGCATGAAGCACAAAGAGTTATTTTGGGGGTTGCAGGTGTTGCACCAATCACTGAGGCACACTTTAGTTGTTTTCGCCCAAAGGTGACGTTATGCATTCTTTTGCTGCTACTACTACTACTATTATTGTTTCGGTACAGATGTTGAGATTATATTTTGAGTGGATACAGTGCTAATCATCCACATATATATTCAATAGCCGCTTCAATGCCCTCAGACTTAAAGCTGCATAACTGTTTTGCTTATTTTAATCAAAGATCAATCCATGGAGAATGGTTTTTTATTTTTTTTATTTTACTGCACCGGTTACTGAGTTATTAAGGATAACCAGGACATTATAAGAACCAAATTGCAGATATCGGTCATCATTAAAAAAAGAGTGGAAGACTTTTAAAATTATTCTTATTTTGTAAGTGATCATAGATACATTTCACAGTACAAAGTGTATTGTCTCATGTCAGTTAGACATATCTAGACGTTATTACTTTGAATGATATGAGTGATATCTGCATATAATTTCATGTTTAATTTCGGTACCGGTATAGAGAATGCCACTCAATTGAAAAAGAGGACCCTGTTCTAGTATGGTGCTTTTAAGTGTGGGCCAGCATCTGAGCCTTTGGCCCGCCATTAAGACGCTCTCCCCCGACCGTGAGAAATTGCAGTCGGAATTACACAAAATTCAGTAATGTAAATCTTTTTTTTTGCGCAGTATTTTATTTGATACCTCACGGGCATTTCAAAATATAGTGGCAATGCTATGAGTGAATTCAAAGTGAATTTTGAATGACACGATCTATAGTGACTATGCTATTCAAAAATATCAGACTATTTTATTTCATCGTTAGTCATTACATACAGTTATATAAATAGCAAAATGCGGTAAAATAGAATAATTGTAAAAAAACAGCCTTTACGGTACCAGTAGCTGAGAGTCATTCAACCATTGATGGGTCAATGTTGTACCAGCGTCATAGAAGCTGGACCAACATTGAGCCATCAATGGGTCAGTGACTCGGGCCTGCTGAGTTATCATACGGGCTGACCTAGTCTTGGGACACCAACCTGTGGTTTGTGTGAGCTTGGCATCGCAGCCAACACGAGGCATTGGTCCGATGTTAAACTAATTCGGGGCCATCGTCTACAGCTCTGGCCCAGCGTTAGACCAATGCGGCTCAACGTCTCGTGTTTGTTATTAAGGGGTTTGATGTTGGACCAATGTAACATTATATTGGCCCACAATTAACCACTATTAGTAGAATTACGTACATATTGTACACAGACGGACCCACACCATATAACTTGATGGTGTATCGCGTCGTGATCTAATCCAGCTACATTTACATCGATTTTGTCCATTTATAAAGCCTTTGAACATATATGAATGATTGTGCTGAACATTTTAGGTTATTTCGGTCGAAATAAACAAAACAGTTATGCAGCTTTAAGTCGAGCCACAATTTTACTTTCCCACTCCAAATATGATCGGCACTGAACCGGTCCTATTCTCATAATAAATTGACACAACTCGTACTTGTTTTTGCCGAAAAATGAAGTTAAACATTTCTACTACTACTTTATTTGTTTTAACTCAGACATTGCTTTGTTGTTTCTCATTTTTTCTCTGTCATTGGTATTTGTGTTTATGTATAATGTTTCTTGAATGTATATTCTATACACAAGGCATAATAGTGTCAGAGACACCATCATTATATTGATAGATTCCAACTATTTTCAGCTAATCTTTTATAGCAGGATGTATTCTATGTTTTTTTTAAATTTCAAAGTCACTTTAATGACTAAATTGCCCGAAAAGTGACGATTAGAAACATTTTTACCTACTTACTGTGTGAAATTGTCCTGGGTAGAGTTTTCATGTATAAAGATTGGACCAAAAATTGTGGGATTATCCCAAGGCGTGAGGCTAAATAAACATATTTTTTTTACTGAAGTGATAGTGACATGAAAATGTGTTAGGGTAAATGTTTTGTCATTGCCTGAAACACTGTTACTGGCAAGCTGACTTAGAAAAGCAGCAGAGCTGGGTGAGATAATCATCATTATGTGTACTGAATTACAGAAGGTGTCCTTTTTGGTCTGACTCTAGCATAATAAATAACTGCTGCATCTGATCAGCAGCATTTTTGTTGTGTGCACATTGAATGCGCCCTTTCGTTTTTTGTAGGCACGTTTGTTTGATGTTTGCTTAGGATTACAGGTATCATTAAATAATCTTTGTCCCTCACAAGATTTTCATACAGTTCTTCAGGGACCTGGCCAGAACTGACATGGGGGTACTGGGATAATTGCTTGTTGAATGCTGTGTTCGGCATTGTACGGAAGCACTAGTCTACAGACATCCAAGGGCAGCTGCAGCCTCCTCGTATCTGGCCATAATCTTTGGGTGGATTGCCAGTGGCGTACCCTGGTTCCTCCGCTCAACAGCGGAGCCAAAGCAGCACCCGCATCAGTGCATGTGCTGGTCTAGGCCGTGGTAGCCTTAAACAAACCAGCAATAGCGTGCTTGACATAAGGTCTCACACGGGGAATGAATGGAGTTACCCTTCCTATTGTTACTCTGGGGACTATCCGACCCGTGGATAGCGGGGTTTCAGTCGATATATGGTAAACCGTGCTATATGGCTAGACCATTACTACAAAACAAAATATGAGTTCTCGAGGGAGGATGGACCGTGAAATTTTACAACTCTAATTAAATTCAAAATGGCCGACAATCGGCATTATTTACCTCAATAGGCCTGATATCTGGTAAACCGGGCTATATAGCTAGACCATTACTATAAAACAAAATGTGACGTTTATGGAGAGGATGCCTTTTAAAACTTTTGACTCAATCAAATTCAAAATGGCCGCTGATCGGCCACTATTTACTTTCACATTGCAGATATTTGATAAACCGTACTAGATGGCTAGCCCATTACTATAAAACAAAATGTGAGATTTCAGGAGAGGATGCATTTGAAAAATGTCGACTTGATCAAATTCAAAATGGCCGTCTTTAGGCCATTATTTACTTTCACATGGCCGTTATTTGGTCAACCGTGATAGATGGCTAGTTGACAGTATAGTCGATATGAGGCGTGACATTTCATTCTTAAGGGTTATGTTTTTGACATAGGCATCCTTCAAAAGTTTTGAAGACTCTTTTCACTGGGGATATCTTTCTTAGAGCAACTATTTTCTCTGGGTCAGATTTAGGTTTGTTTGTATAAGCAACTAAAGAGTCCACTTTGTCATTAGGCAAATCCCACCCGAAATTACTTTTTCAAAAATAAATTGGTTTGACATGCAAAGACTGCATTTATAGAAGTTGCTATTCAGTGGTAACGCATTCTTTTTCCTTGAGACAAGCCTCTGCATGCCACCTACCACAGTTATCAGAACCGATCCATTTAACTTTGCTATGGTGGTCAGAAACGCAATTGTTGCATGAAGCACAAAGAGTTATTTTGGGGGTTGCAGGTGTTGCACCAATCACTGAGGCACACTTTAGTTGTTTTCGCCCAAAGGTGACGTTATGCATTCTTTTGCTGCTACTACTACTACTATTATTGTTTCGGTACAGATGTTGAGATTATATTTTGAGTGGATACAGTGCTAATCATCCACATATATATTCAATAGCCGCTTCAATGCCCTCAGACTTAAAGCTGCATAACTGTTTTGCTTATTTTAATCAAAGATCAATCCATGGAGAATGGTTTTTTATTTTATTTATTTTACTGCACCGGTTACTGAGTTATTAAGGATAACCAGGACATTATAAGAACCAAATTGCAGATATCGGTCATCATTAAAAAAAGAGTGGAAGACTTTTAAAATTATTCTTATTTTGTAAGTGATCATAGATACATTTCACAGTACAAAGTGTATTGTCTCATGTCAGTTAGACATATCTAGACGTTATTACTTTGAATGATATGAGTGATATCTGCATATAATTTCATGTTTAATTTCGGTACCGGTATAGAGAATGCCACTCAATTGAAAAAGAGGACCCTGTTCTAGTATGGTGCTTTTAAGTGTGGGCCAGCATCTGAGCCTTTGGCCCGCCATTAAGACGCTCTCCCCCGACCGTGAGAAATTGCAGTCGGAATTACACAAAATTCAGTAATGTAAATCTTTTTTTTTGCGCAGTATTTTATTTGATACCTCACGGGCATTTCAAAATATAGTGGCAATGCTATGAGTGAATTCAAAGTGAATTTTGAATGACACGATCTATAGTGACTATGCTATTCAAAAATATCAGACTATTTTATTTCATCGTTAGTCATTACATACAGTTATATAAATAGCAAAATGCGGTAAAATAGAATAATTGTAAAAAAGCAGCCTTTACGGTACCAGTAGCTGAGAGTCATTCAACCATTGATGGGTCAATGTTGTACCAGCGTCATAGAAGCTGGACCAACATTGAGCCATCAATGGGTCAGTGACTCGGGCCTGCTGAGTTATCATACGGGCTGACCTAGTCTTGGGACACCAACCTGTGGTTTGTGTGAGCTTGGCATCGCAGCCAACACGAGGCATTGGTCCGATGTTAAACTAATTCGGGGCCATCGTCTACAGCTCTGGCCCAGCGTTAGACCAATGCGGCTCAACGTCTCGTGTTTGTTATTAAGGGGTTTGATGTTGGACCAATGTAACATTATATTGGCCCACAACTAACCACTATTAGTAGAATTACGTACATATTGTACACAGACGGACCCACACCATATAACTTGATGGTGTATCGCGTCGTGATCTAATCCAGCTACATTTACATCGATTTTGTCCATTTATAAAGCCTTTGAACATATATGAATGATTGTGCTGAACATTTTAGGTTATTTCGGTCGAAATAAACAAAACAGTTATGCAGCTTTAAGTCGAGCCACAATTTTACTTTCCCACTCCAAATATGATCGGCACTGAACCGGTCCTATTCTCATAATAAATTGACACAACTCGTCCTTGTTTTTGCCGAAAAATGAAGTTAAACATTTCTACTACTACTTTATTTGTTTTAACTCAGACATTGCTTTGTCGTTTCTCATTTTTTCTCTGTCATTGGTATTTGTGTTTATGTATAATGTTTCTGGAATGTATATTCTATACACAAGGCATAATAGTGTCAGAGACACCATCATTATATTGATAGATTCCAACTATTTTCAGCTAATCTTTTATAGCAGGATGTATTCTATGTTTTTTTTAAATTTCAAAGTCACTTTAATGACCAAATTGCCCGAAAAGTGACGATTAGAAACATTTTTACCTACTTACTGTGTGAAATTGTCCTGGGTAGAGTTTTCATGTATAAAGATTGGACCAAAAATTGTGGGATTATCCCAAGGCGTGAGGCTAAATAAACATATTTTTTTTACTGAAGTGATAGTGACATGAAAATGTGTTAGGGTAAATGTTTTGTCATTGCCTGAAACACTGTTACTGGCAAGCTGACTTAGAAAAGCAGCAGAGCTGGGTGAGATAATCATCATTATGTGTACTGAATTACAGAAGGTGTCCTTTTTGGTCTGACTCTAGCATAATAAATAACTGCTGCATCTGATCAGCAGCATTTTTGTTGTGTGCACATTGAATGCGCCCTTTCGTTTTTTGTAGGCACGTTTGTTTGATGTTTGCTTAGGATTACAGGTATCATTAAATAATCTTTGTCCCTCACAAGATTTTCATACAGTTCTTCAGGGACCTGGCCAGAACTGACATGGGGGTACTGGGATAATTGCTTGTTGAATGCTGTGTTCGGCATTGTACGGAAGCACTAGTCTACAGACATCCAAGGGCAGCTGCAGCCTCCTCGTATCTGGCCATAATCTTTGGGTGGATAGCCAGTGGCGTACCCTGGTTCCTCCGCTCAACAGCGGAGCCAAAGCAGCACCCGCATCAGTGCATGTGCTGGTCTAGGCCGTGGTAGCCTTAAACAAACCAGCAATAGCGTGCTTGACATAAGGTCTCACACGGGGAATGAATGGAGTTACCCTTCCTATTGTTACTCTGGGGACTATCCGACCCGTGGATAGCGGAGTTTCAGTCGATATATGGTAAACCGTGCTATATGGCTAGACCATTACTACAAAACAAAATATGAGTTCTCGAGGGAGGATGGACCGTGAAATTTTACAACTCTAATTAAATTCAAAATGGCCGACAATCGGCATTATTTACCTCAATAGGCCTGATATCTGGTAAACCGGGCTATATAGCTAGACCATTACTATAAAACAAAATGTGACGTTTATGGAGAGGATGCCTTTTAAAACTTTTGACTCAATCAAATTCAAAATGGCCGCTGATCGGCCACTATTTACTTTCACATTGCAGATATTTGATAAACCATACTAGATGGCTAGCCCATTACTATAAAACAAAATGTGAGATTTCAGGAGAGGATGCATTTGAAAAATGTCGACTTGATCAAATTCAAAATGGCCGTCTTTAGGCCATTATTTACTTTCACATGGCCGTTATTTGGTCAACCGTGATAGATGGCTAGTTGACAGTATAGTCGATATGAGGCGTGACATTTCATTCTTAAGGGTTATGTTTTTGACATAGGCATCCTTCAAAAGTTGTGAAGACTCTTTTCACTGGGGATATCTTTCTTAGAGCAACTATTTTCTCTGGGTCAGATTTAGGTTTGTTTGTATAAGCAACTAAAGAGTCCACTTTGTCATTAGGCAAATCCCACCCGAAATTACTTTTTTAAAAATAAATTGGTTTGACATGCAAAGACTGCATTTATAGAAGTTGCTATTCAGTGGTAACGCATTCTTTTTCCTTGGAACAAGCCTCTGCATGCCACCTACCACAGTTATCAGAACCGATCCATTTAACTTTGCTATGGTGGTCAGAAACGCAATTGTTGCATGAAGCACAAAGAGTTATTTTGGGGGTTGCAGGTGTTGCACCAATCACTGAGGCACACTTTAGTTGTTTTCGCCCAAAGGTGACGTTATGCATTCTTTTGCTGCTACTACTACTACTATTATTGTTTCGGTACAGATGTTGAGATTATATTTTGAGTGGATACAGTGCTAATCATCCACATATATATTCAATAGCCGCTTCAATGCCCTCAGACTTAAAGCTGCATAACTGTTTTGCTTATTTTAATCAAAGATCAATCCATGGAGAATGTTTTTTTATTTTATTTATTTTACTGCACCGGTTACTGAGTTATTAAGGATAACCAGGACATTATAAGAACCAAATTGCAGATATCGGTCATCATTAAAAAAAGAGTGGAAGACTTTTAAAATTATTCTTATTTTGTAAGTGATCATAGATACATTTCACAGTACAAAGTGTATTGTCTCATGTCAGTTAGACATATCTAGACGTTATTACTTTGAATGATATGAGTGATATCTGCATATAATTTCATGTTTAATTTCGGTACCGGTATAGAGAATGCCACTCAATTGAAAAAGAGGACCCTGTTCTAGTATGGTGCTTTTAAGTGTGGGCCAGCATCTGAGCCTTTGGCCCGCCATTAAGACGCTCTCCCCCGACCGTGAGAAATTGCAGTCGGAATTACACAAAATTCAGTAATGTAAATCTTTTTTTTTGCGCAGTATTTTATTTGATACCTCACGGGCATTTCAAAATATAGTGGCAATGCTATGAGTGAATTCAAAGTGAATTTTGAATGACACGATCTATAGTGACTATGCTATTCAAAAATATCAGACTATTTTATTTCATCGTTAGTCATTACATACAGTTATATAAATAGCAAAATGCGGTAAAATAGAATAATTGTAAAAAAGCAGCCTTTACGGTACCAGTAGCTGAGAGTCATTCAACCATTGATGGGTCAATGTTGTACCAGCGTCATAGAAGCTGGACCAACATTGAGCCATCAATGGGTCAGTGACTCGGGCCTGCTGAGTTATCATACGGGCTGACCTAGTCTTGGGACACCAACCTGTGGTTTGTGTGAGCTTGGCATCGCAGCCAACACGAGGCATTGGTCCGATGTTAAACTAATTCGGGGCCATCGTCTACAGCTCTGGCCCAGCGTTAGACCAATGCGGCTCAACGTCTCGTGTTTGTTATTAAGGGGTTTGATGTTGGACCAATGTAACATTATATTGGCCCACAACTAACCACTATTAGTAGAATTACGTACATATTGTACACAGACGGACCCACACCATATAACTTGATGGTGTATCGCGTCGTGATCTAATCCAGCTACATTTACATCGATTTTGTCCATTTATAAAGCCTTTGAACATATATGAATGATTGTGCTGAACATTTTAGGTTATTTCGGTCGAAATAAACAAAACAGTTATGCAGCTTTAAGTCGAGCCACAATTTTACTTTCCCACTCCAAATATGATCGGCACTGAACCGGTCCTATTCTCATAATAAATTGACACAACTCGTCCTTGTTTTTGCCGAAAAATGAAGTTAAACATTTCTACTACTACTTTATTTGTTTTAACTCAGACATTGCTTTGTCGTTTCTCATTTTTTCTCTGTCATTGGTATTTGTGTTTATGTATAATGTTTCTGGAATGTATATTCTATACACAAGGCATAATAGTGTCAGAGACACCATCATTATATTGATAGATTCCAACTATTTTCAGCTAATCTTTTATAGCAGGATGTATTCTATGTTTTTTTTAAATTTCAAAGTCACTTTAATGACCAAATTGCCCGAAAAGTGACGATTAGAAACATTTTTACCTACTTACTGTGTGAAATTGTCCTGGGTAGAGTTTTCATGTATAAAGATTGGACCAAAAATTGTGGGATTATCCCAAGGCGTGAGGCTAAATAAACATATTTTTTTTACTGAAGTGATAGTGACATGAAAATGTGTTAGGGTAAATGTTTTGTCATTGCCTGAAACACTGTTACTGGCAAGCTGACTTAGAAAAGCAGCAGAGCTGGGTGAGATAATCATCATTATGTGTACTGAATTACAGAAGGTGTCCTTTTTGGTCTGACTCTAGCATAATAAATAACTGCTGCATCTGATCAGCAGCATTTTTGTTGTGTGCACATTGAATGCGCCCTTTCGTTTTTTGTAGGCACGTTTGTTTGATGTTTGCTTAGGATTACAGGTATCATTAAATAATCTTTGTCCCTCACAAGATTTTCATACAGTTCTTCAGGGACCTGGCCAGAACTGACATGGGGGTACTGGGATAATTGCTTGTTGAATGCTGTGTTCGGCATTGTACGGAAGCACTAGTCTACAGACATCCAAGGGCAGCTGCAGCCTCCTCGTATCTGGCCATAATCTTTGGGTGGATAGCCAGTGGCGTACCCTGGTTCCTCCGCTCAACAGCGGAGCCAAAGCAGCACCCGCATCAGTGCATGTGCTGGTCTAGGCCGTGGTAGCCTTAAACAAACCAGCAATAGCGTGCTTGACATAAGGTCTCACACGGGGAATGAATGGAGTTACCCTTCCTATTGTTACTCTGGGGACTATCCGACCCGTGGATAGCGGAGTTTCAGTCGATATATGGTAAACCGTGCTATATGGCTAGACCATTACTACAAAACAAAATATGAGTTCTCGAGGGAGGATGGACCGTGAAATTTTACAACTCTAATTAAATTCAAAATGGCCGACAATCGGCATTATTTACCTCAATAGGCCTGATATCTGGTAAACCGGGCTATATAGCTAGACCATTACTATAAAACAAAATGTGACGTTTATGGAGAGGATGCCTTTTAAAACTTTTGACTCAATCAAATTCAAAATGGCCGCTGATCGGCCACTATTTACTTTCACATTGCAGATATTTGATAAACCATACTAGATGGCTAGCCCATTACTATAAAACAAAATGTGAGATTTCAGGAGAGGATGCATTTGAAAAATGTCGACTTGATCAAATTCAAAATGGCCGTCTTTAGGCCATTATTTACTTTCACATGGCCGTTATTTGGTCAACCGTGATAGATGGCTAGTTGACAGTATAGTCGATATGAGGCGTGACATTTCATTCTTAAGGGTTATGTTTTTGACATAGGCATCCTTCAAAAGTTGTGAAGACTCTTTTCACTGGGGATATCTTTCTTAGAGCAACTATTTTCTCTGGGTCAGATTTAGGTTTGTTTGTATAAGCAACTAAAGAGTCCACTTTGTCATTAGGCAAATCCCACCCGAAATTACTTTTTTAAAAATAAATTGGTTTGACATGCAAAGACTGCATTTATAGAAGTTGCTATTCAGTGGTAACGCATTCTTTTTCCTTGGAACAAGCCTCTGCATGCCACCTACCACAGTTATCAGAACCGATCCATTTAACTTTGCTATGGTGGTCAGAAACGCAATTGTTGCATGAAGCACAAAGAGTTATTTTGGGGGTTGCAGGTGTTGCACCAATCACTGAGGCACACTTTAGTTGTTTTCGCCCAAAGGTGACGTTATGCATTCTTTTGCTGCTACTACTACTACTATTATTGTTTCGGTACAGATGTTGAGATTATATTTTGAGTGGATACAGTGCTAATCATCCACATATATATTCAATAGCCGCTTCAATGCCCTCAGACTTAAAGCTGCATAACTGTTTTGCTTATTTTAATCAAAGATCAATCCATGGAGAATGTTTTTTTATTTTATTTATTTTACTGCACCGGTTACTGAGTTATTAAGGATAACCAGGACATTATAAGAACCAAATTGCAGATATCGGTCATCATTAAAAAAAGAGTGGAAGACTTTTAAAATTATTCTTATTTTGTAAGTGATCATAGATACATTTCACAGTACAAAGTGTATTGTCTCATGTCAGTTAGACATATCTAGACGTTATTACTTTGAATGATATGAGTGATATCTGCATATAATTTCATGTTTAATTTCGGTACCGGTATAGAGAATGCCACTCAATTGAAAAAGAGGACCCTGTTCTAGTATGGTGCTTTTAAGTGTGGGCCAGCATCTGAGCCTTTGGCCCGCCATTAAGACGCTCTCCCCCGACCGTGAGAAATTGCAGTCGGAATTACACAAAATTCAGTAATGTAAATCTTTTTTTTTGCGCAGTATTTTATTTGATACCTCACGGGCATTTCAAAATATAGTGGCAATGCTATGAGTGAATTCAAAGTGAATTTTGAATGACACGATCTATAGTGACTATGCTATTCAAAAATATCAGACTATTTTATTTCATCGTTAGTCATTACATACAGTTATATAAATAGCAAAATGCGGTAAAATAGAATAATTGTAAAAAAGCAGCCTTTACGGTACCAGTAGCTGAGAGTCATTCAACCATTGATGGGTCAATGTTGTACCAGCGTCATAGAAGCTGGACCAACATTGAGCCATCAATGGGTCAGTGACTCGGGCCTGCTGAGTTATCATACGGGCTGACCTAGTCTTGGGACACCAACCTGTGGTTTGTGTGAGCTTGGCATCGCAGCCAACACGAGGCATTGGTCCGATGTTAAACTAATTCGGGGCCATCGTCCACAGCTCTGGCCCAGCGTTAGACCAATGCGGCTCAACGTCTCGTGTTTGTTATTAAGGGGTTTGATGTTGGACCAATGTAACATTATATTGGCCCACAATTAACCACTATTAGTAGAATTACGTACATATTGTACACAGACGGACCCACACCATATAACTTGATGGTGTATCGCGTCGTGATCTAATCCAGCTACATTTACATCGATTTTGTCCATTTATAAAGCCTTTGAACATATATGAATGATTGTGCTGAACATTTTAGGTTATTTCGGTCGAAATAAACAAAACAGTTATGCAGCTTTAAGTCGAGCCACAATTTTACTTTCCCACTCCAAATATGATCGGCACTGAACCGGTCCTATTCTCATAATAAATTGACACAACTCGTACTTGTTTTTGCCGAAAATGAAGTTAAACATTTCTACTACTACTTTATTTGTTTTAACTCAGACATTGCTTTGTCGTTTCTCATTTTTTCTCTGTCATTGGTATTTGTGTTTATGTATAATGTTTCTGGAATGTATATTCTATACACAAGGCATAATAGTGTCAGAGACACCATCATTATATTGATAGATTCCAACTATTTTCAGCTAATCTTTTATAGCAGGATGTATTCTATGTTTTTTTTAAATTTCAAAGTCACTTTAATGACCAAATTGCCCGAAAAGTGACGATTAGAAACATTTTTACCTACTTACTGTGTGAAATTGTCCTGGGTAGAGTTTTCATGTATAAAGATTGGACCAAAAATTGTGGGATTATCCCAAGGCGTGAGGCTAAATAAACATATTTTTTTTACTGAAGTGATAGTGACATGAAAATGTGTTAGGGTAAATGTTTTGTCATTGCCTGAAACACTGTTACTGGCAAGCTGACTTAGAAAAGCAGCAGAGCTGGGTGAGATAATCATCATTATGTGTACTGAATTACAGAAGGTGTCCTTTTTGGTCTGACTCTAGCATAATAAATAACTGCTGCATCTGATCAGCAGCATTTTTGTTGTGTGCACATTGAATGCGCCCTTTCGTTTTTTGTAGGCACGTTTGTTTGATGTTTGCTTAGGATTACAGGTATCATTAAATAATCTTTGTCCCTCACAAGATTTTCATACAGTTCTTCAGGGACCTGGCCAGAACTGACATGGGGGTACTGGGATAATTGCTTGTTGAATGCTGTGTTCGGCATTGTACGGAAGCACTAGTCTACAGACATCCAAGGGCAGCTGCAGCCTCCTCGTATCTGGCCATAATCTTTGGGTGGATTGCCAGTGGCGTACCCTGGTTCCTCCGCTCAACAGCGGAGCCAAAGCAGCACCCGCATCAGTGCATGTGCTGGTCTAGGCCGTGGTAGCCTTAAACAAACCAGCAATAGCGTGCTTGACATAAGGTCTCACACGGGGAATGAATGGAGTTACCCTTCCTATTGTTACTCTGGGGACTATCCGACCCGTGGATAGCGGAGTTTCAGTCGATATATGGTAAACCGTGCTATATGGCTAGACCATTACTACAAAACAAAATATGAGTTCTCGAGGGAGGATGGACCGTGAAATTTTACAACTCTAATTAAATTCAAAATGGCCGACAATCGGCATTATTTACCTCAATAGGCCTGATATCTGGTAAACCGGGCTATATAGCTAGACCATTACTATAAAACAAAATGTGACGTTTATGGAGAGGATGCCTTTTAAAACTTTTGACTCAATCAAATTCAAAATGGCCGCTGATCGGCCACTATTTACTTTCACATTGCAGATATTTGATAAACCGTACTAGATGGCTAGCCCATTACTATAAAACAAAATGTGAGATTTCAGGAGAGGATGCATTTGAAAAATGTCGACTTGATCAAATTCAAAATGGCCGTCTTTAGGCCATTATTTACTTTCACATGGCCGTTATTTGGTCAACCGTGATAGATGGCTAGTTGACAGTATAGTCGATATGAGGCGTGACATTTCATTCTTAAGGGTTATGTTTTTGACATAGGCATCCTTCAAAAGTTGTGAAGACTCTTTTCACTGGGGATATCTTTCTTAGAGCAACTATTTTCTCTGGGTCAGATTAAGGTTTGTTTGTATAAGCAACTAAAGAGTCCACTTTGTCATTAGGCAAATCCCACCCGAAATTACTTTTTCAAAAATAAATTGGTTTGACATGCAAAGACTGCATTTATAGAAGTTGCTATTCAGTGGTAACGCATTCTTTTTCCTTGGAACAAGCCTCTGCATGCCACCTACCACAGTTATCAGAACCGATCCATTTAACTTTGCTATGGTGGTCAGAAACGCAATTGTTGCATGAAGCACAAAGAGTTATTTTGGGGGTTGCAGGTGTTGCACCAATCACTGAGGCACACTTTAGTTGTTTTCGCCCAAAGGTGACGTTATGCATTCTTTTGCTGCTACTACTACTACTATTATTGTTTCGGTACAGATGTTGAGATTATATTTTGAGTGGATACAGTGCTAATCATCCACATATATATTCAATAGCCGCTTCAATGCCCTCAGACTTAAAGCTGCATAACTGTTTTGCTTATTTTAATCAAAGATCAATCCATGGAGAATGGTTTTTTATTTTATTTATTTTACTGCACCGGTTACTGAGTTATTAAGGATAACCAGGACATTATAAGAACCAAATTGCAGATATCGGTCATCATTAAAAAAAGAGTGGAAGACTTTTAAAATTATTCTTATTTTGTAAGTGATCATAGATACATTTCACAGTACAAAGTGTATTGTCTCATGTCAGTTAGACATATCTAGACGTTATTACTTTGAATGATATGAGTGATATCTGCATATAATTTCATGTTTAATTTCGGTACCGGTATAGAGAATGCCACTCAATTGAAAAAGAGGACCCTGTTCTAGTATGGTGCTTTTAAGTGTGGGCCAGCATCTGAGCCTTTGGCCCGCCATTAAGACGCTCTCCCCCGACCGTGAGAAATTGCAGTCGGAATTACACAAAATTCAGTAATGTAAATCTTTTTTTTTGCGCAGTATTTTATTTGATACCTCACGGGCATTTCAAAATATAGTGGCAATGCTATGAGTGAATTCAAAGTGAATTTTGAATGACACGATCTATAGTGACTATGCTATTCAAAAATATCAGACTATTTTATTTCATCGTTAGTCATTACATACAGTTATATAAATAGCAAAATGCGGTAAAATAGAATAATTGTAAAAAAGCAGCCTTTACGGTACCAGTAGCTGAGAGTCATTCAACCATTGATGGGTCAATGTTGTACCAGCGTCATAGAAGCTGGACCAACATTGAGCCATCAATGGGTCAGTGACTCGGGCCTGCTGAGTTATCATACGGGCTGACCTAGTCTTGGGACACCAACCTGTGGTTTGTGTGAGCTTGGCATCGCAGCCAACACGAGGCATTGGTCCGATGTTAAACTAATTCGGGGCCATCGTCTACAGCTCTGGCCCAGCGTTAGACCAATGCGGCTCAACGTCTCGTGTTTGTTATTAAGGGGTTTGATGTTGGACCAATGTAACATTATATTGGCCCACAATTAACCACTATTAGTAGAATTACGTACATATTGTACACAGACGGACCCACACCATATAACTTGATGGTGTATCGCGTCGTGATCTAATCCAGCTACATTTACATCGATTTTGTCCATTTATAAAGCCTTTGAACATATATGAATGATTGTGCTGAACATTTTAGGTTATTTCGGTCGAAATAAACAAAACAGTTATGCAGCTTTAAGTCGAGCCACAATTTTACTTTCCCACTCCAAATATGATCGGCACTGAACCGGTCCTATTCTCATAATAAATTGACACAACTCGTACTTGTTTTTGCCGAAAAATGAAGTTAAACATTTCTACTACTACTTTATTTGTTTTAACTCAGACATTGCTTTGTCGTTTCTCATTTTTTCTCTGTCATTGGTATTTGTGTTTATGTATAATGTTTCTGGAATGTATATTCTATACACAAGGCATAATAGTGTCAGAGACACCATCATTATATTGATAGATTCCAACTATTTTCAGCTGATCTTTTATAGCAGGATGTATTCTATGTTTTTTTTAAATTTCAAAGTCACTTTAATGACCAAATTGCCCGAAAAGTGACGATTAGAAACATTTTTACCTACTTACTGTGTGAAATTGTCCTGGGTAGAGTTTTCATGTATAAAGATTGGACCAAAAATTGTGGGATTATCCCAAGGCGTGAGGCTAAATAAACATATTTTTTTTACTGAAGTGATAGTGACATGAAAATGTGTTAGGGTAAATGTTTTGTCATTGCCTGAAACACTGTTACTGGCAAGCTGACTTAGAAAAGCAGCAGAGCTGGGTGAGATAATGATCATTATGTGTACTGAATTACAGAAGGTGTCCTTTTTGGTCTGACTCTAGCATAATAAATAACTGCTGCATCTGATCAGCAGCATTTTTGTTGTGTGCACATTGAATGCGCCCTTTCGTTTTTTGTAGGCACGTTTGTTTGATGTTTGCTTAGGATTACAGGTATCATTAAATAATCTTTGTCCCTCACAAGATTTTCATACAGTTCTTCAGGGACCTGGCCAGAACTGACATGGGGGTACTGGGATAATTGCTTGTTGAATGCTGTGTTCGGCATTGTACGGAAGCACTAGTCTACAGACATCCAAGGGCAGCTGCAGCCTCCTCGTATCTGGCCATAATCTTTGGGTGGATTGCCAGTGGCGTACCCTGGTTCCTCCGCTCAACAGCGGAGCCAAAGCAGCACCCGCATCAGTGCATGTGCTGGTCTAGGCCGTGGTAGCCTTAAACAAACCAGCAATAGCGTGCTTGACATAAGGTCTCACACGGGGAATGAATGGAGTTACCCTTCCTATTGTTACTCTGGGGACTATCCGACCCGTGGATAGCGGAGTTTCAGTCGATATATGGTAAACCGTGCTATATGGCTAGACCATTACTACAAAACAAAATATGAGTTCTCGAGGGAGGGTGGACCGTGAAATTTTACAACTCTAATTAAATTCAAAATGGCCGACAATCGGCATTATTTACCTCAATAGGCCTGATATCTGGTAAACCGGGCTATATAGCTAGACCATTACTATAAAACAAAATGTGACGTTTATGGAGAGGATGCCTTTTAAAACTTTTGACTCAATCAAATTCAAAATGGCCGCTGATCGGCCACTATTTACTTTCACATTGCAGATATTTGATAAACCGTACTAGATGGCTAGCCCATTACTATAAAACAAAATGTGAGATTTCAGGAGAGGATGCATTTGAAAAATGTCGACTTGATCAAATTCAAAATGGCCGTCTTTAGGCCATTATTTACTTTCACATGGCCGTTATTTGGTCAACCGTGATAGATGGCTAGTTGACAGTATAGTCGATATGAGGCGTGACATTTCATTCTTAAGGGTTATGTTTTTGACATAGGCATCCTTCAAAAGTTGTGAAGACTCTTTTCACTGGGGATATCTTTCTTAGAGCAACTATTTTCTCTGGGTCAGATTTAGGTTTGTTTGTATAAGCAACTAAAGAGTCCACTTTGTCATTAGGCAAATCCCACCCGAAATTACTTTTTCAAAAATAAATTGGTTTGACATGCAAAGACTGCATTTATAGAAGTTGCTATTCAGTGGTAACGCATTCTTTTTCCTTGGAACAAGCCTCTGCATGCCACCTACCACAGTTATCAGAACCGATCCATTTAACTTTGCTATGGTGGTCAGAAACGCAATTGTTGCATGAAGCACAAAGAGTTATTTTGGGGGTTGCAGGTGTTGCACCAATCACTGAGGCACACTTTAGTTGTTTTCGCCCAAAGGTGACGTTATGCATTCTTTTGCTGCTACTACTACTACTATTATTGTTTCGGTACAGATGTTGAGATTATATTTTGAGTGGATACAGTGCTAATCATCCACATATATATTCAATAGCCGCTTCAATGCCCTCAGACTTAAAGCTGCATAACTGTTTTGCTTATTTTAATCAAAGATCAATCCATGGAGAATGGTGTTTTATTTTTTTTATTTTACTGCACCGGTTACTGAGTTATTAAGGATAACCAGGACATTATAAGAACCAAATTGCAGATATCGGTCATCATTAAAAAAAGAGTGGAAGACTTTTAAAATTATTCTTATTTTGTAAGTGATCATAGATACATTTCACAGTACAAAGTGTATTGTCTCATGTCAGTTAGACATATCTAGACGTTATTACTTTGAATGATATGAGTGATATCTGCATATAATTTCATGTTTAATTTCGGTACCGGTATAGAGAATGCCACTCAATTGAAAAAGAGGACCCTGTTCTAGTATGGTGCTTTTAAGTGTGGGCCAGCATCTGAGCCTTTGGCCCGCCATTAAGACGCTCTCCCCCGACCGTGAGAAATTGCAGTCGGAATTACACAAAATTCAGTAATGTAAATCTTTTTTTTTGCGCAGTATTTTATTTGATACCTCACGGGCATTTCAAAATATAGTGGGAATGCTATGAGTGAATTCAAAGTGAATTTTGAATGACACGATCTATAGTGACTATGCTATTCAAAAATATCAGACTATTTTATTTCATCGTTAGTCATTACATACAGTTATATAAATAGCAAAATGCGGTAAAATAGAATAATTGTAAAAAAGCAGCCTTTACGGTACCAGTAGCTGAGAGGCATTCAACCATTGATGGGTCAATGTTGTACCAGCGTCATAGAGGCTGGACCAACATTGAGCCATCAATGGGTCAGTGACTCGGGCCTGCTGAGTTATCATACGGGCTGACCTAGTCTTGGGACACCAACCTGTGGTTTGTGTGAGCTTGGCATCGCAGCCAACACGAGGCATTGGTCCGATGTTAAACTAATTCGGGGCCATCGTCTACAGCTCTGGCCCAGCGTTAGACCAATGCGGCTCAACGTCTCGTGTTTGTTATTAAGGGGTTTGATGTTGGACCAATGTAACATTATATTGGCCCACAATTAACCACTATTAGTAGAATTACGTACATATTGTACACAGACGGACCCACACCATATAACTTGATGGTGTATCGCGTCGTGATCTAATCCAGCTACATTTACATCGATTTTGTTCATTTATAAAGCCTTTGAACATATATGAATGATTGTGCTGAACATTTTAGGTTATTTCGGTCGAAATAAACAAAACAGTTATGCAGCTTTAAGTCGAGCCACAATTTTACTTTCCCACTCCAAATATGATCGGCACTGAACCGGTCCTATTCTCATAATAAATTGACACAACTCGTACTTGTTTTTGCCGAAAAATGAAGTTAAACATTTCTACTACTACTTTATTTGTTTTAACTCAGACATTGCTTTGTCGTTTCTCATTTTTTCTCTGTCATTGGTATTTGTGTTTATGTATAATGTTTCTGGAATGTATATTCTATACACAAGGCATAATAGTGTCAGAGACACCATCATTATATTGATAGATTCCAACTATTTTCAGCTAATCTTTTATAGCAGGATGTATTCTATGTTTTTTTTAAATTTCAAAGTCACTTTAATGACCAAATTGCCCGAAAAGTGACGATTAGAAACATTTTTACCTACTTACTGTGTGAAATTGTCCTGGGTAGAGTTTTCATGTATAAAGATTGGACCAAAAATTGTGGGATTATCCCAAGGCGTGAGGCTAAATAAACATATTTTTTTTACTGAAGTGATAGTGACATGAAAATGTGTTAGGGTAAATGTTTTGTCATTGCCTGAAACACTGTTACTGGCAAGCTGACTTAGAAAAGCAGCAGAGCTGGGTGAGATAATCATCATTATGTGTACTGAATTACAGAAGGTGTCCTTTTTGGTCTGACTCTAGCATAATAAATAACTGCTGCATCTGATCAGCAGCATTTTTGTTGTGTGCACATTGAATGCGCCCTTTCGTTTTTTGTAGGCACGTTTGTTTGATGTTTGCTTAGGATTACAGGTATCATTAAATAATCTTTGTCCCTCACAAGATTTTCATACAGTTCTTCAGGGACCTGGCCAGAACTGACATGGGGGTACTGGGATAATTGCTTGTTGAATGCTGTGTTCGGCATTGTACGGAAGCACTAGTCTACAGACATCCAAGGGCAGCTGCAGCCTCCTCGTATCTGGCCATAATCTTTGGGTGGATTGCCAGTGGCGTACCCTGGTTCCTCCGCTCAACAGCGGAGCCAAAGCAGCACCCGCATCAGTGCATGTGCTGGTCTAGGCCGTGGTAGCCTTAAACAAACCAGCAATAGCGTGCTTGACATAAGGTCTCACACGGGGAATGAATGGAGTTACCCTTCCTATTGTTACTCTTGGGACTATCCGACCCGTGGATAGCGGAGTTTCAGTCGATATATGGTAAACCGTGCTATATGGCTAGACCATTACTACAAAACAAAATATGAGTTCTCGAGGGAGGATGGACCGTGAAATTTTACAACTCTAATTAAATTAAAAATGGCCGACAATCGGCATTATTTACCTCAATAGGCCTGATATCTGGTAAACCGGGCTATATAGCTAGACCATTACTATAAAACAAAATGTGACGTTTCTGGAGAGGATGCCTTTTAAAACTTTTGACTCAATCAAATTCAAAATGGCCGCTGATCGGCCACTATTTACTTTCACATTGCAGATATTTGATAAACCGTACTAGATGGCTAGCCCATTACTATAAAACAAAATGTGAGATTTCAGGAGAGGATGCATTTGAAAAATGTCGACTTGATCAAATTCAAAATGGCCGTCTTTAGGCCATTATTTACTTTCACATGGCCGTTATTTGGTCAACCGTGATAGATGGCTAGTTGACAGTATAGTCGATATGAGGCGTGACATTTCATTCTTAAGGGTTATGTTTTTGACATAGGCATCCTTCAAAAGTTTTGAAGACTTTTCACTGGAGATATCTTTTTTAAGAGCAACTATTTTCTCTGAGTCAGATTTAGGTTTGTTTGTATAAGCAACTAAAGAGTCCACTTTGTCATTAAGCAAGTCCAACTCCGAAATTACTTTTTCAAAAATCAATTGGTTTGCCATGCAAAGACTGCATTTATAGAAATTGCTATTCAGTGGTAACTCATTCTTTCCTTGAGACAAGCCTCTGCATGCCACCTACCACAGTTATCAGAACCGATCCATTTAACTTTGCTATGGTGGTCAGAATCGCAATTGTTGCATGAAGCACAAATAGTTATTTTGGTGGTTGCAGGGGTTGCACCAATCATTGTGAGGCACACTTTATTTGTTGTTGTTTTCGCCCAAAGGTGACGTTATGCATTCTTTTGCTGCTACTACTACTACTATTATTGTTTTGATACAGATGTTGAGATTACATTTTGAGTGGATACAGTGCTGGGCATCCGCATATATATTCAATAGCCGCTTCAATGCCCTCAGACTTAAGTCGAGCCACAATTTTACTTTCCCACTCCAAATATGATCGGCACTGAACCGGTCCTAATCTCATAATAAATTGACACAACTCGTACTTGTTTTTGCCGAAAAATGAAGTTAAACATTTCTACTACTACTTTATTTGTTTTAACTCAGACATTGCTTTGTCGTTTCTCATTTTTTCTCTGTCATTGGTATTTGTGTTTATGTATAATGTTTCTGGAATGTATATTCTATACACAAGGCGTAATAGTGTCAGAGACACCATCATTATATTGATAGATTCCAACTATTTTCAGCTAATCTTTTATAACAGGATGTATTCTATGTTTTTTTTAAATTTCAAAGTCACTTTAATGGCCAAATTGCCCGAAAAGTGACGATTAGAAACATTTTTACCTACTTACTGTGTGAAATTGTCCTGGGTAGAGTTTTCATGTATAAAGATTGGACCAAAAATTGTGGGATTATCCCAAAGCGTGAGGCTAAATAAACATATTTTTTTTACTGAAGTGATAGTGACATGAAAATGTGTTAGGGTAAATATTTTTCATTGCCTGAAACACTGTTACTGGCAAGCTGACTTAGAAAAGCAGCAGAGCTGGGTGAGATAATCATCATTATGTGTACTGAATTACAGAAGGTGTCCTTTTTGGTCTGACTCTAGCATAATAAATAACTGCTGCATCTGATCAGCAGCATTTTTGTTGTGTGCACATTGAATGCGCCCTTTCGTTTTTTGTAGGCACGTTTGTTCGATGTTTGCTTGAGATTACAGGTATCATTCAATAATCTTTGTCCCTCACAAGATTTTCATACAGTTCTTCAGGGCCCTGGCCAGAACTGACATGAGGGTACTGGGATAATTGCTTGTTGAATGCTGTGTTCGGCATTGTACGGAAACACTAGTCTACAGACATCCAAGGGCAGCTGCAGCCTCCTCGTATCTGGCCATAATCTTTGGGTGGATTGCCAGTGGCGTACCCTGGTTTCTCCGCTCAACAGCGGAGCCAAAGCAGCACCCGCATCAGTGCATGTGCTGGTCTAGGCCGTGGTAGCCTTAAACAAACCGGCAAAAGCGTGCTTGACATAAGGTCTCACACGGGGAATGAATAGTTACCCTTCCTATTGTTACTCTGGGGACTATCCGACCCGTGGATAGCCGAGTTTCAGTCGATATTTGGTAAGCCGTGCTATATGGCTAGACCATTACTACAAAACAAAATATGAGTTCTCGAGGGAGGATGGACCCTGAAATTTTACAACTCTAATTAAATTCAAAATGGCCGACAATCGGCATTATTTACCTCAATAGGCCTGATATCAGGTAAACCGGGCTATATAGCTAGACCATTACTATAAAACAAAATGTGACGTTTCTGGAGAGGATGCCTTTTAAAAACTTTTGACTCAATCAAATTCAAAATGGCCGCCGATCGGCCACTATTTACTTTCACATTGCTGATATTTGATAAACCGTACTAGATGGCTAGCCCATTACTTTAAAACAAAATGTGAGATTTCAGGAGAGGATGCATTTGAAAAATGTCGACTTGATCAAATTCAAAATGGCCGTCTTTAGGCCATTATTCACTTTCACATGGCCGTTATTTGGTCAACCGTGATAGATGGCTAGTTGACAGTATAGTCGATATGAGGCGTGACATTTCATTCTTAAGGGTTATGTTTTTGACATAGGCATCCTTCAAAAGTTTTGAAGACTCTTTTCACTGGGGATATCTTTCTTAGAGCAACTATTTTCTCTGGGTCAGATTTAGGTTTGTTTGTATAAGCAACTAAAGAGTCCACTTTGTCATTAAGCAAATCCAACTCCGAAATTACTTTTTCAAAAATCAATTGGTTTGCCATGCAAAGACTGCATTTATAGAAATTGCTATTCAGTGGTAACTCATTCTTTCCTTGAGACAAGCCTCTGCATGCCACCTACCACAGTTATCAGAACCGATCCATTTAACTTTGCTATGGTGGTCAGAATCGCAATTGTTGCATGAAGCACAAATAGTTATTTTGGTGGTTGCAGGGGTTGCACCAATCATTGTGAGGCACACTTTGTTTGTTGTTGTTTTCGCCCAAAGGTGACGTTGTGCATTCTTTTGCTGCTACTACTACTACTATTATTGTTTTGATACAGATGTTGAGATTACATTTTGAGTGGATACAGTGCTGGGCATCCGCATATATATTCAATAGCCGCTTCAATGCCCTCAGACTTAAGTCGAGCCACAATTTTACTTTCCCACTCCAAATATGATCGGCACTGAACCGGTCCTAATCTCATAATATATTGACACAACTCGTACTTGTTTTTGCCGAAAAATGAAGTTAAACATTTCTACTACTACTTTATTTGTTTTAACTCAGATATTGCTTTGTCGTTTCTCATTTTTTCTCTGTCATTGGTATTTGTGTTTATGTATAATGTTTCTGGAATGTATATTCTATACACAAGGCGTAATAGTGTCAGAGACACCATCATTATATTGATAGATTCCAACTATTTTCAGCTAATCTTTTATAACAGGATGTATTCTATGTTTTTTTTTAATTTCAAAGTCACTTTAATGGCCAAATTGCCCGAAAAGTGACGATTAGAAACATTTTTACCTACTTACTGTGTGAAATTGTCCTGGGTAGAGTTTTCATGTATAAAGATTGGACCAAAAATTGTGGGATTATCCCAAGGCGTGAGGCTAAATAAACATATTTTTTTTACTGAAGTGATAGTGACATGAAAATGTGTTAGGGTAAATGTTTTGTCATCGCCTGAAACACTGTTACTGGCAAGCTGACTTAGAAAAGCAGCAGAGCTGGGTGAGATAATCATCATTATGTGTACTGAATTACAGAAGGTGTCCTTTTTGGTCTGACTCTAGCATAATAAATAACTGCTGCATCTGATCAGCAGCATTTTAGTTGTGTGCACATTGAATGCGCCCTTTCGTTTTTTGTAGGCACGTTTGTTCGATGTTTGCTTAGGATTACAGGTATCATTCAATAATCTTTGTCCCTCACAAGATTTTCATACAGTTCTTCAGGGCCCTGGCCAGAACTGACATGAGGGTACTGGGATAATTGCTTGTTGAATGCTGTGTTCGGCATTGTACGGAAGCACTAGTCTACAGACATCCAAGGGCAGCTGCAGCCTCCTCGTATCTGGCCATAATCTTTGGGTGGATTGCCAGTGGCGTACCCTGGTTTCTCCGCTCAACAGCGGAGCCAAAGCAGCACCCGCATCAGTGCATGTGCTGGTCTAGGCCGTGGTAGCCTTAAACAAACCGGCAAAAGCGTGCTTGACATAAGGTCTCACACGGGGAATGAATAGTTACCCTTCCTATTGTTACTCTGGAGACTATCCGACCCGTGGATAGCGAGTTTCAGTCGATATTTGGTAAACCGTGCTATATGGCTAGACCATTACTACAAAACAAAATATGAGTTCTCGAGGGAGGATGGACCCTGAAATTTTACAACTCTAATTAAATTCAAAAAATGGCCGACAATCGGCATTATTTACCTCAATAGGCCTGATATCAGGTAAACCGGGCTATATAGCTAGACCATTACTATAAAACAAAATGTGACGTTTATGGAGAGGATGCCTTTTAAAACTTTTGACTCAATCAAATTCAAAATGGCCGCTGATCGGCCACTATTTACTTTCACATTGCAGATATTTGATAAACCGTACTAGATGGCTAGCCCATTACTATAAAACAAAATGTGAGATTTCAGGAGAGGATGCATTTGAAAAATGTCGACTTGATCAAATTCAAAATGGCCGTCTTTAGGCCATTATTTACTTTCACATGGCCGTTATTTGGTCAACCGTGATAGATGGCTAGTTGACAGTATAGTCGATATGAGGCGTGACATTTCATTCTTAAGGGTTATGTTTTTGACATAGGCATCCTTCAAAAGTTGTGAAGACTCTTTTCACTGGGGATATCTTTCTTAGAGCAACTATTTTCTCTGGGTCAGATTTAGGTTTGTTTGTATAAGCAACTAAAGAGTCCACTTTGTCATTAGGCAAATCCCACCCGAAATTACTTTTTCAAAAATAAATTGGTTTGACATGCAAAGACTGCATTTATAGAAGTTGCTATTCAGTGGTAACGCATTCTTTTTCCTTGGAACAAGCCTCTGCATGCCACCTACCACAGTTATCAGAACCGATCCATTTAACTTTGCTATGGTGGTCAGAAACGCAATTGTTGCATGAAGCACAAAGAGTTATTTTGGGGGTTGCAGGTGTTGCACCAATCACTGAGGCACACTTTAGTTGTTTTCGCCCAAAGGTGACGTTATGCATTCTTTTGCTGCTACTACTACTACTATTATTGTTTCGGTACAGATGTTGAGATTATATTTTGAGTGGATACAGTGCTAATCATCCACATATATATTCAATAGCCGCTTCAATGCCCTCAGACTTAAAGCTGCATAACTGTTTTGCTTATTTTAATCAAAGATCAATCCATGGAGAATGGTGTTTTATTTTTTTTATTTTACTGCACCGGTTACTGAGTTATTAAGGATAACCAGGACATTATAAGAACCAAATTGCAGATATCGGTCATCATTAAAAAAAGAGTGGAAGACTTTTAAAATTATTCTTATTTTGTAAGTGATCATAGATACATTTCACAGTACAAAGTGTATTGTCTCATGTCAGTTAGACATATCTAGACGTTATTACTTTGAATGATATGAGTGATATCTGCATATAATTTCATGTTTAATTTCGGTACCGGTATAGAGAATGCCACTCAATTGAAAAAGAGGACCCTGTTCTAGTATGGTGCTTTTAAGTGTGGGCCAGCATCTGAGCCTTTGGCCCGCCATTAAGACGCTCTCCCCCGACCGTGAGAAATTGCAGTCGGAATTACACAAAATTCAGTAATGTAAATCTTTTTTTTTGCGCAGTATTTTATTTGATACCTCACGGGCATTTCAAAATATAGTGGGAATGCTATGAGTGAATTCAAAGTGAATTTTGAATGACACGATCTATAGTGACTATGCTATTCAAAAATATCAGACTATTTTATTTCATCGTTAGTCATTACATACAGTTATATAAATAGCAAAATGCGGTAAAATAGAATAATTGTAAAAAAGCAGCCTTTACGGTACCAGTAGCTGAGAGGCATTCAACCATTGATGGGTCAATGTTGTACCAGCGTCATAGAGGCTGGACCAACATTGAGCCATCAATGGGTCAGTGACTCGGGCCTGCTGAGTTATCATACGGGCTGACCTAGTCTTGGGACACCAACCTGTGGTTTGTGTGAGCTTGGCATCGCAGCCAACACGAGGCATTGGTCCGATGTTAAACTAATTCGGGGCCATCGTCTACAGCTCTGGCCCAGCGTTAGACCAATGCGGCTCAACGTCTCGTGTTTGTTATTAAGGGGTTTGATGTTGGACCAATGTAACATTATATTGGCCCACAATTAACCACTATTAGTAGAATTACGTACATATTGTACACAGACGGACCCACACCATATAACTTGATGGTGTATCGCGTCGTGATCTAATCCAGCTACATTTACATCGATTTTGTTCATTTATAAAGCCTTTGAACATATATGAATGATTGTGCTGAACATTTTAGGTTATTTCGGTCGAAATAAACAAAACAGTTATGCAGCTTTAAGTCGAGCCACAATTTTACTTTCCCACTCCAAATATGATCGGCACTGAACCGGTCCTATTCTCATAATAAATTGACACAACTCGTACTTGTTTTTGCCGAAAAATGAAGTTAAACATTTCTACTACTACTTTATTTGTTTTAACTCAGACATTGCTTTGTCGTTTCTCATTTTTTCTCTGTCATTGGTATTTGTGTTTATGTATAATGTTTCTGGAATGTATATTCTATACACAAGGCATAATAGTGTCAGAGACACCATCATTATATTGATAGATTCCAACTATTTTCAGCTAATCTTTTATAGCAGGATGTATTCTATGTTTTTTTTAAATTTCAAAGTCACTTTAATGACCAAATTGCCCGAAAAGTGACGATTAGAAACATTTTTACCTACTTACTGTGTGAAATTGTCCTGGGTAGAGTTTTCATGTATAAAGATTGGACCAAAAATTGTGGGATTATCCCAAGGCGTGAGGCTAAATAAACATATTTTTTTTACTGAAGTGATAGTGACATGAAAATGTGTTAGGGTAAATGTTTTGTCATTGCCTGAAACACTGTTACTGGCAAGCTGACTTAGAAAAGCAGCAGAGCTGGGTGAGATAATCATCATTATGTGTACTGAATTACAGAAGGTGTCCTTTTTGGTCTGACTCTAGCATAATAAATAACTGCTGCATCTGATCAGCAGCATTTTTGTTGTGTGCACATTGAATGCGCCCTTTCGTTTTTTGTAGGCACGTTTGTTTGATGTTTGCTTAGGATTACAGGTATCATTAAATAATCTTTGTCCCTCACAAGATTTTCATACAGTTCTTCAGGGACCTGGCCAGAACTGACATGGGGGTACTGGGATAATTGCTTGTTGAATGCTGTGTTCGGCATTGTACGGAAGCACTAGTCTACAGACATCCAAGGGCAGCTGCAGCCTCCTCGTATCTGGCCATAATCTTTGGGTGGATTGCCAGTGGCGTACCCTGGTTCCTCCGCTCAACAGCGGAGCCAAAGCAGCACCCGCATCAGTGCATGTGCTGGTCTAGGCCGTGGTAGCCTTAAACAAACCAGCAATAGCGTGCTTGACATAAGGTCTCACACGGGGAATGAATGGAGTTACCCTTCCTATTGTTACTCTTGGGACTATCCGACCCGTGGATAGCGGAGTTTCAGTCGATATATGGTAAACCGTGCTATATGGCTAGACCATTACTACAAAACAAAATATGAGTTCTCGAGGGAGGATGGACCGTGAAATTTTACAACTCTAATTAAATTCAAAATGGCCGACAATCGGCATTATTTACCTCAATAGGCCTGATATCTGGTAAACCGGGCTATATAGCTAGACCATTACTATAAAACAAAATGTGACGTTTCTGGAGAGGATGCCTTTTAAAACTTTTGACTCAATCAAATTCAAAATGGCCGCTGATCGGCCACTATTTACTTTCACATTGCAGATATTTGATAAACCGTACTAGATGGCTAGCCCATTACTATAAAACAAAATGTGAGATTTCAGGAGAGGATGCATTTGAAAAATGTCGACTTGATCAAATTCAAAATGGCCGTCTTTAGGCCATTATTTACTTTCACATGGCCGTTATTTGGTCAACCGTGATAGATGGCTAGTTGACAGTATAGTCGATATGAGGCGTGACATTTCATTCTTAAGGGTTATGTTTTTGACATAGGCATCCTTCAAAAGTTTTGAAGACTTTTCACTGGAGATATCTTTTTTAAGAGCAACTATTTTCTCTGAGTCAGATTTAGGTTTGTTTGTATAAGCAACTAAAGAGTCCACTTTGTCATTAAGCAAGTCCAACTCCGAAATTACTTTTTCAAAAATCAATTGGTTTGCCATGCAAAGACTGCATTTATAGAAATTGCTATTCAGTGGTAACTCATTCTTTCCTTGAGACAAGCCTCTGCATGCCACCTACCACAGTTATCAGAACCGATCCATTTAACTTTGCTATGGTGGTCAGAATCGCAATTGTTGCATGAAGCACAAATAGTTATTTTGGTGGTTGCAGGGGTTGCACCAATCATTGTGAGGCACACTTTATTTGTTGTTGTTTTCGCCCAAAGGTGACGTTATGCATTCTTTTGCTGCTACTACTACTACTATTATTGTTTTGATACAGATGTTGAGATTACATTTTGAGTGGATACAGTGCTGGGCATCCGCATATATATTCAATAGCCGCTTCAATGCCCTCAGACTTAAGTCGAGCCACAATTTTACTTTCCCACTCCAAATATGATCGGCACTGAACCGGTCCTAATCTCATAATAAATTGACACAACTCGTACTTGTTTTTGCCGAAAAATGAAGTTAAACATTTCTACTACTACTTTATTTGTTTTAACTCAGACATTGCTTTGTCGTTTCTCATTTTTTCTCTGTCATTGGTATTTGTGTTTATGTATAATGTTTCTGGAATGTATATTCTATACACAAGGCGTAATAGTGTCAGAGACACCATCATTATATTGATAGATTCCAACTATTTTCAGCTAATCTTTTATAACAGGATGTATTCTATGTTTTTTTTAAATTTCAAAGTCACTTTAATGGCCAAATTGCCCGAAAAGTGACGATTAGAAACATTTTTACCTACTTACTGTGTGAAATTGTCCTGGGTAGAGTTTTCATGTATAAAGATTGGACCAAAAATTGTGGGATTATCCCAAAGCGTGAGGCTAAATAAACATATTTTTTTTACTGAAGTGATAGTGACATGAAAATGTGTTAGGGTAAATATTTTTCATTGCCTGAAACACTGTTACTGGCAAGCTGACTTAGAAAAGCAGCAGAGCTGGGTGAGATAATCATCATTATGTGTACTGAATTACAGAAGGTGTCCTTTTTGGTCTGACTCTAGCATAATAAATAACTGCTGCATCTGATCAGCAGCATTTTTGTTGTGTGCACATTGAATGCGCCCTTTCGTTTTTTGTAGGCACGTTTGTTCGATGTTTGCTTGAGATTACAGGTATCATTCAATAATCTTTGTCCCTCACAAGATTTTCATACAGTTCTTCAGGGCCCTGGCCAGAACTGACATGAGGGTACTGGGATAATTGCTTGTTGAATGCTGTGTTCGGCATTGTACGGAAACACTAGTCTACAGACATCCAAGGGCAGCTGCAGCCTCCTCGTATCTGGCCATAATCTTTGGGTGGATTGCCAGTGGCGTACCCTGGTTTCTCCGCTCAACAGCGGAGCCAAAGCAGCACCCGCATCAGTGCATGTGCTGGTCTAGGCCGTGGTAGCCTTAAACAAACCGGCAAAAGCGTGCTTGACATAAGGTATCACACGGGGAATGAATAGTTACCCTTCCTATTGTTACTCTGGGGACTATCCGACCCGTGGATAGCCGAGTTTCAGTCGATATTTGGTAAGCCGTGCTATATGGCTAGACCATTACTACAAAACAAAATATGAGTTCTCGAGGGAGGATGGACCCTGAAATTTTACAACTCTAATTAAATTCAAAATGGCCGACAATCGGCATTATTTACCTCAATAGGCCTGATATCAGGTAAACCGGGCTATATAGCTAGACCATTACTATAAAACAAAATGTGACGTTTCTGGAGAGGATGCCTTTTAAAAACTTTTGACTCAATCAAATTCAAAATGGCCGCCGATCGGCCACTATTTACTTTCACATTGCTGATATTTGATAAACCGTACTAGATGGCTAGCCCATTACTTTAAAACAAAATGTGAGATTTCAGGAGAGGATGCATTTGAAAAATGTCGACTTGATCAAATTCAAAATGGCCGTCTTTAGGCCATTATTCACTTTCACATGGCCGTTATTTGGTCAACCGTGATAGATGGCTAGTTGACAGTATAGTCGATATGAGGCGTGACATTTCATTCTTAAGGGTTATGTTTTTGACATAGGCATCCTTCAAAAGTTTTGAAGACTCTTTTCACTGGGGATATCTTTCTTAGAGCAACTATTTTCTCTGGGTCAGATTTAGGTTTGTTTGTATAAGCAACTAAAGAGTCCACTTTGTCATTAAGCAAATCCAACTCCGAAATTACTTTTTCAAAAATCAATTGGTTTGCCATGCAAAGACTGCATTTATAGAAATTGCTATTCAGTGGTAACTCATTCTTTCCTTGAGACAAGCCTCTGCATGCCACCTACCACAGTTATCAGAACCGATCCATTTAACTTTGCTATGGTGGTCAGAATCGCAATTGTTGCATGAAGCACAAATAGTTATTTTGGTGGTTGCACCAATCATTGTGAGGCACACTTTGTTTGTTGTTGTTTTCGCCCAAAGGTGACGTTGTGCATTCTTTTGCTGCTACTACTACTACTATTATTGTTTTGATACAGATGTTGAGATTACATTTTGAGTGGATACAGTGCTGGGCATCCGCATATATATTCAATAGCCGCTTCAATGCCCTCAGACTTAAGTCGAGCCACAATTTTACTTTCCCACTCCAAATATGATCGGCACTGAACCGGTCCTAATCTCATAATATATTGACACAACTCGTACTTGTTTTTGCCGAAAAATGAAGTTAAACATTTCTACTACTACTTTATTTGTTTTAACTCAGATATTGCTTTGTCGTTTCTCATTTTTTCTCTGTCATTGGTATTTGTGTTTATGTATAATGTTTCTGGAATGTATATTCTATACACAAGGCGTAATAGTGTCAGAGACACCATCATTATATTGATAGATTCCAACTATTTTCAGCTAATCTTTTATAACAGGATGTATTCTATGTTTTTTTTTAATTTCAAAGTCACTTTAATGGCCAAATTGCCCGAAAAGTGACGATTAGAAACATTTTTACCTACTTACTGTGTGAAATTGTCCTGGGTAGAGTTTTCATGTATAAAGATTGGACCAAAAATTGTGGGATTATCCCAAGGCGTGAGGCTAAATAAACATATTTTTTTTACTGAAGTGATAGTGACATGAAAATGTGTTAGGGTAAATGTTTTGTCATCGCCTGAAACACTGTTACTGGCAAGCTGACTTAGAAAAGCAGCAGAGCTGGGTGAGATAATCATCATTATGTGTACTGAATTACAGAAGGTGTCCTTTTTGGTCTGACTCTAGCATAATAAATAACTGCTGCATCTGATCAGCAGCATTTTAGTTGTGTGCACATTGAATGCGCCCTTTCGTTTTTTGTAGGCACGTTTGTTCGATGTTTGCTTAGGATTACAGGTATCATTCAATAATCTTTGTCCCTCACAAGATTTTCATACAGTTCTTCAGGGCCCTGGCCAGAACTGACATGAGGGTACTGGGATAATTGCTTGTTGAATGCTGTGTTCGGCATTGTACGGAAGCACTAGTCTACAGACATCCAAGGGCAGCTGCAGCCTCCTCGTATCTGGCCATAATCTTTGGGTGGATTGCCAGTGGCGTACCCTGGTTTCTCCGCTCAACAGCGGAGCCAAAGCAGCACCCGCATCAGTGCATGTGCTGGTCTAGGCCGTGGTAGCCTTAAACAAACCGGCAAAAGCGTGCTTGACATAACGTCTCACACGGGGAATGAATAGTTACCCTTCCTATTGTTACTCTGGAGACTATCCGACCCGTGGATAGCGGAGTTTCAGTCGATATTTGGTAAACCGTGCTATATGGCTAGACCATTACTACAAAACAAAATATGAGTTCTCGAGGGAGGATGGACCCTGAAATTTTACAACTCTAATTAAATTCAAAAAATGGCCGACAATCGGCATTATTTACCTCAATAGGCCTGATATCAGGTAAACCGGGCTATATAGCTAGACCATTACTATAAAACAAAATGTGACGTTTCTGGAGAGGATGCCTTTTAAAAACTTTTGACTCAATCAAATTCAAAATGGCCGCCGGTCGGCCACTATTTACTTTCACATTGCTGATATTTGATAAACCGTACCAGATGGCTAGCCCATTACTATAAAACAAAATGTGAGATTTCAGGAGAGGATGCATTTGAAAAATGTCGACTTGATCAAATTCAAAATGGCCGTCTTTAGGCCATTATTCACTTTCACATGGCCGTTATTTGGTCAACCGTGATAGATGGCTAGTTGACAGTAAAGTCGATATGAGGCGTGACATTTCATTCTTAAGGGTTATGTTTTTGACATAGGCATCCTTCAAAAGTTTTGAAGACTCTTTTCACTGGGGATATCTTTCTTAGAGCAACTATTTTCTCTGGGTCAGATTTAGGTTTGTTTGTATAAGCAACTAAAGAGTCCACTTTGTCATTAGGCAAATCCCACCCGAAATTACTTTTTCAAAAATCAATTGGTTGACATGCAAAGACTGCATTTATAGAAGTTGCTATTCAGTGGTAACGCATTCTTTTTCCTTGAGACAAGCCTCTGCATGCCACCTACCAGTTATCAGAACCGATCCATTTAACTTTGCTATGGTGGTCAGAAACGCAATTGTTGCATGAAGCACAGAGTGTTATTTTGGGGGTTGCAGGGGTTGCACCAATCACTGTGAGGCACACTTTAGTTGTTTTCGCCCAAAGGTGACGTTATGCATTCTTTTGCTGCTACTACTACTACTATTATTGTTTTGGTACAGATGTTGGGATTATATTTTGAGTGGATACAGTGCTAATCATCCACATATATATTCAATAGCCGCTTCAATGCCTTCAGACTTAAAGCTGCATAACTGTTTTGCTTATTTTAATCAAAGATCAATCCATGGAGAATGGTGTTTTATTTTTTTTATTTTACTGCGCCGGTTACTGAGTTATTAAGGATTTAAGTTTGTTGTTTTTTGATATTGTTGTCCCACCAAAACAAAGACCTGATCACAGCGGAGTAAGACACATTGTCTGTATAACCAGGACATTATAAGAACCAAATTGCAGATATCGGTCATCATTAAAAAATGAGTGGAAGACTTTTAAAATTATTCTTATTTTGTAAGTGATCATAGATACATTTCACAGTACAAAGTGTATTGTCTCATGTCAGTTAGACATATCTAGAAGTTATTACTTTGAATGATATGAGTGATATCTGCATATAATTTCATGTTTAATTTCGGTACCGGTATAGAGAATGCCACTCAATTGAAAAAGAGGACCCTGTTCTAGTATGGTGCTTTTAAGTGTGGGCCAGCATCTGAGCCTTTGGCCCGCCATTAAGACGCTCTCCCCCGACCGTGAGAAATTGCAGTCGGAATTACACAAAATTCAGTGATGTAAATCTTTTTTTTTGCGCAGTATTTTATTTGATACCTCACGGGCATTTCAAAATATAGTGGCAATGCTATGAGTGAATTCAAAGTGAATTTTGAATGACACGATCTATAGTGACTATGCTATTCAAAAATATCAGACTATTTTATTTCATCGTTAGTCATCACATACAGTTATATAAATAGCAAAATGCGGTAAAATAGAATAATTGTAAAAAAAAGCAGCCTTTACGGTACCAGTAGCTGAGAGAAGTGAATTTTGAATGACACGATCTATAGTGACTATGCTATTCAAAAATATCAGACTATTTTATTTCATCGTTAGTCATCACATACAGTTATATAAATAGCAAAATGCGGTAAAATATAATAATTGTAAAAAAAAGCAGCCTTTACGGTACCAGTAGCTGAGAGGCATTGTACCAGCGTCATAGAAGCTGGACCAACATTGAGCCATCAATGGGTCAGTGACTCGGGCCTGCTGAGTTATCATACAGGCTGACCTAGTCTTAGGACACCAACCTGTGGTTTGTGTGAGCTTGGCATCGCAGCCAACACGAGGCATTGGTCCGATGTCAAACTAATTCGGGGCCATCGTCTACAGCTCTGGCCCAGCGTTAGACCAATGCGGCTCAACGTCTCGTGTTTGTTATTAAGGGGTTTGATGTTGGACCAATGTAACATTATATTGGCCCACAATTAACCACTTTTAGTAGAATTACGTACATATTGCACACAGACGGACCCACACCATATAACTTGATGGTGTATCGCGTCGTGATCTAATCCAGCTACATTTACATCGATTTTGTCCATTTATAAAGCCTTTGAACATATATGAATGATTGTGCTGAACATTTTAGGTTATTTCGGTCGAAATAAACAAAACAGTTATGCAGCTTTAAGTCGAGCCACAATTTTACTTTCCCACTCCAAATATGATCGGCACTGAACCGGTCCTATTCTCATAATAAATTGACACAACTCGTACTTGTTTTTGCCGAAAAATGAAGTTAAACATTTCTACTACTACTTTATTTGTTTTAACTCAGACATTGCTTTGTCGTTTCTCATTTTTTCTCTGTCATTGGTATTTGTGTTTATGTATAATGTTTCTGCAATGTATATTCTATACACAAGGCGTAATAGTGTCAGAGACACCATCATTATATTGATAGATTTCAACTATTTTCAGCTAATCTTTTATAACAGGATGTATTCTATGTTTTTTTTTCAAATTTCAAAGTCACTTTAATGGCCAAATTGCCCGAAAAGTGACGATTAGAAACATTTTTACCTACTTACTGTGTGAAATTGTCCTGGGTAGAGTTTTCATGTATAAAGATTGGACCAAAAATTGTGGGATTATCCCAAGTCGTGAGGCTAAATAAACATATTTTTTTTACTGAAGTGATAGTGACATGAAAATGTGTTAGGGTAAATGTTTTGTCATTGCCTGAAACACTGTTACTGGCAAGCTGACTTAGAAAAGCAGCAGAGCTGGGTGAGATAATCATCATTATGTGTACTGAATTACAGAAGGTGTCCTTTTTGGTCTGACTCTAGCATAATAAATAACTGCTGCATCTGATCAGCAGCATTTTTGTTGTGTGCACATTGAATGCGCCCTTTCGTTTTTTGTAGGCACGTTTGTTCGATGTTTGCTTGAGATTACAGGTATCATTCAATAATCTTTGTCCCTCACAAGATTTTCATACAGTTCTTCAGGGCCCTGGCCAGAACTGACATGAGGGTACTGGGATAATTGCTTGTTGAATGCTGTGTTCGGCATTGTACGGAAACACTAGTCTACAGACATCCAAGGGCAGCTGCAGCCTCCTCGTATCTGGCCATAATCTTTGGGTGGATTGCCAGTGGCGTACCCTGGTTTCTCCGCTCAACAGCGGAGCCAAAGCAGCACCCGCATCAGTGCATGTGCTGGTCTAGGCCGTGGTAGCCTTAAACAAACCGGCAAAAGCGTGCTTGACATAAGGTCTCACACGGGGAATGAATAGTTACCCTTCCTATTGTTACTCTGGGGACTATCCGACCCGTGGATAGCCGAGTTTCAGTCGATATTTGGTAAGCCGTGCTATATGGCTAGACCATTACTACAAAACAAAATATGAGTTCTCGAGGGAGGATGGACCCTGAAATTTTACAACTCTAATTAAATTCAAAAAATGGCCGACAATCGGCATTATTTACCTCAATAGGCCTGATATCAGGTAAACCGGGCTATATAGCTAGACCATTACTATAAAACAAAATGTGACGTTTCTGGAGAGGATGCCTTTTAAAAACTTTTGACTCAATCAAATTCAAAATGGCCGCCGGTCGGCCACTATTTACTTTCACATTGCTGATATTTGATAAACCGTACTAGATGGCTAGCCCATTACTATAAAACAAAATGTGAGATTTCAGGAGAGGATGCATTTGAAAAATGTCGACTTGATCAAATTCAAAATGGCCGTCTTTAGGCCATTATTCACTTTCACATGGCCGTTATTTGGTCAACCGTGATAGATGGCTAGTTGACAGTAAAGTCGATATGAGGCGTGACATTTCATTCTTAAGGGTTATGTTTTTGACATAGGCATCCTTCAAAAGTTTTGAAGACTCTTTTCACTGGGGATATCTTTCTTAGAGCAACTATTCTCTCTGGGTCAGATTTAGGTTTGTTTGTATAAGCAACTAAAGAGTCCACTTTGTCATTAGGCAAATCCCACCCGAAATTACTTTTTCAAAAATCAATTGGTTGACATGCAAAGACTGCATTTATAGAAGTTGCTATTCAGTGGTAACGCATTCTTTTTCCTTGAGACAAGCCTCTGCATGCCACCTACCAGTTATCAGAACCGATCCATTTAACTTTGCTATGGTGGTCAGAAACGCAATTGTTGCATGAAGCACAGAGTGTTATTTTGGGGGTTGCAGGGGTTGCACCAATCACTGTGAGGCACACTTTAGTTGTTTTCGTCCAAAGGTGACGTTATGCATTCTTTTGCTGCTACTACTACTACTATTATTGTTTTGGTACAGATGTTGGGATTATATTTTGAGTGGATACAGTGCTAATCATCCACATATATATTCAATAGCCGCTTCGATGCCTTCAGACTTAAAGCTGCATAACTGTTTTGCTTATTTTAATCAAAGATCAATCCATGGAGAATGGTGTTTTATTTTTTTTATTTTACTGCGCCGGTTACTGAGTTATTAAGGATTTAAGTTTGTTGTTTTTTGATATTGTTGCCCCACCAAAACAAAGACCTGATCACAGCGGAGTAAGACACATTGTCTGTATAACCAGGACATTATAAGAACCAAATTGCAGATATCGGTCATCATTAAAAAATGAGTGGAAGACTTTTAAAATTATTCTTATTTTGTAAGTGATCATAGATACATTTCACAGTACAAAGTGTATTGTCTCATGTCAGTTAGACATATCTAGAAGTTATTACTTTGAATGATATGAGTGATATCTGCATATAATTTCATGTTTAATTTCGGTACCGGTATAGAGAATGCCACTCAATTGAAAAAGAGGACCCTGTTCTAGTATGGTGCTTTTAAGTGTGGGCCAGCATCTGAGCCTTTGGCCCGCCATTAAGACGCTCTCCCCCGACCGTGAGAAATTGCAGTCGGAATTACACAAAATTCAGTGATGTAAATCTTTTTTTTTGCGCAGTATTTTATTTGATACCTCACGGGCATTTCAAAATATAGTGGCAATGCTATGAGTGAATTCAAAGTGAATTTTGAATGACACGATCTATAGTGACTATGCTATTCAAAAATATCAGACTATTTTATTTCATCGTTAGTCATCACATACAGTTATATAAATAGCAAAATGCGGTAAAATAGAATAATTGTAAAAAAAAGCAGCCTTTACGGTACCAGTAGCTGAGAGAAGTGAATTTCGAATGACACGATCTATAGTGACTATGCTATTCAAAAATATCAGACTATTTTATTTCATCGTTAGTCATCACATACAGTTATATAAATAGCAAAATGCGGTAAAATATAATAATTGTAAAAAAAAGCAGCCTTTACGGTACCAGTAGCTGAGAGGCATTGTACCAGCGTCATAGAAGCTGGACCAACATTGAGCCATCAATGGGTCAGTGACTCGGGCCTGCTGAGTTATCATACAGGCTGACCTAGTCTTAGGACACCAACCTGTGGTTTGTGTGAGCTTGGCATCGCAGCCAACACGAGGCATTGGTCCGATGTCAAACTAATTCGGGGCCATCGTCTACAGCTCTGGCCCAGCGTTAGACCAATGCGGCTCAACGTCTCGTGTTTGTTATTAAGGGGTTTGATGTTGGACCAATGTAACATTATATTGGCCCACAATTAACCACTTTTAGTAGAATTACGTACATATTGTACACAGACGGACCCACACCATATAACTTGATGGTGTATCGCGTCGTGATCTAATCCAGCTACATTTACATCGATTTTGTCCATTTATAAAGCCTTTGAACATATATGAATGATTGTGCTGAACATTTTAGGTTATTTCGGTCGAAATAAACAAAACAGTTATGCAGCTTTAAGTCGAGCCACAATTTTACTTTCCCACTCCAAATATGATCGGCACTGAACCGGTCCTATTCTCATAATAAATTGACACAACTCGTACTTGTTTTTGCCGAAAAATGAAGTTAAACATTTCTACTACTACTTTATTTGTTTTAACTCAGACATTGCTTTGTCGTTTCTCATTTTTTCTCTGTCATTGGTATTTGTGTTTATGTATAATGTTTCTGCAATGTATATTCTATACACAAGGCGTAATAGTGTCAGAGACACCATCATTATATTGATAGATTTCAACTATTTTCAGCTAATCTTTTATAACAGGATGTATTCTATGTTTTTTTTTCAAATTTCAAAGTCACTTTAATGGCCAAATTGCCCGAAAAGTGACGATTAGAAACATTTTTACCTACTTACTGTGTGAAATTGTCCTGGGTAGAGTTTTCATGTATAAAGATTGGACCAAAAATTGTGGGATTATCCCAAGTCGTGAGGCTAAATAAACATATTTTTTTTACTGAAGTGATAGTGACATGAAAATGTGTTAGGGTAAATGTTTTGTCATTGCCTGAAACACTGTTACTGGCAAGCTGACTTAGAAAAGCAGCAGAGCTGGGTGAGATAATCATCATTATGTGTACTGAATTACAGAAGGTGTCCTTTTTGGTCTGACTCTAGCATAATAAATAACTGCTGCATCTGATCAGCAGCATTTTTGTTGTGTGCACATTGAATGCGCCCTTTCGTTTTTTGTAGGCACGTTTGTTCGATGTTTGCTTGAGATTACAGGTATCATTCAATAATCTTTGTCCCTCACAAGATTTTCATACAGTTCTTCAGGGCCCTGGCCAGAACTGACATGAGGGTACTGGGATAATTGCTTGTTGAATGCTGTGTTCGGCATTGTACGGAAACACTAGTCTACAGACATCCAAGGGCAGCTGCAGCCTCCTCGTATCTGGCCATAATCTTTGGGTGGATTGCCAGTGGCGTACCCTGGTTTCTCCGCTCAACAGCGGAGCCAAAGCAGCACCCGCATCAGTGCATGTGCTGGTCTAGGCCGTGGTAGCCTTAAACAAACCGGCAAAAGCGTGCTTGACATAAGGTCTCACACGGGGAATGAATAGTTACCCTTCCTATTGTTACTCTGGGGACTATCCGACCCGTGGATAGCCGAGTTTCAGTCGATATTTGGTAAGCCGTGCTATATGGCTAGACCATTACTACAAAACAAAATATGAGTTCTCGAGGGAGGATGGACCCTGAAATTTTACAACTCTAATTAAATTCAAAAAATTGCCGACAATCGGCATTATTTACCTCAATAGGCCTGATATCAGGTAAACCGGGCTATATAGCTAGACCATTACTATAAAACAAAATGTGACGTTTCTGGAGAGGATGCCTTTTAAAAACTTTTGACTCAATCAAATTCAAAATGGCCGCCGGTCGGCCACTATTTACTTTCACATTGCTGATATTTGATAAACCGTACTAGATGGCTAGCCCATTACTATAAAACAAAATGTGAGATTTCAGGAGAGGATGCATTTGAAAAATGTCGACTTGATCAAATTCAAAATGGCCGTCTTTAGGCCATTATTCACTTTCACATGGCCGTTATTTGGTCAACCGTGATAGATGGCTAGTTGACAGTAAAGTCGATATGAGGCGTGACATTTCATTCTTAAGGGTTATGTTTTTGACATAGGCATCCTTCAAAAGTTTTGAAGACTCTTTTCACTGGGGATATCTTTCTTAGAGCAACTATTCTCTCTGGGTCAGATTTAGGTTTGTTTGTATAAGCAACTAAAGAGTCCACTTTGTCATTAGGCAAATCCCACCCGAAATTACTTTTTCAAAAATCAATTGGTTGACATGCAAAGACTGCATTTATAGAAGTTGCTATTCAGTGGTAACGCATTCTTTTTCCTTGAGACAAGCCTCTGCATGCCACCTACCAGTTATCAGAACCGATCCATTTAACTTTGCTATGGTGGTCAGAAACGCAATTGTTGCATGAAGCACAGAGTGTTATTTTGGGGGTTGCAGGGGTTGCACCAATCACTGTGAGGCACACTTTAGTTGTTTTCGCCCAAAGGTGACGTTATGCATTCTTTTGCTGCTACTACTACTACTATTATTGTTTTGGTACAGATGTTGGGATTATATTTTGAGTGGATACAGTGCTAATCATCCACATATATATTCAATAGCCGCTTCGATGCCTTCAGACTTAAAGCTGCATAACTGTTTTGCTTATTTTAATCAAAGATCAATCCATGGAGAATGGTGTTTTATTTTTTTTATTTTACTGCGCCGGTTACTGAGTTATTAAGGATTTAAGTTTGTTGTTTTTTGATATTGTTGCCCCACCAAAACAAAGACCTGATCACAGCGGAGTAAGACACATTGTCTGTATAACCAGGACATTATAAGAACCAAATTGCAGATATCGGTCATCATTAAAAAATGAGTGGAAGACTTTTAAAATTATTCTTATTTTGTAAGTGATCATAGATACATTTCACAGTACAAAGTGTATTGTCTCATGTCAGTTAGACATATCTAGAAGTTATTACTTTGAATGATATGAGTGATATCTGCATATAATTTCATGTTTAATTTCGGTACCGGTATAGAGAATGCCACTCAATTGAAAAAGAGGACCCTGTTCTAGTATGGTGCTTTTAAGTGTGGGCCAGCATCTGAGCCTTTGGCCCGCCATTAAGACGCTCTCCCCCGACCGTGAGAAATTGCAGTCGGAATTACACAAAATTCAGTGATGTAAATCTTTTTTTTTGCGCAGTATTTTATTTGATACCTCACGGGCATTTCAAAATATAGTGGCAATGCTATGAGTGAATTCAAAGTGAATTTTGAATGACACGATCTATAGTGACTATGCTATTCAAAAATATCAGACTATTTTATTTCATCGTTAGTCATCACATACAGTTATATAAATAGCAAAATGCGGTAAAATAGAATAATTGTAAAAAAAAGCAGCCTTTACGGTACCAGTAGCTGAGAGAAGTGAATTTCGAATGACACGATCTATAGTGACTATGCTATTCAAAAATATCAGACTATTTTATTTCATCGTTAGTCATCACATACAGTTATATAAATAGCAAAATGCGGTAAAATATAATAATTGTAAAAAAAAGCAGCCTTTACGGTACCAGTAGCTGAGAGGCATTGTACCAGCGTCATAGAAGCTGGACCAACATTGAGCCATCAATGGGTCAGTGACTCGGGCCTGCTGAGTTATCATACAGGCTGACCTAGTCTTAGGACACCAACCTGTGGTTTGTGTGAGCTTGGCATCGCAGCCAACACGAGGCATTGGTCCGATGTCAAACTAATTCGGGGCCATCGTCTACAGCTCTGGCCCAGCGTTAGACCAATGCGGCTCAACGTCTCGTGTTTGTTATTAAGGGGTTTGATGTTGGACCAATGTAACATTATATTGGCCCACAATTAACCACTTTTAGTAGAATTACGTACATATTGTACACAGACGGACCCACACCATATAACTTGATGGTGTATCGCGTCGTGATCTAATCCAGCTACATTTACATCGATTTTGTCCATTTATAAAGCCTTTGAACATATATGAATGATTGTGCTGAACATTTTAGGTTATTTCGGTCGAAATAAACAAAACAGTTATGCAGCTTTAAGTCGAGCCACAATTTTACTTTCCCACTCCAAATATGATCGGCACTGAACCGGTCCTATTCTCATAATAAATTGACACAACTCGTACTTGTTTTTGCCGAAAAATGAAGTTAAACATTTCTACTACTACTTTATTTGTTTTAACTCAGACATTGCTTTGTCGTTTCTCATTTTTTCTCTGTCATTGGTATTTGTGTTTATGTATAATGTTTCTGCAATGTATATTCTATACACAAGGCGTAATAGTGTCAGAGACACCATCATTATATTGATAGATTTCAACTATTTTCAGCTAATCTTTTATAACAGGATGTATTCTATGTTTTTTTTTCAAATTTCAAAGTCACTTTAATGGCCAAATTGCCCGAAAAGTGACGATTAGAAACATTTTTACCTACTTACTGTGTGAAATTGCGCTGGGTAGAGTTTTCATGTATAAAGATTGGACCAAAAATTGTGGGATTATCCCAAGTCGTGAGGCTAAATAAACATATTTTTTTTACTGAAGTGATAGTGACATGAAAATGTGTTAGGGTAAATGTTTTGTCATTGCCTGAAACACTGTTACTGGCAAGCTGACTTAGAAAAGCAGCAGAGCTGGGTGAGATAATCATCATTATGTGTACTGAATTACAGAAGGTGTCCTTTTTGGTCTGACTCTAGCATAATAAATAACTGCTGCATCTGATCAGCAGCATTTTTGTTGTGTGCACATTGAATGCGCCCTTTCGTTTTTTGTAGGCACGTTTGTTCGATGTTTGCTTGAGATTACAGGTATCATTCAATAATCTTTGTCCCTCACAAGATTTTCATACAGTTCTTCAGGGCCCTGGCCAGAACTGACATGAGGGTACTGGGATAATTGCTTGTTGAATGCTGTGTTCGGCATTGTACGGAAACACTAGTCTACAGACATCCAAGGGCAGCTGCAGCCTCCTCGTATCTGGCCATAATCTTTGGGTGGATTGCCAGTGGCGTACCCTGGTTTCTCCGCTCAACAGCGGAGCCAAAGCAGCACCCGCATCAGTGCATGTGCTGGTCTAGGCCGTGGTAGCCTTAAACAAACCGGCAAAAGCGTGCTTGACATAAGGTCTCACACGGGGAATGAATAGTTACCCTTCCTATTGTTACTCTGGGGACTATCCGACCCGTGGATAGCCGAGTTTCAGTCGATATTTGGTAAGCCGTGCTATATGGCTAGACCATTACTACAAAACAAAATATGAGTTCTCGAGGGAGGATGGACCCTGAAATTTTACAACTCTAATTAAATTCAAAAAATTGCCGACAATCGGCATTATTTACCTCAATAGGCCTGATATCAGGTAAACCGGGCTATATAGCTAGACCATTACTATAAAACAAAATGTGACGTTTCTGGAGAGGATGCCTTTTAAAAACTTTTGACTCAATCAAATTCAAAATGGCCGCCGGTCGGCCACTATTTACTTTCACATTGCTGATATTTGATAAACCGTACTAGATGGCTAGCCCATTACTATAAAACAAAATGTGAGATTTCAGGAGAGGATGCATTTGAAAAATGTCGACTTGATCAAATTCAAAATGGCCGTCTTTAGGCCATTATTCACTTTCACATGGCCGTTATTTGGTCAACCGTGATAGATGGCTAGTTGACAGTAAAGTCGATATGAGGCGTGACATTTCATTCTTAAGGGTTATGTTTTTGACATAGGCATCCTTCAAAAGTTTTGAAGACTCTTTTCACTGGGGATATCTTTCTTAGAGCAACTATTTTCTCTGGGTCAGATTTAGGTTTGTTTGTATAAGCAACTAAAGAGTCCACTTTGTCATTAGGCAAATCCCACCCGAAATTACTTTTTCAAAAATCAATTGGTTGACATGCAAAGACTGCATTTATAGAAGTTGCTATTCAGTGGTAACGCATTCTTTTTCCTTGAGACAAGCCTCTGCATGCCACCTACCAGTTATCAGAACCGATCCATTTAACTTTGCTATGGTGGTCAGAAACGCAATTGTTGCATGAAGCACAGAGTGTTATTTTGGGGGTTGCAGGGGTTGCACCAATCACTGTGAGGCACACTTTAGTTGTTTTCGCCCAAAGGTGACGTTATGCATTCTTTTGCTGCTACTACTACTACTATTATTGTTTTGGTACAGATGTTGGGATTATATTTTGAGTGGATACAGTGCTAATCATCCACATATATATTCAATAGCCGCTTCAATGCCTTCAGACTTAAAGCTGCATAACTGTTTTGCTTATTTTAATCAAAGATCAATCCATGGAGAATGGTGTTTTATTTTTTTTATTTTACTGCGCCGGTTACTGAGTTATTAAGGATTTAAGTTTGTTGTTTTTTGATATTGTTGCCCCACCAAAACAAAGACCTGATCACAGCGGAGTAAGACACATTGTCTGTATAACCAGGACATTATAAGAACCAAATTGCAGATATCGGTCATCATTAAAAAATGAGTGGAAGACTTTTAAAATTATTCTTATTTTGTAAGTGATCATAGATACATTTCACAGTACAAAGTGTATTGTCTCATGTCAGTTAGACATATCTAGAAGTTATTACTTTGAATGATATGAGTGATATCTGCATATAATTTCATGTTTAATTTCGGTACCGGTATAGAGAATGCCACTCAATTGAAAAAGAGGACCCTGTTCTAGTATGGTGCTTTTAAGTGTGGGCCAGCATCTGAGCCTTTGGCCCGCCATTAAGACGCTCTCCCCCGACCGTGAGAAATTGCAGTCGGAATTACACAAAATTCAGTGATGTAAATTTTTTTTTTTGCGCAGTATTTTATTTGATACCTCACGGGCATTTCAAAATATAGTGGCAATGCTATGAGTGAATTCAAAGTGAATTTTGAATGACACGATCTATAGTGACTATGCTATTCAAAAATATCAGACTATTTTATTTCATCGTTAGTCATCACATACAGTTATATAAATAGCAAAATGCGGTAAAATAGAATAATTGTAAAAAAAAGCAGCCTTTACGGTACCAGTAGCTGAGAGAAGTGAATTTTGAATGACACGATCTATAGTGACTATGCTATTCAAAAATATCAGACTATTTTATTTCATCGTTAGTCATCACATACAGTTATATAAATAGCAAAATGCGGTAAAATATAATAATTGTAAAAAAAAGCAGCCTTTACGGTACCAGTAGCTGAGAGGCATTGTACCAGCGTCATAGAAGCTGGACCAACATTGAGCCATCAATGGGTCAGTGACTCGGGCCTGCTGAGTTATCATACAGGCTGACCTAGTCTTAGGACACCAACCTGTGGTTTGTGTGAGCTTGGCATCGCAGCCAACACGAGGCATTGGTCCGATGTCAAACTAATTCGGGGCCATCGTCTACAGCTCTGGCCCAGCGTTAGACCAATGCGGCTCAACGTCTCGTGTTTGTTATTAAGGGGTTTGATGTTGGACCAATGTAACATTATATTGGCCCACAATTAACCACTTTTAGTAGAATTACGTACATATTGTACACAGACGGACCCACACCATATAACTTGATGGTGTATCGCGTCGTGATCTAATCCAGCTACATTTACATCGATTTTGTCCATTTATAAAGCCTTTGAACATATATGAATGATTGTGCTGAACATTTTAGGTTATTTCGGTCGAAATAAACAAAACAGTTATGCAGCTTTAAGTCGAGCCACAATTTTACTTTCCCACTCCAAATATGATCGGCACTGAACCGGTCCTATTCTCATAATAAATTGACACAACTCGTACTTGTTTTTTGCCGAAAAATGAAGTTAAACATTTCTACTACTACTTTATTTGTTTTAACTCAGACATTGCTTTGTCGTTTCTCATTTTTTCTCTGTCATTGGTATTTGTGTTTATGTATAATGTTTCTGCAATGTATATTCTATACACAAGGCGTAATAGTGTCAGAGACACCATCATTATATTGATAGATTTCAACTATTTTCAGCTAATCTTTTATAACAGGATGTATTCTATGTTTTTTTTTCAAATTTCAAAGTCACTTTAATGGCCAAATTGCCCGAAAAGTGACGATTAGAAACATTTTTACCTACTTACTGTGTGAAATTGTCCTGGGTAGAGTTTTCATGTATAAAGATTGGACCAAAAATTGTGGGATTATCCCAAGTCGTGAGGCTAAATAAACATATTTTTTTTACTGAAGTGATAGTGACATGAAAATGTGTTAGGGTAAATTTAGTGAGAGAAGACAACACATTGCTATTTTCTTTGTTAAGGTTTATTCCGACATGTTTCGCTTATAGCTTCATCAGGGTATGACATTGACACACACAACAACTTGGTTTTGTTAGGCCTAAAGTATTATGACATCATAATTTGTTGCTAGGATACCACTTTACGGTGAGTGTGAACAGTGAAACAGATATCTTTTGTGACGTTATACATGTAGTAGAGGTAGTCAAGCAAAATGTTTAGTCTAAACGAATCAACATGATATTAATTTAAATTAAAAGTTTTTTAATAGTATAAATGTTTTGTCTAATCGAATAGTAAATGATTGTCGTTTTATTGATTCCAGGTGTGCGGACGAGTATGCGGAGTTACAGCGTTGGTGCGGATGAAATACAAATATATGGACAAAAATAGTCGGGCTTCTCTATGTAGTTTTGAAGTTGGTCTATGGTGGCAATTTTTACGTTATGGGTAACTGGTGTCCGCTCCGCACGCGGCGGTGCGGCAGCGCACACCCGTAGTGGGTCCGCGTCGCCGCCCCGCCGCATGCCGACCAGGCACCACGACCACTGGCAGGGTACATCAGTTTATGTTGTTTATTCTTTGAGTTTAATAAAACATTTACATTTTATGTTCTTCATTTTTCCATTATTCCACATTCTATTTCTTTATTTTGATACAAAAAACACAGCAATAAGCGGGGTGGGGTGTCAGTGTCTGACTAGGTGACTTGCGGATTACATCATCATGTGCGGATGGCCTGCCCGCGGAGCAGAGGGGTGGGTAGGGTGTTTCATCCGCCCCCCCCCCCCCCACTCCGCCGACAGGTCCTCCGCACACACTTGATTACGCAGAGGTCATAATGTGAGTGTGAAATGTGAAAAACAAAATAATATCATATTTAATCTAAAAACAAAAGCGAAACGCTCGATAACGAGATCACAAGAGCTTTACTTAGTGAGCGGGGGTGATCAGGCCGGGTGCGTCCGCGCGGGTTGCACCGGCGCGGAGGAGGATGAGTCCTCCGCACCAATGCAAACCAAGCCAACGCTTCCTGCCGTCATGAGTATAAGGCACAGCTTCAAGCTTTAATGTTCATCTCTTTGCCAGAGTTACAGTCTGTGCGGTATCACATGGGCCTGTGATGCGGAGTGGTCACAGGTTGATATTTTTTAAGAAATGTATCTACAGACAAGTCTGTTTGTGACGGCAGGAGTCATGTTATAAATTTTATTTACACAGTCAAAAGGGTAGGTAGGCGGGGAAAAGTTCGTTTAGAGGGTTGCGTCTTCTTCGGGTAGACTTCTTGTTAGCCCTGGCAGTTGTGATCGTACAGGATCTCTTCCTCAGGTGCTGGGTCTGCGGCAGGTGCTAGGGGTGAGACATTCATGGCTTCATCCGGGTGGACACCAAGGGTTCCGTAACCCGCACTGCTTCCAAGTCGTTGTTAGTCCGAGAAGATTGTTTGTCACTGAACCATATATGGTTGATTATTTTATCCAGTATTGTATCTACTTCCGATGTCCATTTGTGGTGGTCCCAGGCGTTCGGTGTTGGTATAAATTTGAGTCCTCTTTCCAGGAGTTTGAGCCAGGTGTCAGGTGCTTTCGAGTTCCCGATTATAAATGAGTTTTCAATCCTTCCTCCTTGACTGTCCATTTTTGTTTATATTAGTTCTCCGTTGTCTCAGGTTGTTTTTCTGGCTCGTTCTGTTTAGGTTTTTGTTTGGTTTTGTTTCTCCGCATCCGTGATTGTTCTGTGCGGTTTTCCCTTCTGTTTATTTCTGCCTTCTCAATGTTTTTCTTCCTTAAGCTCTGGGCTAATTCTTCTGTTTCTAATATGATTCTGCATTTCACGTTTATCACATATTGGGATGTGCTTTTAGACAGTACTTTTTCAAGTCCTTCTAGTTCCCCGATTGATGCTATACTGAGTTCACTATAGTGGAAAAGTAATGTTTCTAAGATTGATTTTTCTGCCTTGAATTGGATCTCTCTGATTGTGATTTCTAGTTGTGCATTGCCTCCTATCGGGTTGATTCGTCGTTGTAGTGATAGGCCCTTCGGTGTCCATTCATATGTTTTCAGTATCTCCTGTTGAACTTCCGTCAGTGTTGATCCTGTTGGAATCCATAGTGTTATTAGTCTCTATTCCTTTCAAGATTATTGGTTCATTTATACTGTCCTTTCTTGTATTTTCAATATTGTTTGGCATAGGTTTTAGTATTTTACTTGATTTCTTTCCTACGGAGCTGTGTGAGGAATTACTACTTAGCGATGCTATTGATCTCCCTCTTTTAGTGCTCAATGGGTTTGTATCATAGTTAATGTCAACTGTTTGGTTAGAACCTGTTTCACCGTTCATTGTACTCACATCATCACAGCCAGTATTCAGTGCGATCAGCTTGGTGGCCAGCTTGTAATTTTCTCATTTTCGGCCTCATTTGTGTAAGTTGTTGGAGGTGGTCTGTCTAATGTTGACGCCTTTTGTGTTTATTCATTGAAGCTTTGTGTATCTCTTCGGGTTGCCCCGGTTTATTCGGATAAATTTAGTGAGAGAAGACAACACATTGCTATTTTCTTTGTTAAGGTTTATTCCGACATGTTTCGCTTATAGCTTCATCAGGGTATGACATTGACACACACAACAACTTGGTTTTGTTAGGCCTAAAGTATTATGACATCATAATTTGTTGCTAGGATACCACTTTACGGTGAGTGTGAACAGTGAAACAGATATCTTTTGTGACGTTATACATGTAGTAGAGGTAGTCAAGCAAAATGTTTAGTCTAAACGAATCAACATGATATTAATTTAAATTAAAAGTTTTTTAATAGTATAAATGTTTTGTCTAATCGAATAGTAAATGATTGTCGTTTTATTGATTCCAGGTGTGCGGACGAGTATGCGGAGTTACAGCGTTGGTGCGGATGAAATACAAATATATGGACAAAAATAGTCGGGCTTCTCTATGTAGTTTTGAAGTTGGTCTATGGTGGCAATTTTTACGTTATGGGTAACTGGTGTCCGCTCCGCACGCGGCGGTGCGGCAGCGCACACCCGTAGTGGGTCCGCGTCGCCGCCCCGCCGCATGCCGACCAGGCACCACGACCACTGGCAGGGTACATCAGTTTATGTTGTTTATTCTTTGAGTTTAATAAAACATTTACATTTTATGTTCTTCATTTTTCCATTATTCCACATTCTATTTCTTTATTTTGATACAAAAAACACAGCAATAAGCGGGGTGGGGTGTCAGTGTCTGACTAGGTGACTTGCGGATTACATCATCATGTGCGGATGGCCTGCCCGCGGAGCAGAGGGGTGGGTAGGGTGTTTCATCCGCCCCCCCCCCCCCCCACTCCGCCGACAGGTCCTCCGCACACACTTGATTACGCAGAGGTCATAATGTGAGTGTGAAATGTGAAAAACAAAATAATATCATATTTAATCTAAAAACAAAAGCGAAACGCTCGATAACGAGATCACAAGAGCTTTACTTAGTGAGCGGGGGTGATCAGGCCGGGTGCGTCCGCGCGGGTTGCACCGGCGCGGAGGAGGATGAGTCCTCCGCACCAATGCAAACCAAGCCAACGCTTCCTGCCGTCATGAGTATAAGGCACAGCTTCAAGCTTTAATGTTCATCTCTTTGCCAGAGTTACAGTCTGTGCGGTATCACATGGGCCTGTGATGCGGAGTGGTCACAGGTTGATATTTTTTAAGAAATGTATCTACAGACAAGTCTGTTTGTGACGGCGGGAGTCATGTTATAAATTTTATTTACACAGTCAAAAGGGTAGGTAGGCGGGGAAAAGTTCGTTTAGAGGGTTGCGTCTTCTTCGGGTAGACTTCTTGTTAGCCCTGGCAGTTGTGATCGTACAGGATCTCTTCCTCAGGTGCTGGGTCTGCGGCAGGTGCGAGGGGTGAGACATTCATGGCTTCATCCGGGTGGACACCAAGGGTTCCGTAGCCCGCACTGCTTCCAAGTCGTTGTTAGTCCGAGAAGATTGTTTGTCACTGAACCATATATGGTTGATTATTTTATCCAGTATTGTATCTACTTCCGATGTCCATTTGTGGTGGTCCCAGGCGTTCGGTGTTGGTATAAATTTGAGTCCTCTTTCCAGGAGTTTGAGCCAGGTGTCAGGTGCTTTCGAGTTCCCGATTATAAATGAGTTTTCAATCCTTCCTCCTTGACTGTCCATTTTTGTTTATATTAGTTCTCCGTTGTCTCAGGTTGTTTTTCTGGCTCGTTCTGTTTAGGTTTTTGTTTGGTTTTGTTTCTCCGCATCCGTGATTGTTCTGTGCGGTTTTCCCTTCTGTTTATTTCTGCCTTCTCAATGTTTTTCTTCCTTAAGCTCTGGGCTAATTCTTCTGTTTCTAATATGATTCTGCATTTCACGTTTATCACATATTGGGATGTGCTTTTAGACAGTACTTTTTCAAGTCCTTCTAGTTCCCCGATTGATGCTATACTGAGTTCACTATAGTGGAAAAGTAATGTTTCTAAGATTGATTTTTCTGCCTTGAATTGGATCTCTCTGATTGTGATTTCTAGTTGTGCATTGCCTCCTATCGGGTTGATTCGTCGTTGTAGTGATAGGCCCTTCGGTGTCCATTCATATGTTTTCAGTATCTCCTGTTGAACTTCCGACAGTGTTGATCCTGTTGGAATCCATAGTGTTATTAGTCTCTATTCCTTTCAAGATTATTGGTTCATTTATACTGTCCTTTCTTGTATTTTCAATATTGTTTGGCATAGGTTTTAGTATTTTACTTGATTTCTTTCCTACGGAGCTGTGTGAGGAATTACTACTTAGCGATGCTATTGATCTCCCTCTTTTAGTGCTCAATGGGTTTGTATCATAGTTAATGTCAACTGTTTGGTTAGAACCTGTTTCACCGTTCATTGTACTCACATCATCACAGCCAGTATTCAGTGCGATCAGCTTGGTGGCCAGCTTGTAATTTTCTCATTTTCGGCCTCATTTGTGTAAGTTGTTGGAGGTGGTCTGTCTAATGTTGACGCCTTTTGTGTTTATTCATTGAAGCTTTGTGTATCTCTTCGGGTTGCCCCGGTTTATTCGGATAAATTTAGTGAGAGAAGACAACACATTGCTATTTTCTTTGTTAAGGTTTATTCCGACATGTTTCGCTTATAGCTTCATCAGGGTATGACATTGACACACACAACAACTTGGTTTTGTTAGGCCTAAAGTATTATGACATCATAATTTGTTGCTAGGATACCACTTTACGGTGAGTGTGAACAGTGAAACAGATATCTTTTGTGACGTTATACATGTAGTAGAGGTAGTCAAGCAAAATGTTTAGTCTAAACGAATCAACATGATATTAATTTAAATTAAAAGTTTTTTAATAGTATAAATGTTTTGTCTAATCGAATAGTAAATGATTGTCGTTTTATTGATTCCAGGTGTGCGGACGAGTATGCGGAGTTACAGCGTTGGTGCGGATGAAATACAAATATATGGACAAAAATAGTCGGGCTTCTCTATGTAGTTTTGAAGTTGGTCTATGGTGGCAATTTTTACGTTATGGGTAACTGGTGTCCGCTCCGCACGCGGCGGTGCGGCAGCGCACACCCGTAGTGGGTCCGCGTCGCCGCCCCGCCGCATGCCGACCAGGCACCACGACCACTGGCAGGGTACATCAGTTTATGTTGTTTATTCTTTGAGTTTAATAAAACATTTACATTTTATGTTCTTCATTTTTCCATTATTCCACATTCTATTTCTTTATTTTGATACAAAAAACACAGCAATAAGCGGGGTGGGGTGTCAGTGTCTGACTAGGTGACTTGCGGATTACATCATCATGTGCGGATGGCCTGCCCGCGGAGCAGAGGGGTGGGTAGGGTGTTTCATCCGCCCCCCCCCCCCCCCACTCCGCCGACAGGTCCTCCGCACACACTTGATTACGCAGAGGTCATAATGTGAGTGTGAAATGTGAAAAACAAAATAATATCATATTTAATCTAAAAACAAAAGCGAAACGCTCGATAACGAGATCACAAGAGCTTTACTTAGTGAGCGGGGGTGATCAGGCCGGGTGCGTCCGCGCGGGTTGCACCGGCGCGGAGGAGGATGAGTCCTCCGCACCAATGCAAACCAAGCCAACGCTTCCTGCCGTCATGAGTATAAGGCACAGCTTCAAGCTTTAATGTTCATCTCTTTGCCAGAGTTACAGTCTGTGCGGTATCACATGGGCCTGTGATGCGGAGTGGTCACAGGTTGATATTTTTTAAGAAATGTATCTACAGACAAGTCTGTTTGTGACGGCGGGAGTCATGTTATAAATTTTATTTACACAGTCAAAAGGGTAGGTAGGCGGGGAAAAGTTCGTTTAGAGGGTTGCGTCTTCTTCGGGTAGACTTCTTGTTAGCCCTGGCAGTTGTGATCGTACAGGATCTCTTCCTCAGGTGCTGGGTCTGCGGCAGGTGCGAGGGGTGAGACATTCATGGCTTCATCCGGGTGGACACCAAGGGTTCCGTAGCCCGCACTGCTTCCAAGTCGTTGTTAGTCCGAGAAGATTGTTTGTCACTGAACCATATATGGTTGATTATTTTATCCAGTATTGTATCTACTTCCGATGTCCATTTGTGGTGGTCCCAGGCGTTCGGTGTTGGTATAAATTTGAGTCCTCTTTCCAGGAGTTTGAGCCAGGTGTCAGGTGCTTTCGAGTTCCCGATTATAAATGAGTTTTCAATCCTTCCTCCTTGACTGTCCATTTTTGTTTATATTAGTTCTCCGTTGTCTCAGGTTGTTTTTCTGGCTCGTTCTGTTTAGGTTTTTGTTTGGTTTTGTTTCTCCGCATCCGTGATTGTTCTGTGCGGTTTTCCCTTCTGTTTATTTCTGCCTTCTCAATGTTTTTCTTCCTTAAGCTCTGGGCTAATTCTTCTGTTTCTAATATGATTCTGCATTTCACGTTTATCACATATTGGGATGTGCTTTTAGACAGTACTTTTTCAAGTCCTTCTAGTTCCCCGATTGATGCTATACTGAGTTCACTATAGTGGAAAAGTAATGTTTCTAAGATTGATTTTTCTGCCTTGAATTGGATCTCTCTGATTGTGATTTCTAGTTGTGCATTGCCTCCTATCGGGTTGATTCGTCGTTGTAGTGATAGGCCCTTCGGTGTCCATTCATATGTTTTCAGTATCTCCTGTTGAACTTCCGACAGTGTTGATCCTGTTGGAATCCATAGTGTTATTAGTCTCTATTCCTTTCAAGATTATTGGTTCATTTATACTGTCCTTTCTTGTATTTTCAATATTGTTTGGCATAGGTTTTAGTATTTTACTTGATTTCTTTCCTACGGAGCTGTGTGAGGAATTACTACTTAGCGATGCTATTGATCTCCCTCTTTTAGTGCTCAATGGGTTTGTATCATAGTTAATGTCAACTGTTTGGTTAGAACCTGTTTCACCGTTCATTGTACTCACATCATCACAGCCAGTATTCAGTGCGATCAGCTTGGTGGCCAGCTTGTAATTTTCTCATTTTCGGCCTCATTTGTGTAAGTTGTTGGAGGTGGTCTGTCTAATGTTGACGCCTTTTGTGTTTATTCATTGAAGCTTTGTGTATCTCTTCGGGTTGCCCCGGTTTATTCGGATAAATTTAGTGAGAGAAGACAACACATTGCTATTTTCTTTGTTAAGGTTTATTCCGACATGTTTCGCTTATAGCTTCATCAGGGTATGACATTGACACACACAACAACTTGGTTTTGTTAGGCCTAAAGTATTATGACATCATAATTTGTTGCTAGGATACCACTTTACGGTGAGTGTGAGCAGTGAAACAGATATCTTTTGTGACGTTATACATGTAGTAGAGGTAGTCAAGCAAAATGTTTAGTCTAAACGAATCAACATGATATTAATTTAAATTAAAAGTTTTTTAATAGTATAAATGTTTTGTCTAATCGAATAGTAAATGATTGTCGTTTTATTGATTCCAGGTGTGCGGACGAGTATGCGGAGTTACAGCGTTGGTGCGGATGAAATACAAATATATGGACAAAAATAGTCGGGCTTCTCTATGTAGTTTTGAAGTTGGTCTATGGTGGCAATTTTTACGTTATGGGTAACTGGTGTCCGCTCCGCACGCGGCGGTGCGGCAGCGCACACCCGTAGTGGGTCCGCGTCGCCGCCCCGCCGCATGCCGACCTGGCACCACGACCACTGGCAGGGTACATCAGTTTATGTTGTTTATTCTTTGAGTTTAATAAAACATTTACATTTTATGTTCTTCATTTTCCATTATTCCACATTCTATTTCTTTATTTTGATACAAAAAACACAGCAATAAGCGGGGTGGGGTGTCAGTGTCTGACTAGGTGACTTGCGGATTACATCATCATGTGCGGATGGCCTGCCCGCGGAGCAGAGGGGTGGGTAGGGTGTTTCATCCGCCCCCCCCCCCCACTCCGCCGACAGGTCCTCCGCACACACTTGATTACGCAGAGGTCATAATGTGAGTGTGAAATGTGAAAAACAAAATAATATCATATTTAATCTAAAAACAAAAGCGAAACGCTCGATAACGAGATCACAAGAGCTTTACTTAGTGAGCGGGGGTGATCAGGCCGGGTGCGTCCGCGCGGGTTGCACCGGCGCGGAGGAGGATGAGTCCTCCGCACCAATGCAAACCAAGCCAACGCTTCCTGCCGTCATGAGTATAAGGCACAGCTTCAAGCTTTAATGTTCATCTCTTTGCCAGAGTTACAGTCTGTGCGGTATCACATGGGCCTGTGATGCGGAGTGGTCACAGGTTGATATTTTTTAAGAAATGTATCTACAGACAAGTCTGTTTGTGACGGCGGGAGTCATGTTATAAATTTTATTTACACAGTCAAAAGGGTAGGTAGGCGGGGAAAAGTTCGTTTAGAGGGTTGCGTCTTCTTCGGGTAGACTTCTTGTTAGCCCTGGCAGTTGTGATCGTACAGGATCTCTTCCTCAGGTGCTGGGTCTGCGGCAGGTGCGAGGGGTGAGACATTCATGGCTTCATCCGGGTGGACACCAAGGGTTCCGTAACCCGCACTGCTTCCAAGTCGTTGTTAGTCCGAGAAGATTGTTTGTCACTGAACCATATATGGTTGATTATTTTATCCAGTATTGTATCTACTTCCGATGTCCATTTGTGGTGGTCCCAGGCGTTCGGTGTTGGTATAAATTTGAGTCCTCTTTCCAGGAGTTTGAGCCAGGTGTCAGGTGCTTTCGAGTTCCCGATTATAAATGAGTTTTCAATCCTTCCTCCTTGACTTATGTGTACTGAATTACAGAAGGTGTCCTTTTTGGTCTGACTCTAGCATAATAAATAACTGCTGCATCTGATCAGCAGCATTTTTGTTGTGTGCACATTGAATGCGCCCTTTCGTTTTTTGTAGGCACGTTTGTTCGATGTTTGCTTGAGATTACAGGTATCATTCAATAATCTTTGTCCCTCACAAGATTTTCATACAGTTCTTCAGGGCCCTGGCCAGAACTGACATGAGGGTACTGGGATAATTGCTTGTTGAATGCTGTGTTCGGCATTGTACGGAAACACTAGTCTACAGACATCCAAGGGCAGCTGCAGCCTCCTCGTATCTGGCCATAATCTTTGGGTGGATTGCCAGTGGCGTACCCTGGTTTCTCCGCTCAACAGCGGAGCCAAAGCAGCACCCGCATCAGTGCATGTGCTGGTCTAGGCCGTGGTAGCCTTAAACAAACCGGCAAAAGCGTGCTTGACATAAGGTCTCACACGGGGAATGAATAGTTACCCTTCCTATTGTTACTCTGGGGACTATCCGACCCGTGGATAGCCGAGTTTCAGTCGATATTTGGTAAGCCGTGCTATATGGCTAGACCATTACTACAAAACAAAATATGAGTTCTCGAGGGAGGATGGACCCTGAAATTTTACAACTCTAATTAAATTCAAAAAATGGCCGACAATCGGCATTATTTACCTCAATAGGCCTGATATCAGGTAAACCGGGCTATATAGCTAGACCATTACTATAAAACAAAATGTGACGTTTCTGGAGAGGATGCCTTTTAAAAACTTTTGACTCAATCAAATTCAAAATGGCCGCCGGTCGGCCACTATTTACTTTCACATTGCTGATATTTGATAAACCGTACTAGATGGCTAGCCCATTACTATAAAACAAAATGTGAGATTTCAGGAGAGGATGCATTTGAAAAATGTCGACTTGATCAAATTCAAAATGGCCGTCTTTAGGCCATTATTCACTTTCACATGGCCGTTATTTGGTCAACCGTGATAGATGGCTAGTTGACAGTAAAGTCGATATGAGGCGTGACATTTCATTCTTAAGGGTTATGTTTTTGACATAGGCATCCTTCAAAAGTTTTGAAGACTCTTTTCACTGGGGATATCTTTCTTAGAGCAACTATTTTCTCTGGGTCAGATTTAGGTTTGTTTGTATAAGCAACTAAAGAGTCCACTTTGTCATTAGGCAAATCCCACCCGAAATTACTTTTTCAAAAATCAATTGGTTGACATGCAAAGACTGCATTTATAGAAGTTGCTATTCAGTGGTAACGCATTCTTTTTCCTTGAGACAAGCCTCTGCATGCCACCTACCAGTTATCAGAACCGATCCATTTAACTTTGCTATGGTGGTCAGAAACGCAATTGTTGCATGAAGCACAGAGTGTTATTTTGGGGGTTGCAGGGGTTGCACCAATCACTGTGAGGCACACTTTAGTTGTTTTCGCCCAAAGGTGACGTTATGCATTCTTTTGCTGCTACTACTACTACTATTATTGTTTTGGTACAGATGTTGGGATTATATTTTGAGTGGATACAGTGCTAATCATCCACATATATATTCAATAGCCGCTTCAATGCCTTCAGACTTAAAGCTGCATAACTGTTTTGCTTATTTTAATCAAAGATCAATCCATGGAGAATGGTGTTTTATTTTTTTTATTTTACTGCGCCGGTTACTGAGTTATTAAGGATTTAAGTTTGTTGTTTTTTGATATTGTTGCCCCACCAAAACAAAGACCTGATCACAGCGGAGTAAGACACATTGTCTGTATAACCAGGACATTATAAGAACCAAATTGCAGATATCGGTCATCATTAAAAAATGAGTGGAAGACTTTTAAAATTATTCTTATTTTGTAAGTGATCATAGATACATTTCACAGTACAAAGTGTATTGTCTCATGTCAGTTAGACATATCTAGAAGTTATTACTTTGAATGATATGAGTGATATCTGCATATAATTTCATGTTTAATTTCGGTACCGGTATAGAGAATGCCACTCAATTGAAAAAGAGGACCCTGTTCTAGTATGGTGCTTTTAAGTGTGGGCCAGCATCTGAGCCTTTGGCCCGCCATTAAGACGCTCTCCCCCGACCGTGAGAAATTGCAGTCGGAATTACACAAAATTCAGTGATGTAAATCTTTTTTTTTGCGCAGTATTTTATTTGATACCTCACGGGCATTTCAAAATATAGTGGCAATGCTATGAGTGAATTCAAAGTGAATTTTGAATGACACGATCTATAGTGACTATGCTATTCAAAAATATCAGACTATTTTATTTCATCGTTAGTCATCACATACAGTTATATAAATAGCAAAATGCGGTAAAATAGAATAATTGTAAAAAAAAAGCAGCCTTTACGGTACCAGTAGCTGAGAGAAGTGAATTTTGAATGACACGATCTATAGTGACTATGCTATTCAAAAATATCAGACTATTTTATTTCATCGTTAGTCATCACATACAGTTATATAAATAGCAAAATGCGGTAAAATATAATAATTGTAAAAAAAAGCAGCCTTTACGGTACCAGTAGCTGAGAGGCATTGTACCAGCGTCATAGAAGCTGGACCAACATTGAGCCATCAATGGGTCAGTGACTCGGGCCTGCTGAGTTATCATACAGGCTGACCTAGTCTTAGGACACCAACCTGTGGTTTGTGTGAGCTTGGCATCGCAGCCAACACGAGGCATTGGTCCGATGTCAAACTAATTCGGGGCCATCGTCTACAACTCTGGCCCAGCGTTAGACCAATGCGGCTCAACGTCTCGTGTTTGTTATTAAGGGGTTTGATGTTGGACCAATGTAACATTATATTGGCCCACAATTAACCACTTTTAGTAGAATTACGTACATATTGTACACAGACGGACCCACACCATATAACTTGATGGTGTATCGCGTCGTGATCTAATCCAGCTACATTTACATCGATTTTGTCCATTTATAAAGCCTTTGAACATATATGAATGATTGTGCTGAACATTTTAGGTTATTTCGGTCGAAATAAACAAAACAGTTATGCAGCTTTAAGTCGAGCCACAATTTTACTTTCCCACTCCAAATATGATCGGCACTGAACCGGTCCTATTCTCATAATAAATTGACACAACTCGTACTTGTTTTTGCCGAAAAATGAAGTTAAACATTTCTACTACTACTTTATTTGTTTTAACTCAGACATTGCTTTGTCGTTTCTCATTTTTTCTCTGTCATTGGTATTTGTGTTTATGTATAATGTTTCTGCAATGTATATTCTATACATAAGGCGTAATAGTGTCAGAGACACCATCATTATATTGATAGATTTCAACTATTTTCAGCTAATCTTTTATAACAGGATGTATTCTATGTTTTTTTTTCAAATTTCAAAGTCACTTTAATGGCCAAATTGCCCGAAAAGTGACGATTAGAAACATTTTTACCTACTTACTGTGTGAAATTGTCCTGGGTAGAGTTTTCATGTATAAAGATTGGACCAAAAATTGTGGGATTATCCCAAGTCGTGAGGCTAAATAAACATATTTTTTTTACTGAAGTGATAGTGACATGAAAATGTGTTAGGGTAAATGTTTTGTCATTGCCTGAAACACTGTTACTGGCAAGCTGACTTAGAAAAGCAGCAGAGCTGGGTGAGATAATCATCATTATGTGTACTGAATTACAGAAGGTGTCCTTTTTGGTCTGACTCTAGCATAATAAATAACTGCTGCATCTGATCAGCAGCATTTTCGTTGTGTGCACATTGAATGCGCCCTTTCGTTTTTTGTAGGCACGTTTGTTCGATGTTTGCTTGAGATTACAGGTATCATTCAATAATCTTTGTCCCTCACAAGATTTTCATACAGTTCTTCAGGGCCCTGGCCAGAACTGACATGAGGGTACTGGGATAATTGCTTGTTGAATGCTGTGTTCGGCATTGTACGGAAACACTAGTCTACAGACATCCAAGGGCAGCTGCAGCCTCCTCGTATCTGGCCATAATCTTTGGGTGGATTGCCAGTGGCGTACCCTGGTTTCTCCGCTCAACAGCGGAGCCAAAGCAGCACCCGCATCAGTGCATGTGCTGGTCTAGGCCGTGGTAGCCTTAAACAAACCGGCAAAAGCGTGCTTGACATAAGGTCTCACACGGGGAATGAATAGTTACCCTTCCTATTGTTACTCTGGGGACTATCCGACCCGTGGATAGCCGAGTTTCAGTCGATATTTGGTAAGCCGTGCTATATGGCTAGACCATTACTACAAAACAAAATATGAGTTCTCGAGGGAGGATGGACCCTGAAATTTTACAACTCTAATTAAATTCAAAAAATGGCCCACAATCGGCATTATTTACCTCAATAGGCCTGATATCAGGTAAACCGGGCTATATAGCTAGACCATTACTATAAAACAAAATGTGACGTTTCTGGAGAGGATGCCTTTTAAAAACTTTTGACTCAATCAAATTCAAAATGGCCGCCGGTCGGCCACTATTTACTTTCACATTGCTGATATTTGATAAACCGTACTAGATGGCTAGCCCATTACTATAAAACAAAATGTGAGATTTCAGGAGAGGATGCATTTGAAAAATGTCGACTTGATCAAATTCAAAATGGCCGTCTTTAGGCCATTATTCACTTTCACATGGCCGTTATTTGGTCAACCGTGATAGATGGCTAGTTGACAGTAAAGTCGATATGAGGCGTGACATTTCATTCTTAAGGGTTATGTTTTTGACATAGGCATCCTTCAAAAGTTTTGAAGACTCTTTTCACTGGGGATATCTTTCTTAGAGCAACTATTTTCTCTGGGTCAGATTTAGGTTTGTTTGTATAAGCAACTAAAGAGTCCACTTTGTCATTAGGCAAATCCCACCCGAAATTACTTTTTCAAAAATCAATTGGTTGACATGCAAAGACTGCATTTATAGAAGTTGCTATTCAGTGGTAACGCATTCTTTTTCCTTGAGACAAGCCTCTGCATGCCACCTACCAGTTATCAGAACCGATCCATTTAACTTTGCTATGGTGGTCAGAAACGCAATTGTTGCATGAAGCACAGAGTGTTATTTTGGGGGTTGCAGGGGTTGCACCAATCACTGTGAGGCACACTTTAGTTGTTTTCGCCCAAAGGTGACGTTATGCATTCTTTTGCTGCTACTACTACTACTATTATTGTTTTGGTACAGATGTTGGGATTATATTTTGAGTGGATACAGTGCTAATCATCCACATATATATTCAATAGCCGCTTCAATGCCTTCAGACTTAAAGCTGCATAACTGTTTTGCTTATTTTAATCAAAGATCAATCCATGGAGAATGGTGTTTTATTTTTTTTATTTTACTGCGCCGGTTACTGAGTTATTAAGGATTTAAGTTTGTTGTTTTTTGATATTGTTGCCCCACCAAAACAAAGACCTGATCACAGCGGAGTAAGACACATTGTCTGTATAACCAGGACATTATAAGAACCAAATTGCAGATATCGGTCATCATTAAAAAATGAGTGGAAGACTTTTAAAATTATTCTTATTTTGTAAGTGATCATAGATACATTTCACAGTACAAAGTGTATTGTCTCATGTCAGTTAGACATATCTAGAAGTTATTACTTTGAATGATATGAGTGATATCTGCATATAATTTCATGTTTAATTTCGGTACCGGTATAGAGAATGCCACTCAATTGAAAAAGAGGACCCTGTTCTAGTATGGTGCTTTTAAGTGTGGGCCAGCATCTGAGCCTTTGGCCCGCCATTAAGACGCTCTCCCCCGACCGTGAGAAATTGCAGTCGGAATTACACAAAATTCAGTGATGTAAATCTTTTTTTTTGCGCAGTATTTTATTTGATACCTCACGGGCATTTCAAAATATAGTGGCAATGCTATGAGTGAATTCAAAGTGAATTTTGAATGACACGATCTATAGTGACTATGCTATTCAAAAATATCAGACTATTTTATTTCATCGTTAGTCATCACATACAGTTATATAAATAGCAAAATGCGGTAAAATAGAATAATTGTAAAAAAAAGCAGCCTTTACGGTACCAGTAGCTGAGAGAAGTGAATTTTGAATGACACGATCTATAGTGACTATGCTATTCAAAAATATCAGACTATTTTATTTCATCGTTAGTCATCACATACAGTTATATAAATAGCAAAATGCGGTAAAATATAATAATTGTAAAAAAAAGCAGCCTTTACGGTACCAGTAGCTGAGAGGCATTGTACCAGCGTCATAGAAGCTGGACCAACATTGAGCCATCAATGGGTCAGTGACTCGGGCCTGCTGAGTTATCATACAGGCTGACCTAGTCTTAGGACACCAACCTGTGGTTTGTGTGAGCTTGGCATCGCAGCCAACACGAGGCATTGGTCCGATGTCAAACTAATTCGGGGCCATCGTCTACAGCTCTGGCCCAGCGTTAGACCAATGCGGCTCAACGTCTCGTGTTTGTTATTAAGGGGTTTGATGTTGGACCAATGTAACATTATATTGGCCCACAATTAACCACTTTTAGTAGAATTACGTACATATTGTACACAGACGGACCCACACCATATAACTTGATGGTGTATCGCGTCGTGATCTAATCCAGCTACATTTACATCGATTTTGTCCATTTATAAAGCCTTTGAACATATATGAATGATTGTGCTGAACATTTTAGGTTATTTCGGTCGAAATAAACAAAACAGTTATGCAGCTTTAAGTCGAGCCACAATTTTACTTTCCCACTCCAAATATGATCGGCACTGAACCGGTCCTATTCTCATAATAAATTGACACAACTCGTACTTGTTTTTGCCGAAAAATGAAGTTAAACATTTCTACTACTACTTTATTTGTTTTAACTCAGACATTGCTTTGTCGTTTCTCATTTTTTCTCTGTCATTGGTATTTGTGTTTATGTATAATGTTTCTGCAATGTATATTCTATACACAAGGCGTAATAGTGTCAGAGACACCATCATTATATTGATAGATTTCAACTATTTTCAGCTAATCTTTTATAACAGGATGTATTCTATGTTTTTTTTTCAAATTTCAAAGTCACTTTAATGGCCAAATTGCCCGAAAAGTGACGATTAGAAACATTTTTACCTACTTACTGTGTGAAATTGTCCTGGGTAGAGTTTTCATGTATAAAGATTGGACCAAAAATTGTGGGATTATCCCAAGGCGTGAGGCTAAATAAACATATTTTTTTTACTGAAGTGATAGTGACATGAAAATGTGTTAGGGTAAATGTTTTGTTATCGCCTGAAACACTGTTACTGGCAAGCTGACTTAGAAAAGCAGCAGAGCTGGGTGAGATAATCATCATTATGTGTACTGAATTACAGAAGGTGTCCTTTTTGGTCTGACTCTAGCATAATAAATAACTGCTGCATCTGATCAGCAGCATTTTTGTTGTGTGCACATTGAATGCGCCCTTTCGTTTTTTGTAGGCACGTTTGTTCGATGTTTGCTTAGGATTACAGGTATCATTCAATAATCTTTGTCCCTCACAAGATTTTCATACAGTTCTTCAGGGCCCTGGCCAGAACTGACATGAGGGTACTGGGATAATTGCTTGTTGAATGCTGTGTTCGGCATTGTACGGAAGCACTAGTCTACAGACATCCAAGGGCAGCTGCAGCCTCCTCGTATCTGGCCATAATCTTTGGGTGGATTGCCAGTGGCGTACCCTGGTTTCTCCGCTCAACAGCGGAGCCAAAGCAGCACCCGCATCAGTGCATGTGCTGGTCTAGGCCGTGGTAGCCTTAAACAAACCGGCAAAAGCGTGCTTGACATAAGGTCTCACACGGGGAATGAATAGTTACCCTTCCTATTGTTACTCTGGAGACTATCCGACCCGTGGATAGCGGAGTTTCAGTCGATATTTGGTAAACCGTGCTATATGGCTAGACCATTACTACAAAACAAAATATGAGTTCTCGAGGGAGGATGGACCCTGAAATTTTACAACTCTAATTAAATTCAAAAAATGGCCGACAATCGGCATTATTTACCTCAATAGGCCTGATATCAGGTAAACCGGGCTATATAGCTAGACCATTACTATAAAACAAAATGTGACGTTTCTGGAGAGGATGCCTTTTAAAAACTTTTGACTCAATCAAATTCAAAATGGCCGCCGGTCGGCCACTATTTACTTTCACATTGCTGATATTTGATAAACCGTACTAGATGGCTAGCCCATTACTATAAAACAAAATGTGAGATTTCAGGAGAGGATGCATTTGAAAAATGTCGACTTGATCAAATTCAAAATGGCCGTCTTTAGGCCATTATTCACTTTCACATGGCCGTTATTTGGTCAACCGTGATAGATGGCTAGTTGACAGTAAAGTCGATATGAGGCGTGACATTTCATTCTTAAGGGTTATGTTTTTGACATAGGCATCCTTCAAAAGTTTTGAAGACTCTTTTCACTGGGGATATCTTTCTTAGAGCAACTATTTTCTCTGGGTCAGATTTAGGTTTGTTTGTATAAGCAACTAAAGAGTCCACTTTGTCATTAGGCAAATCCCACCCGAAATTACTTTTTCAAAAATCAATTGGTTGACATGCAAAGACTGCATTTATAGAAGTTGCTATTCAGTGGTAACGCATTCTTTTTCCTTGAGACAAGCCTCTGCATGCCACCTACCAGTTATCAGAACCGATCCATTTAACTTTGCTATGGTGGTCAGAAACGCAATTGTTGCATGAAGCACAGAGTGTTATTTTGGGGGTTGCAGGGGTTGCACCAATCACTGTGAGGCACACTTTAGTTGTTTTCGCCCAAAGGTGACGTTATGCATTCTTTTGCTGCTACTACTACTACTATTATTGTTTTGGTACAGATGTTGGGATTATATTTTGAGTGGATACAGTGCTAATCATCCACATATATATTCAATAGCCGCTTCAATGCCTTCAGACTTAAAGCTGCATAACTGTTTTGCTTATTTTAATCAAAGATCAATCCATGGAGAATGGTGTTTTATTTTTTTTATTTTACTGCGCCGGTTACTGAGTTACTAAGGATTTAAGTTTGTTGTTTTTTGATATTGTTGCCCCACCAAAACAAAGACCTGATCACAGCGGAGTAAGACACATTGTCTGTATAACCAGGACATTATAAGAACCAAATTGCAGATATCGGTCATCATTAAAAAATGAGTGGAAGACTTTTAAAATTATTCTTATTTTGTAAGTGATCATAGATACATTTCACAGTACAAAGTGTATTGTCTCATGTCAGTTAGACATATCTAGAAGTTATTACTTTGAATGATATGAGTGATATCTGCATATAATTTCATGTTTAATTTCGGTACCGGTATAGAGAATGCCACTCAATTGAAAAAGAGGACCCTGTTCTAGTATGGTGCTTTTAAGTGTGGGCCAGCATCTGAGCCTTTGGCCCGCCATTAAGACGCTCTCCCCCGACCGTGAGAAATTGCAGTCGGAATTACACAAAATTCAGTGATGTAAATCTTTTTTTTTGCGCAGTATTTTATTTGATACCTCACGGGCATTTCAAAATATAGTGGCAATGCTATGAGTGAATTCAAAGTGAATTTTGAATGACACGATCTATAGTGACTATGCTATTCAAAAATATCAGACTATTTTATTTCATCGTTAGTCATCACATACAGTTATATAAATAGCAAAATGCGGTAAAATAGAATAATTGTAAAAAAAAGCAGCCTTTACGGTACCAGTAGCTGAGAGAAGTGAATTTTGAATGACACGATCTATAGTGACTATGCTATTCAAAAATATCAGACTATTTTATTTCATCGTTAGTCATCACATACAGTTATATAAATAGCAAAATGCGGTAAAATATAATAATTGTAAAAAAAAGCAGCCTTTACGGTACCAGTAGCTGAGAGGCATTGTACCAGCGTCATAGAAGCTGGACCAACATTGAGCCATCAATGGGTCAGTGACTCGGGCCTGCTGAGTTATCATACAGGCTGACCTAGTCTTAGGACACCAACCTGTGGTTTGTGTGAGCTTGGCATCGCAGCCAACACGAGGCATTGGTCCGATGTCAAACTAATTCGGGGCCATCGTCTACAGCTCTGGCCCAGCGTTAGACCAATGCGGCTCAACGTCTCGTGTTTGTTATTAAGGGGTTTGATGTTGGACCAATGTAACATTATATTGGCCCACAATTAACCACTTTTAGTAGAATTACGTACATATTGTACACAGACGGACCCACACCATATAACTTGATGGTGTATCGCGTCGTGATCTAATCCAGCTACATTTACATCGATTTTGTCCATTTATAAAGCCTTTGAACATATATGAATGATTGTGCTGAACATTTTAGGTTATTTCGGTCGAAATAAACAAAACAGTTATGCAGCTTTAAGTCGAGCCACAATTTTACTTTCCCACTCCAAATATGATCGGCACTGAACCGGTCCTATTCTCATAATAAATTGACACAACTCGTACTTGTTTTTGCCGAAAAATGAAGTTAAACATTTCTACTACTACTTTATTTGTTTTAACTCAGACATTGCTTTGTCGTTTCTCATTTTTTCTCTGTCATTGGTATTTGTGTTTATGTATAATGTTTCTGCAATGTATATTCTATACATAAGGCGTAATAGTGTCAGAGACACCATCATTATATTGATAGATTTCAACTATTTTCAGCTAATCTTTTATAACAGGATGTATTCTATGTTTTTTTTTCAAATTTCAAAGTCACTTTAATGGCCAAATTGCCCGAAAAGTGACGATTAGAAACATTTTTACCTACTTACTGTGTGAAATTGTCCTGGGTAGAGTTTTCATGTATAAAGATTGGACCAAAAATTGTGGGATTATCCCAAGTCGTGAGGCTAAATAAACATATTTTTTTTACTGAAGTGATAGTGACATGAAAATGTGTTAGGGTAAATGTTTTGTCATTGCCTGAAACACTGTTACTGGCAAGCTGACTTAGAAAAGCAGCAGAGCTGGGTGAGATAATCATCATTATGTGTACTGAATTACAGAAGGTGTGCTTTTTGGTCTGACTCTAGCATAACAAATAACTGCTGCATCTGATCAGCAGCATTTTTGTTGTGTGCACATTGAATGCGCCCTTTCGTTTTTTGTAGGCACGTTTGTTCGATGTTTGCTTAGGATTACAGGCATCATTCAATAATCTTTGTCCCTCACAAGATTTTCATACAGCTCTTCAGGGCCCTGGCCAGAACTGACATGGGGGTACTGGGATAATTGCTTGTTGAATGCTGTGTTCGGCATTGTACGGGAGCACTAGTCTACAGACATCCAAGGGCAGCTGCAGCCTCCTCGTATCTGGCCATAATCTTCGGGTGGATTGCCAGTGGCGTACCCTGGTTCCTCCGCTCAACAGCGGAGCCAAAGCAGCACCCGCATCAGTGCATGTGCTGGTCTAGGCCGTGATAGCCTTAAACAAACCGGCAATAGCGTGCTTGACATAAGGTCTCACACGGGGATTGAATGGAGTTGCCCTTCCTATTGTTACTCTGGGGACTATCCGACCCGAGGATATCGGAGTTTCAGTTGATGTTTGGTAAACCGTGCTAGATGGCTAGACCATTACTACAAAACAAAATATGAGTTCTCGAGGGAGGATGGACCCTGAAATTTTTAAACGCTAATAAAATTCAAAATGGCTGACAATCGGCATTATTTACCTCGATAGGCCTGATATCAGGTAAACCGTGCTATATAGCTAGACCATTACTATAAAACAAAATGTGACGTTTCTGGAGAGGATGCCTTTTAAAAACTTTTGACTCAATCGAATTCAAAATGGCCGCCGATCAGCCACTATTTACTTTCACATTGCTGATATTTGATAAACCGTACTAGATGGCTAGCCCATTACTATAAAACAAAATGTGAGATTTCAGGAGAGGATGCATTTGAAAAATTTCGACTTGATCAAATTCAAAATGGCCGTCTTTAGGCCATTATTCACTTTCACATGGCCGTTATTTGGTCAACCGTGCTAGATGGCTAGACCATTACTACAAAACAAAATATGAGTTCTCGAGGGAGGATGGACCCTGAAATTTTTAAACTCTAATAAAATTCAAAATGGCTGACAATCGGCATTATTTACCTCGATAGGCCTGATATCAGGTAAACCGTGCTATATAGCTAGACCATTACTATAAAACAAAATGTGACGTTTCTGGAGAGGATGCCTTTTAAAAACTTTTGACTCAATCGAATTCAAAATGGCCGCCGATCGGCCACTATTTACTTTCACATTGCTGATATTTGATAAACCGTACTAGATGGCTAGCCCATTACTATAAAACAAAATGTGAGATTTCAGGAGAGGATGCATTTGAAAAATTTCGATTTGATCAAATTCAAAATGGCCGTCTTTAGGCCATTATTCACTTTCACATGGCCGTTATTTGGTCAACCGGGATAGATGGCTAGTTAACAGTATAGTCCATATAAGGCGTGACATTTCATTCTGAAGGGTTATGTTTTTGACATCGGCTTGCTTCAAAAGTTTTGAAGACTCTTCACTGGAGATATCTTTATTAAGAGCAACTATTTTCTCTGAGTCAGATTTAGGTTTGTTTGTATAAGCAACTAAAGAGTCCACTTTGTCATTAAGCAAGTCCAACTCCGAAATTACTTTTTCAAAAATCAATTGGTTTGCCATGCAAAGACTGCATTTATAGAAATTGCTATTCAGTGGTAACTCATTCTTTCCTTGAGACAAGCCTCTGCATGCCACCTACCACAGTTATCAGAACCGATCCATTTAACTTTGCTATGAGGGTCAGAGTCGCAATTGTTGCATGAAGCACAAAGAGTTATTTTGGGGGTTGCAGGGGTTACACCAATCACTGTGAGGCACACTTTATTTGTTGTTGTTTTTGCCCAAAGGTGACGTTATGCATTCTTTTGCTGCTACTACTACTACTATTATTGTTTTGATACACATGTTGAGATTACATTTTGAGTGGATACAGTGCTGATCATCCACATATATATTCAATAGCCGCTTCAATGCCCTCAGACTTAAGTCGAGCCACAATTTTACTTTCCCACTCCAAATATGATCGGCACTGAACCGGTCCTAATCTCATAATAAATTGACACAACTCGTACTTGTTTTTGCCGAAAAATGCAGTTATACATTTCTACTACTACTTCATTTGTTTTAACTCAGACATTGCTTTGTCGTTTCTCATTTTTTCTCTGTCATTGGTATTTGTGTTTATGTCTATTGTTTCTGGAATGTATAGTCTATACACAAGGCGTAATAGTGTCAGAGACACCATCATTATATTGATAGATTTCAACTATATTCAGCTAATCTTTTATAACAGGATGTATTCTATTTTTTTTTTTTAATTTCAAAGTCACTTTAATGGCCAAATTGCCCGAAAAGTGACGATTAGAAACATTTTCACCTACTTACTTTGTGAAATTTTCCTGGGTGGAGTTTTCATGTATAAAGATTGGACCAAAAATGTGGGATTATCCCAAGTCATCAGGCTAAATAAACATATTTTTTTTAATGAAGTGATAGTCACATGAAAATGTGTTAGGGTAAATGTTTTGTCAATGCCTAAAACACTGTTACTGGCAAGCTGACTTAGAAAAGCAGCAGAACTGGGTGAGATAATGATCATTATGTGTACTGAATTACAGAAGGTGTGCTTTTTGGTCTGACTCTAGCATAACAAATAACTGCTGCATCTGATCAGCAGCATTTTTGTTGTGTGCACATTGAATGCGCCCTTTCGTTTTTTGTAGGCACGTTTGTTCGATGTTTGCTTAGGATTACAGGCATCATTCAATAATCTTTGTCCCTCACAAGATTTTCATACAGCTCTTCAGGGCCCTGGCCAGAACTGACATGGGGGTACTGGGATAATTGCTTGTTGAATGCTGTGTTCGGCATTGTACGGGAGCACTAGTCTACAGACATCCAAGGGCAGCTGCAGCCTCCTCGTATCTGGCCATAATCTTCGGGTGGATTGCCAGTGGCGTACCCTGGTTCCTCCGCTCAACAGCGGAGCCAAAGCAGCACCCGCATCAGTGCATGTGCTGGTCTAGGCCGTGGTAGCCTTAAACAAACCGGCAATAGCGTGCTTGACATAAGGTCTCACACGGGGATTGAATGGAGTTGCCCTTCCTATTGTTACTCTGGGGACTATCCGACCCGAGGATATCGGAGTTTCAGTTGATGTTTGGTAAACCGTGCTAGATGGCTAGACCATTACTACAAAACAAAATATGAGTTCTCGAGGGAGGATGGACCCTGAAATTTTTAAACGCTAATAAAATTCAAAATGGCTGACAATCGGCATTATTTACCTCGATAGGCCTGATATCAGGTAAACCGTGCTATATAGCTAGACCATTACTATAAAACAAAATGTGACGTTTCTGGAGAGGATGCCTTTTAAAAACTTTTGACTCAATCGAATTCAAAATGGCCGCCGATCAGCCACTATTTACTTTCACATTGCTGATATTTGATAAACCGTACTAGATGGCTAGCCCATTACTATAAAACAAAATGTGAGATTTCAGGAGAGGATGCATTTGAAAAATTTCGACTTGATCAAATTCAAAATGGCCGTCTTTAGGCCATTATTCACTTTCACATGGCCGTTATTTGGTCAACCGTGCTAGATGGCTAGACCATTACTACAAAACAAAATATGAGTTCTCGAGGGAGGATGGACCCTGAAATTTTTAAACTCTAATAAAATTCAAAATGGCTGACAATCGGCATTATTTACCTCGATAGGCCTGATATCAGGTAAACCGTGCTATATAGCTAGACCATTACTATAAAACAAAATGTGACGTTTCTGGAGAGGATGCCTTTTAAAAACTTTTGACTCAATCGAATTCAAAATGGCCGCCGATCGGCCACTATTTACTTTCACATTGCTGATATTTGATAAACCGTACTAGATGGCTAGCCCATTACTATAAAACAAAATGTGAGATTTCAGGAGAGGATGCATTTGAAAAATTTCGATTTGATCAAATTCAAAATGGCCGTCTTTAGGCCATTATTCACTTTCACATGGCCGTTATTTGGTCAACCGGGATAGATGGCTAGTTAACAGTATAGTCCATATAAGGCGTGACATTTCATTCTGAAGGGTTATGTTTTTGACATCGGCTTGCTTCAAAAGTTTTGAAGACTCTTCACTGGAGATATCTTTATTAAGAGCAACTATTTTCTCTGAGTCAGATTTAGGTTTGTTTGTATAAGCAACTAAAGAGTCCACTTTGTCATTAAGCAAGTCCAACTCCGAAATTACTTTTTCAAAAATCAATTGGTTTGCCATGCAAAGACTGCATTTATAGAAATTGCTATTCAGTGGTAACTCATTCTTTCCTTGAGACAAGCCTCTGCATGCCACCTACCACAGTTATCAGAACCGATCCATTTAACTTTGCTATGAGGGTCAGAGTCGCAATTGTTGCATGAAGCACAAAGAGTTATTTTGGGGGTTGCAGGGGTTACACCAATCACTGTGAGGCACACTTTATTTGTTGTTGTTTTTGCCCAAAGGTGACGTTATGCATTCTTTTGCTGCTACTACTACTACTATTATTGTTTTGATACACATGTTGAGATTACATTTTGAGTGGATACAGTGCTGATCATCCACATATATATTCAATAGCCGCTTCAATGCCCTCAGACTTAAGTCGAGCCACAATTTTACTTTCCCACTCCAAATATGATCGGCACTGAACCGGTCCTAATCTCATAATAAATTGAGACAACTCGTACTTGTTTTTGCCGAAAAATGCAGTTATACATTTTTACTACTACTTCATTTGTTTTAACTCAGACATTGCTTTGTCGTTTCTCATTTTTTCTCTGTCATTGGTATTTGTGTTTATGTCTATTGTTTCTGGAATGTATAGTCTATACACAAGGCGTAATAGTGTCAGAGACACCATCATTATATTGATAGATTTCAACTATATTCAGCTAATCTTTTATAACAGGATGTATTCTATTTTTTTTTTTTAATTTCAAAGTCACTTTAATGGCCAAATTGCCCGAAAAGTGACGATTAGAAACATTTTCACCTACTTACTTTGTGAAATTTTCCTGGGTGGAGTTTTCATGTATAAAGATTGGACCAAAAATGTGGGATTATCCCAAGTCATCAGGCTAAATAAACATATTTTTTTTAATGAAGTGATAGTCACATGAAAATGTGTTAGGGTAAATGTTTTGTCAATGCCTAAAACACTGTTACTGGCAAGCTGACTTAGAAAAGCAGCAGAACTGGGTGAGATAATGATCATTATGTGTACTGAATTACAGAAGGTGTGCTTTTTGGTCTGACTCTAGCATAACAAATAACTGCTGCATCTGATCAGCAGCATTTTTGTTGTGTGCACATTGAATGCGCCCTTTCGTTTTTTGTAGGCACGTTTGTTCGATGTTTGCTTAGGATTACAGGCATCATTCAATAATCTTTGTCCCTCACAAGATTTTCATACAGCTCTTCAGGGCCCTGGCCAGAACTGACATGGGGGTACTGGGATAATTGCTTGTTGAATGCTGTGTTCGGCATTGTACGGGAGCACTAGTCTACAGACATCCAAGGGCAGCTGCAGCCTCCTCGTATCTGGCCATAATCTTCGGGTGGATTGCCAGTGGCGTACCCTGGTTCCTCCGCTCAACAGCGGAGCCAAAGCAGCACCCGCATCAGTGCATGTGCTGGTCTAGGCCGTGGTAGCCTTAAACAAACCGGCAATAGCGTGCTTGACATAAGGTCTCACACGGGGATTGAATGGAGTTGCCCTTCCTATTGTTACTCTGGGGACTATCCGACCCGAGGATATCGGAGTTTCAGTTGATGTTTGGTAAACCGTGCTAGATGGCTAGACCATTACTACAAAACAAAATATGAGTTCTCGAGGGAGGATGGACCCTGAAATTTTTAAACGCTAATAAAATTCAAAATGGCTGACAATCGGCATTATTTACCTCGATAGGCCTGATATCAGGTAAACCGTGCTATATAGCTAGACCATTACTATAAAACAAAATGTGACGTTTCTGGAGAGGATGCCTTTTAAAAACTTTTGACTCAATCGAATTCAAAATGGCCGCCGATCAGCCACTATTTACTTTCACATTGCTGATATTTGATAAACCGTACTAGATGGCTAGCCCATTACTATAAAACAAAATGTGAGATTTCAGGAGAGGATGCATTTGAAAAATTTCGACTTGATCAAATTCAAAATGGCCGTCTTTAGGCCATTATTCACTTTCACATGGCCGTTATTTGGTCAACCGTGCTAGATGGCTAGACCATTACTACAAAACAAAATATGAGTTCTCGAGGGAGGATGGACCCTGAAATTTTTAAACTCTAATAAAATTCAAAATGGCTGACAATCGGCATTATTTACCTCGATAGGCCTGATATCAGGTAAACCGTGCTATATAGCTAGACCATTACTATAAAACAAAATGTGACGTTTCTGGAGAGGATGCCTTTTAAAAACTTTTGACTCAATCGAATTCAAAATGGCCGCCGATCGGCCACTATTTACTTTCACATTGCTGATATTTGATAAACCGTACTAGATGGCTAGCCCATTACTATAAAACAAAATGTGAGATTTCAGGAGAGGATGCATTTGAAAAATTTCGATTTGATCAAATTCAAAATGGCCGTCTTTAGGCCATTATTCACTTTCACATGGCCGTTATTTGGTCAACCGGGATAGATGGCTAGTTAACAGTATAGTCCATATAAGGCGTGACATTTCATTCTGAAGGGTTATGTTTTTGACATCGGCTTGCTTCAAAAGTTTTGAAGACTCTTCACTGGAGATATCTTTATTAAGAGCAACTATTTTCTCTGAGTCAGATTTAGGTTTGTTTGTATAAGCAACTAAAGAGTCCACTTTGTCATTAAGCAAGTCCAACTCCGAAATTACTTTTTCAAAAATCAATTGGTTTGCCATGCAAAGACTGCATTTATAGAAATTGCTATTCAGTGGTAACTCATTCTTTCCTTGAGACAAGCCTCTGCATGCCACCTACCACAGTTATCAGAACCGATCCATTTAACTTTGCTATGAGGGTCAGAGTCGCAATTGTTGCATGAAGCACAAAGAGTTATTTTGGGGGTTGCAGGGGTTACACCAATCACTGTGAGGCACACTTTATTTGTTGTTGTTTTTGCCCAAAGGTGACGTTATGCATTCTTTTGCTGCTACTACTACTACTATTATTGTTTTGATACACATGTTGAGATTACATTTTGAGTGGATACAGTGCTGATCATCCACATATATATTCAATAGCCGCTTCAATGCCCTCAGACTTAAGTCGAGCCACAATTTTACTTTCCCACTCCAAATATGATCGGCACTGAACCGGTCCTAATCTCATAATAAATTGACACAACTCGTACTTGTTTTTGCCGAAAAATGCAGTTATACATTTCTACTACTACTTCATTTGTTTTAACTCAGACATTGCTTTGTCGTTTCTCATTTTTTCTCTGTCATTGGTATTTGTGTTTATGTCTATTGTTTCTGGAATGTATAGTCTATACACAAGGCGTAATAGTGTCAGAGACACCATCATTATATTGATAGATTTCAACTATATTCAGCTAATCTTTTATAACAGGATGTATTCTATTTTTTTTTTTTAATTTCAAAGTCACTTTAATGGCCAAATTGCCCGAAAAGTGACGATTAGAAACATTTTCACCTACTTACTTTGTGAAATTTTCCTGGGTGGAGTTTTCATGTATAAAGATTGGACCAAAAATGTGGGATTATCCCAAGTCATCAGGCTAAATAAACATATTTTTTTTAATGAAGTGATAGTCACATGAAAATGTGTTAGGGTAAATGTTTTGTCAATGCCTAAAACACTGTTACTGGCAAGCTGACTTAGAAAAGCAGCAGAACTGGGTGAGATAATGATCATTATGTGTACTGAATTACAGAAGGTGTGCTTTTTGGTCTGACTCTAGCATAACAAATAACTGCTGCATCTGATCAGCAGCATTTTTGTTGTGTGCACATTGAATGCGCCCTTTCGTTTTTTGTAGGCACGTTTGTTCGATGTTTGCTTAGGATTACAGGCATCATTCAATAATCTTTGTCCCTCACAAGATTTTCATACAGCTCTTCAGGGCCCTGGCCAGAACTGACATGGGGGTACTGGGATAATTGCTTGTTGAATGCTGTGTTCGGCATTGTACGGGAGCACTAGTCTACAGACATCCAAGGGCAGCTGCAGCCTCCTCGTATCTGGCCATAATCTTCGGGTGGATTGCCAGTGGCGTACCCTGGTTCCTCCGCTCAACAGCGGAGCCAAAGCAGCACCCGCATCAGTGCATGTGCTGGTCTAGGCCGTGGTAGCCTTAAACAAACCGGCAATAGCGTGCTTGACATAAGGTCTCACACGGGGATTGAATGGAGTTGCCCTTCCTATTGTTACTCTGGGGACTATCCGACCCGAGGATATCGGAGTTTCAGTTGATGTTTGGTAAACCGTGCTAGATGGCTAGACCATTACTACAAAACAAAATATGAGTTCTCGAGGGAGGATGGACCCTGAAATTTTTAAACGCTAATAAAATTCAAAATGGCTGACAATCGGCATTATTTACCTCGATAGGCCTGATATCAGGTAAACCGTGCTATATAGCTAGACCATTACTATAAAACAAAATGTGACGTTTCTGGAGAGGATGCCTTTTAAAAACTTTTGACTCAATCGAATTCAAAATGGCCGCCGATCAGCCACTATTTACTTTCACATTGCTGATATTTGATAAACCGTACTAGATGGCTAGCCCATTACTATAAAACAAAATGTGAGATTTCAGGAGAGGATGCATTTGAAAAATTTCGACTTGATCAAATTCAAAATGGCCGTCTTTAGGCCATTATTCACTTTCACATGGCCGTTATTTGGTCAACCGTGCTAGATGGCTAGACCATTACTACAAAACAAAATATGAGTTCTCGAGGGAGGATGGACCCTGAAATTTTTAAACTCTAATAAAATTCAAAATGGCTGACAATCGGCATTATTTACCTCGATAGGCCTGATATCAGGTAAACCGTGCTATATAGCTAGACCATTACTATAAAACAAAATGTGACGTTTCTGGAGAGGATGCCTTTTAAAAACTTTTGACTCAATCGAATTCAAAATGGCCGCCGATCGGCCACTATTTACTTTCACATTGCTGATATTTGATAAACCGTACTAGATGGCTAGCCCATTACTATAAAACAAAATGTGAGATTTCAGGAGAGGATGCATTTGAAAAATTTCGATTTGATCAAATTCAAAATGGCCGTCTTTAGGCCATTATTCACTTTCACATGGCCGTTATTTGGTCAACCGGGATAGATGGCTAGTTAACAGTATAGTCCATATAAGGCGTGACATTTCATTCTGAAGGGTTATGTTTTTGACATCGGCTTGCTTCAAAAGTTTTGAAGACTCTTCACTGGAGATATCTTTATTAAGAGCAACTATTTTCTCTGAGTCAGATTTAGGTTTGTTTGTATAAGCAACTAAAGAGTCCACTTTGTCATTAAGCAAGTCCAACTCCGAAATTACTTTTTCAAAAATCAATTGGTTTGCCATGCAAAGACTGCATTTATAGAAATTGCTATTCAGTGGTAACTCATTCTTTCCTTGAGACAAGCCTCTGCATGCCACCTACCACAGTTATCAGAACCGATCCATTTAACTTTGCTATGAGGGTCAGAGTCGCAATTGTTGCATGAAGCACAAAGAGTTATTTTGGGGGTTGCAGGGGTTACACCAATCACTGTGAGGCACACTTTATTTGTTGTTGTTTTTGCCCAAAGGTGACGTTATGCATTCTTTTGCTGCTACTACTACTACTATTATTGTTTTGATACACATGTTGAGATTACATTTTGAGTGGATACAGTGCTGATCATCCACATATATATTCAATAGCCGCTTCAATGCCCTCAGACTTAAGTCGAGCCACAATTTTACTTTCCCACTCCAAATATGATCGGCACTGAACCGGTCCTAATCTCATAATAAATTGACACAACTCGTACTTGTTTTTGCCGAAAAATGCAGTTATACATTTCTACTACTACTTCATTTGTTTTAACTCAGACATTGCTTTGTCGTTTCTCATTTTTTCTCTGTCATTGGTATTTGTGTTTATGTCTATTGTTTCTGGAATGTATAGTCTATACACAAGGCGTAATAGTGTCAGAGACACCATCATTATATTGATAGATTTCAACTATATTCAGCTAATCTTTTATAACAGGATGTATTCTATTTTTTTTTTTTAATTTCAAAGTCACTTTAATGGCCAAATTGCCCGAAAAGTGACGATTAGAAACATTTTCACCTACTTACTTTGTGAAATTTTCCTGGGTGGAGTTTTCATGTATAAAGATTGGACCAAAAATGTGGGATTATCCCAAGTCATCAGGCTAAATAAACATATTTTTTTTAATGAAGTGATAGTCACATGAAAATGTGTTAGGGTAAATGTTTTGTCAATGCCTAAAACACTGTTACTGGCAAGCTGACTTAGAAAAGCAGCAGAACTGGGTGAGATAATGATCATTATGTGTACTGAATTACAGAAGGTGTGCTTTTTGGTCTGACTCTAGCATAACAAATAACTGCTGCATCTGATCAGCAGCATTTTTGTTGTGTGCACATTGAATGCGCCCTTTCGTTTTTTGTAGGCACGTTTGTTCGATGTTTGCTTAGGATTACAGGCATCATTCAATAATCTTTGTCCCTCACAAGATTTTCATACAGCTCTTCAGGGCCCTGGCCAGAACTGACATGGGGGTACTGGGATAATTGCTTGTTGAATGCTGTGTTCGGCATTGTACGGGAGCACTAGTCTACAGACATCCAAGGGCAGCTGCAGCCTCCTCGTATCTGGCCATAATCTTCGGGTGGATTGCCAGTGGCGTACCCTGGTTCCTCCGCTCAACAGCGGAGCCAAAGCAGCACCCGCATCAGTGCATGTGCTGGTCTAGGCCGTGGTAGCCTTAAACAAACCGGCAATAGCGTGCTTGACATAAGGTCTCACACGGGGATTGAATGGAGTTGCCCTTCCTATTGTTACTCTGGGGACTATCCGACCCGAGGATATCGGAGTTTCAGTTGATATTTGGTAAACCGTGCTAGATGGCTAGACCATTACTACAAAACAAAATATGAGTTCTCGAGGGAGGATGGACCCTGAAATTTTTAAACGCTAATAAAATTCAAAATGGCTGACAATCGGCATTATTTACCTCGATAGGCCTGATATCAGGTAAACCGTGCTATATAGCTAGACCATTACTATAAAACAAAATGTGACGTTTCTGGAGAGGATGCCTTTTAAAAACTTTTGACTCAATCGAATTCAAAATGGCCGCCGATCAGCCACTATTTACTTTCACATTGCTGATATTTGATAAACCGTACTAGATGGCTAGCCCATTACTATAAAACAAAATGTGAGATTTCAGGAGAGGATGCATTTGAAAAATTTCGACTTGATCAAATTCAAAATGGCCGTCTTTAGGCCATTATTCACTTTCACATGGCCGTTATTTGGTCAACCGTGCTAGATGGCTAGACCATTACTACAAAACAAAATATGAGTTCTCGAGGGAGGATGGACCCTGAAATTTTTAAACTCTAATAAAATTCAAAATGGCTGACAATCGGCATTATTTACCTCGATAGGCCTGATATCAGGTAAACCGTGCTATATAGCTAGACCATTACTATAAAACAAAATGTGACGTTTCTGGAGAGGATGCCTTTTAAAAACTTTTGACTCAATCGAATTCAAAATGGCCGCCGATCGGCCACTATTTACTTTCACATTGCTGATATTTGATAAACCGTACTAGATGGCTAGCCCATTACTATAAAACAAAATGTGAGATTTCAGGAGAGGATGCATTTGAAAAATTTCGATTTGATCAAATTCAAAATGGCCGTCTTTAGGCCATTATTCACTTTCACATGGCCGTTATTTGGTCAACCGAGATAGATGGCTAGTTAACAGTATAGTCCATATAAGGCGTGACATTTCATTCTGAAGGGTTATGTTTTTGACATCGGCTTGCTTCAAAAGTTTTGAAGACTCTTCACTGGAGATATCTTTTTTAAGAGCAACTATTTTCTCTGAGTCAGATTTAGGTTTGTTTGTATAAGCAACTAAAGAGTCCACTTTGTCATTAAGCAAGTCCAACTCCGAAATTACTTTTTCAAAAATCAATTGGTTTGCCATGCAAAGACTGCATTTATAGAAATTGCTATTCAGTGGTAACTCATTCTTTCCTTGAGACAAGCCTCTGCATGCCACCTACCACAGTTATCAGAACCGATCCATTTAACTTTGCTATGAGGGTCAGAGTCGCAATTGTTGCATGAAGCACAAAGAGTTATTTTGGGGGTTGCAGGGGTTACACCAATCACTGTGAGGCACACTTTATTTGTTGTTGTTTTTGCCCAAAGGTGACGTTATGCATTCTTTTGCTGCTACTACTACTACTATTATTGTTTTGATACGCATGTTGAGATTACATTTTGAGTGGATACAGTGCTGATCATCCACATATATATTCAATAGCCGCTTCAATGCCCTCAGACTTAAGTCGAGCCACAATTTTACTTTCCCACTCCAAATATGATCGGCACTGAACCGGTCCTAATCTCATAATAAATTGACACAACTCGTACTTGTTTTTGCCGAAAAATGCAGTTAAACATTTCTACTACTACTTCATTTGTTTTAACTCAGACATTGCTTTGTCGTTTCTCATTTTTTCTCTGTCATTGGTATTTGTGTTTATGTATATTGTTTCTGGAATGTATAGTCTATACACAAGGCGTAATAGTGTCAGAGACACAATCATTATATTGATAGATTTCAACTATATTCAGCTAATCTTTTATAACAGGATGTATTCTATTTTTTTTTTTTAATTTCAAAGTCACTTTAATGGCCAAATTGCCCGAAAAGTGACGATTAGAAACATTTTCACCTACTTACTTTGTGAAATTTTCCTGGGTGGAGTTTTCATGTATAAAGATTGGACCAAAAATGTGGGATTATCCCAAGTCATCAGGCTAAATAAACATATTTTTTTTAATGAAGTGATAGTCACATGAAAATGTGTTAGGGTAAATGTTTTGTCAATGCCTAAAACACTGTTACTGGCAAGCTGACTTAGAAAAGCAGCAGAACTGGGTGAGATAATGATCATTATGTGTACTGAATTACAGAAGGTGTGCTTTTTGGTCTGACTCTAGCATAACAAATAACTGCTGCATCTGATCAGCAGCATTTTTGTTGTGTGCACATTGAATGCGCCCTTTCGTTTTTTGTAGGCACGTTTGTTCGATGTTTGCTTAGGATTACAGGCATCATTCAATAATCTTTGTCCCTCACAAGATTTTCATACAGCTCTTCAGGGCCCTGGCCAGAACTGACATGGGGGTACTGGGATAATTGCTTGTTGAATGCTGTGTTCGGCATTGTACGGGAGCACTAGTCTACAGACATCCAAGGGCAGCTGCAGCCTCCTCGTATCTGGCCATAATCTTCGGGTGGATTGCCAGTGGCGTACCCTGGTTCCTCCGCTCAACAGCGGAGCCAAAGCAGCACCCGCATCAGTGCATGTGCTGGTCTAGGCCGTGGTAGCCTTAAACAAACCGGCAATAGCGTGCTTGACATAAGGTCTCACACGGGGATTGAATGGAGTTGCCCTTCCTATTGTTACTCTGGGGACTATCCGACCCGAGGATATCGGAGTTTCAGTTGATATTTGGTAAACCGTGCTAGATGGCTAGACCATTACTACAAAACAAAATATGAGTTCTCGAGGGAGGATGGACCCTGAAATTTTTAAACGCTAATAAAATTCAAAATGGCTGACAATCGGCATTATTTACCTCGATAGGCCTGATATCAGGTAAACCGTGCTATATAGCTAGACCATTACTATAAAACAAAATGTGACGTTTCTGGAGAGGATGCCTTTTAAAAACTTTTGACTCAATCGAATTCAAAATGGCCGCCGATCAGCCACTATTTACTTTCACATTGCTGATATTTGATAAACCGTACTAGATGGCTAGCCCATTACTATAAAACAAAATGTGAGATTTCAGGAGAGGATGCATTTGAAAAATTTCGACTTGATCAAATTCAAAATGGCCGTCTTTAGGCCATTATTCACTTTCACATGGCCGTTATTTGGTCAACCGTGCTAGATGGCTAGACCATTACTACAAAACAAAATATGAGTTCTCGAGGGAGGATGGACCCTGAAATTTTTAAACTCTAATAAAATTCAAAATGGCTGACAATCGGCATTATTTACCTCGATAGGCCTGATATCAGGTAAACCGTGCTATATAGCTAGACCATTACTATAAAACAAAATGTGACGTTTCTGGAGAGGATGCCTTTTAAAAACTTTTGACTCAATCGAATTCAAAATGGCCGCCGATCGGCCACTGTTTACTTTCACATTGCTGATATTTGATAAACCGTACTAGATGGCTAGCCCATTACTATAAAACAAAATGTGAGATTTCAGGAGAGGATGCATTTGAAAAATTTCGATTTGATCAAATTCAAAATGGCCGTCTTTAGGCCATTATTCACTTTCACATGGCCGTTATTTGGTCAACCGGGATAGATGGCTAGTTAACAGTATAGTCCATATAAGGCGTGACATTTCATTCTGAAGGGTTATGTTTTTGACATCGGCTTGCTTCAAAAGTTTTGAAGACTCTTCACTGGAGATATCTTTTTTAAGAGCAACTATTTTCTCTGAGTCAGATTTAGGTTTGTTTGTATAAGCAACTAAAGAGTCCACTTTGTCATTAAGCAAGTCCAACTCCGAAATTACTTTTTCAAAAATCAATTGGTTTGCCATGCAAAGACTGCATTTATAGAAATTGCTATTCAGTGGTAACTCATTCTTTCCTTGAGACAAGCCTCTGCATGCCACCTACCACAGTTATCAGAACCGATCCATTTAACTTTGCTATGAGGGTCAGAGTCGCAATTGTTGCATGAAGCACAAAGAGTTATTTTGGGGGTTGCAGGGGTTACACCAATCACTGTGAGGCACACTTTATTTGTTGTTGTTTTTGCCCAAAGGTGACGTTATGCATTCTTTTGCTGCTACTACTACTACTATTATTGTTTTGATACGCATGTTGAGATTACATTTTGAGTGGATACAGTGCTGATCATCCACATATATATTCAATAGCCGCTTCAATGCCCTCAGACTTAAGTCGAGCCACAATTTTACTTTCCCACTCCAAATATGATCGGCACTGAACCGGTCCTAGTCTCATAATAAATTGACACAACTCGTACTTGTTTTTGCCGAAAAATGCAGTTAAACATTTCTACTACTACTTCATTTGTTTTAACTCAGACATTGCTTTGTCGTTTCTCATTTTTTCTCTGTCATTGGTATTTGTGTTTATGTATATTGTTTCTGGAATGTATAGTCTATACACAAGGCGTAATAGTGTCAGAGACACAATCATTATATTGATAGATTTCAACTATATTCAGCTAATCTTTTATAACAGGATGTATTCTATTTTTTTTTTTTAATTTCAAAGTCACTTTAATGGCCAAATTGCCCGAAAAGTGACGATTAGAAACATTTTCACCTACTTACTTTGTGAAATTTTCCTGGGTGGAGTTTTCATGTATAAAGATTGGACCAAAAATGTGGGATTATCCCAAGTCATCAGGCTAAATAAACATATTTTTTTTAATGAAGTGATAGTCACATGAAAATGTGTTAGGGTAAATGTTTTGTCAATGCCTAAAACACTGTTACTGGCAAGCTGACTTAGAAAAGCAGCAGAACTGGGTGAGATAATGATCATTATGTGTACTGAATTACAGAAGGTGTGCTTTTTGGTCTGACTCTAGCATAACAAATAACTGCTGCATCTGATCAGCAGCATTTTTGTTGTGTGCACATTGAATGCGCCCTTTCGTTTTTTGTAGGCACGTTTGTTCGATGTTTGCTTAGGATTACAGGCATCATTCAATAATCTTTGTCCCTCACAAGATTTTCATACAGCTCTTCAGGGCCCTGGCCAGAACTGACATGGGGGTACTGGGATAATTGCTTGTTGAATGCTGTGTTCGGCATTGTACGGGAGCACTAGTCTACAGACATCCAAGGGCAGCTGCAGCCTCCTCGTATCTGGCCATAATCTTCGGGTGGATTGCCAGTGGCGTACCCTGGTTCCTCCGCTCAACAGCGGAGCCAAAGCAGCACCCGCATCAGTGCATGTGCTGGTCTAGGCCGTGGTAGCCTTAAACAAACCGGCAATAGCGTGCTTGACATAAGGTCTCACACGGGGATTGAATGGAGTTGCCCTTCCTATTGTTACTCTGGGGACTATCCGACCCGAGGATATCGGAGTTTCAGTTGATATTTGGTAAACCGTGCTAGATGGCTAGACCATTACTACAAAACAAAATATGAGTTCTCGAGGGAGGATGGACCCTGAAATTTTTAAACGCTAATAAAATTCAAAATGGCTGACAATCGGCATTATTTACCTCGATAGGCCTGATATCAGGTAAACCGTGCTATATAGCTAGACCATTACTATAAAACAAAATGTGACGTTTCTGGAGAGGATGCCTTTTAAAAACTTTTGACTCAATCGAATTCAAAATGGCCGCCGATCAGCCACTATTTACTTTCACATTGCTGATATTTGATAAACCGTACTAGATGGCTAGCCCATTACTATAAAACAAAATGTGAGATTTCAGGAGAGGATGCATTTGAAAAATTTCGACTTGATCAAATTCAAAATGGCCGTCTTTAGGCCATTATTCACTTTCACATGGCCGTTATTTGGTCAACCGTGCTAGATGGCTAGACCATTACTACAAAACAAAATATGAGTTCTCGAGGGAGGATGGACCCTGAAATTTTTAAACTCTAATAAAATTCAAAATGGCTGACAATCGGCATTATTTACCTCGATAGGCCTGATATCAGGTAAACCGTGCTATATAGCTAGACCATTACTATAAAACAAAATGTGACGTTTCTGGAGAGGATGCCTTTTAAAAACTTTTGACTCAATCGAATTCAAAATGGCCGCCGATCGGCCACTATTTACTTTCACATTGCTGATATTTGATAAACCGTACTAGATGGCTAGCCCATTACTATAAAACAAAATGTGAGATTTCAGGAGAGGATGCATTTGAAAAATTTCGATTTGATCAAATTCAAAATGGCCGTCTTTAGGCCATTATTCACTTTCACATGGCCGTTATTTGGTCAACCGGGATAGATGGCTAGTTAACAGTATAGTCCATATAAGGCGTGACATTTCATTCTGAAGGGTTATGTTTTTGACATCGGCTTGCTTCAAAAGTTTTGAAGACTCTTCACTGGAGATATCTTTTTTAAGAGCAACTATTTTCTCTGAGTCAGATTTAGGTTTGTTTGTATAAGCAACTAAAGAGTCCACTTTGTCATTAAGCAAGTCCAACTCCGAAATTACTTTTTCAAAAATCAATTGGTTTGCCATGCAAAGACTGCATTTATAGAAATTGCTATTCAGTGGTAACTCATTCTTTCCTTGAGACAAGCCTCTGCATGCCACCTACCACAGTTATCAGAACCGATCCATTTAACTTTGCTATGAGGGTCAGAGTCGCAATTGTTGCATGAAGCACAAAGAGTTATTTTGGGGGTTGCAGGGGTTACACCAATCACTGTGAGGCACACTTTATTTGTTGTTGTTTTTGCCCAAAGGTGACGTTATGCATTCTTTTGCTGCTACTACTACTACTATTATTGTTTTGATACACATGTTGAGATTACATTTTGAGTGGATACAGTGCTGATCATCCACATATATATTCAATAGCCGCTTCAATGCCCTCAGACTTAAGTCGAGCCACAATTTTACTTTCCCACTCCAAATATGATCGGCACTGAACCGGTCCTAATCTCATAATAAATTGACACAACTCGTACTTGTTTTTGCCGAAAAATGCAGTTAAACATTTCTACTACTACTTCATTTGTTTTAACTCAGACATTGCTTTGTCGTTTCTCATTTTTTCTCTGTCATTGGTATTTGTGTTTATGTATATTGTTTCTGGAATGTATAGTCTATACACAAGGCGTAATAGTGTCAGAGACACAATCATTATATTGATAGATTTCAACTATATTCAGCTAATCTTTTATAACAGGATGTATTCTATTTTTTTTTTTTAATTTCAAAGTCACTTTAATGGCCAAATTGCCCGAAAAGTGACGATTAGAAACATTTTCACCTACTTACTTTGTGAAATTTTCCTGGGTGGAGTTTTCATGTATAAAGATTGGACCAAAAATGTGGGATTATCCCAAGTCATCAGGCTAAATAAACATATTTGTTTTAATGAAGTGATAGTCACATGAAAATGTGTTAGGGTAAATGTTTTGTCAATGCCTAAAACACTGTTACTGGCAAGCTGACTTAGAAAAGCAGCAGAACTGGGTGAGATAATGATCATTATGTGTACTGAATTACAGAAGGTGTGCTTTTTGGTCTGACTCTAGCATAACAAATAACTGCTGCATCTGATCAGCAGCATTTTTGTTGTGTGCACATTGAATGCGCCCTTTCGTTTTTTGTAGGCACGTTTGTTCGATGTTTGCTTAGGATTACAGGCATCATTCAATAATCTTTGTCCCTCACAAGATTTTCATACAGCTCTTCAGGGCCCTGGCCAGAACTGACATGGGGGTACTGGGATAATTGCTTGTTGAATGCTGTGTTCGGCATTGTACGGGAGCACTAGTCTACAGACATCCAAGGGCAGCTGCAGCCTCCTCGTATCTGGCCATAATCTTCGGGTGGATTGCCAGTGGCGTACCCTGGTTCCTCCGCTCAACAGCGGAGCCAAAGCAGCACCCGCATCAGTGCATGTGCTGGTCTAGGCCGTGGTAGCCTTAAACAAACCGGCAATAGCGTGCTTGACATAAGGTCTCACACGGGGATTGAATGGAGTTGCCCTTCCTATTGTTACTCTGGGGACTATCCGACCCGAGGATATCGGAGTTTCAGTTGATATTTGGTAAACCGTGCTAGATGGCTAGACCATTACTACAAAACAAAATATGAGTTCTCGAGGGAGGATGGACCCTGAAATTTTTAAACGCTAATAAAATTCAAAATGGCTGACAATCGGCATTATTTACCTCGATAGGCCTGATATCAGGTAAACCGTGCTATATAGCTAGACCATTACTATAAAACAAAATGTGACGTTTCTGGAGAGGATGCCTTTTAAAAACTTTTGACTCAATCGAATTCAAAATGGCCGCCGATCAGCCACTATTTACTTTCACATTGCTGATATTTGATAAACCGTACTAGATGGCTAGCCCATTACTATAAAACAAAATGTGAGATTTCAGGAGAGGATGCATTTGAAAAATTTCGACTTGATCAAATTCAAAATGGCCGTCTTTAGGCCATTATTCACTTTCACATGGCCGTTATTTGGTCAACCGTGCTAGATGGCTAGACCATTACTACAAAACAAAATATGAGTTCTCGAGGGAGGATGGACCCTGAAATTTTTAAACTCTAATAAAATTCAAAATGGCTGACAATCGGCATTATTTACCTCGATAGGCCTGATATCAGGTAAACCGTGCTATATAGCTAGACCATTACTATAAAACAAAATGTGACGTTTCTGGAGAGGATGCCTTTTAAAAACTTTTGACTCAATCGAATTCAAAATGGCCGCCGATCGGCCACTATTTACTTTCACATTGCTGATATTTGATAAACCGTACTAGATGGCTAGCCCATTACTATAAAACAAAATGTGAGATTTCAGGAGAGGATGCATTTGAAAAATTTCGATTTGATCAAATTCAAAATGGCCGTCTTTAGGCCATTATTCACTTTCACATGGCCGTTATTTGGTCAACCGGGATAGATGGCTAGTTAACAGTATAGTCCATATAAGGCGTGACATTTCATTCTGAAGGGTTATGTTTTTGACATCGGCTTGCTTCAAAAGTTTTGAAGACTCTTCACTGGAGATATCTTTTTTAAGAGCAACTATTTTCTCTGAGTCAGATTTAGGTTTGTTTGTATAAGCAACTAAAGAGTCCACTTTGTCATTAAGCAAGTCCAACTCCGAAATTACTTTTTCAAAAATCAATTGGTTTGCCATGCAAAGACTGCATTTATAGAAATTGCTATTCAGTGGTAACTCATTCTTTCCTTGAGACAAGCCTCTGCATGCCACCTACCACAGTTATCAGAACCGATCCATTTAACTTTGCTATGAGGGTCAGAGTCGCAATTGTTGCATGAAGCACAAAGAGTTATTTTGGGGGTTGCAGGGGTTACACCAATCACTGTGAGGCACACTTTATTTGTTGTTGTTTTTGCCCAAAGGTGACGTTATGCATTCTTTTGCTGCTACTACTACTACTATTATTGTTTTGATACACATGTTGAGATTACATTTTGAGTGGATACAGTGCTGATCATCCACATATATATTCAATAGCCGCTTCAATGCCCTCAGACTTAAGTCGAGCCACAATTTTACTTTCCCACTCCAAATATGATCGGCACTGAACCGGTCCTAATCTCATAATAAATTGACACAACTCGTACTTGTTTTTGCCGAAAAATGCAGTTAAACATTTCTACTACTACTTCATTTGTTTTAACTCAGACATTGCTTTGTCGTTTCTCATTTTTTCTCTGTCATTGGTATTTGTGTTTATGTATATTGTTTCTGGAATGTATAGTCTATACACAAGGCGTAATAGTGTCAGAGACACAATCATTATATTGATAGATTTCAACTATATTCAGCTAATCTTTTATAACAGGATGTATTCTATTTTTTTTTTTTAATTTCAAAGTCACTTTAATGGCCAAATTGCCCGAAAAGTGACGATTAGAAACATTTTCACCTACTTACTTTGTGAAATTTTCCTGGGTGGAGTTTTCATGTATAAAGATTGGACCAAAAATGTGGGATTATCCCAAGTCATCAGGCTAAATAAACATATTTGTTTTAATGAAGTGATAGTCACATGAAAATGTGTTAGGGTAAATGTTTTGTCAATGCCTAAAACACTGTTACTGGCAAGCTGACTTAGAAAAGCAGCAGAACTGGGTGAGATAATGATCATTATGTGTACTGAATTACAGAAGGTGTGCTTTTTGGTCTGACTCTAGCATAACAAATAACTGCTGCATCTGATCAGCAGCATTTTTGTTGTGTGCACATTGAATGCGCCCTTTCGTTTTTTGTAGGCACGTTTGTTCGATGTTTGCTTAGGATTACAGGCATCATTCAATAATCTTTGTCCCTCACAAGATTTTCATACAGCTCTTCAGGGCCCTGGCCAGAACTGACATGGGGGTACTGGGATAATTGCTTGTTGAATGCTGTGTTCGGCATTGTACGGGAGCACTAGTCTACAGACATCCAAGGACAGCTGCAGCCTCCTCGTATCTGGCCATAATCTTCGGGTGGATTGCCAGTGGCGTACCCTGGTTCCTCCGCTCAACAGCGGAGCCAAAGCAGCACCCGCATCAGTGCATGTGCTGGTCTAGGCCGTGGTAGCCTTAAACAAACCGGCAATAGCGTGCTTGACATAAGGTCTCACACGGGGATTGAATGGAGTTGCCCTTCCTATTGTTACTCTGGGGACTATCCGACCCGAGGATATCGGAGTTTCAGTTGATATTTGGTAAACCGTGCTAGATGGCTAGACCATTACTACAAAACAAAATATGAGTTCTCGAGGGAGGATGGACCCTGAAATTTTTAAACGCTAATAAAATTCAAAATGGCTGACAATCGGCATTATTTACCTCGATAGGCCTGATATCAGGTAAACCGTGCTATATAGCTAGACCATTACTATAAAACAAAATGTGACGTTTCTGGAGAGGATGCCTTTTAAAAACTTTTGACTCAATCGAATTCAAAATGGCCGCCGATCAGCCACTATTTACTTTCACATTGCTGATATTTGATAAACCGTACTAGATGGCTAGCCCATTACTATAAAACAAAATGTGAGATTTCAGGAGAGGATGCATTTGAAAAATTTCGACTTGATCAAATTCAAAATGGCCGTCTTTAGGCCATTATTCACTTTCACATGGCCGTTATTTGGTCAACCGTGCTAGATGGCTAGACCATTACTACAAAACAAAATATGAGTTCTCGAGGGAGGATGGACCCTGAAATTTTTAAACTCTAATAAAATTCAAAATGGCTGACAATCGGCATTATTTACCTCGATAGGCCTGATATCAGGTAAACCGTGCTATATAGCTAGACCATTACTATAAAACAAAATGTGACGTTTCTGGAGAGGATGCCTTTTAAAAACTTTTGACTCAATCGAATTCAAAATGGCCGCCGATCGGCCACTGTTTACTTTCACATTGCTGATATTTGATAAACCGTACTAGATGGCTAGCCCATTACTATAAAACAAAATGTGAGATTTCAGGAGAGGATGCATTTGAAAAATTTCGATTTGATCAAATTCAAAATGGCCGTCTTTAGGCCATTATTCACTTTCACATGGCCGTTATTTGGTCAACCGGGATAGATGGCTAGTTAACAGTATAGTCCATATAAGGCGTGACATTTCATTCTGAAGGGTTATGTTTTTGACATCGGCTTGCTTCAAAAGTTTTGAAGACTCTTCACTGGAGATATCTTTTTTAAGAGCAACTATTTTCTCTGAGTCAGATTTAGGTTTGTTTGTATAAGCAACTAAAGAGTCCACTTTGTCATTAAGCAAGTCCAACTCCGAAATTACTTTTTCAAAAATCAATTGGTTTGCCATGCAAAGACTGCATTTATAGAAATTGCTATTCAGTGGTAACTCATTCTTTCCTTGAGACAAGCCTCTGCATGCCACCTACCACAGTTATCAGAACCGATCCATTTAACTTTGCTATGAGGGTCAGAGTCGCAATTGTTGCATGAAGCACAAAGAGTTATTTTGGGGGTTGCAGGGGTTACACCAATCACTGTGAGGCACACTTTATTTGTTGTTGTTTTTGCCCAAAGGTGACGTTATGCATTCTTTTGCTGCTACTACTACTACTATTATTGTTTTGATACGCATGTTGAGATTACATTTTGAGTGGATACAGTGCTGATCATCCACATATATATTCAATAGCCGCTTCAATGCCCTCAGACTTAAGTCGAGCCACAATTTTACTTTCCCACTCCAAATATGATCGGCACTGAACCGGTCCTAGTCTCATAATAAATTGACACAACTCGTACTTGTTTTTGCCGAAAAATGCAGTTAAACATTTCTACTACTACTTCATTTGTTTTAACTCAGACATTGCTTTGTCGTTTCTCATTTTTTCTCTGTCATTGGTATTTGTGTTTATGTATATTGTTTCTGGAATGTATAGTCTATACACAAGGCGTAATAGTGTCAGAGACACAATCATTATATTGATAGATTTCAACTATATTCAGCTAATCTTTTATAACAGGATGTATTCTATTTTTTTTTTTTAATTTCAAAGTCACTTTAATGGCCAAATTGCCCGAAAAGTGACGATTAGAAACATTTTCACCTACTTACTTTGTGAAATTTTCCTGGGTGGAGTTTTCATGTATAAAGATTGGACCAAAAATGTGGGATTATCCCAAGTCATCAGGCTAAATAAACATATTTTTTTTAATGAAGTGATAGTCACATGAAAATGTGTTAGGGTAAATGTTTTGTCAATGCCTAAAACACTGTTACTGGCAAGCTGACTTAGAAAAGCAGCAGAACTGGGTGAGATAATGATCATTATGTGTACTGAATTACAGAAGGTGTGCTTTTTGGTCTGACTCTAGCATAACAAATAACTGCTGCATCTGATCAGCAGCATTTTTGTTGTGTGCACATTGAATGCGCCCTTTCGTTTTTTGTAGGCACGTTTGTTCGATGTTTGCTTAGGATTACAGGCATCATTCAATAATCTTTGTCCCTCACAAGATTTTCATACAGCTCTTCAGGGCCCTGGCCAGAACTGACATGGGGGTACTGGGATAATTGCTTGTTGAATGCTGTGTTCGGCATTGTACGGGAGCACTAGTCTACAGACATCCAAGGGCAGCTGCAGCCTCCTCGTATCTGGCCATAATCTTCGGGTGGATTGCCAGTGGCGTACCCTGGTTCCTCCGCTCAACAGCGGAGCCAAAGCAGCACCCGCATCAGTGCATGTGCTGGTCTAGGCCGTGGTAGCCTTAAACAAACCGGCAATAGCGTGCTTGACATAAGGTCTCACACGGGGATTGAATGGAGTTGCCCTTCCTATTGTTACTCTGGGGACTATCCGACCCGAGGATATCGGAGTTTCAGTTGATATTTGGTAAACCGTGCTAGATGGCTAGACCATTACTACAAAACAAAATATGAGTTCTCGAGGGAGGATGGACCCTGAAATTTTTAAACGCTAATAAAATTCAAAATGGCTGACAATCGGCATTATTTACCTCGATAGGCCTGATATCAGGTAAACCGTGCTATATAGCTAGACCATTACTATAAAACAAAATGTGACGTTTCTGGAGAGGATGCCTTTTAAAAACTTTTGACTCAATCGAATTCAAAATGGCCGCCGATCAGCCACTATTTACTTTCACATTGCTGATATTTGATAAACCGTACTAGATGGCTAGCCCATTACTATAAAACAAAATGTGAGATTTCAGGAGAGGATGCATTTGAAAAATTTCGACTTGATCAAATTCAAAATGGCCGTCTTTAGGCCATTATTCACTTTCACATGGCCGTTATTTGGTCAACCGTGCTAGATGGCTAGACCATTACTACAAAACAAAATATGAGTTCTCGAGGGAGGATGGACCCTGAAATTTTTAAACTCTAATAAAATTCAAAATGGCTGACAATCGGCATTATTTACCTCGATAGGCCTGATATCAGGTAAACCGTGCTATATAGCTAGACCATTACTATAAAACAAAATGTGACGTTTCTGGAGAGGATGCCTTTTAAAAACTTTTGACTCAATCGAATTCAAAATGGCCGCCGATCGGCCACTGTTTACTTTCACATTGCTGATATTTGATAAACCGTACTAGATGGCTAGCCCATTACTATAAAACAAAATGTGAGATTTCAGGAGAGGATGCATTTGAAAAATTTCGATTTGATCAAATTCAAAATGGCCGTCTTTAGGCCATTATTCACTTTCACATGGCCGTTATTTGGTCAACCGGGATAGATGGCTAGTTAACAGTATAGTCCATATAAGGCGTGACATTTCATTCTGAAGGGTTATGTTTTTGACATCGGCTTGCTTCAAAAGTTTTGAAGACTCTTCACTGGAGATATCTTTTTTAAGAGCAACTATTTTCTCTGAGTCAGATTTAGGTTTGTTTGTATAAGCAACTAAAGAGTCCACTTTGTCATTAAGCAAGTCCAACTCCGAAATTACTTTTTCAAAAATCAATTGGTTTGCCATGCAAAGACTGCATTTATAGAAATTGCTATTCAGTGGTAACTCATTCTTTCCTTGAGACAAGCCTCTGCATGCCACCTACCACAGTTATCAGAACCGATCCATTTAACTTTGCTATGAGGGTCAGAGTCGCAATTGTTGCATGAAGCACAAAGAGTTATTTTGGGGGTTGCAGGGGTTACACCAATCACTGTGAGGCACACTTTATTTGTTGTTGTTTTTGCCCAAAGGTGACGTTATGCATTCTTTTGCTGCTACTACTACTACTATTATTGTTTTGATACGCATGTTGAGATTACATTTTGAGTGGATACAGTGCTGATCATCCACATATATATTCAATAGCCGCTTCAATGCCCTCAGACTTAAGTCGAGCCACAATTTTACTTTCCCACTCCAAATATGATCGGCACTGAACCGGTCCTAGTCTCATAATAAATTGACACAACTCGTACTTGTTTTTGCCGAAAAATGCAGTTAAACATTTCTACTACTACTTCATTTGTTTTAACTCAGACATTGCTTTGTCGTTTCTCATTTTTTCTCTGTCATTGGTATTTGTGTTTATGTATATTGTTTCTGGAATGTATAGTCTATACACAAGGCGTAATAGTGTCAGAGACACAATCATTATATTGATAGATTTCAACTATATTCAGCTAATCTTTTATAACAGGATGTATTCTATTTTTTTTTTTTAATTTCAAAGTCACTTTAATGGCCAAATTGCCCGAAAAGTGACGATTAGAAACATTTTCACCTACTTACTTTGTGAAATTTTCCTGGGTGGAGTTTTCATGTATAAAGATTGGACCAAAAATGTGGGATTATCCCAAGTCATCAGGCTAAATAAACATATTTTTTTTAATGAAGTGATAGTCACATGAAAATGTGTTAGGGTAAATGTTTTGTCAATGCCTAAAACACTGTTACTGGCAAGCTGACTTAGAAAAGCAGCAGAACTGGGTGAGATAATGATCATTATGTGTACTGAATTACAGAAGGTGTGCTTTTTGGTCTGACTCTAGCATAACAAATAACTGCTGCATCTGATCAGCAGCATTTTTGTTGTGTGCACATTGAATGCGCCCTTTCGTTTTTTGTAGGCACGTTTGTTCGATGTTTGCTTAGGATTACAGGCATCATTCAATAATCTTTGTCCCTCACAAGATTTTCATACAGCTCTTCAGGGCCCTGGCCAGAACTGACATGGGGGTACTGGGATAATTGCTTGTTGAATGCTGTGTTCGGCATTGTACGGGAGCACTAGTCTACAGACATCCAAGGGCAGCTGCAGCCTCCTCGTATCTGGCCATAATCTTCGGGTGGATTGCCAGTGGCGTACCCTGGTTCCTCCGCTCAACAGCGGAGCCAAAGCAGCACCCGCATCAGTGCATGTGCTGGTCTAGGCCGTGGTAGCCTTAAACAAACCGGCAATAGCGTGCTTGACATAAGGTCTCACACGGGGATTGAATGGAGTTGCCCTTCCTATTGTTACTCTGGGGACTATCCGACCCGAGGATATCGGAGTTTCAGTTGATATTTGGTAAACCGTGCTAGATGGCTAGACCATTACTACAAAACAAAATATGAGTTCTCGAGGGAGGATGGACCCTGAAATTTTTAAACGCTAATAAAATTCAAAATGGCTGACAATCGGCATTATTTACCTCGATAGGCCTGATATCAGGTAAACCGTGCTATATAGCTAGACCATTACTATAAAACAAAATGTGACGTTTCTGGAGAGGATGCCTTTTAAAAACTTTTGACTCAATCGAATTCAAAATGGCCGCCGATCAGCCACTATTTACTTTCACATTGCTGATATTTGATAAACCGTACTAGATGGCTAGCCCATTACTATAAAACAAAATGTGAGATTTCAGGAGAGGATGCATTTGAAAAATTTCGACTTGATCAAATTCAAAATGGCCGTCTTTAGGCCATTATTCACTTTCACATGGCCGTTATTTGGTCAACCGTGCTAGATGGCTAGACCATTACTACAAAACAAAATATGAGTTCTCGAGGGAGGATGGACCCTGAAATTTTTAAACTCTAATAAAATTCAAAATGGCTGACAATCGGCATTATTTACCTCGATAGGCCTGATATCAGGTAAACCGTGCTATATAGCTAGACCATTACTATAAAACAAAATGTGACGTTTCTGGAGAGGATGCCTTTTAAAAACTTTTGACTCAATCGAATTCAAAATGGCCGCCGATCGGCCACTATTTACTTTCACATTGCTGATATTTGATAAACCGTACTAGATGGCTAGCCCATTACTATAAAACAAAATGTGAGATTTCAGGAGAGGATGCATTTGAAAAATTTCGATTTGATCAAATTCAAAATGGCCGTCTTTAGGCCATTATTCACTTTCACATGGCCGTTATTTGGTCAACCGGGATAGATGGCTAGTTAACAGTATAGTCCATATAAGGCGTGACATTTCATTCTGAAGGGTTATGTTTTTGACATCGGCTTGCTTCAAAAGTTTTGAAGACTCTTCACTGGAGATATCTTTTTTAAGAGCAACTATTTTCTCTGAGTCAGATTTAGGTTTGTTTGTATAAGCAACTAAAGAGTCCACTTTGTCATTAAGCAAGTCCAACTCCGAAATTACTTTTTCAAAAATCAATTGGTTTGCCATGCAAAGACTGCATTTATAGAAATTGCTATTCAGTGGTAACTCATTCTTTCCTTGAGACAAGCCTCTGCATGCCACCTACCACAGTTATCAGAACCGATCCATTTAACTTTGCTATGAGGGTCAGAGTCGCAATTGTTGCATGAAGCACAAAGAGTTATTTTGGGGGTTGCAGGGGTTACACCAATCACTGTGAGGCACACTTTATTTGTTGTTGTTTTTGCCCAAAGGTGACGTTATGCATTCTTTTGCTGCTACTACTACTACTATTATTGTTTTGATACACATGTTGAGATTACATTTTGAGTGGATACAGTGCTGATCATCCACATATATATTCAATAGCCGCTTCAATGCCCTCAGACTTAAGTCGAGCCACAATTTTACTTTCCCACTCCAAATATGATCGGCACTGAACCGGTCCTAATCTCATAATAAATTGACACAACTCGTACTTGTTTTTGCCGAAAAATGCAGTTAAACATTTCTACTACTACTTCATTTGTTTTAACTCAGACATTGCTTTGTCGTTTCTCATTTTTTCTCTGTCATTGGTATTTGTGTTTATGTATATTGTTTCTGGAATGTATAGTCTATACACAAGGCGTAATAGTGTCAGAGACACAATCATTATATTGATAGATTTCAACTATATTCAGCTTATCTTTTATAACAGGATGTATTCTATTTTTTTTTTTTAATTTCAAAGTCACTTTAATGGCCAAATTGCCCGAAAAGTGACGATTAGAAACATTTTCACCTACTTACTTTGTGAAATTTTCCTGGGTGGAGTTTTCATGTATAAAGATTGGACCAAAAATGTGGGATTATCCCAAGTCATCAGGCTAAATAAACATATTTGTTTTAATGAAGTGATAGTCACATGAAAATGTGTTAGGGTAAATGTTTTGTCAATGCCTAAAACACTGTTACTGGCAAGCTGACTTAGAAAAGCAGCAGAACTGGGTGAGATAATGATCATTATGTGTACTGAATTACAGAAGGTGTGCTTTTTGGTCTGACTCTAGCATAACAAATAACTGCTGCATCTGATCAGCAGCATTTTTGTTGTGTGCACATTGAATGCGCCCTTTCGTTTTTTGTAGGCACGTTTGTTCGATGTTTGCTTAGGATTACAGGCATCATTCAATAATCTTTGTCCCTCACAAGATTTTCATACAGCTCTTCAGGGCCCTGGCCAGAACTGACATGGGGGTACTGGGATAATTGCTTGTTGAATGCTGTGTTCGGCATTGTACGGGAGCACTAGTCTACAGACATCCAAGGGCAGCTGCAGCCTCCTCGTATCTGGCCATAATCTTCGGGTGGATTGCCAGTGGCGTACCCTGGTTCCTCCGCTCAACAGCGGAGCCAAAGCAGCACCCGCATCAGTGCATGTGCTGGTCTAGGCCGTGGTAGCCTTAAACAAACCGGCAATAGCGTGCTTGACATAAGGTCTCACACGGGGATTGAATGGAGTTGCCCTTCCTATTGTTACTCTGGGGACTATCCGACCCGAGGATATCGGAGTTTCAGTTGATATTTGGTAAACCGTGCTAGATGGCTAGACCATTACTACAAAACAAAATATGAGTTCTCGAGGGAGGATGGACCCTGAAATTTTTAAACGCTAATAAAATTCAAAATGGCTGACAATCGGCATTATTTACCTCGATAGGCCTGATATCAGGTAAACCGTGCTATATAGCTAGACCATTACTATAAAACAAAATGTGACGTTTCTGGAGAGGATGCCTTTTAAAAACTTTTGACTCAATCGAATTCAAAATGGCCGCCGATCAGCCACTATTTACTTTCACATTGCTGATATTTGATAAACCGTACTAGATGGCTAGCCCATTACTATAAAACAAAATGTGAGATTTCAGGAGAGGATGCATTTGAAAAATTTCGACTTGATCAAATTCAAAATGGCCGTCTTTAGGCCATTATTCACTTTCACATGGCCGTTATTTGGTCAACCGTGCTAGATGGCTAGACCATTACTACAAAACAAAATATGAGTTCTCGAGGGAGGATGGACCCTGAAATTTTTAAACTCTAATAAAATTCAAAATGGCTGACAATCGGCATTATTTACCTCGATAGGCCTGATATCAGGTAAACCGTGCTATATAGCTAGACCATTACTATAAAACAAAATGTGACGTTTCTGGAGAGGATGCCTTTTAAAAACTTTTGACTCAATCGAATTCAAAATGGCCGCCGATCGGCCACTATTTACTTTCACATTGCTGATATTTGATAAACCGTACTAGATGGCTAGCCCATTACTATAAAACAAAATGTGAGATTTCAGGAGAGGATGCATTTGAAAAATTTCGATTTGATCAAATTCAAAATGGCCGTCTTTAGGCCATTATTCACTTTCACATGGCCGTTATTTGGTCAACCGGGATAGATGGCTAGTTAACAGTATAGTCCATATAAGGCGTGACATTTCATTCTGAAGGGTTATGTTTTTGACATCGGCTTGCTTCAAAAGTTTTGAAGACTCTTCACTGGAGATATCTTTTTTAAGAGCAACTATTTTCTCTGAGTCAGATTTAGGTTTGTTTGTATAAGCAACTAAAGAGTCCACTTTGTCATTAAGCAAGTCCAACTCCGAAATTACTTTTTCAAAAATCAATTGGTTTGCCATGCAAAGACTGCATTTATAGAAATTGCTATTCAGTGGTAACTCATTCTTTCCTTGAGACAAGCCTCTGCATGCCACCTACCACAGTTATCAGAACCGATCCATTTAACTTTGCTATGAGGGTCAGAGTCGCAATTGTTGCATGAAGCACAAAGAGTTATTTTGGGGGTTGCAGGGGTTACACCAATCACTGTGAGGCACACTTTATTTGTTGTTGTTTTTGCCCAAAGGTGACGTTATGCATTCTTTTGCTGCTACTACTACTACTATTATTGTTTTGATACACATGTTGAGATTACATTTTGAGTGGATACAGTGCTGATCATCCACATATATATTCAATAGCCGCTTCAATGCCCTCAGACTTAAGTCGAGCCACAATTTTACTTTCCCACTCCAAATATGATCGGCACTGAACCGGTCCTAATCTCATAATAAATTGACACAACTCGTACTTGTTTTTGCCGAAAAATGCAGTTAAACATTTCTACTACTACTTCATTTGTTTTAACTCAGACATTGCTTTGTCGTTTCTCATTTTTTCTCTGTCATTGGTATTTGTGTTTATGTATATTGTTTCTGGAATGTATAGTCTATACACAAGGCGTAATAGTGTCAGAGACACAATCATTATATTGATAGATTTCAACTATATTCAGCTAATCTTTTATAACAGGATGTATTCTATTTTTTTTTTTTAATTTCAAAGTCACTTTAATGGCCAAATTGCCCGAAAAGTGACGATTAGAAACATTTTCACCTACTTACTTTGTGAAATTTTCCTGGGTGGAGTTTTCATGTATAAAGATTGGACCAAAAATGTGGGATTATCCCAAGTCATCAGGCTAAATAAACATATTTGTTTTAATGAAGTGATAGTCACATGAAAATGTGTTAGGGTAAATGTTTTGTCAATGCCTAAAACACTGTTACTGGCAAGCTGACTTAGAAAAGCAGCAGAACTGGGTGAGATAATGATCATTATGTGTACTGAATTACAGAAGGTGTGCTTTTTGGTCTGACTCTAGCATAACAAATAACTGCTGCATCTGATCAGCAGCATTTTTGTTGTGTGCACATTGAATGCGCCCTTTCGTTTTTTGTAGGCACGTTTGTTCGATGTTTGCTTAGGATTACAGGCATCATTCAATAATCTTTGTCCCTCACAAGATTTTCATACAGCTCTTCAGGGCCCTGGCCAGAACTGACATGGGGGTACTGGGATAATTGCTTGTTGAATGCTGTGTTCGGCATTGTACGGGAGCACTAGTCTACAGACATCCAAGGGCAGCTGCAGCCTCCTCGTATCTGGCCATAATCTTCGGGTGGATTGCCAGTGGCGTACCCTGGTTCCTCCGCTCAACAGCGGAGCCAAAGCAGCACCCGCATCAGTGCATGTGCTGGTCTAGGCCGTGGTAGCCTTAAACAAACCGGCAATAGCGTGCTTGACATAAGGTCTCACACGGGGATTGAATGGAGTTGCCCTTCCTATTGTTACTCTGGGGACTATCCGACCCGAGGATATCGGAGTTTCAGTTGATATTTGGTAAACCGTGCTAGATGGCTAGACCATTACTACAAAACAAAATATGAGTTCTCGAGGGAGGATGGACCCTGAAATTTTTAAACGCTAATAAAATTCAAAATGGCTGACAATCGGCATTATTTACCTCGATAGGCCTGATATCAGGTAAACCGTGCTATATAGCTAGACCATTACTATAAAACAAAATGTGACGTTTCTGGAGAGGATGCCTTTTAAAAACTTTTGACTCAATCGAATTCAAAATGGCCGCCGATCAGCCACTATTTACTTTCACATTGCTGATATTTGATAAACCGTACTAGATGGCTAGCCCATTACTATAAAACAAAATGTGAGATTTCAGGAGAGGATGCATTTGAAAAATTTCGACTTGATCAAATTCAAAATGGCCGTCTTTAGGCCATTATTCACTTTCACATGGCCGTTATTTGGTCAACCGTGCTAGATGGCTAGACCATTACTACAAAACAAAATATGAGTTCTCGAGGGAGGATGGACCCTGAAATTTTTAAACTCTAATAAAATTCAAAATGGCTGACAATCGGCATTATTTACCTCGATAGGCCTGATATCAGGTAAACCGTGCTATATAGCTAGACCATTACTATAAAACAAAATGTGACGTTTCTGGAGAGGATGCCTTTTAAAAACTTTTGACTCAATCGAATTCAAAATGGCCGCCGATCGGCCACTATTTACTTTCACATTGCTGATATTTGATAAACCGTACTAGATGGCTAGCCCATTACTATAAAACAAAATGTGAGATTTCAGGAGAGGATGCATTTGAAAAATTTCGATTTGATCAAATTCAAAATGGCCGTCTTTAGGCCATTATTCACTTTCACATGGCCGTTATTTGGTCAACCGGGATAGATGGCTAGTTAACAGTATAGTCCATATAAGGCGTGACATTTCATTCTGAAGGGTTATGTTTTTGACATCGGCTTGCTTCAAAAGTTTTGAAGACTCTTCACTGGAGATATCTTTTTTAAGAGCAACTATTTTCTCTGAGTCAGATTTAGGTTTGTTTGTATAAGCAACTAAAGAGTCCACTTTGTCATTAAGCAAGTCCAACTCCGAAATTACTTTTTCAAAAATCAATTGGTTTGCCATGCAAAGACTGCATTTATAGAAATTGCTATTCAGTGGTAACTCATTCTTTCCTTGAGACAAGCCTCTGCATGCCACCTACCACAGTTATCAGAACCGATCCATTTAACTTTGCTATGAGGGTCAGAGTCGCAATTGTTGCATGAAGCACAAAGAGTTATTTTGGGGGTTGCAGGGGTTACACCAATCACTGTGAGGCACACTTTATTTGTTGTTGTTTTTGCCCAAAGGTGACGTTATGCATTCTTTTGCTGCTACTACTACTACTATTATTGTTTTGATACACATGTTGAGATTACATTTTGAGTGGATACAGTGCTGATCATCCACATATATATTCAATAGCCGCTTCAATGCCCTCAGACTTAAGTCGAGCCACAATTTTACTTTCCCACTCCAAATATGATCGGCACTGAACCGGTCCTAATCTCATAATAAATTGACACAACTCGTACTTGTTTTTGCCGAAAAATGCAGTTAAACATTTCTACTACTACTTCATTTGTTTTAACTCAGACATTGCTTTGTCGTTTCTCATTTTTTCTCTGTCATTGGTATTTGTGTTTATGTATATTGTTTCTGGAATGTATAGTCTATACACAAGGCGTAATAGTGTCAGAGACACAATCATTATATTGATAGATTTCAACTATATTCAGCTAATCTTTTATAACAGGATGTATTCTATTTTTTTTTTTTAATTTCAAAGTCACTTTAATGGCCAAATTGCCCGAAAAGTGACGATTAGAAACATTTTCACCTACTTACTTTGTGAAATTTTCCTGGGTGGAGTTTTCATGTATAAAGATTGGACCAAAAATGTGGGATTATCCCAAGTCATCAGGCTAAATAAACATATTTTTTTTAATGAAGTGATAGTCACATGAAAATGTGTTAGGGTAAATGTTTTGTCAATGCCTAAAACACTGTTACTGGCAAGCTGACTTAGAAAAGCAGCAGAACTGGGTGAGATAATGATCATTATGTGTACTGAATTACAGAAGGTGTGCTTTTTGGTCTGACTCTAGCATAACAAATAACTGCTGCATCTGATCAGCAGCATTTTTGTTGTGTGCACATTGAATGCGCCCTTTCGTTTTTTGTAGGCACGTTTGTTCGATGTTTGCTTAGGATTACAGGCATCATTCAATAATCTTTGTCCCTCACAAGATTTTCATACAGCTCTTCAGGGCCCTGGCCAGAACTGACATGGGGGTACTGGGATAATTGCTTGTTGAATGCTGTGTTCGGCATTGTACGGGAGCACTAGTCTACAGACATCCAAGGGCAGCTGCAGCCTCCTCGTATCTGGCCATAATCTTCGGGTGGATTGCCAGTGGCGTACCCTGGTTCCTCCGCTCAACAGCGGAGCCAAAGCAGCACCCGCATCAGTGCATGTGCTGGTCTAGGCCGTGGTAGCCTTAAACAAACCGGCAATAGCGTGCTTGACATAAGGTCTCACACGGGGATTGAATGGAGTTGCCCTTCCTATTGTTACTCTGGGGACTATCCGACCCGAGGATATCGGAGTTTCAGTTGATATTTGGTAAACCGTGCTAGATGGCTAGACCATTACTACAAAACAAAATATGAGTTCTCGAGGGAGGATGGACCCTGAAATTTTTAAACGCTAATAAAATTCAAAATGGCTGACAATCGGCATTATTTACCTCGATAGGCCTGATATCAGGTAAACCGTGCTATATAGCTAGACCATTACTATAAAACAAAATGTGACGTTTCTGGAGAGGATGCCTTTTAAAAACTTTTGACTCAATCGAATTCAAAATGGCCGCCGATCAGCCACTATTTACTTTCACATTGCTGATATTTGATAAACCGTACTAGATGGCTAGCCCATTACTATAAAACAAAATGTGAGATTTCAGGAGAGGATGCATTTGAAAAATTTCGACTTGATCAAATTCAAAATGGCCGTCTTTAGGCCATTATTCACTTTCACATGGCCGTTATTTGGTCAACCGTGCTAGATGGCTAGACCATTACTACAAAACAAAATATGAGTTCTCGAGGGAGGATGGACCCTGAAATTTTTAAACTCTAATAAAATTCAAAATGGCTGACAATCGGCATTATTTACCTCGATAGGCCTGATATCAGGTAAACCGTGCTATATAGCTAGACCATTACTATAAAACAAAATGTGACGTTTCTGGAGAGGATGCCTTTTAAAAACTTTTGACTCAATCGAATTCAAAATGGCCGCCGATCGGCCACTATTTACTTTCACATTGCTGATATTTGATAAACCGTACTAGATGGCTAGCCCATTACTATAAAACAAAATGTGAGATTTCAGGAGAGGATGCATTTGAAAAATTTCGATTTGATCAAATTCAAAATGGCCGTCTTTAGGCCATTATTCACTTTCACATGGCCGTTATTTGGTCAACCGGGATAGATGGCTAGTTAACAGTATAGTCCATATAAGGCGTGACATTTCATTCTGAAGGGTTATGTTTTTGACATCGGCTTGCTTCAAAAGTTTTGAAGACTCTTCACTGGAGATATCTTTTTTAAGAGCAACTATTTTCTCTGAGTCAGATTTAGGTTTGTTTGTATAAGCAACTAAAGAGTCCACTTTGTCATTAAGCAAGTCCAACTCCGAAATTACTTTTTCAAAAATCAATTGGTTTGCCATGCAAAGACTGCATTTATAGAAATTGCTATTCAGTGGTAACTCATTCTTTCCTTGAGACAAGCCTCTGCATGCCACCTACCACAGTTATCAGAACCGATCCATTTAACTTTGCTATGAGGGTCAGAGTCGCAATTGTTGCATGAAGCACAAAGAGTTATTTTGGGGGTTGCAGGGGTTACACCAATCACTGTGAGGCACACTTTATTTGTTGTTGTTTTTGCCCAAAGGTGACGTTATGCATTCTTTTGCTGCTACTACTACTACTATTATTGTTTTGATACACATGTTGAGATTACATTTTGAGTGGATACAGTGCTGATCATCCACATATATATTCAATAGCCGCTTCAATGCCCTCAGACTTAAGTCGAGCCACAATTTTACTTTCCCACTCCAAATATGATCGGCACTGAACCGGTCCTAATCTCATAATAAATTGACACAACTCGTACTTGTTTTTGCCGAAAAATGCAGTTAAACATTTCTACTACTACTTCATTTGTTTTAACTCAGACATTGCTTTGTCGTTTCTCATTTTTTCTCTGTCATTGGTATTTGTGTTTATGTATATTGTTTCTGGAATGTATAGTCTATACACAAGGCGTAATAGTGTCAGAGACACAATCATTATATTGATAGATTTCAACTATATTCAGCTAATCTTTTATAACAGGATGTATTCTATTTTTTTTTTTTAATTTCAAAGTCACTTTAATGGCCAAATTGCCCGAAAAGTGACGATTAGAAACATTTTCACCTACTTACTTTGTGAAATTTTCCTGGGTGGAGTTTTCATGTATAAAGATTGGACCAAAAATGTGGGATTATCCCAAGTCATCAGGCTAAATAAACATATTTGTTTTAATGAAGTGATAGTCACATGAAAATGTGTTAGGGTAAATGTTTTGTCAATGCCTAAAACACTGTTACTGGCAAGCTGACTTAGAAAAGCAGCAGAACTGGGTGAGATAATGATCATTATGTGTACTGAATTACAGAAGGTGTGCTTTTTGGTCTGACTCTAGCATAACAAATAACTGCTGCATCTGATCAGCAGCATTTTTGTTGTGTGCACATTGAATGCGCCCTTTCGTTTTTTGTAGGCACGTTTGTTCGATGTTTGCTTAGGATTACAGGCATCATTCAATAATCTTTGTCCCTCACAAGATTTTCATACAGCTCTTCAGGGCCCTGGCCAGAACTGACATGGGGGTACTGGGATAATTGCTTGTTGAATGCTGTGTTCGGCATTGTACGGGAGCACTAGTCTACAGACATCCAAGGGCAGCTGCAGCCTCCTCGTATCTGGCCATAATCTTCGGGTGGATTGCCAGTGGCGTACCCTGGTTCCTCCGCTCAACAGCGGAGCCAAAGCAGCACCCGCATCAGTGCATGTGCTGGTCTAGGCCGTGGTAGCCTTAAACAAACCGGCAATAGCGTGCTTGACATAAGGTCTCACACGGGGATTGAATGGAGTTGCCCTTCCTATTGTTACTCTGGGGACTATCCGACCCGAGGATATCGGAGTTTCAGTTGATATTTGGTAAACCGTGCTAGATGGCTAGACCATTACTACAAAACAAAATATGAGTTCTCGAGGGAGGATGGACCCTGAAATTTTTAAACGCTAATAAAATTCAAAATGGCTGACAATCGGCATTATTTACCTCGATAGGCCTGATATCAGGTAAACCGTGCTATATAGCTAGACCATTACTATAAAACAAAATGTGACGTTTCTGGAGAGGATGCCTTTTAAAAACTTTTGACTCAATCGAATTCAAAATGGCCGCCGATCAGCCACTATTTACTTTCACATTGCTGATATTTGATAAACCGTACTAGATGGCTAGCCCATTACTATAAAACAAAATGTGAGATTTCAGGAGAGGATGCATTTGAAAAATTTCGACTTGATCAAATTCAAAATGGCCGTCTTTAGGCCATTATTCACTTTCACATGGCCGTTATTTGGTCAACCGTGCTAGATGGCTAGACCATTACTACAAAACAAAATATGAGTTCTCGAGGGAGGATGGACCCTGAAATTTTTAAACTCTAATAAAATTCAAAATGGCTGACAATCGGCATTATTTACCTCGATAGGCCTGATATCAGGTAAACCGTGCTATATAGCTAGACCATTACTATAAAACAAAATGTGACGTTTCTGGAGAGGATGCCTTTTAAAAACTTTTGACTCAATCGAATTCAAAATGGCCGCCGATCGGCCACTATTTACTTTCACATTGCTGATATTTGATAAACCGTACTAGATGGCTAGCCCATTACTATAAAACAAAATGTGAGATTTCAGGAGAGGATGCATTTGAAAAATTTCGATTTGATCAAATTCAAAATGGCCGTCTTTAGGCCATTATTCACTTTCACATGGCCGTTATTTGGTCAACCGGGATAGATGGCTAGTTAACAGTATAGTCCATATAAGGCGTGACATTTCATTCTGAAGGGTTATGTTTTTGACATCGGCTTGCTTCAAAAGTTTTGAAGACTCTTCACTGGAGATATCTTTTTTAAGAGCAACTATTTTCTCTGAGTCAGATTTAGGTTTGTTTGTATAAGCAACTAAAGAGTCCACTTTGTCATTAAGCAAGTCCAACTCCGAAATTACTTTTTCAAAAATCAATTGGTTTGCCATGCAAAGACTGCATTTATAGAAATTGCTATTCAGTGGTAACTCATTCTTTCCTTGAGACAAGCCTCTGCATGCCACCTACCACAGTTATCAGAACCGATCCATTTAACTTTGCTATGAGGGTCAGAGTCGCAATTGTTGCATGAAGCACAAAGAGTTATTTTGGGGGTTGCAGGGGTTACACCAATCACTGTGAGGCACACTTTATTTGTTGTTGTTTTTGCCCAAAGGTGACGTTATGCATTCTTTTGCTGCTACTACTACTACTATTATTGTTTTGATACACATGTTGAGATTACATTTTGAGTGGATACAGTGCTGATCATCCACATATATATTCAATAGCCGCTTCAATGCCCTCAGACTTAAGTCGAGCCACAATTTTACTTTCCCACTCCAAATATGATCGGCACTGAACCGGTCCTAATCTCATAATAAATTGACACAACTCGTACTTGTTTTTGCCGAAAAATGCAGTTAAACATTTCTACTACTACTTCATTTGTTTTAACTCAGACATTGCTTTGTCGTTTCTCATTTTTTCTCTGTCATTGGTATTTGTGTTTATGTATATTGTTTCTGGAATGTATAGTCTATACACAAGGCGTAATAGTGTCAGAGACACAATCATTATATTGATAGATTTCAACTATATTCAGCTAATCTTTTATAACAGGATGTATTCTATTTTTTTTTTTTAATTTCAAAGTCACTTTAATGGCCAAATTGCCCGAAAAGTGACGATTAGAAACATTTTCACCTACTTACTTTGTGAAATTTTCCTGGGTGGAGTTTTCATGTATAAAGATTGGACCAAAAATGTGGGATTATCCCAAGTCATCAGGCTAAATAAACATATTTGTTTTAATGAAGTGATAGTCACATGAAAATGTGTTAGGGTAAATGTTTTGTCAATGCCTAAAACACTGTTACTGGCAAGCTGACTTAGAAAAGCAGCAGAACTGGGTGAGATAATGATCATTATGTGTACTGAATTACAGAAGGTGTGCTTTTTGGTCTGACTCTAGCATAACAAATAACTGCTGCATCTGATCAGCAGCATTTTTGTTGTGTGCACATTGAATGCGCCCTTTCGTTTTTTGTAGGCACGTTTGTTCGATGTTTGCTTAGGATTACAGGCATCATTCAATAATCTTTGTCCCTCACAAGATTTTCATACAGCTCTTCAGGGCCCTGGCCAGAACTGACATGGGGGTACTGGGATAATTGCTTGTTGAATGCTGTGTTCGGCATTGTACGGGAGCACTAGTCTACAGACATCCAAGGGCAGCTGCAGCCTCCTCGTATCTGGCCATAATCTTCGGGTGGATTGCCAGTGGCGTACCCTGGTTCCTCCGCTCAACAGCGGAGCCAAAGCAGCACCCGCATCAGTGCATGTGCTGGTCTAGGCCGTGGTAGCCTTAAACAAACCGGCAATAGCGTGCTTGACATAAGGTCTCACACGGGGATTGAATGGAGTTGCCCTTCCTATTGTTACTCTGGGGACTATCCGACCCGAGGATATCGGAGTTTCAGTTGATATTTGGTAAACCGTGCTAGATGGCTAGACCATTACTACAAAACAAAATATGAGTTCTCGAGGGAGGATGGACCCTGAAATTTTTAAACGCTAATAAAATTCAAAATGGCTGACAATCGGCATTATTTACCTCGATAGGCCTGATATCAGGTAAACCGTGCTATATAGCTAGACCATTACTATAAAACAAAATGTGACGTTTCTGGAGAGGATGCCTTTTAAAAACTTTTGACTCAATCGAATTCAAAATGGCCGCCGATCAGCCACTATTTACTTTCACATTGCTGATATTTGATAAACCGTACTAGATGGCTAGCCCATTACTATAAAACAAAATGTGAGATTTCAGGAGAGGATGCATTTGAAAAATTTCGACTTGATCAAATTCAAAATGGCCGTCTTTAGGCCATTATTCACTTTCACATGGCCGTTATTTGGTCAACCGTGCTAGATGGCTAGACCATTACTACAAAACAAAATATGAGTTCTCGAGGGAGGATGGACCCTGAAATTTTTAAACTCTAATAAAATTCAAAATGGCTGACAATCGGCATTATTTACCTCGATAGGCCTGATATCAGGTAAACCGTGCTATATAGCTAGACCATTACTATAAAACAAAATGTGACGTTTCTGGAGAGGATGCCTTTTAAAAACTTTTGACTCAATCGAATTCAAAATGGCCGCCGATCGGCCACTATTTACTTTCACATTGCTGATATTTGATAAACCGTACTAGATGGCTAGCCCATTACTATAAAACAAAATGTGAGATTTCAGGAGAGGATGCATTTGAAAAATTTCGATTTGATCAAATTCAAAATGGCCGTCTTTAGGCCATTATTCACTTTCACATGGCCGTTATTTGGTCAACCGGGATAGATGGCTAGTTAACAGTATAGTCCATATAAGGCGTGACATTTCATTCTGAAGGGTTATGTTTTTGACATCGGCTTGCTTCAAAAGTTTTGAAGACTCTTCACTGGAGATATCTTTTTTAAGAGCAACTATTTTCTCTGAGTCAGATTTAGGTTTGTTTGTATAAGCAACTAAAGAGTCCACTTTGTCATTAAGCAAGTCCAACTCCGAAATTACTTTTTCAAAAATCAATTGGTTTGCCATGCAAAGACTGCATTTATAGAAATTGCTATTCAGTGGTAACTCATTCTTTCCTTGAGACAAGCCTCTGCATGCCACCTACCACAGTTATCAGAACCGATCCATTTAACTTTGCTATGAGGGTCAGAGTCGCAATTGTTGCATGAAGCACAAAGAGTTATTTTGGGGGTTGCAGGGGTTACACCAATCACTGTGAGGCACACTTTATTTGTTGTTGTTTTTGCCCAAAGGTGACGTTATGCATTCTTTTGCTGCTACTACTACTACTATTATTGTTTTGATACACATGTTGAGATTACATTTTGAGTGGATACAGTGCTGATCATCCACATATATATTCAATAGCCGCTTCAATGCCCTCAGACTTAAGTCGAGCCACAATTTTACTTTCCCACTCCAAATATGATCGGCACTGAACCGGTCCTAATCTCATAATAAATTGACACAACTCGTACTTGTTTTTGCCGAAAAATGCAGTTAAACATTTCTACTACTACTTCATTTGTTTTAACTCAGACATTGCTTTGTCGTTTCTCATTTTTTCTCTGTCATTGGTATTTGTGTTTATGTATATTGTTTCTGGAATGTATAGTCTATACACAAGGCGTAATAGTGTCAGAGACACAATCATTATATTGATAGATTTCAACTATATTCAGCTAATCTTTTATAACAGGATGTATTCTATTTTTTTTTTTTAATTTCAAAGTCACTTTAATGGCCAAATTGCCCGAAAAGTGACGATTAGAAACATTTTCACCTACTTACTTTGTGAAATTTTCCTGGGTGGAGTTTTCATGTATAAAGATTGGACCAAAAATGTGGGATTATCCCAAGTCATCAGGCTAAATAAACATATTTGTTTTAATGAAGTGATAGTCACATGAAAATGTGTTAGGGTAAATGTTTTGTCAATGCCTAAAACACTGTTACTGGCAAGCTGACTTAGAAAAGCAGCAGAACTGGGTGAGATAATGATCATTATGTGTACTGAATTACAGAAGGTGTGCTTTTTGGTCTGACTCTAGCATAACAAATAACTGCTGCATCTGATCAGCAGCATTTTTGTTGTGTGCACATTGAATGCGCCCTTTCGTTTTTTGTAGGCACGTTTGTTCGATGTTTGCTTAGGATTACAGGCATCATTCAATAATCTTTGTCCCTCACAAGATTTTCATACAGCTCTTCAGGGCCCTGGCCAGAACTGACATGGGGGTACTGGGATAATTGCTTGTTGAATGCTGTGTTCGGCATTGTACGGGAGCACTAGTCTACAGACATCCAAGGGCAGCTGCAGCCTCCTCGTATCTGGCCATAATCTTCGGGTGGATTGCCAGTGGCGTACCCTGGTTCCTCCGCTCAACAGCGGAGCCAAAGCAGCACCCGCATCAGTGCATGTGCTGGTCTAGGCCGTGGTAGCCTTAAACAAACCGGCAATAGCGTGCTTGACATAAGGTCTCACACGGGGATTGAATGGAGTTGCCCTTCCTATTGTTACTCTGGGGACTATCCGACCCGAGGATATCGGAGTTTCAGTTGATATTTGGTAAACCGTGCTAGATGGCTAGACCATTACTACAAAACAAAATATGAGTTCTCGAGGGAGGATGGACCCTGAAATTTTTAAACGCTAATAAAATTCAAAATGGCTGACAATCGGCATTATTTACCTCGATAGGCCTGATATCAGGTAAACCGTGCTATATAGCTAGACCATTACTATAAAACAAAATGTGACGTTTCTGGAGAGGATGCCTTTTAAAAACTTTTGACTCAATCGAATTCAAAATGGCCGCCGATCAGCCACTATTTACTTTCACATTGCTGATATTTGATAAACCGTACTAGATGGCTAGCCCATTACTATAAAACAAAATGTGAGATTTCAGGAGAGGATGCATTTGAAAAATTTCGACTTGATCAAATTCAAAATGGCCGTCTTTAGGCCATTATTCACTTTCACATGGCCGTTATTTGGTCAACCGTGCTAGATGGCTAGACCATTACTACAAAACAAAATATGAGTTCTCGAGGGAGGATGGACCCTGAAATTTTTAAACTCTAATAAAATTCAAAATGGCTGACAATCGGCATTATTTACCTCGATAGGCCTGATATCAGGTAAACCGTGCTATATAGCTAGACCATTACTATAAAACAAAATGTGACGTTTCTGGAGAGGATGCCTTTTAAAAACTTTTGACTCAATCGAATTCAAAATGGCCGCCGATCGGCCACTATTTACTTTCACATTGCTGATATTTGATAAACCGTACTAGATGGCTAGCCCATTACTATAAAACAAAATGTGAGATTTCAGGAGAGGATGCATTTGAAAAATTTCGATTTGATCAAATTCAAAATGGCCGTCTTTAGGCCATTATTCACTTTCACATGGCCGTTATTTGGTCAACCGGGATAGATGGCTAGTTAACAGTATAGTCCATATAAGGCGTGACATTTCATTCTGAAGGGTTATGTTTTTGACATCGGCTTGCTTCAAAAGTTTTGAAGACTCTTCACTGGAGATATCTTTTTTAAGAGCAACTATTTTCTCTGAGTCAGATTTAGGTTTGTTTGTATAAGCAACTAAAGAGTCCACTTTGTCATTAAGCAAGTCCAACTCCGAAATTACTTTTTCAAAAATCAATTGGTTTGCCATGCAAAGACTGCATTTATAGAAATTGCTATTCAGTGGTAACTCATTCTTTCCTTGAGACAAGCCTCTGCATGCCACCTACCACAGTTATCAGAACCGATCCATTTAACTTTGCTATGAGGGTCAGAGTCGCAATTGTTGCATGAAGCACAAAGAGTTATTTTGGGGGTTGCAGGGGTTACACCAATCATTGTGAGGCACACTTTATTTGTTGTTGTTTTTGCCCAAAGGTGACGTTATGCATTCTTTTGCTGCTACTACTACTACTATTATTGTTTTGATACACATGTTGAGATTACATTTTGAGTGGATACAGTGCTGATCATCCACATATATATTCAATAGCCGCTTCAATGCCCTCAGACTTAAGTCGAGCCACAATTTTACTTTCCCACTCCAAATATGATCGGCACTGAACCGGTCCTAATCTCATAATAAATTGACACAACTCGTACTTGTTTTTGCCGAAAAATGCAGTTAAACATTTCTACTACTACTTCATTTGTTTTAACTCAGACATTGCTTTGTCGTTTCTCATTTTTTCTCTGTCATTGGTATTTGTGTTTATGTATATTGTTTCTGGAATGTATAGTCTATACACAAGGCGTAATAGTGTCAGAGACACAATCATTATATTGATAGATTTCAACTATATTCAGCTAATCTTTTATAACAGGATGTATTCTATTTTTTTTTTTTAATTTCAAAGTCACTTTAATGGCCAAATTGCCCGAAAAGTGACGATTAGAAACATTTTCACCTACTTACTTTGTGAAATTTTCCTGGGTGGAGTTTTCATGTATAAAGATTGGACCAAAAATGTGGGATTATCCCAAGTCATCAGGCTAAATAAACATATTTTTTTTAATGAAGTGATAGTCACATGAAAATATGTTAGGGTAAATGTTTTGTCAATGCCTAAAACACTGTTACTGGCAAGCTGACTTAGAAAAGCAGCAGAACTGGGTGAGATAATGATCATTATGTGTACTGAATTACAGAAGGTGTGCTTTTTGGTCTGACTTTAGCATAATTAATAATTGCTGCATCTGATCAGCAGCATTTTTGTTGTGTGCACATTGAATGCGCCCTTTCGTTTTTTGTAGGCACGTTTGTTCGATGTTTGCTTAGGATTACAGGTATTATTAAATAATCTTTGTCCCTCACAAGATTTTCATACAGTTCTTCAGGGACCTGGCCAGAACTGACATGGGGGTACTGGGATAATTGCTTGTTGAATGCTGTGTTCGGCATTGTACGGAAGCACTAGTCTACAGACATCCAAGGGCAGCTGCAGCCTCCTCGTATCTGGCCATAATCTTTGGGTGGATTGCCAGTGGCGTACCCTGGTTCCTCCGCTCAACAGCGGAGCCAAAGCAGCACCCGCATCAGTGCATGTGCTGGTCTAGGCCGTGGTAGCCTTAAACAAACCGGCAATAGCGTGCTTGACATAAGGTCTCACACCGGGAATGAATGGAGTTACCCTTCCTATTGTTACTCTGGGGACTATCCGACCCGTGGATAGCCGAGTTTCAGTCGATATTTGGTAAACCGTGCTATATGGCTAGACCATTACTACAAAACAAAATATGAGTTCTCGAGGGAGGATGGAACCTGAAATTTTACAACTCCAATTAAATTCAGAATGGCCGACAATCGGCATTATTTACCTCAATAGGCCTGATATCAGGTAAACCGGGCTATGAAGCTAGACCATTACTATAAAACAAAATGTGACGTTTCTGGAGAGGATGCCTTTGAAAAACTTTTGACTCAATCAAATTCAAAATGGCCGCCGATCGGCCACTATTTACTTTCACATTGCTGATATTTGATAAACCGTACTAGATGGCTAGCCCATTACTATAAAACAAAATGTGAGATTTCAGGAGAGGATGCATTTGAAAAATGTCGACTTGATCAAATTCAAAATGGCCGTCTTTAGGCCATTATTCACTTTCACATGACCGTTATTTGGTCAACCGTGATAGATGGCTAGTTGACAGTATAGTCGATATGAGGCGTGACATTTCATTCTTAAGGGTTATGTTTTTGACATAGGCATCCTTCAAAAGTTTTGAAGACTCTTTTCACTGGGGATATCTTTCTTAGAGCAACTATTTTCTCTGGGTCAGATTTAGGTTTGTTTGTATAAGCAACTAAAGAGTCCACTTTGTCATTAGGCAAATCCCACCCGAAATTACTTTTTCAAAAATCAATTGGTTTGACATGCAAAGACTGCATTTATAGAAGTTGCTATTCAGTGGTAACGCATTCTTTTTCCTTGAGACAAGCCTCTGCATGCCACCTACCACAGTTATCAGAACCGATCCATTTAACTTTGCTATGGTGGTCAGAAACGCAATTGTTGCATGAAGCACAAAGAGTTATTTTGGGGGTTGCAGGGGTTGCATCAATCACTGTGAGGCACACTTTAGTTGTTTTCGCCCAAAGGTGACGTTATGCATTCTTTTGCTGCTACTACTACTACTATTATTGTTTTGGTACAGATGTTGAGATTATATTTTGAGTGGATACAGTGCTAATCATCCACATATATATTCAATAGCCGCTTCAATGCCCTCAGACTTAAAGCTGCATAACTGTTTTGCTTATTTTAATCAAAGATCAATCCATGGAGAATGGTGTTTTATTTTTTTTATTTTACTGCGCCGGTTACTGAGTTATTAAGGATAACCAGGACATTATAAGAACCAAATTGCAGATATCGGTCATCATTAAAAAAAGAGTGGAAGACTTTTAAAATTATTCTTATTTTGTAAGTGATCATAGATACATTTCACAGTACAAAGTGTATTGTCTCATGTCAGTTAGACATATCTAGAAGTTATTACTTTGAATGATATGAGTGATATCTGCATATAATTTCATGTTTAATTTCGGTACCTGTATAGAGAATGCCACTCAATTGAAAAAGAGGACCCTGTTCTAGTATGGTGCTTTTAAGTGTGGGCCAGCATCTGAGCCTTCGGCCCGCCATTAAGACGCTCTCCCCCGACCGTGAGAAATTGCAGTCGGAATTACACAAAATTCAGTGATGTAAATCTTTTTTTTTGTGCAGTATTTTATTTGATACCTCACGGGCATTTCAAAATATAGTGGCAATGCTATGAGTGAATTTAAAGTGAATTTTGAATGACACGATCTATAGTGACTATGCTATTCAAAAATATCAGACTATTTTATTTCATCGTTAGTCATCACATACAGTTATATAAATAGCAAAATGCGGTAAAATAGAATAATTGTAAAAAAAGCAGCCTTTACGGTACCAGTAGCTGAGAGGCATTCAACCATTGATGGGTCAATGTTGTACCAGCGTCATAGAAGCTGGACCAACATTGAGCTATCAATGGGTCAGTGACTCGGGCCTGCTGAGTTATCATACGGGCTGACCTAGTCTTAGGACACCAACCTGTGGTTTGTGTGAGCTTGGCATCGCAGCCAACACGAGGCATTGGTCCGATGTCAAACTAATTCGGGGCCATCGTCTACAGCTCTGGCCCAGCGTTAGACCAATGCGGCTCAACGTCTCGTGTTTGTTATTAAGGGGTTTGATGTTGGACCAATGTAACATTATATTGGCCCACAATTAACCACTATTAGTAGAATTACGTACATATTGTACACAGACGGACCCACACCATATAACTTGATGGTGTATCGCGTCGTGATCTAATCCAGCTACATTTACATCGATTTTGTCCATTTATAAAGCCTTTGAACATATATGAATGATTGTGCTGAACATTTTAGGTTATTTCGGTCGAAATAAACAAAACAGTTATGCAGCTTTAAGTCGAGCCACAATTTTACTTTCCCACTCCAAATATGATCGGCACTGAACCGGTCCTATTCTCATAATAAATTGACACAACTCATACTTGTTTTTGCCGAAAAATGAAGTTAAACATTACTACTACTACTTTATTTGTTTTAACTCAGACATTGCTTTGTCGTTTCTCATTTTTTCTCTTGTCATTGGTATTTGTGTTTATGTATAATGTTTCTGGAATGTATATTCTATACACAAGGCGTAATAGTGTCAGAGACACCATCATTATATTGATAGATTTCAACTATTTTTAGCTAATCTTTTATAACAGGATGTATTCTATGTTTTTTTTTAAATTTCAAAGTCACTTTAATGGCCAAATTGCCCGAAAAGTGACGATTAGAAACATTTTTACCTACTTACTGTGTGAAATTGTCCTGGGTAGAGTTTTCATGTATAAAGATTGGACCAAAAATTGTGGGATTATCCCAAGTCGTGAGGCTAAATAAACATATTTTTTTTACTGAAGTGATAGTGACATGAAAATGTGTTAGGGTAAATGTTTTGTCATTGCCTGAAACACTGTTACTGGCAAGCTGACTTAGAAAAGCAGCAGAGCTGGGTGAGATAATCATCATTATGTGTACTGAATTACAGAAGGTGTCCTTTTTGGTCTGACTTTAGCATAATTAATAATTGCTGCATCTGATGAGCAGCATTTTTGTTGTGTGCACATTGAATGCGCCCTTTCGTTTTTTGTAGGCACGTTTGTTCGATGTTTGCTTAGGATTACAGGTATTATTAAATAATCTTTGTCCCTCACAAGATTTTCATACAGTTCTTCAGGGACCTGGCCAGAACTGACATGGGGGTACTGGGATAATTGCTTGTTGAATGCTGTGTTCGGCATTGTACGGAAGCACTAGTCTACAGACATCCAAGGGCAGCTGCAGCCTCCTCGTATCTGGCCATAATCTTTGGGTGGATTGCCAGTGGCGTACCCTGGTTCCTCCGCTCAACAGCGGAGCCAAAGCAGCACCCGCATCAGTGCATGTGCTGGTCTAGGCCGTGGTAGCCTTAAACAAACCGGCAATAGCGTGCTTGACATAAGGTCTCACACCGGGAATGAATGGAGTTACCCTTCCTATTGTTACTCTGGGGACTATCCGACCCGTGGATAGCCGAGTTTCAGTCGATATTTGGTAAACCGTGCTATATGGCTAGACCATTACTACAAAACAAAATATGAGTTCTCGAGGGAGGATGGAACCTGAAATTTTACAACTCCAATTAAATTCAGAATGGCCGACAATCGGCATTATTTACCTCAATAGGCCTGATATCAGGTAAACCGGGCTATAAAGCTAGACCATTACTATAAAACAAAATGTGACGTTTCTGGAGAGGATGCCTTTGAAAAACTTTTGACTCAATCAAATTCAAAATGGCCGCCGATCGGCCACTATTTACTTTCACATTGCTGATATTTGATAAACCGTACTAGATGGCTAGCCCATTACCATAAAACAAAATGTGAGATTTCAGGAGAGGATGCATTTGAAAAATGTCGACTTGATCAAATTCAAAATGGCCGTCTTTAGGCCATTATTCACTTTCACATGACCGTTATTTGGTCAACCGTGATAGATGGCTAGTTGACAGTATAGTCGATATGAGGCGTGACATTTCATTCTTAAGGGTTATGTTTTTGACATAGGCATCCTTCAAAAGTTTTGAAGACTCTTTTCACTGGGGATATCTTTCTTAGAGCAACTATTTTCTCTGGGTCAGATTCAGGTTTGTTTGTATAAGCAACTAAAGAGTCCACTTTGTCATTAGGCAAATCCCACCCGAAATTACTTTTTCAAAAATCAATTGGTTTGACATGCAAAGACTGCATTTATAGAAGTTGCTATTCAGTGGTAACGCATTCTTTTTCCTTGAGACAAGCCTCTGCATGCCACCTACCACAGTTATCAGAACCGATCCATTTAACTTTGCTATGGTGGTCAGAAACGCAATTGTTGCATGAAGCACAAAGAGTTATTTTGGGGGTTGCAGGGGTTGCATCAATCACTGTGAGGCACACTTTAGTTGTTTTCGCCCAAAGGTGACGTTATGCATTCTTTTGCTGCTACTACTACTACTATTATTGTTTTGGTACACATGTTGAGATTATATTTTGAGTGGATACAGTGCTAATCATCCACATATATATTCAATAGCCGCTTCAATGCTCTCAGACTTAAAGCTGCATAACTGTTTTGCTTATTTTAATCAAAGATCAATCCATGGAGAATGGTGTTTTATTTTTTTTATTTTACTGCGCCGGTTACTGAGTTATTAAGGATAACCAGGACATTATAAGAACCAAATTGCAGATATCGGTCATCATTAAAAAAAAGAGGGGAAGACTTTTAAAATTATTCTTATTTTGTAAGTGATCATAGATACATTTCACAGTACAAAGTGTATTGTCTCATGTCAGTTAGACATATCTAGACGTTATTACTTTGAATGATATGAGTGATATCTGCATATAATTTCATGTTTAATTTCGGTACCAGTATAGAGAATGCCACTCAATTGAAAAAGAGGACCCTGTTCTAGTATTGTGCTTTTAAGTGTGGGCCAGCATCTGAGCCTTCGGCCCGCCATTAAGACGCTCTCCCCCGACCGTGAGAAATTGCAGTCGGAATTACACAAAATTCAGTGATGTAAATCTTTTTTTGCGCAGTATTTTATTTGATACCTCACGGGCATTTCAAAATATAGTGGCAATGCTATGAGTGAATTTAAAGTGAATTTTGAATGACACGATCTATAGTGACTATGCTATTCAAAAATATCAGACTATTTTATTTCATCGTTAGTCATCACATACAGTTATATAAATAGCAAAATGCGGTAAAATAGAATAATTGTAAAAAAAGCAGCCTTTACGGTACCAGTAGCTGAGAGGCATTCAACCATTGATGGGTCAATGTTGTACCAGCGTCATAGAAGCTGGACCAACATTGAGCCATCAATGGGTCAGTGACTCGGGCCTGCTGAGTTATCATACGGGCTGACCTAGTCTTAGGACACCAACCTGTGGTTTGTGTGAGCTTGGCATCGCAGCCAACACGAGGCATTGGTCCGATGTCAAACTAATTCGGGGCCATCGTCTACAGCTCTGGCCCAGCGTTAGACCAATGCGGCTCAACGTCTCGTGTTTGTTATTAAGGGGTTTGATGTTGGACCAATGTAACATTATATTGGCCCACAATTAACCACTATTAGTAGAATTACGTACATATTGTACACAGACGGACCCACACCATATAACTTGATGGTGTATCGCGTCGTGATCTAATCCAGCTACATTTACATCGATTTTGTCCATTTATAAAGCCTTTGAACATATATGAATGATTGTGCTGAACATTTTAGGTTATTTCGGTCGAAATAAACAAAACAGTTATGCAGCTTTAAGTCGAGCCACAATTTTACTTTCCCACTCCAAATATGATCGGCACTGAACCGGTCCTATTCTCATAATAAATTGACACAACTCATACTTGTTTTTGCCGAAAAATGAAGTTAAACATTACTACTACTACTTTATTTGTTTTAACTCAGACATTGCTTTGTCGTTTCTCATTTTTTCTCTTGTCATTGGTATTTGTGTTTATGTATAATGTTTCTGGAATGTATATTCTATACACAAGGCGTAATAGTGTCAGAGACACCATCATTATATTGATAGATTTCAACTATTTTTAGCTAATCTTTTATAACAGGATGTATTCTATGTTTTTTTTTAAATTTCAAAGTCACTTTAATGGCCAAATTGCCCGAAAAGTGACGATTAGAAACATTTTTACCTACTTACTGTGTGAAATTGTCCTGGGTAGAGTTTTCATGTATAAAGATTGGACCAAAAATTGTGGGATTATCCCAAGTCGTGAGGCTAAATAAACATATTTTTTTTACTGAAGTGATAGTGACATGAAAATGTGTTAGGGTAAATGTTTTGTCATTGCCTGAAACACTGTTACTGGCAAGCTGACTTAGAAAAGCAGCAGAGCTGGGTGAGATAATCATCATTATGTGTACTGAATTACAGAAGGTGTCCTTTTTGGTCTGACTTTAGCATAATTAATAATTGCTGCATCTGATGAGCAGCATTTTTGTTGTGTGCACATTGAATGCGCCCTTTCGTTTTTTGTAGGCACGTTTGTTCGATGTTTGCTTAGGATTACAGGTATTATTAAATAATCTTTGTCCCTCACAAGATTTTCATACAGTTCTTCAGGGACCTGGCCAGAACTGACATGGGGGTACTGGGATAATTGCTTGTTGAATGCTGTGTTCGGCATTGTACGGAAGCACTAGTCTACAGACATCCAAGGGCAGCTGCAGCCTCCTCGTATCTGGCCATAATCTTTGGGTGGATTGCCAGTGGCGTACCCTGGTTCCTCCGCTCAACAGCGGAGCCAAAGCAGCACCCGCATCAGTGCATGTGCTGGTCTAGGCCGTGGTAGCCTTAAACAAACCGGCAATAGCGTGCTTGACATAAGGTCTCACACCGGGAATGAATGGAGTTACCCTTCCTATTGTTACTCTGGGGACTATCCGACCCGTGGATAGCCGAGTTTCAGTCGATATTTGGTAAACCGTGCTATATGGCTAGACCATTACTACAAAACAAAATATGAGTTCTCGAGGGAGGATGGAACCTGAAATTTTACAACTCCAATTAAATTCAGAATGGCCGACAATCGGCATTATTTACCTCAATAGGCCTGATATCAGGTAAACCGGGCTATAAAGCTAGACCATTACTATAAAACAAAATGTGACGTTTCTGGAGAGGATGCCTTTGAAAAACTTTTGACTCAATCAAATTCAAAATGGCCGCCGATCGGCCACTATTTACTTTCACATTGCTGATATTTGATAAACCGTACTAGATGGCTAGCCCATTACCATAAAACAAAATGTGAGATTTCAGGAGAGGATGCATTTGAAAAATGTCGACTTGATCAAATTCAAAATGGCCGTCTTTAGGCCATTATTCACTTTCACATGACCGTTATTTGGTCAACCGTGATAGATGGCTAGTTGACAGTATAGTCGATATGAGGCGTGACATTTCATTCTTAAGGGTTATGTTTTTGACATAGGCATCCTTCAAAAGTTTTGAAGACTCTTTTCACTGGGGATATCTTTCTTAGAGCAACTATTTTCTCTGGGTCAGATTCAGGTTTGTTTGTATAAGCAACTAAAGAGTCCACTTTGTCATTAGGCAAATCCCACCCGAAATTACTTTTTCAAAAATCAATTGGTTTGACATGCAAAGACTGCATTTATAGAAGTTGCTATTCAGTGGTAACGCATTCTTTTTCCTTGAGACAAGCCTCTGCATGCCACCTACCACAGTTATCAGAACCGATCCATTTAACTTTGCTATGGTGGTCAGAAACGCAATTGTTGCATGAAGCACAAAGAGTTATTTTGGGGGTTGCAGGGGTTGCATCAATCACTGTGAGGCACACTTTAGTTGTTTTCGCCCAAAGGTGACGTTATGCATTCTTTTGCTGCTACTACTACTACTATTATTGTTTTGGTACACATGTTGAGATTATATTTTGAGTGGATACAGTGCTAATCATCCACATATATATTCAATAGCCGCTTCAATGCTCTCAGACTTAAAGCTGCATAACTGTTTTGCTTATTTTAATCAAAGATCAATCCATGGAGAATGGTGTTTTATTTTTTTTATTTTACTGCGCCGGTTACTGAGTTATTAAGGATAACCAGGACATTATAAGAACCAAATTGCAGATATCGGTCATCATTAAAAAAAAGAGGGGAAGACTTTTAAAATTATTCTTATTTTGTAAGTGATCATAGATACATTTCACAGTACAAAGTGTATTGTCTCATGTCAGTTAGACATATCTAGACGTTATTACTTTGAATGATATGAGTGATATCTGCATATAATTTCATGTTTAATTTCGGTACCAGTATAGAGAATGCCACTCAATTGAAAAAGAGGACCCTGTTCTAGTATTGTGCTTTTAAGTGTGGGCCAGCATCTGAGCCTTCGGCCCGCCATTAAGACGCTCTCCCCCGACCGTGAGAAATTGCAGTCGGAATTACACAAAATTCAGTGATGTAAATCTTTTTTTGCGCAGTATTTTATTTGATACCTCACGGGCATTTCAAAATATAGTGGCAATGCTATGAGTGAATTTAAAGTGAATTTTGAATGACACGATCTATAGTGACTATGCTATTCAAAAATATCAGACTATTTTATTTCATCGTTAGTCCTCACATACAGTTATATAAATAGCAAAATGCGGTAAAATAGAATAATTGTAAAAAAAGCAGCCTTTACGGTACCAGTAGCTGAGAGGCATTCAACCATTGATGGGTCAATGTTGTACCAGCGTCATAGAAGCTGGACCAACATTGAGCCATCAATGGGTCAGTGACTCGGGCCTGCTGAGTTATCATACGGGCTGACCTAGTCTTAGGACACCAACCTGTGGTTTGTGTGAGCTTGGCATCGCAGCCAACACGAGGCATTGGTCCGATGTCAAACTAATTCGGGGCCATCGTCTACAGCTCTGGCCCAGCGTTAGACCAATGCGGCTCAACGTCTCGTGTTTGTTATTAAGGGGTTTGATGTTGGACCAATGTAACATTATATTGGCCCACAATTAACCACTATTAGTAGAATTACGTACATATTGTACACAGACGGACCCACACCATATAACTTGATGGTGTATCGCGTCGTGATCTAATCCAGCTACATTTACATCGATTTTGTCCATTTATAAAGCCTTTGAACATATATGAATGATTGTGCTGAACATTTTAGGTTATTTCGGTCGAAATAAACAAAACAGTTATGCAGCTTTAAGTCGAGCCACAATTTTACTTTCCCACTCCAAATATGATCGGCACTGAACCGGTCCTATTCTCATAATAAATTGACACAACTCATACTTGTTTTTGCCGAAAAATGAAGTTAAACATTACTACTACTACTTTATTTGTTTTAACTCAGACATTGCTTTGTCGTTTCTCATTTTTTCTCTTGTCATTGGTATTTGTGTTTATGTATAATGTTTCTGGAATGTATATTCTATACACAAGGCGTAATAGTGTCAGAGACACCATCATTATATTGATAGATTTCAACTATTTTTAGCTAATCTTTTATAACAGGATGTATTCTATGTTTTTTTTTAAATTTCAAAGTCACTTTAATGGCCAAATTGCCCGAAAAGTGACGATTAGAAACATTTTTACCTACTTACTGTGTGAAATTGTCCTGGGTAGAGTTTTCATGTATAAAGATTGGACCAAAAATTGTGGGATTATCCCAAGTCGTGAGGCTAAATAAACATATTTTTTTTACTGAAGTGATAGTGACATGAAAATGTGTTAGGGTAAATGTTTTGTCATTGCCTGAAACACTGTTACTGGCAAGCTGACTTAGAAAAGCAGCAGAGCTGGGTGAGATAATCATCATTATGTGTACTGAATTACAGAAGGTGTCCTTTTTGGTCTGACTTTAGCATAATTAATAATTGCTGCATCTGATGAGCAGCATTTTTGTTGTGTGCACATTGAATGCGCCCTTTCGTTTTTTGTAGGCACGTTTGTTCGATGTTTGCTTAGGATTACAGGTATTATTAAATAATCTTTGTCCCTCACAAGATTTTCATACAGTTCTTCAGGGACCTGGCCAGAACTGACATGGGGGTACTGGGATAATTGCTTGTTGAATGCTGTGTTCGGCATTGTACGGAAGCACTAGTCTACAGACATCCAAGGGCAGCTGCAGCCTCCTCGTATCTGGCCATAATCTTTGGGTGGATTGCCAGTGGCGTACCCTGGTTCCTCCGCTCAACAGCGGAGCCAAAGCAGCACCCGCATCAGTGCATGTGCTGGTCTAGGCCGTGGTAGCCTTAAACAAACCGGCAATAGCGTGCTTGACATAAGGTCTCACACCGGGAATGAATGGAGTTACCCTTCCTATTGTTACTCTGGGGACTATCCGACCCGTGGATAGCCGAGTTTCAGTCGATATTTGGTAAACCGTGCTATATGGCTAGACCATTACTACAAAACAAAATATGAGTTCTCGAGGGAGGATGGAACCTGAAATTTTACAACTCCAATTAAATTCAGAATGGCCGACAATCGGCATTATTTACCTCAATAGGCCTGATATCAGGTAAACCGGGCTATAAAGCTAGACCATTACTATAAAACAAAATGTGACGTTTCTGGAGAGGATGCCTTTGAAAAACTTTTGACTCAATCAAATTCAAAATGGCCGCCGATCGGCCACTATTTACTTTCACATTGCTGATATTTGATAAACCGTACTAGATGGCTAGCCCATTACCATAAAACAAAATGTGAGATTTCAGGAGAGGATGCATTTGAAAAATGTCGACTTGATCAAATTCAAAATGGCCGTCTTTAGGCCATTATTCACTTTCACATGACCGTTATTTGGTCAACCGTGATAGATGGCTAGTTGACAGTATAGTCGATATGAGGCGTGACATTTCATTCTTAAGGGTTATGTTTTTGACATAGGCATCCTTCAAAAGTTTTGAAGACTCTTTTCACTGGGGATATCTTTCTTAGAGCAACTATTTTCTCTGGGTCAGATTCAGGTTTGTTTGTATAAGCAACTAAAGAGTCCACTTTGTCATTAGGCAAATCCCACCCGAAATTACTTTTTCAAAAATCAATTGGTTTGACATGCAAAGACTGCATTTATAGAAGTTGCTATTCAGTGGTAACGCATTCTTTTTCCTTGAGACAAGCCTCTGCATGCCACCTACCACAGTTATCAGAACCGATCCATTTAACTTTGCTATGGTGGTCAGAAACGCAATTGTTGCATGAAGCACAAAGAGTTATTTTGGGGGTTGCAGGGGTTGCATCAATCACTGTGAGGCACACTTTAGTTGTTTTCGCCCAAAGGTGACGTTATGCATTCTTTTGCTGCTACTACTACTACTATTATTGTTTTGGTACACATGTTGAGATTATATTTTGAGTGGATACAGTGCTAATCATCCACATATATATTCAATAGCCGCTTCAATGCTCTCAGACTTAAAGCTGCATAACTGTTTTGCTTATTTTAATCAAAGATCAATCCATGGAGAATGGTGTTTTATTTTTTTTATTTTACTGCGCCGGTTACTGAGTTATTAAGGATAACCAGGACATTATAAGAACCAAATTGCAGATATCGGTCATCATTAAAAAAAAGAGGGGAAGACTTTTAAAATTATTCTTATTTTGTAAGTGATCATAGATACATTTCACAGTACAAAGTGTATTGTCTCATGTCAGTTAGACATATCTAGACGTTATTACTTTGAATGATATGAGTGATATCTGCATATAATTTCATGTTTAATTTCGGTACCAGTATAGAGAATGCCACTCAATTGAAAAAGAGGACCCTGTTCTAGTATTGTGCTTTTAAGTGTGGGCCAGCATCTGAGCCTTCGGCCCGCCATTAAGACGCTCTCCCCCGACCGTGAGAAATTGCAGTCGGAATTACACAAAATTCAGTGATGTAAATCTTTTTTTGGGCAGTATTTTATTTGATACCTCACGGGCATTTCAAAATATAGTGGCAATGCTATGAGTGAATTTAAAGTGAATTTTGAATGACACGATCTATAGTGACTATGCTATTCAAAAATATCAGACTATTTTATTTCATCGTTAGTCATCACATACAGTTATATAAATAGCAAAATGCGGTAAAATAGAATAATTGTAAAAAAAGCAGCCTTTACGGTACCAGTAGCTGAGAGGCATTCAACCATTGATGGGTCAATGTTGTACCAGCGTCATAGAAGCTGGACCAACATTGAGCCATCAATGGGTCAGTGACTCGGGCCTGCTGAGTTATCATACGGGCTGACCTAGTCTTAGGACACCAACCTGTGGTTTGTGTGAGCTTGGCATCGCAGCCAACACGAGGCATTGGTCCGATGTCAAACTAATTCGGGGCCATCGTCTACAGCTCTGGCCCAGCGTTAGACCAATGCGGCTCAACGTCTCGTGTTTGTTATTAAGGGGTTTGATGTTGGACCAATGTAACATTATATTGGCCCACAATTAACCACTATTAGTAGAATTACGTACATATTGTACACAGACGGACCCACACCATATAACTTGATGGTGTATCGCGTCGTGATCTAATCCAGCTACATTTACATCGATTTTGTCCATTTATAAAGCCTTTGAACATATATGAATGATTGTGCTGAACATTTTAGGTTATTTCGGTCGAAATAAACAAAACAGTTATGCAGCTTTAAGTCGAGCCACAATTTTACTTTCCCACTCCAAATAAGATCGGCACTGAACCGGTCCTATTCTCATAATAAATTGACACAACTCATACTTGTTTTTGCCGAAAAATGAAGTTAAACATTACTACTACTACTTTATTTGTTTTAACTCAGACATTGCTTTGTCGTTTCTCATTTTTTCTCTTGTCATTGGTATTTGTGTTTATGTATAATGTTTCTGGAATGTATATTCTATACACAAGGCGTAATAGTGCAGAGACACCATCATTATATTGATAGATTTCAACTATTTTTAGCTAATCTTTTATAACAGGATGTATTCTATGTTTTTTTTTAAATTTCAAAGTCACTTTAATGGCCAAATTGCCCGAAAAGTGACGATTAGAAACATTTTTACCTACTTACTGTGTGAAATCGTCCTGGGTAGAGTTTTCATGTATAAAGATTGGACCAAAAATTGTGGGATTATCCCAAGTCGTGAGGCTAAATAAACATATTTTTTTTACTGAAGTGATAGTGACATGAAAATGTGTTAGGGTAAATGTTTTGTCATTGCCTGAAACACTGTTACTGGCAAGCTGACTTAGAAAAGCAGCAGAGCTGGGTGAGATAATCATCATTATGTGTACTGAATTACAGAAGGTGTCCTTTTTGGTCTGACTTTAGCATAATTAATAATTGCTGCATCTGATCAGCAGCATTTTTGTTGTGTGCACATTGAATGCGCCCTTTCGTTTTTTGTAGGCACGTTTGTTCGATGTTTGCTTAGGATTACAGGTATTATTAAATAATCTTTGTCCCTCACAAGATTTTCATACAGTTCTTCAGGGACCTGGCCAGAACTGACATGGGGGTACTGGGATAATTGCTTGTTGAATGCTGTGTTCGGCATTGTACGGAAGCACTAGTCTACAGACATCCAAGGGCAGCTGCAGCCTCCTCGTATCTGGCCATAATCTTTGGGTGGATTGCCAGTGGCGTACCCTGGTTCCTCCGCTCAACAGCGGAGCCAAAGCAGCACCCGCATCAGTGCATGTGCTGGTCTAGGCCGTGGTAGCCTTAAACAAACCGGCAATAGCGTGCTTGACATAAGGTCTCACACCGGGAATGAATGGAGTTACCCTTCCTATTGTTACTCTGGGGACTATCCGACCCGTGGATAGCCGAGTTTCAGTCGATATTTGGTAAACCGTGCTATATGGCTAGACCATTACTACAAAACAAAATATGAGTTCTCGAGGGAGGATGGAACCTGAAATTTTACAACTCCAATTAAATTCAGAATGGCCGACAATCGGCATTATTTACCTCAATAGGCCTGATATCAGGTAAACCGGGCTATAAAGCTAGACCATTACTATAAAACAAAATGTGACGTTTCTGAAGAGGATGCCTTTGAAAAACTTTTGACTCAATCAAATTCAAAATGGCCGCCGATCGGCCACTATTTACTTTCACATTGCTGATATTTGATAAACCGTACTAGATGGCTAGCCCATTACCATAAAACAAAATGTGAGATTTCAGGAGAGGATGCATTTGAAAAATGTCGACTTGATCAAATTCAAAATGGCCGTCTTTAGGCCATTATTCACTTTCACATGACCGTTATTTGGTCAACCGTGATAGATGGCTAGTTGACAGTATAGTCGATATGAGGCGTGACATTTCATTCTTAAGGGTTATGTTTTTGACATAGGCATCCTTCAAAAGTTTTGAAGACTCTTTTCACTGGGGATATCTTTCTTAGAGCAACTATTTTCTCTGGGTCAGATTTAGGTTTGTTTGTATAAGCAACTAAAGAGTCCACTTTGTCATTAGGCAAATCCCACCCGAAATTACTTTTTCAAAAATCAATTGGTTTGACATGCAAAGACTGCATTTATAGAAGTTGCTATTCAGTGGTAACGCATTCTTTTTCCTTGAGACAAGCCTCTGCATGCCACCTACCACAGTTATCAGAACCGATCCATTTAACTTTGCTATGGTGGTCAGAAACGCAATTGTTGCATGAAGCACAAAGAGTTATTTTGGGGGTTGCAGGGGTTGCATCAATCACTGTGAGGCACACTTTAGTTGTTTTCGCCCAAAGGTGACGTTATGCATTCTTTTGCTGCTACTACTACTACTATTATTGTTTTGGTACAGATGTTGAGATTATATTTTGAGTGGATACAGTGCTAATCATCCACATATATATTCAATAGCCGCTTCAATGCTCTCAGACTTAAAGCTGCATAACTGTTTTGCTTATTTTAATCAAAGATCAATCCATGGAGAATGGTGTTTTATTTTTTTTATTTTACTGCGCCGGTTACTGAATTATTAAGGATAACCAGGACATTATAAGAACCAAATTGCAGATATCGGTCATCATTAAAAAAAAGAGGGGAAGACTTTTAAAATTATTCTTATTTTGTAAGTGATCATAGATACATTTCACAGTACAAAGTGTATTGTCTCATGTCAGTTAGACATATCTAGACGTTATTACTTTGAATGATATGAGTGATATCTGCATATAATTTCATGTTTAATTTCGGTACCAGTATAGAGAATGCCACTCAATTGAAAAAGAGGACCCTGTTCTAGTATTGTGCTTTTAAGTGTGGGCCAGCATCTGAGCCTTCGGCCCGCCATTAAGACGCTCTCCCCCGACCGGAGAAATTGCAGTCGGAATTACACAAAATTCAGTGATGTAAATCTTTTTTTGCGCAGTATTTTATTTGATACCTCACGGGCATTTCAAAATATAGTGGCAATGCTATGAGTGAATTTAAAGTGAATTTTGAATGACACGATCTATAGTGACTATGCTATTCAAAAATATCAGACTATTTTATTTCATCGTTAGTCATCACATACAGTTATATAAATAGCAAAATGCGGTAAAATAGAATAATTGTAAAAAAAGCAGCCTTTACGGTACCAGTAGCTGAGAGGCATTCAACCATTGATGGGTCAATGTTGTACCAGCGTCATAGAAGCTGGACCAACATTGAGCCATCAATGGGTCAGTGACTCGGGCCTGCTGAGTTATCATACGGGCTGACCTAGTCTTAGGACACCAACCTGTGGTTTGTGTGAGCTTGGCATCGCAGCCAACACGAGGCATTGGTCCGATGTCAAACTAATTCGGGGCCATCGTCTACAGCTCTGGCCCAGCGTTAGACCAATGCGGCTCAACGTCTCGTGTTTGTTATTAAGGGGTTTGATGTTGGACCAATGTAACATTATATTGGCCCACAATTAACCACTATTAGTAGAATTACGTACATATTGTACACAGACGGACCCACACCATATAACTTGATGGTGTATCGCGTCGTGATCTAATCCAGCTACATTTACATCGATTTTGTCCATTTATAAAGCCTTTGAACATATATGAATGATTGTGCTGAACATTTTAGGTTATTTCGGTCGAAATAAACAAAACAGTTATGCAGCTTTAAGTCGAGCCACAATTTTACTTTCCCACTCCAAATATGATCGGCACTGAACCGGTCCTATTCTCATAATAAATTGACACAACTCATACTTGTTTTTGCCGAAAAATGAAGTTAAACATTACTACTACTACTTTATTTGTTTTAACTCAGACATTGCTTTGTCGTTTCTCATTTTTTCTCTTGTCATTGGTATTTGTGTTTATGTATAATGTTTCTGGAATGTATATTCTATACACAAGGCGTAATAGTGCAGAGACACCATCATTATATTGATAGATTTCAACTATTTTTAGCTAATCTTTTATAACAGGATGTATTCTATGTTTTTTTTTAAATTTCAAAGTCACTTTAATGGCCAAATTGCCCGAAAAGTGACGATTAGAAACATTTTTACCTACTTACTGTGTGAAATCGTCCTGGGTAGAGTTTTCATGTATAAAGATTGGACCAAAAATTGTGGGATTATCCCAAGTCGTGAGGCTAAATAAACATATTTTTTTTACTGAAGTGATAGTGACATGAAAATGTGTTAGGGTAAATGTTTTGTCATTGCCTGAAACACTGTTACTGGCAAGCTGACTTAGAAAAGCAGCAGAGCTGGGTGAGATAATCATCATTATGTGTACTGAATTACAGAAGGTGTCCTTTTTGGTCTGACTTTAGCATAATTAATAATTGCTGCATCTGATCAGCAGCATTTTTGTTGTGTGCACATTGAATGCGCCCTTTCGTTTTTTGTAGGCACGTTTGTTCGATGTTTGCTTAGGATTACAGGTATTATTAAATAATCTTTGTCCCTCACAAGATTTTCATACAGTTCTTCAGGGACCTGGCCAGAACTGACATGGGGGTACTGGGATAATTGCTTGTTGAATGCTGTGTTCGGCATTGTACGGAAGCACTAGTCTACAGACATCCAAGGGCAGCTGCAGCCTCCTCGTATCTGGCCATAATCTTTGGGTGGATTGCCAGTGGCGTACCCTGGTTCCTCCGCTCAACAGCGGAGCCAAAGCAGCACCCGCATCAGTGCATGTGCTGGTCTAGGCCGTGGTAGCCTTAAACAAACCGGCAATAGCGTGCTTGACATAAGGTCTCACACCGGGAATGAATGGAGTTACCCTTCCTATTGTTACTCTGGGGACTATCCGACCCGTGGATAGCCGAGTTTCAGTCGATATTTGGTAAACCGTGCTATATGGCTAGACCATTACTACAAAACAAAATATGAGTTCTCGAGGGAGGATGGAACCTGAAATTTTACAACTCCAATTAAATTCAGAATGGCCGACAATCGGCATTATTTACCTCAATAGGCCTGATATCAGGTAAACCGGGCTATAAAGCTAGACCATTACTATAAAACAAAATGTGACGTTTCTGAAGAGGATGCCTTTGAAAAACTTTTGACTCAATCAAATTCAAAATGGCCGCCGATCGGCCACTATTTACTTTCACATTGCTGATATTTGATAAACCGTACTAGATGGCTAGCCCATTACCATAAAACAAAATGTGAGATTTCAGGAGAGGATGCATTTGAAAAATGTCGACTTGATCAAATTCAAAATGGCCGTCTTTAGGCCATTATTCACTTTCACATGACCGTTATTTGGTCAACCGTGATAGATGGCTAGTTGACAGTATAGTCGATATGAGGCGTGACATTTCATTCTTAAGGGTTATGTTTTTGACATAGGCATCCTTCAAAAGTTTTGAAGACTCTTTTCACTGGGGATATCTTTCTTAGAGCAACTATTTTCTCTGGGTCAGATTTAGGTTTGTTTGTATAAGCAACTAAAGAGTCCACTTTGTCATTAGGCAAATCCCACCCGAAATTACTTTTTCAAAAATCAATTGGTTTGACATGCAAAGACTGCATTTATAGAAGTTGCTATTCAGTGGTAACGCATTCTTTTTCCTTGAGACAAGCCTCTGCATGCCACCTACCACAGTTATCAGAACCGATCCATTTAACTTTGCTATGGTGGTCAGAAACGCAATTGTTGCATGAAGCACAAAGAGTTATTTTGGGGGTTGCAGGGGTTGCATCAATCACTGTGAGGCACACTTTAGTTGTTTTCGCCCAAAGGTGACGTTATGCATTCTTTTGCTGCTACTACTACTACTATTATTGTTTTGGTACAGATGTTGAGATTATATTTTGAGTGGATACAGTGCTAATCATCCACATATATATTCAATAGCCGCTTCAATGCTCTCAGACTTAAAGCTGCATAACTGTTTTGCTTATTTTAATCAAAGATCAATCCATGGAGAATGGTGTTTTATTTTTTTTATTTTACTGCGCCGGTTACTGAGTTATTAAGGATAACCAGGACATTATAAGAACCAAATTGCAGATATCGGTCATCATTAAAAAAAAGAGGGGAAGACTTTTAAAATTATTCTTATTTTGTAAGTGATCATAGATACATTTCACAGTACAAAGTGTATTGTCTCATGTCAGTTAGACATATCTAGACGTTATTACTTTGAATGATATGAGTGATATCTGCATATAATTTCATGTTTAATTTCGGTACCAGTATAGAGAATGCCACTCAATTGAAAAAGAGGACCCTGTTCTAGTATTGTGCTTTTAAGTGTGGGCCAGCATCTGAGCCTTCGGCCCGCCATTAAGACGCTCTCCCCCGACCGTGAGAAATTGCAGTCGGAATTACACAAAATTCAGTGATGTAAATCTTTTTTTTTGCGCAGTATTTTATTTGATACCTCACGGGCATTTCAAAATATAGTGGCAATGCTATGAGTGAATTTAAAGTGAATTTTGAATGACACGATCTATAGTGACTATGCTATTCAAAAATATCAGACTATTTTATTTCATCGTTAGTCATCACATACAGTTATATAAATAGCAAAATGCGGTAAAATAGAATAATTGTAAAAAAAGCAGCCTTTACGGTACCAGTAGCTGAGAGGCATTCAACCATTGATGGGTCAATGTTGTACCAGCGTCATAGAAGCTGGACCAACATTGAGCCATCAATGGGTCAGTGACTCGGGCCTGCTGAGTTATCATACGGGCTGACCTAGTCTTAGGACACCAACCTGTGGTTTGTGTGAGCTTGGCATCGCAGCCAACACGAGGCATTGGTCCGATGTCAAACTAATTCGGGGCCATCGTCTACAGCTCTGGCCCAGCGTTAGACCAATGCGGCTCAACGTCTCGTGTTTGTTATTAAGGGGTTTGATGTTGGACCAATGTAACATTATATTGGCCCACAATTAACCACTATTAGTAGAATTACGTACATATTGTACACAGACGGACCCACACCATATAACTTGATGGTGTATCGTGTCGTGATCTAATCCAGCTACATTTACATCGATTTTGTCCATTTATAAAGCCTTTGAACATATATGAATGATTGTGCTGAACATTTTAGGTTATTTCGGTCGAAATAAACAAAACAGTTATGCAGCTTTAAGTCGAGCCACAATTTTACTTTCCCACTCCAAATATGATCGGCACTGAACCGGTCCTATTCTCATAATAAATTGACACAACTCATACTTGTTTTTGCCGAAAAATGAAGTTAAACATTACTACTACTACTTTATTTGTTTTAACTCAGACATTGCTTTGTCGTTTCTCATTTTTTCTCTTGTCATTGGTATTTGTGTTTATGTATAATGTTTCTGGAATGTATATTCTATACACAAGGCGTAATAGTGCAGAGACACCATCATTATATTGATAGATTTCAACTATTTTTAGCTAATCTTTTATAACAGGATGTATTCTATGTTTTTTTTTAAATTTCAAAGTCACTTTAATGGCCAAATTGCCCGAAAAGTGACGATTAGAAACATTTTTACCTACTTACTGTGTGAAATCGTCCTGGGTAGAGTTTTCATGTATAAAGATTGGACCAAAAATTGTGGGATTATCCCAAGTCGTGAGGCTAAATAAACATATTTTTTTTACTGAAGTGATAGTGACATGAAAATGTGTTAGGGTAAATGTTTTGTCATTGCCTGAAACACTGTTACTGGCAAGCTGACTTAGAAAAGCAGCAGAGCTGGGTGAGATAATCATCATTATGTGTACTGAATTACAGAAGGTGTCCTTTTTGGTCTGACTTTAGCATAATTAATAATTGCTGCATCTGATCAGCAGCATTTTTGTTGTGTGCACATTGAATGCGCCCTTTCGTTTTTTGTAGGCACGTTTGTTCGATGTTTGCTTAGGATTACAGGTATTATTAAATAATCTTTGTCCCTCACAAGATTTTCATACAGTTCTTCAGGGACCTGGCCAGAACTGACATGGGGGTACTGGGATAATTGCTTGTTGAATGCTGTGTTCGGCATTGTACGGAAGCACTAGTCTACAGACATCCAAGGGCAGCTGCAGCCTCCTCGTATCTGGCCATAATCTTTGGGTGGATTGCCAGTGGCGTACCCTGGTTCCTCCGCTCAACAGCGGAGCCAAAGCAGCACCCGCATCAGTGCATGTGCTGGTCTAGGCCGTGGTAGCCTTAAACAAACCGGCAATAGCGTGCTTGACATAAGGTCTCACACCGGGAATGAATGGAGTTACCCTTCCTATTGTTACTCTGGGGACTATCCGACCCGTGGATAGCCGAGTTTCAGTCGATATTTGGTAAACCGTGCTATATGGCTAGACCATTACTACAAAACAAAATATGAGTTCTCGAGGGAGGATGGAACCTGAAATTTTACAACTCCAATTAAATTCAGAATGGCCGACAATCGGCATTATTTACCTCAATAGGCCTGATATCAGGTAAACCGGGCTATAAAGCTAGACCATTACTATAAAACAAAATGTGACGTTTCTGAAGAGGATGCCTTTGAAAAACTTTTGACTCAATCAAATTCAAAATGGCCGCCGATCGGCCACTATTTACTTTCACATTGCTGATATTTGATAAACCGTACTAGATGGCTAGCCCATTACCATAAAACAAAATGTGAGATTTCAGGAGAGGATGCATTTGAAAAATGTCGACTTGATCAAATTCAAAATGGCCGTCTTTAGGCCATTATTCACTTTCACATGACCGTTATTTGGTCAACCGTGATAGATGGCTAGTTGACAGTATAGTCGATATGAGGCGTGACATTTCATTCTTAAGGGTTATGTTTTTGACATAGGCATCCTTCAAAAGTTTTGAAGACTCTTTTCACTGGGGATATCTTTCTTAGAGCAACTATTTTCTCTGGGTCAGATTTAGGTTTGTTTGTATAAGCAACTAAAGAGTCCACTTTGTCATTAGGCAAATCCCACCCGAAATTACTTTTTCAAAAATCAATTGGTTTGACATGCAAAGACTGCATTTATAGAAGTTGCTATTCAGTGGTAACGCATTCTTTTTCCTTGAGACAAGCCTCTGCATGCCACCTACCACAGTTATCAGAACCGATCCATTTAACTTTGCTATGGTGGTCAGAAACGCAATTGTTGCATGAAGCACAAAGAGTTATTTTGGGGGTTGCAGGGGTTGCATCAATCACTGTGAGGCACACTTTAGTTGTTTTCGCCCAAAGGTGACGTTATGCATTCTTTTGCTGCTACTACTACTACTATTATTGTTTTGGTACAGATGTTGAGATTATATTTTGAGTGGATACAGTGCTAATCATCCACATATATATTCAATAGCCGCTTCAATGCTCTCAGACTTAAAGCTGCATAACTGTTTTGCTTATTTTAATCAAAGATCAATCCATGGAGAATGGTGTTTTATTTTTTTTATTTTACTGCGCCGGTTACTGAGTTATTAAGGATAACCAGGACATTATAAGAACCAAATTGCAGATATCGGTCATCATTAAAAAAAAGAGGGGAAGACTTTTAAAATTATTCTTATTTTGTAAGTGATCATAGATACATTTCACAGTACAAAGTGTATTGTCTCATGTCAGTTAGACATATCTAGACGTTATTACTTTGAATGATATGAGTGATATCTGCATATAATTTCATGTTTAATTTCGGTACCAGTATAGAGAATGCCACTCAATTGAAAAAGAGGACCCTGTTCTAGTATTGTGCTTTTAAGTGTGGGCCAGCATCTGAGCCTTCGGCCCGCCATTAAGACGCTCTCCCCCGACCGGAGAAATTGCAGTCGGAATTACACAAAATTCAGTGATGTAAATCTTTTTTTGCGCAGTATTTTATTTGATACCTCACGGGCATTTCAAAATATAGTGGCAATGCTATGAGTGAATTTAAAGTGAATTTTGAATGACACGATCTATAGTGACTATGCTATTCAAAAATATCAGACTATTTTATTTCATCGTTAGTCATCACATACAGTTATATAAATAGCAAAATGCGGTAAAATAGAATAATTGTAAAAAAAGCAGCCTTTACGGTACCAGTAGCTGAGAGGCATTCAACCATTGATGGGTCAATGTTGTACCAGCGTCATAGAAGCTGGACCAACATTGAGCCATCAATGGGTCAGTGACTCGGGCCTGCTGAGTTATCATACGGGCTGACCTAGTCTTAGGACACCAACCTGTGGTTTGTGTGAGCTTGGCATCGCAGCCAACACGAGGCATTGGTCCGATGTCAAACTAATTCGGGGCCATCGTCTACAGCTCTGGCCCAGCGTTAGACCAATGCGGCTCAACGTCTCGTGTTTGTTATTAAGGGGTTTGATGTTGGACCAATGTAACATTATATTGGCCCACAATTAACCACTATTAGTAGAATTACGTACATATTGTACACAGACGGACCCACACCATATAACTTGATGGTGTATCGCGTCGTGATCTAATCCAGCTACATTTACATCGATTTTGTCCATTTATAAAGCCTTTGAACATATATGAATGATTGTGCTGAACATTTTAGGTTATTTCGGTCGAAATAAACAAAACAGTTATGCAGCTTTAAGTCGAGCCACAATTTTACTTTCCCACTCCAAATATGATCGGCACTGAACCGGTCCTATTCTCATAATAAATTGACACAACTCATACTTGTTTTTGCCGAAAAATGAAGTTAAACATTACTACTACTACTTTATTTGTTTTAACTCAGACATTGCTTTGTCGTTTCTCATTTTTTCTCTTGTCATTGGTATTTGTGTTTATGTATAATGTTTCTGGAATGTATATTCTATACACAAGGCGTAATAGTGCAGAGACACCATCATTATATTGATAGATTTCAACTATTTTTAGCTAATCTTTTATAACAGGATGTATTCTATGTTTTTTTTTAAATTTCAAAGTCACTTTAATGGCCAAATTGCCCGAAAAGTGACGATTAGAAACATTTTTACCTACTTACTGTGTGAAATCGTCCTGGGTAGAGTTTTCATGTATAAAGATTGGACCAAAAATTGTGGGATTATCCCAAGTCGTGAGGCTAAATAAACATATTTTTTTTACTGAAGTGATAGTGACATGAAAATGTGTTAGGGTAAATGTTTTGTCATTGCCTGAAACACTGTTACTGGCAAGCTGACTTAGAAAAGCAGCAGAGCTGGGTGAGATAATCATCATTATGTGTACTGAATTACAGAAGGTGTCCTTTTTGGTCTGACTTTAGCATAATTAATAATTGCTGCATCTGATCAGCAGCATTTTTGTTGTGTGCACATTGAATGCGCCCTTTCGTTTTTTGTAGGCACGTTTGTTCGATGTTTGCTTAGGATTACAGGTATTATTAAATAATCTTTGTCCCTCACAAGATTTTCATACAGTTCTTCAGGGACCTGGCCAGAACTGACATGGGGGTACTGGGATAATTGCTTGTTGAATGCTGTGTTCGGCATTGTACGGAAGCACTAGTCTACAGACATCCAAGGGCAGCTGCAGCCTCCTCGTATCTGGCCATAATCTTTGGGTGGATTGCCAGTGGCGTACCCTGGTTCCTCCGCTCAACAGCGGAGCCAAAGCAGCACCCGCATCAGTGCATGTGCTGGTCTAGGCCGTGGTAGCCTTAAACAAACCGGCAATAGCGTGCTTGACATAAGGTCTCACACCGGGAATGAATGGAGTTACCCTTCCTATTGTTACTCTGGGGACTATCCGACCCGTGGATAGCCGAGTTTCAGTCGATATTTGGTAAACCGTGCTATATGGCTAGACCATTACTACAAAACAAAATATGAGTTCTCGAGGGAGGATGGAACCTGAAATTTTACAACTCCAATTAAATTCAGAATGGCCGACAATCGGCATTATTTACCTCAATAGGCCTGATATCAGGTAAACCGGGCTATAAAGCTAGACCATTACTATAAAACAAAATGTGACGTTTCTGAAGAGGATGCCTTTGAAAAACTTTTGACTCAATCAAATTCAAAATGGCCGCCGATCGGCCACTATTTACTTTCACATTGCTGATATTTGATAAACCGTACTAGATGGCTAGCCCATTACCATAAAACAAAATGTGAGATTTCAGGAGAGGATGCATTTGAAAAATGTCGACTTGATCAAATTCAAAATGGCCGTCTTTAGGCCATTATTCACTTTCACATGACCGTTATTTGGTCAACCGTGATAGATGGCTAGTTGACAGTATAGTCGATATGAGGCGTGACATTTCATTCTTAAGGGTTATGTTTTTGACATAGGCATCCTTCAAAAGTTTTGAAGACTCTTTTCACTGGGGATATCTTTCTTAGAGCAACTATTTTCTCTGGGTCAGATTTAGGTTTGTTTGTATAAGCAACTAAAGAGTCCACTTTGTCATTAGGCAAATCCCACCCGAAATTACTTTTTCAAAAATCAATTGGTTTGACATGCAAAGACTGCATTTATAGAAGTTGCTATTCAGTGGTAACGCATTCTTTTTCCTTGAGACAAGCCTCTGCATGCCACCTACCACAGTTATCAGAACCGATCCATTTAACTTTGCTATGGTGGTCAGAAACGCAATTGTTGCATGAAGCACAAAGAGTTATTTTGGGGGTTGCAGGGGTTGCATCAATCACTGTGAGGCACACTTTAGTTGTTTTCGCCCAAAGGTGACGTTATGCATTCTTTTGCTGCTACTACTACTACTATTATTGTTTTGGTACAGATGTTGAGATTATATTTTGAGTGGATACAGTGCTAATCATCCACATATATATTCAATAGCCGCTTCAATGCTCTCAGACTTAAAGCTGCATAACTGTTTTGCTTATTTTAATCAAAGATCAATCCATGGAGAATGGTGTTTTATTTTTTTTATTTTACTGCGCCGGTTACTGAGTTATTAAGGATAACCAGGACATTATAAGAACCAAATTGCAGATATCGGTCATCATTAAAAAAAAGAGGGGAAGACTTTTAAAATTATTCTTATTTTGTAAGTGATCATAGATACATTTCACAGTACAAAGTGTATTGTCTCATGTCAGTTAGACATATCTAGACGTTATTACTTTGAATGATATGAGTGATATCTGCATATAATTTCATGTTTAATTTCGGTACCAGTATAGAGAATGCCACTCAATTGAAAAAGAGGACCCTGTTCTAGTATTGTGCTTTTAAGTGTGGGCCAGCATCTGAGCCTTCGGCCCGCCATTAAGACGCTCTCCCCCGACCGTGAGAAATTGCAGTCGGAATTACACAAAATTCAGTGATGTAAATCTTTTTTTTTGCGCAGTATTTTATTTGATACCTCACGGGCATTTCAAAATATAGTGGCAATGCTATGAGTGAATTTAAAGTGAATTTTGAATGACACGATCTATAGTGACTATGCTATTCAAAAATATCAGACTATTTTATTTCATCGTTAGTCATCACATACAGTTATATAAATAGCAAAATGCGGTAAAATAGAATAATTGTAAAAAAAGCAGCCTTTACGGTACCAGTAGCTGAGAGGCATTCAACCATTGATGGGTCAATGTTGTACCAGCGTCATAGAAGCTGGACCAACATTGAGCCATCAATGGGTCAGTGACTCGGGCCTGCTGAGTTATCATACGGGCTGACCTAGTCTTAGGACACCAACCTGTGGTTTGTGTGAGCTTGGCATCGCAGCCAACACGAGGCATTGGTCCGATGTCAAACTAATTCGGGGCCATCGTCTACAGCTCTGGCCCAGCGTTAGACCAATGCGGCTCAACGTCTCGTGTTTGTTATTAAGGGGTTTGATGTTGGACCAATGTAACATTATATTGGCCCACAATTAACCACTATTAGTAGAATTACGTACATATTGTACACAGACGGACCCACACCATATAACTTGATGGTGTATCGCGTCGTGATCTAATCCAGCTACATTTACATCGATTTTGTCCATTTATAAAGCCTTTGAACATATATGAATGATTGTGCTGAACATTTTAGGTTATTTCGGTCGAAATAAACAAAACAGTTATGCAGCTTTAAGTCGAGCCACAATTTTACTTTCCCACTCCAAATATGATCGGCACTGAACCGGTCCTATTCTCATAATAAATTGACACAACTCATACTTGTTTTTGCCGAAAAATGAAGTTAAACATTACTACTACTACTTTATTTGTTTTAACTCAGACATTGCTTTGTCGTTTCTCATTTTTTCTCTTGTCATTGGTATTTGTGTTTATGTATAATGTTTCTGGAATGTATATTCTATACACAAGGCGTAATAGTGCAGAGACACCATCATTATATTGATAGATTTCAACTATTTTTAGCTAATCTTTTATAACAGGATGTATTCTATGTTTTTTTTTAAATTTCAAAGTCACTTTAATGGCCAAATTGCCCGAAAAGTGACGATTAGAAACATTTTTACCTACTTACTGTGTGAAATCGTCCTGGGTAGAGTTTTCATGTATAAAGATTGGACCAAAAATTGTGGGATTATCCCAAGTCGTGAGGCTAAATAAACATATTTTTTTTACTGAAGTGATAGTGACATGAAAATGTGTTAGGGTAAATGTTTTGTCATTGCCTGAAACACTGTTACTGGCAAGCTGACTTAGAAAAGCAGCAGAGCTGGGTGAGATAATCATCATTATGTGTACTGAATTACAGAAGGTGTCCTTTTTGGTCTGACTTTAGCATAATTAATAATTGCTGCATCTGATCAGCAGCATTTTTGTTGTGTGCACATTGAATGCGCCCTTTCGTTTTTTGTAGGCACGTTTGTTCGATGTTTGCTTAGGATTACAGGTATTATTAAATAATCTTTGTCCCTCACAAGATTTTCATACAGTTCTTCAGGGACCTGGCCAGAACTGACATGGGGGTACTGGGATAATTGCTTGTTGAATGCTGTGTTCGGCATTGTACGGAAGCACTAGTCTACAGACATCCAAGGGCAGCTGCAGCCTCCTCGTATCTGGCCATAATCTTTGGGTGGATTGCCAGTGGCGTACCCTGGTTCCTCCGCTCAACAGCGGAGCCAAAGCAGCACCCGCATCAGTGCATGTGCTGGTCTAGGCCGTGGTAGCCTTAAACAAACCGGCAATAGCGTGCTTGACATAAGGTCTCACACCGGGAATGAATGGAGTTACCCTTCCTATTGTTACTCTGGGGACTATCCGACCCGTGGATAGCCGAGTTTCAGTCGATATTTGGTAAACCGTGCTATATGGCTAGACCATTACTACAAAACAAAATATGAGTTCTCGAGGGAGGATGGAACCTGAAATTTTACAACTCCAATTAAATTCAGAATGGCCGACAATCGGCATTATTTACCTCAATAGGCCTGATATCAGGTAAACCGGGCTATAAAGCTAGACCATTACTATAAAACAAAATGTGACGTTTCTGAAGAGGATGCCTTTGAAAAACTTTTGACTCAATCAAATTCAAAATGGCCGCCGATCGGCCACTATTTACTTTCACATTGCTGATATTTGATAAACCGTACTAGATGGCTAGCCCATTACCATAAAACAAAATGTGAGATTTCAGGAGAGGATGCATTTGAAAAATGTCGACTTGATCAAATTCAAAATGGCCGTCTTTAGGCCATTATTCACTTTCACATGACCGTTATTTGGTCAACCGTGATAGATGGCTAGTTGACAGTATAGTCGATATGAGGCGTGACATTTCATTCTTAAGGGTTATGTTTTTGACATAGGCATCCTTCAAAAGTTTTGAAGACTCTTTTCACTGGGGATATCTTTCTTAGAGCAACTATTTTCTCTGGGTCAGATTTAGGTTTGTTTGTATAAGCAACTAAAGAGTCCACTTTGTCATTAGGCAAATCCCACCCGAAATTACTTTTTCAAAAATCAATTGGTTTGACATGCAAAGACTGCATTTATAGAAGTTGCTATTCAGTGGTAACGCATTCTTTTTCCTTGAGACAAGCCTCTGCATGCCACCTACCACAGTTATCAGAACCGATCCATTTAACTTTGCTATGGTGGTCAGAAACGCAATTGTTGCATGAAGCACAAAGAGTTATTTTGGGGGTTGCAGGGGTTGCATCAATCACTGTGAGGCACACTTTAGTTGTTTTCGCCCAAAGGTGACGTTATGCATTCTTTTGCTGCTACTACTACTACTATTATTGTTTTGGTACAGATGTTGAGATTATATTTTGAGTGGATACAGTGCTAATCATCCACATATATATTCAATAGCCGCTTCAATGCTCTCAGACTTAAAGCTGCATAACTGTTTTGCTTATTTTAATCAAAGATCAATCCATGGAGAATGGTGTTTTATTTTTTTTATTTTACTGCGCCGGTTACTGAGTTATTAAGGATAACCAGGACATTATAAGAACCAAATTGCAGATATCGGTCATCATTAAAAAAAAGAGGGGAAGACTTTTAAAATTATTCTTATTTTGTAAGTGATCATAGATACATTTCACAGTACAAAGTGTATTGTCTCATGTCAGTTAGACATATCTAGACGTTATTACTTTGAATGATATGAGTGATATCTGCATATAATTTCATGTTTAATTTCGGTACCAGTATAGAGAATGCCACTCAATTGAAAAAGAGGACCCTGTTCTAGTATTGTGCTTTTAAGTGTGGGCCAGCATCTGAGCCTTCGGCCCGCCATTAAGACGCTCTCCCCCGACCGGAGAAATTGCAGTCGGAATTACACAAAATTCAGTGATGTAAATCTTTTTTTGCGCAGTATTTTATTTGATACCTCACGGGCATTTCAAAATATAGTGGCAATGCTATGAGTGAATTTAAAGTGAATTTTGAATGACACGATCTATAGTGACTATGCTATTCAAAAATATCAGACTATTTTATTTCATCGTTAGTCATCACATACAGTTATATAAATAGCAAAATGCGGTAAAATAGAATAATTGTAAAAAAAGCAGCCTTTACGGTACCAGTAGCTGAGAGGCATTCAACCATTGATGGGTCAATGTTGTACCAGCGTCATAGAAGCTGGACCAACATTGAGCCATCAATGGGTCAGTGACTCGGGCCTGCTGAGTTATCATACGGGCTGACCTAGTCTTAGGACACCAACCTGTGGTTTGTGTGAGCTTGGCATCGCAGCCAACACGAGGCATTGGTCCGATGTCAAACTAATTCGGGGCCATCGTCTACAGCTCTGGCCCAGCGTTAGACCAATGCGGCTCAACGTCTCGTGTTTGTTATTAAGGGGTTTGATGTTGGACCAATGTAACATTATATTGGCCCACAATTAACCACTATTAGTAGAATTACGTACATATTGTACACAGACGGACCCACACCATATAACTTGATGGTGTATCGCGTCGTGATCTAATCCAGCTACATTTACATCGATTTTGTCCATTTATAAAGCCTTTGAACATATATGAATGATTGTGCTGAACATTTTAGGTTATTTCGGTCGAAATAAACAAAACAGTTATGCAGCTTTAAGTCGAGCCACAATTTTACTTTCCCACTCCAAATATGATCGGCACTGAACCGGTCCTATTCTCATAATAAATTGACACAACTCATACTTGTTTTTGCCGAAAAATGAAGTTAAACATTACTACTACTACTTTATTTGTTTTAACTCAGACATTGCTTTGTCGTTTCTCATTTTTTCTCTTGTCATTGGTATTTGTGTTTATGTATAATGTTTCTAGAATGTATATTCTATACACAAGGCGTAATAGTGCAGAGACACCATCATTATATTGATAGATTTCAACTATTTTTAGCTAATCTTTTATAACAGGATGTATTCTATGTTTTTTTTTAAATTTCAAAGTCACTTTAATGGCCAAATTGCCCGAAAAGTGACGATTAGAAACATTTTTACCTACTTACTGTGTGAAATCGTCCTGGGTAGAGTTTTCATGTATAAAGATTGGACCAAAAATTGTGGGATTATCCCAAGTCGTGAGGCTAAATAAACATATTTTTTTTACTGAAGTGATAGTGACATGAAAATGTGTTAGGGTAAATGTTTTGTCATTGCCTGAAACACTGTTACTGGCAAGCTGACTTAGAAAAGCAGCAGAGCTGGGTGAGATAATCATCATTATGTGTACTGAATTACAGAAGGTGTCCTTTTTGGTCTGACTTTAGCATAATTAATAATTGCTGCATCTGATCAGCAGCATTTTTGTTGTGTGCACATTGAATGCGCCCTTTCGTTTTTTGTAGGCACGTTTGTTCGATGTTTGCTTAGGATTACAGGTATTATTAAATAATCTTTGTCCCTCACAAGATTTTCATACAGTTCTTCAGGGACCTGGCCAGAACTGACATGGGGGTACTGGGATAATTGCTTGTTGAATGCTGTGTTCGGCATTGTACGGAAGCACTAGTCTACAGACATCCAAGGGCAGCTGCAGCCTCCTCGTATCTGGCCATAATCTTTGGGTGGATTGCCAGTGGCGTACCCTGGTTCCTCCGCTCAACAGCGGAGCCAAAGCAGCACCCGCATCAGTGCATGTGCTGGTCTAGGCCGTGGTAGCCTTAAACAAACCGGCAATAGCGTGCTTGACATAAGGTCTCACACCGGGAATGAATGGAGTTACCCTTCCTATTGTTACTCTGGGGACTATCCGACCCGTGGATAGCCGAGTTTCAGTCGATATTTGGTAAACCGTGCTATATGGCTAGACCATTACTACAAAACAAAATATGAGTTCTCGAGGGAGGATGGAACCTGAAATTTTACAACTCCAATTAAATTCAGAATGGCCGACAATCGGCATTATTTACCTCAATAGGCCTGATATCAGGTAAACCGGGCTATAAAGCTAGACCATTACTATAAAACAAAATGTGACGTTTCTGAAGAGGATGCCTTTGAAAAACTTTTGACTCAATCAAATTCAAAATGGCCGCCGATCGGCCACTATTTACTTTCACATTGCTGATATTTGATAAACCGTACTAGATGGCTAGCCCATTACCATAAAACAAAATGTGAGATTTCAGGAGAGGATGCATTTGAAAAATGTCGACTTGATCAAATTCAAAATGGCCGTCTTTAGGCCATTATTCACTTTCACATGACCGTTATTTGGTCAACCGTGATAGATGGCTAGTTGACAGTATAGTCGATATGAGGCGTGACATTTCATTCTTAAGGGTTATGTTTTTGACATAGGCATCCTTCAAAAGTTTTGAAGACTCTTTTCACTGGGGATATCTTTCTTAGAGCAACTATTTTCTCTGGGTCAGATTTAGGTTTGTTTGTATAAGCAACTAAAGAGTCCACTTTGTCATTAGGCAAATCCCACCCGAAATTACTTTTTCAAAAATCAATTGGTTTGACATGCAAAGACTGCATTTATAGAAGTTGCTATTCAGTGGTAACGCATTCTTTTTCCTTGAGACAAGCCTCTGCATGCCACCTACCACAGTTATCAGAACCGATCCATTTAACTTTGCTATGGTGGTCAGAAACGCAATTGTTGCATGAAGCACAAAGAGTTATTTTGGGGGTTGCAGGGGTTGCATCAATCACTGTGAGGCACACTTTAGTTGTTTTCGCCCAAAGGTGACGTTATGCATTCTTTTGCTGCTACTACTACTACTATTATTGTTTTGGTACAGATGTTGAGATTATATTTTGAGTGGATACAGTGCTAATCATCCACATATATATTCAATAGCCGCTTCAATGCTCTCAGACTTAAAGCTGCATAACTGTTTTGCTTATTTTAATCAAAGATCAATCCATGGAGAATGGTGTTTTATTTTTTTTATTTTACTGCGCCGGTTACTGAGTTATTAAGGATAACCAGGACATTATAAGAACCAAATTGCAGATATCGGTCATCATTAAAAAAAAGAGGGGAAGACTTTTAAAATTATTCTTATTTTGTAAGTGATCATAGATACATTTCACAGTACAAAGTGTATTGTCTCATGTCAGTTAGACATATCTAGACGTTATTACTTTGAATGATATGAGTGATATCTGCATATAATTTCATGTTTAATTTCGGTACCAGTATAGAGAATGCCACTCAATTGAAAAAGAGGACCCTGTTCTAGTATTGTGCTTTTAAGTGTGGGCCAGCATCTGAGCCTTCGGCCCGCCATTAAGACGCTCTCCCCCGACCGTGAGAAATTGCAGTCGGAATTACACAAAATTCAGTGATGTAAATCTTTTTTTTTGCGCAGTATTTTATTTGATACCTCACGGGCATTTCAAAATATAGTGGCAATGCTATGAGTGAATTTAAAGTGAATTTTGAATGACACGATCTATAGTGACTATGCTATTCAAAAATATCAGACTATTTTATTTCATCGTTAGTCATCACATACAGTTATATAAATAGCAAAATGCGGTAAAATAGAATAATTGTAAAAAAAGCAGCCTTTACGGTACCAGTAGCTGAGAGGCATTCAACCATTGATGGGTCAATGTTGTACCAGCGTCATAGAAGCTGGACCAACATTGAGCCATCAATGGGTCAGTGACTCGGGCCTGCTGAGTTATCATACGGGCTGACCTAGTCTTAGGACACCAACCTGTGGTTTGTGTGAGCTTGGCATCGCAGCCAACACGAGGCATTGGTCCGATGTCAAACTAATTCGGGGCCATCGTCTACAGCTCTGGCCCAGCGTTAGACCAATGCGGCTCAACGTCTCGTGTTTGTTATTAAGGGGTTTGATGTTGGACCAATGTAACATTATATTGGCCCACAATTAACCACTATTAGTAGAATTACGTACATATTGTACACAGACGGACCCACACCATATAACTTGATGGTGTATCGCGTCGTGATCTAATCCAGCTACATTTACATCGATTTTGTCCATTTATAAAGCCTTTGAACATATATGAATGATTGTGCTGAACATTTTAGGTTATTTCGGTCGAAATAAACAAAACAGTTATGCAGCTTTAAGTCGAGCCACAATTTTACTTTCCCACTCCAAATATGATCGGCACTGAACCGGTCCTATTCTCATAATAAATTGACACAACTCATACTTGTTTTTGCCGAAAAATGAAGTTAAACATTACTACTACTACTTTATTTGTTTTAACTCAGACATTGCTTTGTCGTTTCTCATTTTTTCTCTTGTCATTGGTATTTGTGTTTATGTATAATGTTTCTAGAATGTATATTCTATACACAAGGCGTAATAGTGCAGAGACACCATCATTATATTGATAGATTTCAACTATTTTTAGCTAATCTTTTATAACAGGATGTATTCTATGTTTTTTTTTAAATTTCAAAGTCACTTTAATGGCCAAATTGCCCGAAAAGTGACGATTAGAAACATTTTTACCTACTTACTGTGTGAAATCGTCCTGGGTAGAGTTTTCATGTATAAAGATTGGACCAAAAATTGTGGGATTATCCCAAGTCGTGAGGCTAAATAAACATATTTTTTTTACTGAAGTGATAGTGACATGAAAATGTGTTAGGGTAAATGTTTTGTCATTGCCTGAAACACTGTTACTGGCAAGCTGACTTAGAAAAGCAGCAGAGCTGGGTGAGATAATCATCATTATGTGTACTGAATTACAGAAGGTGTCCTTTTTGGTCTGACTTTAGCATAATTAATAATTGCTGCATCTGATCAGCAGCATTTTTGTTGTGTGCACATTGAATGCGCCCTTTCGTTTTTTGTAGGCACGTTTGTTCGATGTTTGCTTAGGATTACAGGTATTATTAAATAATCTTTGTCCCTCACAAGATTTTCATACAGTTCTTCAGGGACCTGGCCAGAACTGACATGGGGGTACTGGGATAATTGCTTGTTGAATGCTGTGTTCGGCATTGTACGGAAGCACTAGTCTACAGACATCCAAGGGCAGCTGCAGCCTCCTCGTATCTGGCCATAATCTTTGGGTGGATTGCCAGTGGCGTACCCTGGTTCCTCCGCTCAACAGCGGAGCCAAAGCAGCACCCGCATCAGTGCATGTGCTGGTCTAGGCCGTGGTAGCCTTAAACAAACCGGCAATAGCGTGCTTGACATAAGGTCTCACACCGGGAATGAATGGAGTTACCCTTCCTATTGTTACTCTGGGGACTATCCGACCCGTGGATAGCCGAGTTTCAGTCGATATTTGGTAAACCGTGCTATATGGCTAGACCATTACTACAAAACAAAATATGAGTTCTCGAGGGAGGATGGAACCTGAAATTTTACAACTCAAATTAAATTCAGAATGGCCGACAATCGGCATTATTTACCTCAATAGGCCTGATATCAGGTAAACCGGGCTATAAAGCTAGACCATTACTATAAAACAAAATGTGACGTTTCTGAAGAGGATGCCTTTGAAAAACTTTTGACTCAATCAAATTCAAAATGGCCGCCGATCGGCCACTATTTACTTTCACATTGCTGATATTTGATAAACCGTACTAGATGGCTAGCCCATTACCATAAAACAAAATGTGAGATTTCAGGAGAGGATGCATTTGAAAAATGTCGACTTGATCAAATTCAAAATGGCCGTCTTTAGGCCATTATTCACTTTCACATGACCGTTATTTGGTCAACCCTGATAGATGGCTAGTTGACAGTATAGTCGATATGAGGCGTGACATTTCATTCTTAAGGGTTATGTTTTTGACATAGGCATCCTTCAAAAGTTTTGAAGACTCTTTTCACTGGGGATATCTTTCTTAGAGCAACTATTTTCTCTGGGTCAGATTTAGGTTTGTTTGTATAAGCAACTAAAGAGTCCACTTTGTCATTAGGCAAATCCCACCCGAAATTACTTTTTCAAAAATCAATTGGTTTGACATGCAAAGACTGCATTTATAGAAGTTGCTATTCAGTGGTAACGCATTCTTTTTCCTTGAGACAAGCCTCTGCATGCCACCTACCACAGTTATCAGAACCGATCCATTTAACTTTGCTATGGTGGTCAGAAACGCAATTGTTGCATGAAGCACAAAGAGTTATTTTGGGGGTTGCAGGGGTTGCATCAATCACTGTGAGGCACACTTTAGTTGTTTTCGCCCAAAGGTGACGTTATGCATTCTTTTGCTGCTACTACTACTACTATTATTGTTTTGGTACAGATGTTGAGATTATATTTTGAGTGGATACAGTGCTAATCATCCACATATATATTCAATAGCCGCTTCAATGCTCTCAGACTTAAAGCTGCATAACTGTTTTGCTTATTTTAATCAAAGATCAATCCATGGAGAATGGTGTTTTATTTTTTTTATTTTACTGCGCCGGTTACTGAGTTATTAAGGATAACCAGGACATTATAAGAACCAAATTGCAGATATCGGTCATCATTAAAAAAAAGAGGGGAAGACTTTTAAAATTATTCTTATTTTGTAAGTGATCATAGATACATTTCACAGTACAAAGTGTATTGTCTCATGTCAGTTAGACATATCTAGACGTTATTACTTTGAATGATATGAGTGATATCTGCATATAATTTCATGTTTAATTTCGGTACCAGTATAGAGAATGCCACTCAATTGAAAAAGAGGACCCTGTTCTAGTATTGTGCTTTTAAGTGTGGGCCAGCATCTGAGCCTTCGGCCCGCCATTAAGACGCTCTCCCCCGACCGTGAGAAATTGCAGTCGGAATTACACAAAATTCAGTGATGTAAATCTTTTTTTTTGCGCAGTATTTTATTTGATACCTCACGGGCATTTCAAAATATAGTGGCAATGCTATGAGTGAATTTAAAGTGAATTTTGAATGACACGATCTATAGTGACTATGCTATTCAAAAATATCAGACTATTTTATTTCATCGTTAGTCATCACATACAGTTATATAAATAGCAAAATGCGGTAAAATAGAATAATTGTAAAAAAAGCAGCCTTTACGGTACCAGTAGCTGAGAGGCATTCAACCATTGATGGGTCAATGTTGTACCAGCGTCATAGAAGCTGGACCAACATTGAGCCATCAATGGGTCAGTGACTCGGGCCTGCTGAGTTATCATACGGGCTGACCTAGTCTTAGGACACCAACCTGTGGTTTGTGTGAGCTTGGCATCGCAGCCAACACGAGGCATTGGTCCGATGTCAAACTAATTCGGGGCCATCGTCTACAGCTCTGGCCCAGCGTTAGACCAATGCGGCTCAACGTCTCGTGTTTGTTATTAAGGGGTTTGATGTTGGACCAATGTAACATTATATTGGCCCACAATTAACCACTATTAGTAGAATTACGTACATATTGTACACAGACGGACCCACACCATATAACTTGATGGTGTATCGCGTCGTGATCTAATCCAGCTACATTTACATCGATTTTGTCCATTTATAAAGCCTTTGAACATATATGAATGATTGTGCTGAACATTTTAGGTTATTTCGGTCGAAATAAACAAAACAGTTATGCAGCTTTAAGTCGAGCCACAATTTTACTTTCCCACTCCAAATATGATCGGCACTGAACCGGTCCTATTCTCATAATAAATTGACACAACTCATACTTGTTTTTGCCGAAAAATGAAGTTAAACATTACTACTACTACTTTATTTGTTTTAACTCAGACATTGCTTTGTCGTTTCTCATTTTTTCTCTTGTCATTGGTATTTGTGTTTATGTATAATGTTTCTGGAATGTATATTCTATACACAAGGCGTAATAGTGCAGAGACACCATCATTATATTGATAGATTTCAACTATTTTTAGCTAATCTTTTATAACAGGATGTATTCTATGTTTTTTTTTAAATTTCAAAGTCACTTTAATGGCCAAATTGCCCGAAAAGTGACGATTAGAAACATTTTTACCTACTTACTGTGTGAAATTGTCCTGGGTAGAGTTTTCATGTATAAAGATTGGACCAAAAATTGTGGGATTATCCCAAGTCGTGAGGCTAAATAAACATATTTTTTTTACTGAAGTGATAGTGACATGAAAATGTGTTAGGGTAAATGTTTTGTCATTGCCTGAAACACTGTTACTGGCAAGCTGACTTAGAAAAGCAGCAGAGCTGGGTGAGATAATCATCATTATGTGTACTGAATTACAGAAGGTGTCCTTTTTGGTCTGACTTTAGCATAATTAATAATTGCTGCATCTGATGAGCAGCATTTTTGTTGTGTGCACATTGAATGCGCCCTTTCGTTTTTTGTAGGCACGTTTGTTCGATGTTTGCTTAGGATTACAGGTATTATTAAATAATCTTTGTCCCTCACAAGATTTTCATACAGTTCTTCAGGGACCTGGCCAGAACTGACATGGGGGTACTGGGATAATTGCTTGTTGAATGCTGTGTTCGGCATTGTACGGAAGCACTAGTCTACAGACATCCAAGGGCAGCTGCAGCCTCCTCGTATCTGGCCATAATCTTTGGGTGGATTGCCAGTGGCGTACCCTGGTTCCTCCGCTCAACAGCGGAGCCAAAGCAGCACCCGCATCAGTGCATGTGCTGGTCTAGGCCGTGGTAGCCTTAAACAAACCGGCAATAGCGTGCTTGACATAATGTCTCACACCGGGAATGAATGGAGTTACCCTTCCTATTGTTACTCTGGGGACTATCCGACCCGTGGATAGCCGAGTTTCAGTCGATATTTGGTAAACCGTGCTATATGGCTAGACCATTACTACAAAACAAAATATGAGTTCTCGAGGGAGGATGGAACCTGAAATTTTACAACTCCAATTAAATTCAGAATGGCCGACAATCGGCATTATTTACCTCAATAGGCCTGATATCAGGTAAACCGGGCTATATAGCTAGACCATTACTATAAAACAAAATGTGACGTTTCTGAAGAGGATGCCTTTGAAAAACTTTTGACTCAATCAAATTCAAAATGGCCGCCGATCGGCCACTATTTACTTTCACATTGCTGATATTTGATAAACCGTACTAGATAGCTAGCCCATTACCATAAAACAAAATGTGAGATTTCAGGAGAGGATGCATTTGAAAAATGTCGACTTGATCAAATTCGAAATGGCCGTCTTTAGGCCATTATTCACTTTCACATGACCGTTATTTGGTCAACCGTGATAGATGGCTAGTTGACAGTATAGTCGATATGAGGCGTGACATTTCATTCTTAAGGGTTATGTTTTTGACATAGGCATCCTTCAAAAGTTTTGAAGACTCTTTTCACTGGGGATATCTTTCTTAGAGCAACTATTTTCTCTGGGTCAGATTTAGGTTTGTTTGTATAAGCAACTAAAGAGTCCACTTTGTCATTAGGCAAATCCCACCCGAAATTACTTTTTCAAAAATCAATTGGTTTGACATGCAAAGACTGCATTTATAGAAGTTGCTATTCAGTGGTAACGCATTCTTTTTCCTTGAGACAAGCCTCTGCATGCCACCTACCACAGTTATCAGAACCGATCCATTTAACTTTGCTATGGTGGTCAGAAACGCAATTGTTGCATGAAGCACAAAGAGTTATTTTGGGGGTTGCAGGGGTTGCATCAATCACTGTGAGGCACACTTTAGTTGTTTTCGCCCAAAGGTGACGTTATGCATTCTTTTGCTGCTACTACTACTACTATTATTGTTTTGGTACAGATGTTGAGATTATATTTTGAGTGGATACAGTGCTAATCATCCACATATATATTCAATAGCCGCTTCAATGCTCTCAGACTTAAAGCTGCATAACTGTTTTGCTTATTTTAATCAAAGATCAATCCATGGAGAATGGTGTTTTATTTTTTTTATTTTACTGCGCCGGTTACTGAGTTATTAAGGATAACCAGGACATTATAAGAACCAAATTGCAGATATCGGTCATCATTAAAAAAAAGAGGGGAAGACTTTTAAAATTATTCTTATTTTGTAAGTGATCATAGATACATTTCACAGTACAAAGTGTATTGTCTCATGTCAGTTAGACATATCTAGACGTTATTACTTTGAATGATATGAGTGATATCTGCATATAATTTCATGTTTAATTTCGGTACCAGTATAGAGAATGCCACTCAATTGAAAAAGAGGACCCTGTTCTAGTATTGTGCTTTTAAGTGTGGGCCAGCATCTGAGCCTTCGGCCCGCCATTAAGACGCTCTCCCCCGACCGTGAGGAATTGCAGTCGGAATTACACAAAATTCAGTGATGTAAATCTTTTTTTTTGCGCAGTATTTTATTTGATACCTCACGGGCATTTCAAAATATAGTGGCAATGCTATGAGTGAATTTAAAGTGAATTTTGAATGACACGATCTATAGTGACTATGCTATTCAAAAATATCAGACTATTTTATTTCATCGTTAGTCATCACATACAGTTATATAAATAGCAAAATGCGGTAAAATAGAATAATTGTAAAAAAAGCAGCCTTTACGGTACCAGTAGCTGAGAGGCATTCAACCATTGATGGGTCAATGTTGTACCAGCGTCATAGAAGCTGGACCAACATTGAGCCATCAATGGGTCAGTGACTCGGGCCTGCTGAGTTATCATACGGGCTGACCTAGTCTTAGGACACCAACCTGTGGTTTGTGTGAGCTTGGCATCGCAGCCAACACGAGGCATTGGTCCGATGTCAAACTAATTCGGGGCCATCGTCTACAGCTCTGGCCCAGCGTTAGACCAATGCGGCTCAACGTCTCGTGTTTGTTATTAAGGGGTTTGATGTTGGACCAATGTAACATTATATTGGCCCACAATTAACCACTATTAGTAGAATTACGTACATATTGTACACAGACGGACCCACACCATATAACTTGATGGTGTATCGCGTCGTGATCTAATCCAGCTACATTTACATCGATTTTGTCCATTTATAAAGCCTTTGAACATATATGAATGATTGTGCTGAACATTTTAGGTTATTTCGGTCGAAATAAACAAAACAGTTATGCAGCTTTAAGTCGAGCCACAATTTTACTTTCCCACTCCAAATATGATCGGCACTGAACCGGTCCTATTCTCATAATAAATTGACACAACTCATACTTGTTTTTGCCGAAAAATGAAGTTAAACATTACTACTACTACTTTATTTGTTTTAACTCAGACATTGCTTTGTCGTTTCTCATTTTTTCTCTTGTCATTGGTATTTGTGTTTATGTATAATGTTTCTGGAATGTATATTCTATACACAAGGCGTAATAGTGCAGAGACACCATCATTATATTGATAGATTTCAACTATTTTTAGCTAATCTTTTATAACAGGATGTATTCTATGTTTTTTTTTAAATTTCAAAGTCACTTTAATGGCCAAATTGCCCGAAAAGTGACGATTAGAAACATTTTTACCTACTTACTGTGTGAAATTGTCCTGGGTAGAGTTTTCATGTATAAAGATTGGACCAAAAATTGTGGGATTATCCCAAGTCGTGAGGCTAAATAAACATATTTTTTTTACTGAAGTGATAGTGACATGAAAATGTGTTAGGGTAAATGTTTTGTCATTGCCTGAAACACTGTTACTGGCAAGCTGACTTAGAAAAGCAGCAGAGCTGGGTGAGATAATCATCATTATGTGTACTGAATTACAGAAGGTGTCCTTTTTGGTCTGACTTTAGCATAATTAATAATTGCTGCATCTGATGAGCAGCATTTTTGTTGTGTGCACATTGAATGCGCCCTTTCGTTTTTTGTAGGCACGTTTGTTCGATGTTTGCTTAGGATTACAGGTATTATTAAATAATCTTTGTCCCTCACAAGATTTTCATACAGTTCTTCAGGGACCTGGCCAGAACTGACATGGGGGTACTGGGATAATTGCTTGTTGAATGCTGTGTTCGGCATTGTACGGAAGCACTAGTCTACAGACATCCAAGGGCAGCTGCAGCCTCCTCGTATCTGGCCATAATCTTTGGGTGGATTGCCAGTGGCGTACCCTGGTTCCTCCGCTCAACAGCGGAGCCAAAGCAGCACCCGCATCAGTGCATGTGCTGGTCTAGGCCGTGGTAGCCTTAAACAAACCGGCAATAGCGTGCTTGACATAATGTCTCACACCGGGAATGAATGGAGTTACCCTTCCTATTGTTACTCTGGGGACTATCCGACCCGTGGATAGCCGAGTTTCAGTCGATATTTGGTAAACCGTGCTATATGGCTAGACCATTACTACAAAACAAAATATGAGTTCTCGAGGGAGGATGGAACCTGAAATTTTACAACTCCAATTAAATTCAGAATGGCCGAAAATCGGCATTATTTACCTCAATAGGCCTGATATCAGGTAAACCGGGCTATAAAGCTAGACCATTACTATAAAACAAAATGTGACGTTTCTGAAGAGGATGCCTTTGAAAAACTTTTGACTCAATCAAATTCAAAATGGCCGCCGATCGGCCACTATTTACTTTCACATTGCTGATATTTGATAAACCGTACTAGATGGCTAGCCCATTACCATAAAACAAAATGTGAGATTTCAGGAGAGGATGCATTTGAAAAATGTCGACTTGATCAAATTCGAAATGGCCGTCTTTAGGCCATTATTCACTTTCACATGACCGTTATTTGGTCAACCGTGATAGATGGCTAGTTGACAGTATAGTCGATATGAGGCGTGACATTTCATTCTTAAGGGTTATGTTTTTGACATAGGCATCCTTCAAAAGTTTTGAAGACTCTTTTCACTGGGGATATCTTTCTTAGAGCAACTATTTTCTCTGGGTCAGATTTAGGTTTGTTTGTATAAGCAACTAAAGAGTCCACTTTGTCATTAGGCAAATCCCACCCGAAATTACTTTTTCAAAAATCAATTGGTTTGACATGCAAAGACTGCATTTATAGAAGTTGCTATTCAGTGGTAACGCATTCTTTTTCCTTGAGACAAGCCTCTGCGTGCCACCTACCACAGTTATCAGAACCGATCCATTTAACTTTGCTATGGTGGTCAGAAACGCAATTGTTGCATGAAGCACAAAGAGTTATTTTGGGGGTTGCAGGGGTTGCATCAATCACTGTGAGGCACACTTTAGTTGTTTTCGCCCAAAGGTGACGTTATGCATTCTTTTGCTGCTACTACTACTACTATTATTGTTTTGGTACAGATGTTGAGATTATATTTTGAGTGGATACAGTGCTAATCATCCACATATATATTCAATAGCCGCTTCAATGCTCTCAGACTTAAAGCTGCATAACTGTTTTGCTTATTTTAATCAAAGATCAATCCATGGAGAATGGTGTTTTATTTTTTTTATTTTACTGCGCCGGTTACTGAGTTATTAAGGATAACCAGGACATTATAAGAACCAAATTGCAGATATCGGTCATCATTAAAAAAAAGAGGGGAAGACTTTTAAAATTATTCTTATTTTGTAAGTGATCATAGATACATTTCACAGTACAAAGTGTATTGTCTCATGTCAGTTAGACATATCTAGACGTTATTACTTTGAATGATATGAGTGATATCTGCATATAATTTCATGTTTAATTTCGGTACCAGTATAGAGAATGCCACTCAATTGAAAAAGAGGACCCTGTTCTAGTATTGTGCTTTTAAGTGTGGGCCAGCATCTGAGCCTTCGGCCCGCCATTAAGACGCTCTCCCCCGACCGTGAGAAATTGCAGTCGGAATTACACAAAATTCAGTGATGTAAATCTTTTTTTTTGCGCAGTATTTTATTTGATACCTCACGGGCATTTCAAAATATAGTGGCAATGCCATGAGTGAATTTAAAGTGAATTTTGAATGACACGATCTATAGTGACTATGCTATTCAAAAATATCAGACTATTTTATTTCATCGTTAGTCATCACATACAGTTATATAAATAGCAAAATGCGGTAAAATAGAATAATTGTAAAAAAAGCAGCCTTTACGGTACCAGTAGCTGAGAGGCATTCAACCATTGATGGGTCAATGTTGTACCAGCGTCATAGAAGCTGGACCAACATTGAGCCATCAATGGGTCAGTGACTCGGGCCTGCTGAGTTATCATACGGGCTGACCTAGTCTTAGGACACCAACCTGTGGTTTGTGTGAGCTTGGCATCGCAGCCAACACGAGGCATTGGTCCGATGTCAAACTAATTCGGGGCCATCGTCTACAGCTCTGGCCCAGCGTTAGACCAATGCGGCTCAACGTCTCGTGTTTGTTATTAAGGGGTTTGATGTTGGACCAATGTAACATTATATTGGCCCACAATTAACCACTATTAGTAGAATTACGTACATATTGTACACAGACGGACCCACACCATATAACTTGATGGTGTATCGCGTCGTGATCTAATCCAGCTACATTTACATCGATTTTGTCCATTTATAAAGCCTTTGAACATATATGAATGATTGTGCTGAACATTTTAGGTTATTTCGGTCGAAATAAACAAAACAGTTATGCAGCTTTAAGTCGAGCCACAATTTTACTTTCCCACTCCAAATATGATCGGCACTGAACCGGTCCTATTCTCATAATAAATTGACACAACTCATACTTGTTTTTGCCGAAAAATGAAGTTAAACATTACTACTACTACTTTATTTGTTTTAACTCAGACATTGCTTTGTCGTTTCTCATTTTTTCTCTTGTCATTGGTATTTGTGTTTATGTATAATGTTTCTGGAATGTATATTCTATACACAAGGCGTAATAGTGCAGAGACACCATCATTATATTGATAGATTTCAACTATTTTTAGCTAATCTCTTATAACAGGATGTATTCTATGTTTTTTTTTAAATTTCAAAGTCACTTTAATGGCCAAATTGCCCGAAAAGTGACGATTAGAAACATTTTTACCTACTTACTGTGTGAAATTGTCCTGGGTAGAGTTTTCATGTATAAAGATTGGACCAAAAATTGTGGGATTATCCCAAGTCGTGAGGCTAAATAAACATATTTTTTTTACTGAAGTGATAGTGACATGAAAATGTGTTAGGGTAAATGTTTTGTCATTGCCTGAAACACTGTTACTGGCAAGCTGACTTAGAAAAGCAGCAGAGCTGGGTGAGATAATCATCATTATGTGTACTGAATTACAGAAGGTGTCCTTTTTGGTCTGACTTTAGCATAATTAATAATTGCTGCATCTGATGAGCAGCATTTTTGTTGTGTGCACATTGAATGCGCCCTTTCGTTTTTTGTAGGCACGTTTGTTCGATGTTTGCTTAGGATTACAGGTATTATTAAATAATCTTTGTCCCTCACAAGATTTTCATACAGTTCTTCAGGGACCTGGCCAGAACTGACATGGGGGTACTGGGATAATTGCTTGTTGAATGCTGTGTTCGGCATTGTACGGAAGCACTAGTCTACAGACATCCAAGGGCAGCTGCAGCCTCCTCGTATCTGGCCATAATCTTTGGGTGGATTGCCAGTGGCGTACCCTGGTTCCTCCGCTCAACAGCGGAGCCAAAGCAGCACCCGCATCAGTGCATGTGCTGGTCTAGGCCGTGGTAGCCTTAAACAAACCGGCAATAGCGTGCTTGACATAATGTCTCACACCGGGAATGAATGGAGTTACCCTTCCTATTGTTACTCTGGGGACTATCCGACCCGTGGATAGCCGAGTTTCAGTCGATATTTGGTAAACCGTGCTATATGGCTAGACCATTACTACAAAACAAAATATGAGTTCTCGAGGGAGGATGGAACCTGAAATTTTACAACTCCAATTAAATTCAGAATGGCCGAAAATCGGCATTATTTACCTCAATAGGCCTGATATCAGGTAAACCGGGCTATAAAGCTAGACCATTACTATAAAACAAAATGTGACGTTTCTGAAGAGGATGCCTTTGAAAAACTTTTGACTCAATCAAATTCAAAATGGCCGCCGATCGGCCACTATTTACTTTCACATTGCTGATATTTGATAAACCGTACTAGATGGCTAGCCCATTACCATAAAACAAAATGTGAGATTTCAGGAGAGGATGCATTTGAAAAATGTCGACTTGATCAAATTCAAAATGGCCGTCTTTAGGCCATTATTCACTTTCACATGACCGTTATTTGGTCAACCGTGATAGATGGCTAGTTGACAGTATAGTCGATATGAGGCGTGACATTTCATTCTTAAGGGTTATGTTTTTGACATAGGCATCCTTCAAAAGTTTTGAAGACTCTTTTCACTGGGGATATCTTTCTTAGAGCAACTATTTTCTCTGGGTCAGATTTAGGTTTGTTTGTATAAGCAACTAAAGAGTCCACTTTGTCATTAGGCAAATCCCACCCGAAATTACTTTTTCAAAAATCAATTGGTTTGACATGCAAAGACTGCATTTATAGAAGTTGCTATTCAGTGGTAACGCATTCTTTTTCCTTGAGACAAGCCTCTGCGTGCCACCTACCACAGTTATCAGAACCGATCCATTTAACTTTGCTATGGTGGTCAGAAACGCAATTGTTGCATGAAGCACAAAGAGTTATTTTGGGGGTTGCAGGGGTTGCATCAATCACTGTGAGGCACACTTTAGTTGTTTTCGCCCAAAGGTGACGTTATGCATTCTTTTGCTGCTACTACTACTACTATTATTGTTTTGGTACAGATGTTGAGATTATATTTTGAGTGGATACAGTGCTAATCATCCACATATATATTCAATAGCCGCTTCAATGCTCTCAGACTTAAAGCTGCATAACTGTTTTGCTTATTTTAATCAAAGATCAATCCATGGAGAATGGTGTTTTATTTTTTTTATTTTACTGCGCCGGTTACTGAGTTATTAAGGATAACCAGGACATTATAAGAACCAAATTGCAGATATCGGTCATCATTAAAAAAAAGAGGGGAAGACTTTTAAAATTATTCTTATTTTGTAAGTGATCATAGATACATTTCACAGTACAAAGTGTATTGTCTCATGTCAGTTAGACATATCTAGAAGTTATTACTTTGAATGATATGAGTGATATCTGCATATAATTTCATGTTTAATTTCGGTACCAGTATAGAGAATGCCACTCAATTGAAAAAGAGGACCCTGTTCTAGTATTGTGCTTTTAAGTGTGGGCCAGCATCTGAGCCTTCGGCCCGCCATTAAGACGCTCTCCCCCGACCGTGAGAAATTGCAGTCGGAATTACACAAAATTCAGTGATGTAAATCTTTTTTTTTGCGCAGTATTTTATTTGATACCTCACGGGCATTTCAAAATATATTGGCAATGCTATGAGTGAATTTAAAGTGAATTTTGAATGACACGATCTATAGTGACTATGCTATTCAAAAATATCAGACTATTTTATTTCATCGTTAGTCATCACATACAGTTATATAAATAGCAAAATGCGGTAAAATAGAATAATTGTAAAAAAAGCAGCCTTTACGGTACCAGTAGCTGAGAGGCATTCAACCATTGATGGGTCAATGTTGTACCAGCGTCATAGAAGCTGGACCAACATTGAGCCATCAATGGGTCAGTGACTCGGGCCTGCTGAGTTATCATACGGGCTGACCTAGTCTTAGGACACCAACCTGTGGTTTGTGTGAGCTTGGCATCGCAGCCAACACGAGGCATTGGTCCGATGTCAAACTAATTCGGGGCCATCGTCTACAGCTCTGGCCCAGCGTTAGACCAATGCGGCTCAACGTCTCGTGTTTGTTATTAAGGGGTTTGATGTTGGACCAATGTAACATTATATTGGCCCACAATTAACCACTATTAGTAGAATTACGTACATATTGTACACAGACGGACCCACACCATATAACTTGATGGTGTATCGCGTCGTGATCTAATCCAGCTACATTTACATCGATTTTGTCCATTTATAAAGCCTTTGAACATATATGAATGATTGTGCTGAACATTTTAGGTTATTTCGGTCGAAATAAACAAAACAGTTATGCAGCTTTAAGTCGAGCCACAATTTTACTTTCCCACTCCAAATATGATCGGCACTGAACCGGTCCTATTCTCATAATAAATTGACACAACTCATACTTGTTTTTGCCGAAAAATGAAGTTAAACATTACTACTACTACTTTATTTGTTTTAACTCAGACATTGCTTTGTCGTTTCTCATTTTTTCTCTTGTCATTGGTATTTGTGTTTATGTATAATGTTTCTGGAATGTATATTCTATACACAAGGCGTAATAGTGCAGAGACACCATCATTATATTGATAGATTTCAACTATTTTTAGCTAATCTCTTATAACAGGATGTATTCTATGTTTTTTTTTAAATTTCAAAGTCACTTTAATGGCCAAATTGCCCGAAAAGTGACGATTAGAAACATTTTTACCTACTTACTGTGTGAAATTGTCCTGGGTAGAGTTTTCATGTATAAAGATTGGACCAAAAATTGTGGGATTATCCCAAGTCGTGAGGCTAAATAAACATATTTTTTTTACTGAAGTGATAGTGACATGAAAATGTGTTAGGGTAAATGTTTTGTCATTGCCTGAAACACTGTTACTGGCAAGCTGACTTAGAAAAGCAGCAGAGCTGGGTGAGATAATCATCATTATGTGTACTGAATTACAGAAGGTGTCCTTTTTGGTCTGACTTTAGCATAATTAATAATTGCTGCATCTGATCAGCAGCATTTTTGTTGTGTGCACATTGAATGCGCCCTTTCGTTTTTTGTAGGCACGTTTGTTCGATGTTTGCTTAGGATTACAGGTATTATTAAATAATCTTTGTCCCTCACAAGATTTTCATACAGTTCTTCAGGGACCTGGCCAGAACTGACATGGGGGTACTGGGATAATTGCTTGTTGAATGCTGTGTTCGGCATTGTACGGAAGCACTAGTCTACAGACATCCAAGGGCAGCTGCAGCCTCCTCGTATCTGGCCATAATCTTTGGGTGGATTGCCAGTGGCGTACCCTGGTTCCTCCGCTCAACAGCGGAGCCAAAGCAGCACCCGCATCAGTGCATGTGCTGGTCTAGGCCGTGGTAGCCTTAAACAAACCGGCAATAGCGTGCTTGACATAAGGTCTCACACCGGGAATGAATGGAGTTACCCTTCCTATTGTTACTCTGGGGACTATCCGACCCGTGGATAGCCGAGTTTCAGTCGATATTTGGTAAACCGTGCTATATGGCTAGACCATTACTACAAAACAAAATATGAGTTCTCGAGGGAGGATGGAACCTGAAATTTTACAACTCCAATTAAATTCAGAATGGCCGACAATCGGCATTATTTACCTCAATAGGCCTGATATCAGGTAAACCGGGCTATAAAGCTAGACCATTACTATAAAACAAAATGTGACGTTTCTGAAGAGGATGCCTTTGAAAAACTTTTGACTCAATCAAATTCAAAATGGCCGCCGATCGGCCACTATTTACTTTCACATTGCTGATATTTGATAAACCGTACTAGATGGCTAGCCCATTACCATAAAACAAAATGTGAGATTTCAGGAGAGGATGCATTTGAAAAATGTCGACTTGATCAAATTCAAAATGGCCGTCTTTAGGCCATTATTCACTTTCACATGACCGTTATTTGGTCAACCGTGATAGATGGCTAGTTGACAGTATAGTCGATATGAGGCGTGACATTTCATTCTTAAGGGTTATGTTTTTGACATAGGCATCCTTCAAAAGTTTTGAAGACTCTTTTCACTGGGGATATCTTTCTTAGAGCAACTATTTTCTCTGGGTCAGATTTAGGTTTGTTTGTATAAGCAACTAAAGAGTCCACTTTGTCATTAGGCAAATCCCACCCGAAATTACTTTTTCAAAAATCAATTGGTTTGACATGCAAAGACTGCATTTATAGAAGTTGCTATTCAGTGGTAACGCATTCTTTTTCCTTGAGACAAGCCTCTGCATGCCACCTACCACAGTTATCAGAACCGATCCATTTAACTTTGCTATGGTGGTCAGAAACGCAATTGTTGCATGAAGCACAAAGAGTTATTTTGGGGGTTGCAGGGGTTGCATCAATCACTGTGAGGCACACTTTAGTTGTTTTCGCCCAAAGGTGACGTTATGCATTCTTTTGCTGCTACTACTACTACTATTATTGTTTTGGTACAGATGTTGAGATTATATTTTGAGTGGATACAGTGCTAATCATCCACATATATATTCAATAGCCGCTTCAATGCTCTCAGACTTAAAGCTGCATAACTGTTTTGCTTATTTTAATCAAAGATCAATCCATGGAGAATGGTGTTTTATTTTTTTTATTTTACTGCGCCGGTTACTGAGTTATTAAGGATAACCAGGACATTATAAGAACCAAATTGCAGATATCGGTCATCATTAAAAAAAAGAGGGGAAGACTTTTAAAATTATTCTTATTTTGTAAGTGATCATAGATACATTTCACAGTACAAAGTGTATTGTCTCATGTCAGTTAGACATATCTAGACGTTATTACTTTGAATGATATGAGTGATATCTGCATATAATTTCATGTTTAATTTCGGTACCAGTATAGAGAATGCCACTCAATTGAAAAAGAGGACCCTGTTCTAGTATTGTGCTTTTAAGTGTGGGCCAGCATCTGAGCCTTCGGCCCGCCATTAAGACGCTCTCCCCCGACCGTGAGAAATTGCAGTCGGAATTACACAAAATTCAGTGATGTAAATCTTTTTTTTTGCGCAGTATTTTATTTGATACCTCACGGGCATTTCAAAATATAGTGGCAATGCTATGAGTGAATTTAAAGTGAATTTTGAATGACACGATCTATAGTGACTATGCTATTCAAAAATATCAGACTATTTTATTTCATCGTTAGTCATCACATACAGTTATATAAATAGCAAAATGCGGTAAAATAGAATAATTGTAAAAAAAGCAGCCTTTACGGTACCAGTAGCTGAGAGGCATTCAACCATTGATGGGTCAATGTTGTACCAGCGTCATAGAAGCTGGACCAACATTGAGCCATCAATGGGTCAGTGACTCGGGCCTGCTGAGTTATCATACGGGCTGACCTAGTCTTAGGACACCAACCTGTGGTTTGTGTGAGCTTGGCATCGCAGCCAACACGAGGCATTGGTCCGATGTCAAACTAATTCGGGGCCATCGTCTACAGCTCTGGCCCAGCGTTAGACCAATGCGGCTCAACGTCTCGTGTTTGTTATTAAGGGGTTTGATGTTGGACCAATGTAACATTATATTGGCCCACAATTAACCACTATTAGTAGAATTACGTACATATTGTACACAGACGGACCCACACCATATAACTTGATGGTGTATCGCGTCGTGATCTAATCCAGCTACATTTACATCGATTTTGTCCATTTATAAAGCCTTTGAACATATATGAATGATTGTGCTGAACATTTTAGGTTATTTCGGTCGAAATAAACAAAACAGTTATGCAGCTTTAAGTCGAGCCACAATTTTACTTTCCCACTCCAAATATGATCGGCACTGAACCGGTCCTATTCTCATAATAAATTGACACAACTCATACTTGTTTTTGCCGAAAAATGAAGTTAAACATTACTACTACTACTTTATTTGTTTTAACTCAGACATTGCTTTGTCGTTTCTCATTTTTTCTCTTGTCATTGGTATTTGTGTTTATGTATAATGTTTCTGGAATGTATATTCTATACACAAGGCGTAATAGTGCAGAGACACCATCATTATATTGATAGATTTCAACTATTTTTAGCTAATCTTTTATAACAGGATGTATTCTATGTTTTTTTTTAAATTTCAAAGTCACTTTAATGGCCAAATTGCCCGAAAAGTGACGATTAGAAACATTTTTACCTACTTACTGTGTGAAATTGTCCTGGGTAGAGTTTTCATGTATAAAGATTGGACCAAAAATTGTGGGATTATCCCAAGTCGTGAGGCTAAATAAACATATTTTTTTTACTGAAGTGATAGTGACATGAAAATGTGTTAGGGTAAATGTTTTGTCATTGCCTGAAACACTGTTACTGGCAAGCTGACTTAGAAAAGCAGCAGAGCTGGGTGAGATAATCATCATTATGTGTACTGAATTACAGAAGGTGTCCTTTTTGGTCTGACTTTAGCATAATTAATAATTGCTGCATCTGATCAGCAGCATTTTTGTTGTGTGCACATTGAATGCGCCCTTTCGTTTTTTGTAGGCACGTTTGTTCGATGTTTGCTTAGGATTACAGGTATTATTAAATAATCTTTGTCCCTCACAAGATTTTCATACAGTTCTTCAGGGACCTGGCCAGAACTGACATGGGGGTACTGGGATAATTGCTTGTTGAATGCTGTGTTCGGCATTGTACGGAAGCACTAGTCTACAGACATCCAAGGGCAGCTGCAGCCTCCTCGTATCTGGCCATAATCTTTGGGTGGATTGCCAGTGGCGTACCCTGGTTCCTCCGCTCAACAGCGGAGCCAAAGCAGCACCCGCATCAGTGCATGTGCTGGTCTAGGCCGTGGTAGCCTTAAACAAACCGGCAATAGCGTGCTTGACATAAGGTCTCACACCGGGAATGAATGGAGTTACCCTTCCTATTGTTACTCTGGGGACTATCCGACCCGTGGATAGCCGAGTTTCAGTCGATATTTGGTAAACCGTGCTATATGGCTAGACCATTACTACAAAACAAAATATGAGTTCTCGAGGGAGGATGGAACCTGAAATTTTACAACTCCAATTAAATTCAGAATGGCCGACAATCGGCATTATTTACCTCAATAGGCCTGATATCAGGTAAACCGGGCTATAAAGCTAGACCATTACTATAAAACAAAATGTGACGTTTCTGAAGAGGATGCCTTTGAAAAACTTTTGACTCAATCAAATTCAAAATGGCCGCCGATCGGCCACTATTTACTTTCACATTGCTGATATTTGATAAACCGTACTAGATGGCTAGCCCATTACCATAAAACAAAATGTGAGATTTCAGGAGAGGATGCATTTGAAAAATGTCGACTTGATCAAATTCAAAATGGCCGTCTTTAGGCCATTATTCACTTTCACATGACCGTTATTTGGTCAACCGTGATAGATGGCTAGTTGACAGTATAGTCGATATGAGGCGTGACATTTCATTCTTAAGGGTTATGTTTTTGACATAGGCATCCTTCAAAAGTTTTGAAGACTCTTTTCACTGGGGATATCTTTCTTAGAGCAACTATTTTCTCTGGGTCAGATTTAGGTTTGTTTGTATAAGCAACTAAAGAGTCCACTTTGTCATTAGGCAAATCCCACCCGAAATTACTTTTTCAAAAATCAATTGGTTTGACATGCAAAGACTGCATTTATAGAAGTTGCTATTCAGTGGTAACGCATTCTTTTTCCTTGAGACAAGCCTCTGCATGCCACCTACCACAGTTATCAGAACCGATCCATTTAACTTTGCTATGGTGGTCAGAAACGCAATTGTTGCATGAAGCACAAAGAGTTATTTTGGGGGTTGCAGGGGTTGCATCAATCACTGTGAGGCACACTTTAGTTGTTTTCGCCCAAAGGTGACGTTATGCATTCTTTTGCTGCTACTACTACTACTATTATTGTTTTGGTACAGATGTTGAGATTATATTTTGAGTGGATACAGTGCTAATCATCCACATATATATTCAATAGCCGCTTCAATGCTCTCAGACTTAAAGCTGCATAACTGTTTTGCTTATTTTAATCAAAGATCAATCCATGGAGAATGGTGTTTTATTTTTTTTATTTTACTGCGCCGGTTACTGAGTTATTAAGGATAACCAGGACATTATAAGAACCAAATTGCAGATATCGGTCATCATTAAAAAAAAGAGGGGAAGACTTTTAAAATTATTCTTATTTTGTAAGTGATCATAGATACATTTCACAGTACAAAGTGTATTGTCTCATGTCAGTTAGACATATCTAGACGTTATTACTTTGAATGATATGAGTGATATCTGCATATAATTTCATGTTTAATTTCGGTACCAGTATAGAGAATGCCACTCAATTGAAAAAGAGGACCCTGTTCTAGTATTGTGCTTTTAAGTGTGGGCCAGCATCTGAGCCTTCGGCCCGCCATTAAGACGCTCTCCCCCGACCGTGAGAAATTGCAGTCGGAATTACACAAAATTCAGTGATGTAAATCTTTTTTTTTGCGCAGTATTTTATTTGATACCTCACGGGCATTTCAAAATATAGTGGCAATGCTATGAGTGAATTTAAAGTGAATTTTGAATGACACGATCTATAGTGACTATGCTATTCAAAAATATCAGACTATTTTATTTCATCGTTAGTCATCACATACAGTTATATAAATAGCAAAATGCGGTAAAATAGAATAATTGTAAAAAAGCAGCCTTTACGGTACCAGTAGCTGAGAGGCATTCAACCATTGATGGGTCAATGTTGTACCAGCGTCATAGAAGCTGGACCAACATTGAGCCATCAATGGGTCAGTGACTCGGGCCTGCTGAGTTATCATACGGGCTGACCTAGTCTTAGGACACCAACCTGTGGTTTGTGTGAGCTTGGCATCGCAGCCAACACGAGGCATTGGTCCGATGTCAAACTAATTCGGGGCCATCGTCTACAGCTCTGGCCCAGCGTTAGACCAATGCGGCTCAACGTCTCGTGTTTGTTATTAAGGGGTTTGATGTTGGACCAATGTAACATTATATTGGCCCACAATTAACCACTATTAGTAGAATTACGTACATATTGTACACAGACGGACCCACACCATATAACTTGATGGTGTATCGCGTCGTGATCTAATCCAGCTACATTTACATCGATTTTGTCCATTTATAAAGCCTTTGAACATATATGAATGATTGTGCTGAACATTTTAGGTTATTTCGGTCGAAATAAACAAAACAGTTATGCAGCTTTAAGTCGAGCCACAATTTTACTTTCCCACTCCAAATATGATCGGCACTGAACCGGTCCTATTCTCATAATAAATTGACACAACTCATACTTGTTTTTGCCGAAAAATGAAGTTAAACATTACTACTACTACTTTATTTGTTTTAACTCAGACATTGCTTTGTCGTTTCTCATTTTTTCTCTTGTCATTGGTATTTGTGTTTATGTATAATGTTTCTGGAATGTATATTCTATACACAAGGCGTAATAGTGCAGAGACACCATCATTATATTGATAGATTTCAACTATTTTTAGCTAATCTTTTATAACAGGATGTATTCTATGTTTTTTTTTAATTTCAAAGTCACTTTAATGGCCAAATTGCCCGAAAAGTGACGATTAGAAACATTTTTACCTACTTACTGTGTGAAATTGTCCTGGGTAGAGTTTTCATGTATAAAGATTGGACCAAAAATTGTGGGATTATCCCAAGTCGTGAGGCTAAATAAACATATTTTTTTTACTGAAGTGATAGTGACATGAAAATGTGTTAGGGTAAATGTTTTGTCATTGCCTGAAACACTGTTACTGGCAAGCTGACTTAGAAAAGCAGCAGAGCTGGGTGAGATAATCATCATTATGTGTACTGAATTACAGAAGGTGTCCTTTTTGGTCTGACTCTAGCATAATAAATAACTGCTGCATCTGATCAGCAGCATTTTTGTTGTGTGCACATTGAATGCGCCCTTTCGTTTTTTGTAGGCACGTTTGTTCGATGTTTGCTTAGGATTACAGGTATCATTAAATAATCTTTGTCCCTCACAAGATTTTCATACAGTTCTTCAGGGACCTGGCCAGAACTGACATGGGGGTACTGGGATAATTGCTTGTTGAATGCTGTGTTCGGCATTGTACGGAAGCACTAGTCTACAGACATCCAAGGGCAGCTGCAGCCTCCTCGTATCTGGCCATAATCTTTGGGTGGATTGCCAGTGGCGTACCCTGGTTCCTCCGCTCAACAGCGGAGCCAAAGCAGCACCCGCATCAGTGCATGTGCTGGTCTAGGCCGTGGTAGCCTTAAACAAACCGGCAATAGCGTGCTTGACATAAGGTCTCACACGGGGAATGAATGGAGTTACCCTTCCTATTGTTACTCTGGGGACTATCCGACCCGTGGATAGCGGAGTTTCAGTCGATATTTGGTAAACCGTGCTATATGGCTAGACCATTACTACAAAACAAAATATGAGTTCTCGAGGGAGGATGGACCCTGAAATTTTACAACTCTAATTAAATTCAAAATAGCCGACAATCGGCATTATTTACCTCAATAGGCCTGATATCAGGTAAACCGGGCTATATAGCTAGACCATTACTATAAAACAAAATGTGACGTTTCTGGAGAGGATGCCTTTGAAAAACTTTTGACTCAATCAAATTCAAAATGGCCGCCGATCGGCCACTATTTACTTTCACATTGCTGATATTTGATAAACCGTACTAGATGGCTAGCCCATTACTATAAAACAAAATGTGAGATTTCAGGAGAGGATGCATTTGAAAAATGTCGACTTGATCAAATTCAAAATGGCCGTCTTTAGGCCATTATTCACTTTCACATGACCGTTATTTGGTCAACCGTGATAGATGGCTAGTTGACAGTATAGTCGATATGAGGCGTGACATTTCATTCTTAAGGGTTATGTTTTTGACATAGGCATCCTTCAAAAGTTTTGAAGACTCTTTTCACTGGGGATATCTTTCTTAGAGCAACTATTTTCTCTGGGTCAGATTTAGGTTTGTTTGTATAAGCAACTAAAGAGTCCACTTTGTCATTAGGCAAATCCCACCCGAAATTACTTTTTCAAAAATCAATTGGTTTGACTTGCAAAGACTGCATTTATAGAAGTTGCTATTCAGTGGTAACGCATTCTTTTTCCTTGAGACAAGCCTCTGCATGCCACCTACCACAGTTATCAGAACCGATCCATTTAACTTTGCTATGGTGGTCAGAAACGCAATTGTTGCATGAAGCACAAAGAGTTATTTTGGGGGTTGCAGGGGTTGCATCAATCACTGTGAGGCACACTTTAGTTGTTTTCGCCCAAAGGTGACGTTATGCATTCTTTTGCTGCTACTACTACTACTATTATTGTTTTGGTACAGATGTTGAGATTATATTTTGAGTGGATACAGTGCTAATCATCCACATATATATTCAATAGCCTCTTCAATGCTCTCAGACTTAAAGCTGCATAACTGTTTTGCTTATTTTAATCAGAGATCAATCCATGGAGAATGGTGTTTTATTTTTTTTATTTTACTGCGCCGGTTACTGAGTTATTAAGGATAACCAGGACATTATAAGAACCAAATTGCAGATATCGGTCATCATTAAAAAAAGAGTGGAAGACTTTTAAAATTATTCTTATTTTGTAAGTGATCATAGATACATTTCACAGTACAAAGTGTATTGTCTCATGTCAGTTAGACATATCTAGAAGTTATTACTTTGAATGATATGAGTGATATCTGCATATAATTTCATGTTTAATTTCGGTACCTGTATAGAGAATGCCACTCAATTGAAAAAGAGGACCCTGTTCTAGTATGGTGCTTTTAAGTGTGGGCCAGCATCTGAGCCTTTGGCCCGCCATTAAGACGCTCTCCCCCGACCGTGAGAAATTGCAGTCGGAATTACACAAAATTCAGTGATGTAAATCTTTTTTTTTGTGCAGTATTTTATTTGATACCTCACGGGCATTTCAAAATATAGTGGCAATGCTATGAGTGAATTCAAAGTGAATTTTGAATGACACGATCTATAGTGACTATGCTATTCAAAAATATCAGACTATTTTATTTCATCGTTAGTCATCACATACAGTTATATAAATAGCAAAATGCGGTAAAATAGAATAATTGTAAAAAAGCAGCCTTTACGGTACCAGTAGCTGAGAGGCATTCAACCATTGATGGGTCAATGCTGTACCAGCGTCATAGAAGCTGGACCAACATTGAGCCATCAATGGGTCAGTGACTCGGGCCTGCTGAGTTATCATACGGGCTGACCTAGTCTTAGGACACCAACCTGTGGTTTGTGTGAGCTTGGCATCGCAGCCAACACGAGGCATTGGTCCGATGTCAAACTAATTCGGGGCCATCGTCTACAGCTCTGGCCCAGCGTTAGACCAATGCGGCTCAACGTCTAGTCTAGAGTTTGTTATTAAGGGGTTTGATGTTGGACCAATGTAACATTATATTGGCCCACAATTAACCACTATTAGTAGAATTACGTACATATTGTACACAGACGGACCCACACCATATAACTTGATGGTGTATCGCGTCGTGATCTAATCCAGCTACATTTACATCGATTTTGTCCATTTATAAAGCCTTTGAACATATATGAATGATTGTGCTGAACATTTTAGGTTATTTCGGTCGAAATAAACAAAACAGTTATGCAGCTTTAAGTCGAGCCACAATTTTACTTTCCCACTCCAAATATGATCGGCACTGAACCGGTCCTATTCTCATAATAAATTGACACAACTCGTACTTGTTTTTGCCGAAAAATGAAGTTAAACATTTCTACTACTACTTTATTTGTTTTAACTCAGACATTGCTTTGTCGTTTTTCATTTTTTCTCTGTCATTGGTATTTGTGTTTATGTATAATGTTTCTGGAATGTATATTCTATACACAAGGCGTAATAGTGTCAGAGACACCATCATTATATTGATAGATTTCAACTATTTTCAGCTAATCTTTTATAACAGGATGTATTCTATGTTTTTTTTAAATTTCAAAGTCACTTTAATGGCCAAATTGCCCGAAAAGTGACGATTAGAAACATTTTTACCTACTTACTGTGTGAAATTGTCCTGGGTAGAGTTTTCATGTATAAAGATTGGACCAAAAATTGTGGGATTATCCCAAGTCGTGAGGCTAAATAAACATATTTTTTTTACTGAAGTGATAGTGACATGAAAATGTGTTAGGGTAAATGTTTTGTCATTGCCTGAAACACTGTTACTGGCAAGCTGACTTAGAAAAGCAGCAGAGCTGGGTGAGATAATCATCATTATGTGTACTGAATTACAGAAGGTGTCCTTTTTGGTCTGACTTTAGCATAATTAATAATTGCTGCATCTGATCAGCAGCATTTTTGTTGTGTGCACATTGAATGCGCCCTTTCGTTTTTTGTAGGCACGTTTGTTCGATGTTTGCTTAGGATTACAGGTATTATTAAATAATCTTTGTCCCTCACAAGATTTTCATACAGTTCTTCAGGGACCTGGCCAGAACTGACATGGGGGTACTGGGATAATTGCTTGTTGAATGCTGTGTTCGGCATTGTACGGAAGCACTAGTCTACAGACATCCAAGGGCAGCTGCAGCCTCCTCGTATCTGGCCATAATCTTTGGGTGGATTGCCAGTGGCGTACCCTGGTTCCTCCGCTCAACAGCGGAGCCAAAGCAGCACCCGCATCAGTGCATGTGCTGGTCTAGGCCGTGGTAGCCTTAAACAAACCGGCAATAGCGTGCTTGACATAAGGTCTCACACGGGGAATGAATGGAGTTACCCTTCCTATTGTTACTCTGGGGACTATCCGACCCGTGGATAGCCGAGTTTCAGTCGATATTTGGTAAACCGTGCTATATGGCTAGACCATTACTACAAAACAAAATATGAGTTCTCGAGGGAGGATGGACCCTGAAATTTTACAACTCTAATTAAATTCAAAATGGCCGACAATCGGCATTATTTACCTCAATAGGCCTGATATCAGGTAAACCGGGCTATATAGCTAGACCATTACTATAAAACAAAATGTGACGTTTCTGGAGAGGATGCCTTTGAAAAACTTTTGACTCAATCAAATTCAAAATGGCCGCCGATCGGCCACTATTTACTTTCACATTGCTGATATTTGATAAACCGTACTAGATGGCTAGCCCATTACTATAAAACAAAATGTGAGATTTCAGGAGAGGATGCATTTGAAAAATGTCGACTTGATCAAATTCAAAATGGCCGTCTTTAGGCCATTATTCACTTTCACATGACCGTTATTTGGTCAACCGTGATAGATGGCTAGTTGACAGTATAGTCGATATGAGGCGTGACATTTCATTCTTAAGGGTTATGTTTTTGACATAGGCATCCTTCAAAAGTTTTGAAGACTCTTTTCACTGGGGATATCTTTCTTAGAGCAACTATTTTCTCTGGGTCAGATTTAGGTTTGTTTGTATAAGCAACTAAAGAGTCCACTTTGTCATTAGGCAAATCCCACCCGAAATTACTTTTTCAAAAATCAATTGGTTTGACTTGCAAAGACTGCATTTATAGAAGTTGCTATTCAGTGGTAACGCATTCTTTTTCCTTGAGACAAGCCTCTGCATGCCACCTACCACAGTTATCAGAACCGATCCATTTAACTTTGCTATGGTGGTCAGAAACGCAATTGTTGCATGAAGCACAAAGAGTTATTTTGGGGGTTGCAGGGGTTGCATCAATCACTGTGAGGCACACTTTAGTTGTTTTCGCCCAAAGGTGACGTTATGCATTCTTTTGCTGCTACTACTACTACTATTATTGTTTTGGTACAGATGTTGAGATTATATTTTGAGTGGATACAGTGCTAATCATCCACATATATATTCAATAGCCTCTTCAATGCTCTCAGACTTAAAGCTGCATAACTGTTTTGCTTATTTTAATCAAAGATCAATCCATGGAGAATGGTGTTTTATTTTTTTTATTTTACTGCGCCGGTTACTGAGTTATTAAGGATAACCAGGACATTATAAGAACCAAATTGCAGATATCGGTCATCATTAAAAAAAGAGTGGAAGACTTTTAAGATTATTCTTATTTTGTAAGTGATCATAGATACATTTCACAGTACAAAGTGTATTGTCTCATGTCAGTTAGACATATCTAGAAGTTATTACTTTGAATGATATGAGTGATATCTGCATATAATTTCATGTTTAATTTCGGTACCTGTATAGAGAATGCCACTCAATTGAAAAAGAGGACCCTGTTCTAGTATGGTGCTTTTAAGTGTGGGCCAGCATCTGAGCCTTTGGCCCGCCATTAAGACGCTCTCCCCCGACCGTGAGAAATTGTAGTCGGAATTACACAAAATTCAGTGATGTAAATCTTTTTTTTTGTGCAGTATTTTATTTGATACCTCACGGGCATTTCAAAATATAGTGGCAATGCTATGAGTGAATTCAAAGTGAATTTTGAATGACACGATCTATAGTGACTATGCTATTCAAAAATATCAGACTATTTTATTTCATCGTTAGTCATCACATACAGTTATATAAATAGCAAAATGCGGTAAAATAGAATAATTGTAAAAAAGCAGCCTTTACGGTACCAGTAGCTGAGAGGCATTCAACCATTGATGGGTCAATGCTGTACCAGCGTCATAGAAGCTGGACCAACATTGAGCCATCAATGGGTCAGTGACTCGGGCCTGCTGAGTTATCATACGGGCTGACCTAGTCTTAGGACACCAACCTGTGGTTTGTGTGAGCTTGGCATCGCAACCAACACGAGGCATTGGTCCGATGTCAAACTAATTCGGGGCCATCGTCTACAGCTCTGGCCCAGCGTTAGACCAATGCGGCTCAACGTCTAGTCTAGAGTTTGTTATTAAGGGGTTTGATGTTGGACCAATGTAACATTATATTGGCCCACAATTAACCACTATTAGTAGAATTACGTACATATTGTACACAGACGGACCCACACCATATAACTTGATGGTGTATCGCGTCGTGATCTAATCCAGCTACATTTACATCGATTTTGTCCATTTATAAAGCCTTTGAACATATATGAATGATTGTGCTGAACATTTTAGGTTATTTCGGTCGAAATAAACAAAACAGTTATGCAGCTTTAAGTCGAGCCACAATTTTACTTTCCCACTCCAAATATGATCGGCACTGAACCGGTCCTATTCTCATAATAAATTGACACAACTCGTACTTGTTTTTGCCGAAAAATGAAGTTAAACATTTCTACTACTACTTTATTTGTTTTAACTCAGACATTGCTTTGTCGTTTTTCATTTTTTCTCTGTCATTGGTATTTGTGTTTATGTATAATGTTTCTGGAATGTATATTCTATACACAAGGCGTAATAGTGTCAGAGACACCATCATTATATTGATAGATTTCAACTATTTTCAGCTAATCTTTTATAACAGGATGTATTCTATGTTTTTTTTAAATTTCAAAGTCACTTTAATGGCCAAATTGCCCGAAAAGTGACGATTAGAAACATTTTTACCTACTTACTGTGTGAAATTGTCCTGGGTAGAGTTTTCATGTATAAAGATTGGACCAAAAATTGTGGGATTATCCCAAGTCGTGAGGCTAAATAAACATATTTTTTTTACTGAAGTGATAGTGACATGAAAATGTGTTAGGGTAAATGTTTTGTCATTGCCTGAAACACTGTTACTGGCAAGCTGACTTAGAAAAGCAGCAGAGCTGGGTGAGATAATCATCATTATGTGTACTGAATTACAGAAGGTGTCCTTTTTGGTCTGACTTTAGCATAATTAATAATTGCTGCATCTGATCAGCAGCATTTTTGTTGTGTGCACATTGAATGCGCCCTTTCGTTTTTTGTAGGCACGTTTGTTCGATGTTTGCTTAGGATTACAGGTATTATTAAATAATCTTTGTCCCTCACAAGATTTTCATACAGTTCTTCAGGGACCTGGCCAGAACTGACATGGGGGTACTGGGATAATTGCTTGTTGAATGCTGTGTTCGGCATTGTACGGAAGCACTAGTCTACAGACATCCAAGGGCAGCTGCAGCCTCCTCGTATCTGGCCATAATCTTTGGGTGGATTGCCAGTGGCGTACCCTGGTTCCTCCGCTCAACAGCGGAGCCAAAGCAGCACCCGCATCAGTGCATGTGCTGGTCTAGGCCGTGGTAGCCTTAAACAAACCGGCAATAGCGTGCTTGACATAAGGTCTCACACCGGGAATGAATGGAGTTACCCTTCCTATTGTTACTCTGGGGACTATCCGACCCGTGGATAGCCGAGTTTCAGTCGATATTTGGTAAACCGTGCTATATGGCTAGACCATTACTACAAAACAAAATATGAGTTCTCGAGGGAGGATGGAACCTGAAATTTTACAACTCCAATTAAATTCAGAATGGCCGACAATCGGCATTATTTACCTCAATAGGCCTGATATCAGGTAAACCGGGCTATGAAGCTAGACCATTACTATAAAACAAAATGTGACGTTTCTGGAGAGGATGCCTTTGAAAAACTTTTGACTCAATCAAATTCAAAATGGCCGCCGATCGGCCACTATTTACTTTCACATTGCTGATATTTGATAAACCGTACTAGATGGCTAGCCCATTACTATAAAACAAAATGTGAGATTTTAGGAGAGGATGCATTTGAAAAATGTCGACTTGATCAAATTCAAAATGGCCGTCTTTAGGCCATTATTCACTTTCACATGACCGTTATTTGGTCAACCGTGATAGATGGCTAGTTGACAGTATAGTCGATATGAGGCGTGACATTTCATTCTTAAGGGTTATGTTTTTGACATAGGCATCCTTCAAAAGTTTTGAAGACTCTTTTCACTGGGGATATCTTTCTTAGAGCAACTATTTTCTCTGGGTCAGATTTAGGTTTGTTTGTATAAGCAACTAAAGAGTCCACTTTGTCATTAGGCAAATCCCACCCGAAATTACTTTTTCAAAAATCAATTGGTTTGACATGCAAAGACTGCATTTATAGAAGTTGCTATTCAGTGGTAACGCATTCTTTTTCCTTGAGACAAGCCTCTGCATGCCACCTACCACAGTTATCAGAACCGATCCATTTAACTTTGCTATGGTGGTCAGAAACGCAATTGTTGCATGAAGCACAAAGAGTTATTTTGGGGGTTGCAGGGGTTGCATCAATCACTGTGAGGCACACTTTAGTTGTTTTCGCCCAAAGGTGACGTTATGCATTCTTTTGCTGCTACTACTACTACTATTATTGTTTTGGTACAGATGTTGAGATTATATTTTGAGTGGATACAGTGCTAATCATCCACATATATATTCAATAGCCGCTTCAATGCTCTCAGACTTAAAGCTGCATAACTGTTTTGCTTATTTTAATCAAAGATCAATCCATGGAGAATGGTGTTTTATTTTTTCTATTTTACTGCGCCGGTTACTGAGTTATTAAGGATAACCAGGACATTATAAGAACCAAATTGCAGATATCGGTCATCATTAAAAAAAGAGTGGAAGACTTTTAAAATTATTCTTATTTTGTAAGTGATCATAGATACATTTCACAGTACAAAGTGTATTGTCTCATGTCAGTTAGACATATCTAGAAGTTATTACTTTGAATGATATGAGTGATATCTGCATATAATTTCATGTTTTATTTTGGTACCTGTATAGAGAATGCCACTCAATTGAAAAAGAGGACCCTGTTCTAGTATTGTGCTTTTAAGTGTGGGCCAGCATCTGAGCCTTTGGCCCGCCATTAAGACGCTCTCCCCCGACCGTGAGAAATTGCAGTCGGAATTACACAAAATTCAGTGATGTAAATCTTTTTTTTTGTGCAGTATTTTATTTGATACCTCACGGGCATTTCAAAATATAGTGGCAATGCTATGAGTGAATTCAAAGTGAATTTTGAATGACACGATCTATAGTGACTATGCTATTCAAAAATATCAGACTATTTTATTTCATCGTTAGTCATCACATACAGTTATATAAATAGCAAAATGCGGTAAAATAGAATAATTGTAAAAAAAGCAGCCTTTACGGTACCAGTAGCTGAGAGGCATTCAACCATTGATGGGTCAATGCTGTACCAGCGTCATAGAAGCTGGACCAACATTGAGCCATCAATGGGTCAGTGACTCGGGCCTGCTGAGTTATCATACGGGCTGACCTAGTCTTAGGACACCAACCTGTGGTTTGTGTGAGCTTGGCATCGCAGCCAACACGAGGCATTGGTCCGATGTCAAACTAATTCGGGGCCATCGTCTACAGCTCTGGCCCAGCGTTAGACCAATGCGGCTCAACGTCTAGTCTAGTGTTTGTTATTAAGGGGTTTGATGTTGGACCAATGTAACATTATATTGGCCCACAATTAACCACTATTAGTAGAATTACGTACATATTGTACACAGACGGACCCACACCATATAACTTGATGGTGTATCGCGTCGTGATCTAATCCAGCTACATTTACATCGATTTTGTCCATTTATAAAGCCTTTGAACATATATGCATGATTGTGCTGAACATTTTAGGTTATTTCGGTCGAAATAAACAAAACAGTTATGCAGCTTTAAGTCGAGCCACAATTTTACTTTCCCACTCCAAATATGATCGGCACTGAACCGGTCCTATTCTCATAATAAATTGACACAACTCGTACTTGTTTTCGCCGAAAAATGAAGTTAAACATTTCTACTACTACTTTATTTGTTTTAACTCAGACAATGCTTTGTCGTTTTTCATTTTTTCTCTGTCATTGGTATTTGTGTTTATGTATAATGTTTCTGGAATGTATATTCTATACACAAGGCGTAATAGTGTCAGAGACACCATCATTATATTGATAGATTTCAACTATTTTCAGCTAATCTTTTATAACAGGATGTATTCTATGTTTTTTTTAAATTTCAAAGTCACTTTAATGGCCAAATTGCCCGAAAAGTGACGATTAGAAACATTTTTACCTACTTACTGTGTGAAATTGTCCTGGGTAGAGTTTTCATGTATAAAGATTGGACCAAAAATTGTGGGATTATCCCAAGTCGTGAGGCTAAATAAACATATTTTTTTTACTGAAGTGATAGTGACATGAAAATGTGTTAGGGTAAATGTTTTGTCATTGCCTGAAACACTGTTACTGGCAAGCTGACTTAGAAAAGCAGCAGAGCTGGGTGAGATAATCATCATTATGTGTACTGAATTACAGAAGGTGTCCTTTTTGGTCTGACTTTAGCATAATTAATAATTGCTGCATCTGATCAGCAGCATTTTTGTTGTGTGCACATTGAATGCGCCCTTTCGTTTTTTGTAGGCACGTTTGTTCGATGTTTGCTTAGGATTACAGGTATTATTAAATAATCTTTGTCCCTCACAAGATTTTCATACAGTTCTTCAGGGACCTGGCCAGAACTGACATGGGGGTACTGGGATAATTGCTTGTTGAATGCTGTGTTCGGCATTGTACGGAAGCACTACTAGTCTATCCAAGGGCAGCTGCAGCCTCCTCGTATCTGGCCATAATCTTTGGGTGGATTGCCAGTGGCGTACCCTGGTTCCTCCGCTCAACAGCGGAGCCAAAGCAGCACCCGCATCAGTGCATGTGCTGGTCTAGGCCGTGGTAGCCTTAAACAAACCGGCAATAGCGTGCTTGACATAAGGTCTCACACGGGGAATGAATGGAGTTACCCCTATTGTTACTCTGGGGACTATCCGACCCGTGGATAGCGGAGTTTCAGTCGATATTTGGTAAACCGTGCTATATGGCTAGACCATTACTACAAAACAAAATATGAGTTCTCGAGGGAGGATGGACCCTGAAATTTTACAACTCTAATTAAATTCAAAATGGCCGACAATCGGCATTATTTACCTCAATAGGCCTGATATCAGGTAAACCGGGCTATATAGCTAGACCATTACTATAAAACAAAATGTGACGTTTCTGGAGAGGATGCCTTTGAAAAACTTTTGACTCAATCAAATTCAAAATGGCCGCCGATCGGCCACTATTTACTTTCCCATTGCTGATATTTGATAAACCGTACTAGATGGCTGGCCCATTACTATAAAACAAAATGTGAGATTTCAGGAGAGGATGCATTTGAAAAATGTCGACTTGATCAAATTCAAAATGGCCGTCTTTAGGCCATTATTCACTTTCACATGACCGTTATTTGGTCAACCGTGATAGATGGCTAGTTGACAGTATAGTCGATATGAGGCGTGACATTTCATTCTTAAGGGTTATGTTTTTGACATAGGCATCCTTCAAAAGTTTTGAAGACTCTTTTCACTGGGGATATCTTTCTTAGAGCAACTATTTTCTCTGGGTCAGATTTAGGTTTGTTTGTATAAGCAACTAAAGAGTCCACTTTGTCATTAGGCAAATCCCACCCGAAATTACTTTTTCAAAAATCAATTGGTTTGACATGCAAAGACTGCATTTATAGAAGTTGCTATTCAGTGGTAACGCATTCTTTTTCCTTGAGACAAGCCTCTGCATGCCACCTACCACAGTTATCAGAACCGATCCATTTAACTTTGCTATGGTGGTCAGAAACGCAATTGTTGCATGAAGCACAAAGAGTTATTTTGGGGGTTGCAGGGGTTGCATCAATCACTGTGAGGCACACTTTAGTTGTTTTCGCCCAAAGGTGACGTTATGCATTCTTTTGCTGCTACTACTACTACTATTATTGTTTTGGTACAGATGTTGAGATTATATTTTGAGTGGATACAGTGCTAATCATCCACATATATATTCAATAGCCGCTTCAATGCTCTCAGACTTAAAGCTGCATAACTGTTTTGCTTATTTTAATCAAAGATCAATCCATGGAGAATGGTGTTTTATTTTTTTTATTTTACTGCGCCGGTTACTGAGTTATTAAGGATAACCAGGACATTATAAGAACCAAATTGCAGATATCGGTCATCATTAAAAAAAAGAGGGGAAGACTTTTAAAATTATTCTTATTTTGTAAGTGATCATAGATACATTTCACAGTACAAAGTGTATTGTCTCATGTCAGTTAGACATATCTAGACGTTATTACTTTGAATGATATGAGTGATATCTGCATATAATTTCATGTTTAATTTCGGTACCAGTATAGAGAATGCCACTCAATTGAAAAAGAGGACCCTGTTCTAGTATTGTGCTTTTAAGTGTGGGCCAGCATCTGAGCCTTCGGCCCGCCATTAAGACGCTCTCCCCCGACCGTGAGAAATTGCAGTCGGAATTACACAAAATTCAGTGATGTAAATCTTTTTTTTTGCGCAGTATTTTATTTGATACCTCACGGGCATTTCAAAATATAGTGGCAATGCTATGAGTGAATTTAAAGTGAATTTTGAATGACACGGTCTATAGTGACTATGTTATTCAAAAATATCAGACTATTTTATTTCATCGTTAGTCATCACATACAGTTATATAAATAGCAAAATGCGGTAAAATAGAATAATTGTAAAAAAAGCAGCCTTTACGGTACCAGTAGCTGAGAGGCATTCAACCATTGATGGGTCAATGTTGTACCAGCGTCATAGAAGCTGGACCAGCATTGAGCCATCAATGGGTCAGTGACTCGGGCCTGCTGAGTTATCATACGGGCTGACCTAGTCTTAGGACACCAACCTGTGGTTTGTGTGAGCTTGGCATCGCAGCCAACACGAGGCATTGGTCCGATGTCAAACTAATTCGGGGCCATCGTCTACAGCTCTGGCCCAGCGTTAGACCAATGCGGCTCAACGTCTCGTGTTTGTTATTAAGGGGTTTGATGTTGGACCAATGTAACATTATATTGGCCCACAATTAACCACTATTAGTAGAATTACGTACATATTGTACACAGACGGACCCACACCATATAACTTGATGGTGTATCGCGTCGTGATCTAATCCAGCTACATTTACATCGATTTTGTCCATTTATAAAGCCTTTGAACATATATGAATGATTGTGCTGAACATTTTAGGTTATTTCGGTCGAAATAAACAAAACAGTTATGCAGCTTTAAGTCGAGCCACAATTTTACTTTCCCACTCCAAATATGATCGGCACTGAACCGGTCCTATTCTCATAATAAATTGACACAACTCATACTTGTTTTTGCCGAAAAATGAAGTTAAACATTACTACTACTACTTTATTTGTTTTAACTCAGACATTGCTTTGTCGTTTCTCATTTTTTCTCTTGTCATTGGTATTTGTGTTTATGTATAATGTTTCTGGAATGTATATTCTATACACAAGGCGTAATAGTGCAGAGACACCATCATTATATTGATAGATTTCAACTATTTTTAGCTAATCTTTTATAACAGGATGTATTCTATGTTTTTTTTTAAATTTCAAAGTCACTTTAATGGCCAAATTGCCCGAAAAGTGACGATTAGAAACATTTTTACCTACTTACTGTGTGAAATTGTCCTGGGTAGAGTTTTCATGTATAAAGATTGGACCAAAAATTGTGGGATTATCCCAAGTCGTGAGGCTAAATAAACATATTTTTTTTACTGAAGTGATAGTGACATGAAAATGTGTTAGGGTAAATGTTTTGTCATTGCCTGAAACTCTGTTACTGGCAAGCTGACTTAGAAAAGCAGCAGAGCTGGGTGAGATAATCATCATTATGTGTACTGAATTACAGAAGGTGTCCTTTTTGGTCTGACTCTAGCATAATAAATAACTGCTGCATCTGATCAGCAGCATTTTTGTTGTGTGCACATTGAATGCGCCCTTTCGTTTTTTGTAGGCACGTTTGTTCGATGTTTGCTTAGGATTACAGGTATCATTAAATAATCTTTGTCCCTCACAAGATTTTCATACAGTTCTTCAGGGACCTGGCCAGAACTGACATGGGGGTACTGGGATAATTGCTTGTTGAATGCTGTGTTCGGCATTGTACGGAAGCACTAGTCTACAGACATCCAAGGGCAGCTGCAGCCTCCTCGTATCTGGCCATAATCTTTGGGTGGATTGCCAGTGGCGTACCCTGGTTCCTCCGCTCAACAGCGGAGCCAAAGCAGCACCCGCATCAGTGCATGTGCTGGTCTAGGCCGTGGTAGCCTTAAACAAACCGGCAATAGCGTGCTTGACATAAGGTCTCACACGGGGAATGAATGGAGTTACCCTTCCTATTGTTACTCTGGGGACTATCCGACCCGTGGATAGCGGAGTTTCAGTCGATATTTGGTAAACCGTGCTATATGGCTAGACCATTACTACAAAACAAAATATGAGTTCTCGAGGGAGGATGGACCCTGAAATTTTACAACTCTAATTAAATTCAAAATGGCCGACAATCGGCATTATTTACCTCAATAGGCCTGATATCAGGTAAACCGGGCTATATAGCTAGACCATTACTATAAAACAAAATGTGACGTTTCTGGAGAGGATGCCTTTGAAAAACTTTTGACTCAATCAAATTCAAAATGGCCGCCGATCGGCCACTATTTACTTTCCCATTGCTGATATTTGATAAACCGTACTAGATGGCTGGCCCATTACTATAAAACAAAATGTGAGATTTCAGGAGAGGATGCATTTGAAAAATGTCGACTTGATCAAATTCAAAATGGCCGTCTTTAGGCCATTATTCACTTTCACATGACCGTTATTTGGTCAACCGTGATAGATGGCTAGTTGACAGTATAGTCGATATGAGGCGTGACATTTCATTCTTAAGGGTTATGTTTTTGACATAGGCATCCTTCAAAAGTTTTGAAGACTCTTTTCACTGGGGATATCTTTCTTAGAGCAACTATTTTCTCTGGGTCAGATTTAGGTTTGTTTGTATAAGCAACTAAAGAGTCCACTTTGTCATTAGGCAAATCCCACCCGAAAGTACTTTTTCAAAAATCAATTGGTTTGACATGCAAAGACTGCATTTATAGAAGTTGCTATTCAGTGGTAACGCATTCTTTTTCCTTGAGACAAGCCTCTGCATGCCACCTACCACAGTTATCAGAACCGATCCATTTAACTTTGCTATGGTGGTCAGAAACGCAATTGTTGCATGAAGCGCAAAGAGTTATTTTGGGGGTTGCAGGGGTTGCATCAATCACTGTGAGGCACACTTTAGTTGTTTTCGCCCAAAGGTGACGTTATGCATTCTTTTGCTGCTACTACTACTACTATTATTGTTTTGGTACAGATGTTGAGATTATATTTTGAGTGGATACAGTGCTAATCATCCACATATATATTCAATAGCCTCTTCAATGCTCTCAGACTTAAAGCTGCATAACTGTTTTGCTTATTTTAATCAAAGATCAATCCATGGAGAATGGTGTTTTATTTTTTTTATTTTACTGCGCCGGTTACTGAGTTATTAAGGATAACCAGGACATTATAAGAACCAAATTGCAGATATCGATCATCATTAAAAAAAAGAGGGGAAGACTTTTAAAATTATTCTTATTTTGTAAGTGATCATAGATACATTTCACAGTACAAAGTGTATTGTCTCATGTCAGTTAGACATATCTAGACGTTATTACTTTGAATGATATGAGTGATATCTGCATATAATTTCATGTTTAATTTCGGTACCAGTATAGAGAATGCCACTCTATTGAAAAAGAGGACCCTGTTCTAGTATGGTGCTTTTAAGTGTGGGCCAGCATCTGAGCCTTCGGCCCGCCATTAAGACGCTCTCCCCCGACCGTGAGAAATTGCAGTGGAATTACACAAAATTCAGTGATGTAAATCTTTTTTTTTGCGCAGTATTTTATTTGATACCTCACGGGCATTTCAAAATATAGTGGCAATGCTATGAGTGAATTTAAAGTGAATTTTGAATGACACGATCTATAGTGACTATGCTATTCAAAAATATCAGACTATTTTATTTCATCGTTAGTCATCACATACAGTTATATAAATAGCAAAATGCGGTAAAATAGAATAATTGTAAAAAAAGCAGCCTTTACGGTACCAGTAGCTGAGAGGCATTCAACCATTGATGGGTCAATGTTGTACCAGCGTCATAGAAGCTGGACCAACATTGAGCCATCAATGGGTCAGTGACTCGGGCCTGCTGAGTTATCATACGGGCTGACCTAGTCTTAGGACACCAACCTGTGGTTTGTGTGAGCTTGGCATCGCAGCCAACACGAGGCATTGGTCCGATGTCAAACTAATTCGGGGCCATCGTCTACAGCTCTGGCCCAGCGTTAGACCAATGCGGCTCAACGTCTCGTGTTTGTTATTAAGGGGTTTGATGTTGGACCAATGTAACATTATATTGGCCCACAATTAACCACTATTAGTAGAATTACGTACATATTGTACACAGACGGACCCACACCATATAACTTGATGGTGTATCGCGTCGTGATCTAATCCAGCTACATTTACATCGATTTTGTCCATTTATAAAGCCTTTGAACATATATGAATGATTGTGCTGAACATTTTAGGTTATTTCGGTCGAAATAAACAAAACAGTTATGCAGCTTTAAGTCGAGCCACAATTTTACTTTCCCACTCCAAATATGATCGGCACTGAACCGGTCCTATTCTCATAATAAATTGACACAACTCATACTTGTTTTTGCCGAAAAATGAAGTTAAACATTACTACTACTACTTTATTTGTTTTAACTCAGACATTGCTTTGTCGTTTCTCATTTTTTCTCTTGTCATTGGTATTTGTGTTTATGTATAATGTTTCTGGAATGTATATTCTATACACAAGGCGTAATAGTGCAGAGACACCATCATCATATTGATAGATTTCAACTATTTTTAGCTAATCTTTTATAACAGGATGTATTCTATGTTTTTTTTTTAATTTCAAAGTCACTTTAATGGCCAAATTGCCCGAAAAGTGACGATTAGAAACATTTTTACCTACTTACTGTGTGAAATTGTCCTGGGTAGAGTTTTCATGTATAAAGATTGGACCAAAAATTGTGGGATTATCCCAAGTCGTGAGGCTAAATAAACATATTTATTTTACTGAAGTGATAGTGACATGAAAATGTGTTAGGGTAAATGTTTTGTCATTGCCTGAAACACTGTTACTGGCAAGCTGACTTAGAAAAGCAGCAGAGCTGGGTGAGATAATCATCATTATGTGTACTGAATTACAGAAGGTGTCCTTTTTGGTCTGACTCTAGCATAATAAATAACTGCTGCATCTGATCAGCAGCATTTTTGTTGTGTGCACATTGAATGCGCCCTTTCGTTTTTTGAAGGCACGTTTGTTCGATGTTTGCTTAGGATTACAGGTATCATTGAATTCCAGTTTTAAAAGCATAAAAATTCCATTTTCAAAACATTGATAAACAAAGCCATGCGTATTGACAAAGAAACAAGTCCTTTAAAGGATGAGATAATAAGCGAAATAGGTGCGGACCTGTGCTTGCACCTGCGAACCAAAGCCAGGGCAATGATATCACATAACATATGACAAATTTACATTTCAAACTACTTCCAATCAATTCTTTGGTATCTAAAACCCTAAAATTCAGTCTAATTTTGTTCAAATGTACAAAAAATTGCCAAAGATATGGAAAATTACAGTTTATTGACCGTTTTCGCGGAAATAGGAGGGGGGGGGGGAGGTTTCCCGGGGTCAAGTTTTTAGACTCCTTCAAAAAAATCTTTCTTGAGAAACATATAAACCCAGATTTTATTCTAAAAAATGTTGGTCATAATTTGCAGATATGGGCTCTTTTACGTGCATAAGCCTCCTGACTATATGCTACGGCGGCCGGTTTCAACTCCTTTGGATCATACATATTACTGCAAACGTTTCGGCACATCTTTAATTATTGATCTTTTCATGAGTAAATATGAAAGTATTTTACTCATAGCCAAACAATTCAATTTAGTCTCTCCTTGTGCGAATAAAATAATAAACCTGAACCATACAAATCATTTAAACATGAAGTAAAACCTTTTTAATAAACGGTAGTCAACGAGGTCACAGTGCTGACGAAGTGGTTCAAAAAGGGTGACAATATTGTGGCATATGGAAGCTCAAAGTTGACACTAAGCCTAATTCTAATCGAGTGAATTTAAGGGGTGTTTATGGCACACAGTACCGTGGGCAGCACTAGATACTCCAGCTATTTGAACAGTTTGGAGCACTACATATATACACCCACGCTGACAGGGGTTCGATCATGCCAATATTTAAGTACCGTTTATGACAGTGAGAGCCTCTAAAGCCACAGTCAAACAGAATGAACCATCAATACGAGCCAATATGGTTATAGATAAGGAAACGCCTGTTTCTGTATCTTTAAGATATTTGAGCTTTTAATTTGATTTTAGAGAATAACAAGGGGGAAACTCATATTCAGAATCCTACTAGATTTTATCAAGGTAATTCATACTATCGACCAATCTACGTCACTTGAATAATTATTTAAATATGATATCATAATTACCCATAATAATTTATCTTGATAATCAGATTAGACGTACGTAAGTTACCCTCCCGGCAAACATAATACGATAACTCAATATCAAGGTTCTGTCAAGTTGATAGTGACTCGACATTGGTTCAACTTATCGAGTTTGCTGGACTTTCAGATTAATGTGCCATCGAAAAGTGAAGCGTGACTTACCTTTAAGGTCTTCAATTCCCATCGCGCTGACGGACAGCAACACCAACAGCAGTATTGGTCGACTCATTTTCAGAGATGATGTCAGTGTGAAGTTACTCTCTTCAACAACTGATTATATTTCTCCCCAAAAAACAATTTACTCAGCATCCCTCCGCTCCACACAGATCACTGGGCAGTGTCTGTTGTGGTGCTCTATTTCTGGAGGCGCAATGTGATTGGAAGCATTAACGTCGCAGACGGTGTACCAGTATCAGATCAACGTTGGTCCCTTGCCTCCAGTTTTTAGAATAGGCTTACCAGCATAATTTCACCACTGCTTAACCAATGGTGTTATAGGGTTGGTATACCGTATTTGATGCTGGCTAGCAACAACACAGCATTGGCTCGACGAGGCTGTGCTGGTAGCACCGCCCCCTCCTGGGATGTCACCACGCCCCCCTCCCTCCACCCCCCCGAGGACGCACTCCACTGAGTAGCTTTTTTAGGCCTACACTATAAATAAAATTGTTTTAATGTCTGCGATGCTGGTGCCAACAGCAATCCATCATTTAGATCAGCATCTTGTGAAGACTCTAGGCATTTACCATTTTGTTGAATCAATAGTTATCCAGCGTTTTGGACTCTGTATTAAAATTAGGCCCATTTGACTGAGCATTCTGGGTGCAGAAAGTCGAGAGTAGGGTGTAAAAAATTATATTCATATTGCATGAATCGAATAATATCACGTACCCTGGTGAGATGACGTTCATCAAGTGATGATCGTTGATGAATGTTCATGAACAATCATGAGCATTCAATAATGGTTCATTAATGAACACTTGCTGAACTAATGATGTTCATGATTTAGGTCATGACGTTCATATGGAGAGTTTTATGAACAGTAATGAATTTTATGAGCTTGGTAGGATCAATTCAGCTCATAGCTTGTTCATGATGGTTCATGAGACATTTTCATGAATTTCGATGAATTATTATGAACTTGATTAAGCAAATTCGGTTCATGGTTAGTTGTGATGAATTGCAATGAACTTGATAGGCCTAAGTGTCAAGTTAGTTCATGGTTTCTTTGTTATATTGAGAGGGGAGAAACATGATATTTCTCTGAAAATCCTGCATCAAGTGGGATTCGAAACCGCATGGCAGGCAGTGACATTGGCAAAGCTCCGCGCTCTAGCCATTGCGCCACATCCCTCTCTATATATATTTGAACAAGTAATTGGCGATAAATGATGACCCGAAAAGCTACAAAAGGGGCGAATGGAACAGGCTCTACCTACATTCTTTTAAATAGAGCTCTCCCTCCCGCTTCTTTCATCCCCGTTCCTTGCAGCGTTCAGAATGTTGTTCCCAGTGTTTTAGCTATTCTTTCTTTCAGATAGAGACTGTTCCATCCGCCACTTTTACCACGAGTCTCCGCAGTGTTGCTAAGTGTATCACTCATTATTTCTTTCAGATTGAGCCTATTCCACCTGCCGCTTTCGTCCCTGGCCCTCGCAGTGTTCTTCTCTTATCATATCAGAGATCGGGGTCATCATTTATCGCCGATTACTTGTTTGCTAACAGGTAAGCCAATCGACTATTGAACATTAAAAATATAAAATAAATAGCTCAGATATTGTTTTTAAAAATTATTCAATATTATTATTTAAAAAAAAAAAGTTGTCACTTTAAGCATTACACTGCCCACCCTAGACACTGCTACTTCGCATGTTAGAATTTGCAGATGGTTGACGTCATTTGTCCCCCGATCTCAATTTCATATATTGTAGTAAGCTTGTGATTGGCCGGCTGTCTTGCTAAAAGTACCCTGATCGGCTGGCGAGAATATTATGGTGGGGGAGGGGTGGGTGTAGACAGACACCTGTGTGGAGCCCAGCAAACGCGAGGATTTGACCCAATGCTGTTTCAATATTGACCCACCGCCAACTGCGCTGGACCAACATTGAAACAACATTGGGTCAAGTCTTCGTGTTTGCTAGGAAAGCTGTCCGTATTTTGATACACGCGTGCCGTCTGTGTCTGGTTGGAACAGGCTGCACAGTGCTCTGTGTATTTAAGCATGAACAGCTACATTATCAGTTTAATCGTCCTATACGTCAGGCTGTAACCGCAAATGCAAAATTTTGAATTACATTAACACATTGCATTAGCGGTTTCTACCTATTTGAATACCAGTTTTGATGAATGGTTTATGAAATGTTTATGTATTGTTTTTGTTCTGTTTATGTATTTTTTATGTGCTGTTTATGTCATGTTATGGGAGGACACTTTTTACCTTTGCGACTCCATGTACAGCTCTATGGTATGATGTTTATGTGGTTTTCATATGGACCTACTGTTTATGTACTGTTTATTCACTGTTTATTCACTGTTTATGTCATATTACAGGGATGATACGTTTTTCCTGTACGAACCTCTATACACTGTCTACTGTTCCATGATGTGCCGTTTATTTGCTGGTCATATAGGTCTACTATTTATTCACTGTTCATTTACTGTTTATATACTGTTTATGTACTGTTTATGTGCTGTGCGAGCCTCTATACACTGTGTACTGTTTTATGATGTACCGTTTGTTTGCTGTTCATATGGACCTACTGTTTATATACTGTTTATATACTGTTTATATACTGTTCTTATACTGTTTACGTACTGCTTACGTGTTGTTTATGTACTGTTTATAGACTGTTTATGTGCTGTTATGTACTGTTTATGTGCTGTTATGTACTGTTATATACTGTTCACGTACTGTTTATGTGTTGTTTATTTGCTGTTTATGTACTGTTTATAGACTGTTTATGTGCTGTTTATGTGCTGTTATGTACTGTTATATACTGTTCACGTACTGTTTATGTGCTGTTTATTTGCTGTTTATGTACTTTTATAGACTGTTTATGTGCTGTCTATGTGCTGTTATGTACTGTTATATACTGTTCACGTACTGTTTATGTGCTGTTTATTTGCTGTTTATGTACTGTTTATAGACTGTTTATGTGCTGTCTATGTGCTGTTATGTATTGTTATATACTGTTCACGTACTGTTTATGTGCTGTTTATGTGCTGTTTATGTAATGTTCACGTACTGTTCACGTGCTGTTTATATACTGTTTATGTACTGTTTATGTACTGTTTATTCACTGTTTATGTCATGTTACAGAGAGGACACGTTTTACCTTTACGAGCCTCTAGACGCTGTGTACTGCTCTATGTACGGTACAGCTGCCGGCTGGAACATCCCGGCTGATATCACTACACACCTAAATGGCAGCCTCAGGTAGGGATGGGAGGGTGGATGGGTATATGGATGGAACGATGAGTGGATGGATGGATGGATGGATTGATGGCTGGGTGGCTGACGGTTTGACTGGCAGGCAGGCTGGCTGCATAGATGGACGAGGGCAGAGATGTATGGTTCAGAGGGTAGATGGGTAAATGGATGGATTGATGGATGGATAAGTTAGGGGTCGCGGATAGATAGATTGATGAAAAGATGGATAGATAAATGGATAGTAGATGAACGGATGGATAAATAGATTGATGGATGAGAGGATATAGTTAAATATGGTTTGATGGATGAGTGGTTGAATGAATGGTTGGGTGGATGAATGGATGAGTAGATAGATTGATGGTCCGATTAATTGATGTATGAATGGATGGATAAGTGAATGGATGGATGGATGCAGGGTGGAATATATGGATGGATGGATGGATGGATGGATGGATGGATGGATGGATGGATGGATGGATGGATGGATGGATGGATGGATGGATGGATGGATGGATGGATGGATGGATGGGTGGATGTACGGATAGATGGATGGATAGGAATAGATGGGTGAATGGGTAGATTGATAAATGGATTGATGGGTGGATGGATGAACGGGTTGATGGATATAACGTTGAAAGGTTGGGTGGGTGTATGAATGGATGGACGGTCAGATTGATGAATGATTGATTGATTGATTGATTGATTGATTGATTGATTGATTGATTGATTGATTGATTGATTGATTGATTGATTGATTGATGGATGGATGGATGGATGGATGGATGGATGGATGGATGGCTGGCTTGATTGATTGATTGATTGATTGATTGATTGATTGATTGATTGATTGATTGATCGATCGATCGATTGATTGATTGATTGATTGATTGATTGATTGATTGATTGATTGATTGATTGATTGATTGATTGATTGATTGATTGATGTATGAATGGATGGATGCAGGTAGGAATAAATGGATGGATGGGAGGATGAGGAGTTGGATGAGCGGATGGATAGACGGATTCATGGAAGGATTGATGTATTTATGTATTCAATTGATTAGAATCAAAATATGTCATGTGTTACGTACATAAAATAGATAATTTTGTTTGAAATGTGCTGTATTGGAATCGATAAACATGAACTGATGATAATCGCTTGAGAATTGACTAAGACATCAGCGAAAAACATGCGTTACAAGTTAAAGCAGCCCCTTGGGATGACATCAATTTTGTTTTTCATTTCGTACTGAAGTAGTGTATCCCACGGATCATGTTTTTATTTTTTTCAGAGTTTTCATATTTTTACAAATATTTTTAATCAACATTTCTATAAAACCAGAAGTAACCCAAACAAACTATTTGTATACCTGAAGGACGATTTTTGCATTGGGCCACATGCTGATGGCATCGGCCCAGCGTTGGGTAGACAATCAGTGCTGCAGGTGTGTCCTCCCGTGTCCTGACTATAAGACACCAATTAGCGGCAAATGCTCTGATCTCACCGGCTGATACGTGGGAATATGTGATGGAAAGTGCTGAATATTGCTGACTTGTTTTGTTTACATGGCAATATACGACCTGGAAATACAACTATTTCACTCTTTTTCGTATTTTCAGTTATGATCAGTAGGCTATATAGCTTTATATAAATTAAATTTTCAAAATTGACAACATTGAAAATGTCTCATCCCAAGGGGTCCCTTTAATGTGACGGCGAATATAGTCTGTCCAACGGTGGAGGATTGTCCAAAAGGGAAATGAGCTTTTCGTTGATTACTTAGTCAGTTCCCAAGCGAATTTCATAAATTTTGTAAGGTCATTTGGCATCTATCCTGAAAATTTCGTGAAAAAATATTGTAGACTATAGTTCAAAAGTTAGACAATTTGACATGTAGTAGATTGCTAACTATGACGACCCCCTATAAACCCATTACCTTTATTTCAGTTTATTCTCAGAATTGCGTTACATGTCAAATGTTCTAACTTTTGAACGACTCACTAGAGATTCCCAGGGCTGTAGCCAAATGACTAAATCTGAATGGTTGCAAAATTTCGTAAAAATCGCTTAAGAATTTAATGAGCAATACCAGAAAAGCTTACTTTCGTTTTGTACCAGTACTATGTATTTCGTCCCCTTGGAGTTAGAAGATGCTACACTGCCAATTTACAAAGTGGCAGCTTAGCACCTTCTAACTCAAAGGGGGCGATATACATAGTACTTATTTTTGTTTTCAGAGTACCCCCTGCCGAGGAGACGGACGCTATGGCCACCTTCATGAAGAACATATTCTCTTGCGATGTGGTGTCACTGCCTGATCAGGTCTTTCTACATAAATACGCCCTAAACTGGCGTAAGATTGTCCCGTCCTTGGCGGCATATGAAAAGTGCTACAGACACTCCGCCACATTATCTCATTGTCCCAAGTTTATTTACATAATCTGTGGTGCTCGCTTCGAAGACCCACGCACCTTGGCGAATCAAAAAGTCCGCAAAAAATACCTCTGAAATAAACAATTGGATGTGGTTACAAAAGGCCGCAAAAGGATGTTTGATATTTATACAATGTGTATTGAAAAAGACATTGAAAAAATACGAAGGTGTGTACCAATATTAGAAGAGGCTTGCACAAGGTGTGAGGTTCGAGCCATGAAGACTGTCAGAGGCACAATGGACGAGGCTGAGGCGTTATTGAATTCGGATCCTAACTTTCGCTTGTCACATCTGTACAGGGATCCTCGGGCTGTGTATAGATCCCGCCATGTCCAGTCCTGGACCTGGAGCTCCTACGAGACTAAATCTGACATGCCGTGGACCACGGCGGCCGTCTACTGTCAGACGGTGCTTCACGACTACAACAAGAGAAAACAACTAGAGGAGAGGTTCCCGGGCAGAATCAAAAGTATAGTGTATGATAACTTTATGGTGGATCCTGAGAGAGCGAGACGTGAGGTGTACGAGTTCCTAGGGATTCCTGTGACTCCCATCAGGAATATGACCAAGGCAGAATCCATGGCTAAAATACAACAGAAAGAGATAAATCCTAAGCAGATATCCAGTCAGAAGTGGGAAAGCGAGCTCTCTCCAGATTCTGTCAGGGAGGTGGAAGAAGCATGTCAGAAGTTCGCCGATGCTGTCGGTGCAAAATGGCGCTGATAAATGAACGATATAAGATCTATTTTCACACAGAATGAATAAACAAGTATTTTAAAGCTGTCGCTGGGTCGTCTCGCTCCACTGAGCAATAATATTTACCTTACGACGTACAGTACGTCACTCCATGGAACCTTGACCATGCTTCTCATGTTCTGGGCCTACAATGTCTGCTTAGCGAATCGTGACGACCCAACTACATAAATTGTGTTCATTATGTGTGTGAATACGATGCGCATGCGGGTGATCCCACCATGTGTGCTAAGCGAAACGTGACGACACAACAACATAAATTATATTCATTATGTGTGTGACTACGTTACGCATGCGGGTGGGTCCACAATGTGTGCTTAGCGAAACGTGACGACACAACTACACAAATTATATTCATCATGTGTGTGTCTACGTTACGCATGCGGATGAACCCACAATATGTGTGCTTATCGAATCATGAGGAACCACCCACATAAATTATATTCATGTGTGTGTAAACTGCATTTAATCTGTTCATATAGAGCATGGCTGATTTCATTATGACCATCCACTCGGCACGAAATAACTTAAGTTATGTGAGTGTTTCTATTTTCCATTCATTTGAAGCTGGAATTGCTAACGCAATATCCAGCTTCAAATGACGAGAAATAGTACTATTTATGGAAAATAGACAATATTCGAATTTGAAAATATGAAGAACACAAACTCAATTTCAGTGGTATTTTATTCGGATTACTTGCTTGAAACCGTAAATATAGGGTGCCAGCAGCACAAGGGTTAAACCTGTTATATATACTGTATATCTGGTAATTTCCGCTTGTTTATATTTTCGCAAATTTCTGATTTTGGGACTTTTCATAAAATTTAGAATTCGTGAATTTCCATTTTTCTTCAGCAGCGCTATTATGATCTATTATAATACTAATTTTCGCGAGATTCTTGAATTTGCGAATTTATCCTCTTCGCGAAATTCACGAAAATTAAAATCTCGCGAATATTACCTGATCTACAGTATATATACGCGCCTTGATAATTTGCATTTATCTGAAGAGGCCTTATTTGCAATTTCTAGCTTGAAATGAATGAAAATAACGTGGCCAAGTCAACCCTTAAAGCGCTGCATCATAAAATTTAAATTTTCATCCACTTGAAGTTGTGTCTCGCTACCGCGACCCACAACTTCAAGTGGGTGAAAATTACTCATATTTTTACTATTTGAAAAAATGTACGCTACTTTTCTAAATTTAAAGCACATTTCTATTAAAGAAATATTATTATGAAGGACAAATAAATAGGTTGAAAACGGTTATAGACGCAATTAGCTAAATTAAGCAGTCACTGCATTATAAAATAAATTCTGAAAAAATAGTCGTCTTTTTGCTGAGAAACTCTTACTTTGTACAAAACTAGATCACTTATAATTCAAACGCGCTTCTTCACATCTGATCTGCTCCCGCGTATCTGTTACACTTCAGTTATTATTTATGTTATTTTTTTAGCTTAATGCGCTTTCAGGCGTCGTCAACACACAATAAATAGATTGATGAATGAGATGGTTGGATGGACCGCACACTTTATTGTCTGCTCATTTTGTTTCTTACCTTCACGCGTTTTAAGTTTTATGTTTTGTCTAGCCACTTGGTCACTCCTCAAAATGACATTTTGTATACAAATAAACCTCCTATGAGCAGCCACCTGCATTAAAAGGCCACTTTGCCTGTGTCACAAGAGTGGCTGCTCATAGCAGGTTCTACTGTATATATATTGCATATATTTGCATATATCGGCACCCATATATCTATCCATATACATATATAGATATAAATATACATAACTTGTTATACAGATAGGAAAATATTTCTTTGCCCACCGAGGCGTGATACCGCCATCTCAGATGATGCTGCTCACTTGGCTGAGTTTATTATTATTTTGGTCACGCCATGTACTGGCTGACTGCTTTTCACTTCATGTAAAACCAACGATGTCATTGTTGTTATTGTAGAGAATTTCAAGGTCTACTGATTACTATCCCTCAATATATATCTATATTTTTCTCAATATGTGATTAATATATCATAAATCCTTATAGATTATACAGTTTTTATGTGCGATTAGTTTTGAATTCAATTAAAGCAGCTGGGTCTTTATGCTTCACTGAATCATAATATTTTCATATTTAACCCTTAAAGCGCTGAAATTACAATGCGGGGATCTTACAATGCGGGGATCGACTTCTGTCGTCAGAATCTGCCGTCTGCAGACGTCAGATTCTGACGACTAAAGTCGATCCCCGCGCTGTACGGGATAAAGTAGCCGCCCCTTGACTATCTATTAGCTTGTGAAATTTCACGAAATTGGTTTCACGAGAATTGAATGAAAAATCAGCGAAATTCGTCCAACCTTGTTGATGTGAAACGGGGTATAACATTGTTCTCATATCAACGAATGACAGTGGCAATTACACAAGCTGATGATCTTTTATATATTAGCTATACTTTAGATCTGGTAATATTCGCGAGGTTTTATTTTTTGCGCATTTCGCGAGAAGGACAAATTCGCGAATTCAAGAATATCGCGAAAATCGTTAATATAATAGCGCTACTGAAGAAAAATGAAGATTCGCGAATTCTAAACTTCGCGAAAAGGCCCAAGATCAGAAATTCGCGAAAATTTAAACATGCAAAATTACCAGATCTACAGTATGTAATATTTTTGGCATATAGTTACTCATCATAAGATTGGCTATAACATTATATAAATAATTTTGCAAACGCCACTGCATTGACCCTCATAATAGTTGTACTGCAGACTGCAGAGTACGAATGTAGATTATAGTATGATCATCCATGCGTCACCTCCCCTAGCCTGATAACAGTCTGTGCGTCAGATGTAATACAGTGAGGGCGGCGACTTAGTGTAGTGGCTAACCCTTAAAGCGCTGAAATATTTTTGTATAAGCCATGGAGAACAACGTTTTTTTTTCAATTTTAAATCAGCATAAAAGTCTCAGTTAGCTCTTGCCGCTTCATTTGAATACCTATGTTATGGGTCTACGGCCATTAGAAATATTTTTACTCTTACAGTGCGGGGATCGACTTCAGACGCCAGAATCTGACGTCTACAGACGTCAGATTCTGACGTCTAAAACGATCCCCGCGCTGTGAGGGTTAAGGGCGATGGCTATAATGTATAGTGATAAGGGCGGGGGCATTAGTGTGGTGGTTAAAAAACAAATATTTCGTCACGTTCACATAAATGTAAAGATTCAGTATTGTGGGGAACTTCCGTGATCGTGAGGTAGCGTGCTCGGCCTTAGACCGCTGAGTTTTGAATCATGTTATGGAAATGAAATGAATCGGGCTTTAGGCCACCTTTGTGCACATATAGCCTAAACTGGGGCAGGAGAACCTCCTGAGGATGGTGAGATGATTGAGATGACACTGTCCTCCAGACACTGGATTCGAAATTCGAGCCCTGGCGGTCTGAGGCCGAGCACGCTACCTCTCGGTCACGGAGGCTCCCCACAATACTGACTTTCACACGTGGATGGGGAAGAAACATTTTTTTGTTTCTTTCAAATCGCAGAGACCGGGAACCGAACCCCGAACTCTGGCGTGAAAGGCAGCGGTGCTAACCACTACCCTAGGGCCCCCGCCCATCATGTTATGGAGGGCAGTGTCATCGGATTCATCTCGCAATCATTAGTCAGCAACAATCAGCCTCCGCATCGTATGGCGGAGGACGAGATCGTTCTCATAATTTTTAGGGTTTTCCTGGCCCAGTTGAGCCTGTATGTGTAGAGATGTGATCTAAAGCACAATTCAATTTATTCATTGATTAATTGATTTATTGATTCATTCATTCATTCATTCAATAATTTATTCATTCATTCATTCATTCATTCATTCATTCATTCATTACTGCATTGATTCATTGATTCATTCATTCATTCATTCATTTATTCATTCATTCATTCATTCATTTATTCTTCATTCATTTATTCATTTATTCATTCATTCATTCATTCATTTATTTGTAACACGGCGAAATGTATGCGAAAACTTAACATATATGCAATAAATACAAAATGTTAATGCGCATTGAGAAATACATGTAGTTTAAAATCAGCACGCGACGAGGGACGCGACGACGGTTTAGAAAATGATCGACCAAGGGGTCTCTATATTTCAATTTGAAAAAATGACAAATATCTTAGCTAGCTCTTTCCGCTCCATTTGAGTACACATGTTATGAATCTACGGCCAAATAAATATTTTACTCTTTCAGTGCGGGGATCGAGTTTTTACTTCAGATTCTGGAGTGAAACGTCGATCCTTGAGTTGAAAGGGGTAAAGGCACTGGTTCTGCATTGGCCCAGTGCTGTATGTAGCTAAGAGATTGTAGACCCTCTATCTAATTGGCCAATCTGGCAGGCTGACATTGTCCCGTTTACCTGTTTGCTGTACTGTATCGGTATACATGCGTTTTCGTGCCAAATTCAAACGGTCACGTTTCAAGCCAAGCACATAATAGAAGAAATGATGAAAAGAAGTGAATGATGAAAATAGGCAGTCCCCAAACAGGTATAGAATTATTGTCACTATCGGGACGACGGACGGAGCCTTCACGTGTGACGTTAGTCACCTCCATATTATATTGAAGTAGCTTAATATTGTATTTGTATCACAAAGATGGATAGACATTAAAAATAATTCGGACAACATGTGGTCCTTGTAGGCCGGCTTAAACTGGAGATTATTTACACTTGCCAAAAAATCTGCGTTTATACCGTAGCTGAATAATCACTTCACTATATCTCACGTAGTACAAAGTACGTGCTACACACACACGATATACACAAGGATACTTCACGTGCTACACACACAGGATATACACAAGGATACTTCACGAGCTACACACACACGATATACACACGGATACTTCACGTGCTACACACACACGATATACACAAGGATACTTCACGTGCTACACACACACGATATACACACGGATACTTCACGTGCTACACACACACGATATACACACGGATACTTCACGTGCTACACACACACGATATACACACGGATACTTCACGTGCTACACACACACGATATACACACGGATACTTCACGTGCTACACACACACGATATACACACGGATACTCCTGACTAGGTATACAGGCGGATTCACATTTTGTCATCGTTGGTGATTTAATTAGGCTTACACTAATTTTTATTATTTAATTCACAAGGATACCTCTGACCAAGGAGGTGCTATTTATATTACCGCCTTGCTCTGACTAAGACTATATGCGGATTTACAGTTACCATGGTGGTTGATTTATGCTGATTTGTATTATTTAAGGGGGACATCATTTTGCACGAGATGCAGCTCTTAAGACTCTTTAGCTGCTAGGGTGACGCCGATTTCAGCACATAATTTTTTTTATATGAAGACATAGAATTGATTTTACAATATATATATATATATTTTCCTGAACATTCGGATGTGAAAAATACGGAGCAGAATTTTTACCATCAATACTTCCTGCCTGCTGAACTCGAGCCAGAGTTGAACTGAATAGGCTTTAACAAAAGAGTTATTGTGCAAATCGTCCAGGCCGTATGTACACGTGAAGGGTTGATTCCTTTGGAAATGCTATTAGAATTACAGGATTATACCACATAAATTATTAGAACTACATGATACATAACTACATCTTACCCCCCCCCCCCCTATAAAAAAATGTGGTTTATGTGTTATTACAGCAATGAATGATTATTGTAGTCGACACCAGTGCTTAGAGGTCAAAAGATTAATGTAGTCCACATCAGTGTTTTAGGGGTCATTAGAGCTGTAGGACACACCATAATCAAAATATTGCTTTAGTCGACATTTGTGCTTTAGGGGTTATTAGAGTTGAAGGATACTGCAGTCCACATCAGTTATTAGACCTAAAAAATAAACCCTAATCTGGCAGCTATGTGTCGAGTCCACCGCAGAGTTTTGAGCCGGGTGAAGATGCTGCTGCTGCTGATGGTGCTGTGTTTGACAACCTCCTTCATCATCACATTCTGTGTGATATCTCTGGACTCACCAAGTCAACAACACGGTAAGTGAATGATTTATTTGATAATGATATATATAGAGATTCATAGATATTTTATTGACATAAATAAATAAACAAATAAATAAAACATAATAAATACGTCTTTATAGACTTATTTGTAATTATAATATATGCATATTTAAGATGATTAGCTTGGTAAAATCACACGATAATATACATGTTACCACAGACAGAATTGAAATCGTAAGTGGCATTGTTATAATAAAGTACTGGATATTTTGAAAATATAAATGAAGACTACTTAAAATAAAATAAAATGGCATTACCAAGATATGAGGACAGATGTTTCCTGCACCAAAACTATAGATAAAATAGCTACTATGTATAATATACAAATGACATACACTCAGGAAAGCGTAGAAACCTAAATATATATACAAATGCATAATTATTGTTACTGAAGTATGTATAAAAACATTATAATGACAAAAACAAGCATAATTTCATGAATGTACAATGAACATTAACCGGGGATAGCAATTAATTGATGTGAAGTCGTTACAGATAAACAGGTACGTAATAACAAGAATGATGGCGGATAATGATCATTTGTATTAAACATAATCATGATAATTAGTTATTCACACAGGATATTCACGCAGGAATTATAAAAAAATTTAATGTGTTTTCTTATTTTAGACAACCATGTCAAAAATAAGAAATACGTGAATTTCGTCTCTATATCTAGCCTAACTAGTAAATGCGCAGCACAAAAATTAAAAACTTTTGCAGTTTTAGTCTATGGACATGTTTACATCATATGGTCATATTAAGAAGCCAAAATAAAATCACCGATTTTAGCCTGAGTTAGTTCCTTTAAAGCTGAAATTGCGTTAGAAATTTCCAGCTTCAAATTAAAGAAAAATAGCTATATTATTGAAAAATAGACATTTGCCAAATTGAATAATTAAATTCTGCCATATTTGCTGATATTTGTATCATTTTTTCAAGTGAAATAAGTATAAAATTTGTGCCAAGTGCTCAGGACCGTAAGTGAAGTGTTTATTCGATGATGTCGCCCATAGATAGTTATCTATTGTGTGTGTATTAACCATTAAACCGCTGAATTAGATAATATAAATTTCGACCCACTTTAAGTTGTAGTCTACCTCGCTACCGCGACCGACAACTTCAAGTGGATAAAAAGTAGTCATATTTATTTAATTTGAGGCCAATCATTTGCAAATTTTGATGTTCAAATGCTTATTTCATTTTCTATGCTGTGATTGAACCTGCTAACGAAACAAATTCGTGGTCAGGAGCCTAGGGTTAACCCATTTGCTGCTGAACTGTTACCTTTTGTTTCTCATTCTATTGAAGCTGGAATTACGTTAGCAGTTTCCAGCTTCAAGTGAATGAAAAAGATGTATATTATTGAAAAATAGACATCTGTCAAATCGAATTATTAGATTTGCTGAGCACCTGGGGCTCATCCCACAAAGCATCTTAAAATTAAGATCGTCTGAACTTTCTCTTGTTTGCATTAAAAAAGTTAAGATGATCTTAACTTTTCTAATGCAAATAAGAAAAAGTTAAGATGATCTTAACTTTAAGATGCTTTGTGGGATGGGCTCCTGGCCCAAACTATTGTGAAGTATTAATTTTAGTGGCATTTTATTTTGAATGAAATAGATATAAACCGCATATTTACGACCCTAGCATTAGAACGGAATACGGCGTTGTCTCATCGGTGTCGGCTCGATCACTGAAGTTAAGCAACGTTGCGCCCGGTTCAAAATTGGATGGGTGACCGCCTGGGACTGCCAGGTGCCGTATACACTAGGACATCGTGCAGCGAAGTCTGTCGTGGGGCTCAGAGAACCACGTAAATCATATGGCTTGTCTCACTGACTTTGAGTTGGACGTAAAAGAACCTCAATGGACGTAGGCGCAGTTTCCATCCGGCGGGACCCCAGAAAATCCACAATGTGGAAAACTTGGCATGCACATAAGGCTATGCATTATATCATGAATGATAACAGGCCTTGCTAAGTTACTCTTGTGGCGTGATAGCACAATAACTCGTATACTGCCACGTAATATACAGATACAGAAGGGTTAGTATTTGTGCAATCGTTTTTTCAAGTGAAACATGTCATAATTTTCTCTCAAAATTAAACGAGAAACATGTATTTATTACTGATTATTCGTGTGAGAGGAATTTGACAGGAGCCAGGAGAGCGATGGCGCTGTAAGATACAATACAATTGTAATAATATTCTCAATTACAGTTAATTACAATTGTACTTTAAAACATGAATAGTGTGATATATGTATCTAAAAAATATTTTGTCAGTTTTAATAATAAATTTAGGTTTAACACATCATTAGAAACGTGTACCCTGAGGAGTTTTTTTTAACTAAATGACGGACAATCACAATGAAAATAGAATAGATTATTTATAGATCTACATAGATATATAAATTTGGAGCGGATATAGCATGTCTGGAGTTTATAAATTAACATTGTTCTCGGATTTTTGTTATCATAGCTTCCTTTTTTCAATGTGTTATTTTGTGCACTGCTATCATTGAACATGTTTCAGATAAATTATCACTGTCTGATGAATTAAAAGAGCTACCGAGATCGTTTGATCTAGTCACCCACAATAATAAACACCCACAGGCAAGTATATTACCCGATAACTATTCAAGCTTAAAGGGACATGCCCAGGTCTAAAATCATAATAAAATCGGTGATTTTATTTTAGCTTAATAATATGACCGTATGATGTATACATTTCCATAGACTAGAACTGATGATTTTAGACCTGGGCATGTCTCTTTAACCGTGCAAATATCCGGTATGAATTCCTTATTTTTCTTTCACTGATTTATACACTGGCACCAGTAGCGCTGCTTGTGGGAAGCTGTTATTGTTGTGAATATGCTGTTGTTCTGCCCAGTAGAGTATATATATTGTATTTAAACTCCAATGGGCTGAACAACAGCATATTCGCAACAAGAACAGCTTCCCACAAGCAGCGCTACGGGTGCCAGTGAATTTATCTAGTTTATAAATGCAGCGGAATTAAGTGCCAGCTAAATTTATAAATGCGGAGCTTTAATGCTAATTCAAATAAAATTATATTTAATTTATTCACACAACGATCTCGTTTAAATGTCATTTTAATCGACCTCTCTCTCTCTCTCTTTGCATCTCCCTGCCAGTATCTCTAATGATAGGCATTGCGCCTATAGACCTCCAATACGGGAATGTTTTACTAAAGTTAATTTTTATATAATACAATTTGCTTACATAGATATGTAAAATTGTACAAAAATATAAAAAGAGTACTTTGACTTTGGAGGTGGTTTCGTCCGAAACTAGCGAAACCTTTCTGGCTACGTGCCTGACAAGGCTGTAAATAACGCCTTATTACGCACATAGCATGCATATATTAGCCAATATAATTAGCATATGCCTCTTTATGGATGTGTCATGACTACTCTAATCTAATATATATTTGCTTTAAATAGGAAGAATCGGAAGTGTCGAAAGAAAAAATAAAGGAACGAAGTTACGAGGGATTCGATTTTAAGTTTAAAAAAATGTTACGTACAATTAAATCTCAGTGTCAGTAGGCCTAATAATAATTTACAATTTTTTTGGAGATGTCATTCAGGTCTACACACTGCTCGACGAGATAGATATTCATCGTCATCGCACAATAATTTTAGATTGAAACACAATTGATTTTTGCTGTAAAATCAAATAATATAAAATGTATCTTGCCCAATCGAAACAATGGCGACGCTAGCCCAAGATAAACCTTTAAATTGCTACTTTAAATACCTTAATTGTTCACCCACACGAACTTGTGTCTCGCTACCGCGACCCACAACTTCAAGTGAATGAAAATTCATATTTGTTGATTTTGAGATCAAACATTTGCAAATTTTGAAGTTTCCTAATTATGGCAGGATGTGTTTTAAGTCAGTTAAAACCCTCGGAGCTCTACATTCTTAGCTGTGGAAAAGGCCTAGGGCTTTTCCACAGCTAAGAATGTAGAGTTCCTCGGGCTTTATCTTATACCTAAATGTCAGAACATCATTGTTTCTATGCTATGTCCTTGGAAAAGGCACTTCACCCTCACAGACTTCACTGTACTCAGGTGTAAATCAGTACTTGGTAGGACAGAGATGGCAATGTGTACAATACATTCCTAGTGCCAAAATGTACATAAATGAGCATGTACAGTCACCAGGGAGTAAAATGTAAAGTCGACTGATAAATCTTAAAACTTGATATAATAAATAGCTATTTACCTTTTACATTTGTATGTTATTTAAAGGGACTGGCCCAGGCTAAAATCATAATATGACCATATGATGTAAACATGTCCATAGACTAGAACTGCAATTTTTGTTTAATTTTTGTGCTGCGCATTCACCAGTTAAGCTAGATATAGAGACGAAATTCCTGATTTCTAATTATTGACAACCATGTCAAAAATTAGAAATACGTGAATGTCGTCTCGATATATAGTCTAAAATTAAAAAAACTTTTGAAGTTATAGTCTCTGGACATGTTTACATCATATGATCATATTGAGAAGCCAAAATTAAATCACCGATTTTTTATGATTTTAGCCTTGGCCAGTCCCTTTAATTTGTTCTATACCTGATTTATGTACAGGTACTAGCTAGAAAACACACTGTTCCTCGAAACCAGTTTCAGATCAGAGCGGACCCGGGAAACCCCCTTCGTCACCACATTCGCCCAAAACCTGACAAGGTTCGGGTTTATGCATATATTTTCTTACTGTCTACATCTCCATACGTAATTGACATATCATAGACTTGGGTTCAGACATGTATTTTCTTACTGTCTACATCTCCATACGTAATTGACTTATCATACATGATTTCAAAATGTACTAGCTAAATATCTCACCTGAAATTCATAACTCAAGGTGATTGAAAATAACTGGGTGAAATGAATCTGATAATATAGCTGGGTGCGAGGAGTTTGAAGCTGGGTGCGGAGAGACTTAGATGAAGCTGACTTATTTATTTGAGACTGGGAATTATACATAGTTAGAGAGGAATACCACTGTTGAAGGAACAGGCCCACATGCAGTCGGCGAATAACACATTAAAGAAGTATTCCACAGGGTGTACGAATAGCGGGACACATCTGTACCCAGAAAGCACCACGCTGATTACAGAGATAGAGGCAATTGGGGTACAACTAAAACCAGAAGCATACGTATAGTGGTCTACAGCTATAAGTAAATTAAAAGTAAAGATGGAATCATAAATAAAAATACCAAAGTTTTGGAGACTGGAATTGTAAGCTCTATATTGATATGTTACAGCTGCCTCTAAGTGCAAGAAGGAATCAAACTGCTGAAGTGAAAAGGAAAAACAATTACGCGGATTTTCTTCCAACAAATGAACTAATGGTTTGAAACTGATTTATATACCTAGATTTATACCTTGGTTCTATACAAAAATACACAAAATGGTGTCAACCAATGTCTTCTTAGCTAATATATCGATGTTTGACACTCTACATTTACTAGGGTAGTGCCTTAACCCTTAAAGCGCTGAATTAATTTGTAAAAAAACCATCGCAACCAAAGGGTTTTTTTCAATTTGAAATCATCATAAATGTCATAGTTAGCTCTTTCTGGTTCATTTGAATACCTATGTTTTGGGTCTACGGCCAGTAGAAATATTTTAGTTCTTATCAGTTCGGGATCGCCTTCAGTCGTTAGAATCTGACGTCTACAGACGTCAGATTCGGACGAATAAAGTCGATCACCGTGCTGTAAGGGTTAATTTGAATCACTACCGTAGTAAATTTTGATTATCAAATACCGATATTGTGGCTATTGTGATAGATGGTAAGGCAATTTAATTATGGAAAAATGGAGCAAGTACGCTCTTGATCCCCCCCCCCCCCACCTGAATCCACCACTGCTTACATTGGATTGCAGCGAGCATGCATTTATTTATTCACTTGATTATCTATTTATTATGTATATATTATTTTATTGTTGGTTAAATCACTATCTATTTCTAATATTTTTTTATTTATTTACTTGATGATCTATTAGTACTGTATATGCTACTTGAATTTTTTTAATCACAATCCATTTATATATTTTCTCTCATTTATTTACTTTATTTTGTATCAACTATGTATTATTTCAATATTTTTTTTAATTCACAATCTATTCTTTCATTTATTTATTATTTGATTATGTATTAAAGGGACTGGCCCAGGCTAAAATCATCAAATAATCGGTGATTTTATTTCGGGTTCTTAATATGACCATATGATGTAAACATGTACATAGACTAGAACTGCAAATTTGTATAATTTTTGTGCTGCGCATTCATCAGTTAGACTAGATATAGAGACGAAATTCCCGCATTTCCTATTTTTGACATGGTTGTCAATAATTAGAAATCAGGAATTTCGTCTCTATATCTAGCCTAACTGGTGAATGCGCAGCACAAAAATTATAAAAATTTGCAATTCTAGTCTATGTACATGTTTACATCATATGGTCATATTAAGAACCCGAAATAAAATCACCGATTTTTTGATGATTTTAGCGTGGGCCAGTCCCTTTAACTATGTATATATTATTTCATTGTTTTTTCACTATTATTTATATTTTCCAGGCTCCCGCCGTTGAACCAGCACCTTTTATCTCTAACTCTTCTCGCCACGTGCTACTGTTATCATATCAGAGAACTGGATCTTCATTCGTTGCTGAGTGGCTGTTTGGCAATAGGTAAGTCAGAACATTAACAAAGCGCTGAAATATTTTTTTATAAACCAAGGAAACCAAAGGGTGTTTTCCAATTTGAAATAATCATAAATGTCTTAGTTAGCTCTTTCCGCTTCATTTAAATTATGGGTTATGGTTATGTTATGGTTCAATAGCCATTATGATTATTGTAATACTTACAGCGCGGGAACCGACTTTACACGTCAGAATCTGACGTCCACAGTCGACCCTCGAGCTGTAATGGTTAACCCTTGTACTACTGAGAACGAATAGGGCCTATAATCGTTTTATTCTGTTTTATTAGCAAGTTAAATAGCCGCTATTGGGAATGAAATGAGTGTTCAAGCAGCAAAATTTCTAAATTTTTGATCTCAAATTAAACGACATTTAATATGGATAATTTTCAACAGTGACGTCACTGCGTTTCACGGAATAATATGAAAACAACGGTGGAAAACGCAGCCCTATTATTATTCATAATATGATGACTAGCAGTTATAAGCTCTCTTAGCCTCACCTGGTGACTATGTGTATCGCAACTCGTATTATATTATCAATATGGTTGTACACAGCAGTGGTTAAAGCTTCCTGCTGGAACGTCGGAGTCCACGGGTTCGAACTGGTGCGAACCCTACCCTGGCCTTCAAGTGTCAAAGCAACAAAATGTTTCTTCCCCGCTCACTCGCAATAATCCGTTATTGTTAAAACCTCCGTGACCGATAGATAGCGTGCTCGGCCTCAGACCGCCGGGGCTCGAATTTCTAATCATGTGTCTGGAGGGCAGTGTCAATTCATTCCTCTCACCATCTTCAGGAGGTTCTCCTGACCCAGCTTAGCCAGTGTAGCACAAAGGTGGCCTAAAACTCCATTCATTTCATGTTCGTTTCTTACACAAGACAGGAGTCCTTCGCATGAATAAAATATACACACCACAGCGGGAACATTCAGCCGTTTTGGGGGACCCTGAACGGAGGGGAGCGGGGGGGGGGGGGTGGCGACGTTTGCTTCTCTCTCTGGATCCGCCACTAATTAAACATGTATTCATTTAAATATATATGTTAAGTCCTATCTTTTCTACAGAAGTGGAATTGTTCAATAGACTTGCTACTAACATAATCTGAAATACATAACACTCATTGAGTATTGTAGGCAATGTTTCTGATCGGCCCTATTATTTAACTATTCGTAGTAGTAATATAATCAGAAAACATCATACTCATCGGGTATTATGTATTTCTGGTATAATGAATATATGTATTGAAAGCAAACACTAAATAATATTATGTTTAGCCTATTCAAGATGCGTTACGAAACGTTATGAGGGGGGATGGGGGGCTAGAGGTCAGCGTTATGTAACATTTTTTATATAGAGTCTAAATCAAGATTAAAAACAAACTAGTAGATTATGTTTAAAAGCATCATTTCAATATTGAAAAATAGCAAAATTTTCTACAAATTAGTGGCTGATATAGCAGCAAGTTTGACTCAATTGTCAACAGTTGGCTATTAATAACAGAAATTCATGATAACACAAATTTTGGTGGGCCTATTAGATATGCAAACGGTGTTCATTTGAGTGCGATATGGGAAAATACAGCACTCGTTCAATGAATAAGGTGTGAGCCTTTAGGCGAACGCCTTATTCATTGAACATGTGCTGCATTGTCACATATCGCACGAAAAATGAACAACGTTTGTATTTTCTCACACGATCAAGTCACACATGACATAATTCTACTATACATTGTGTTTAATCTGCTGCTAGAGTGTGATATGGACTGATACCGATATACGTCTCATAGTGTCACAGAGTGTGAGAATGCATCCTCCCATACCAGAGCACGGTCAGCAATAGAAATGAATGGAGTGCCACCCACTGTTGTTTAGTCTAGAATTAGGGAAATATTAGTCATTTTCAATGACTTGAAGTTGTGGGTCGCGGCACTGAGCGAGATACAACTTAAAATGGGTGGAAATTTATTAAACGTAACAAACATGAGATGTTGATCCGCTGTGCTAGCCTATTGTTTAATGATGGGTCAGCATCGCACTGAGACGGTAAACATGTAATAATAATAATAATAATAATAATAATAATAATAATGATAATAATAATAATAATAATAATAATAATAATAATAATAATAATAATAATAATAATAATAATAATAATAATAATAATAATATTAATAATAATAATAATAATAATAATAATAATAATAATAATAATAATAATAATAATAATAATAAACTTCTATAGCGCCTAAATCCTTGGTGATCTGAGCTCAGAGGCGCGACAAACATAATCGTGATCCGACTCAGAGTTCCAAAAACCGTTTGCGTTTGTCGTCTGGGCCAACCGGACCACCGAGGATTTGAGTCGGAAAAGCCTGACCAAAAAAAGACGTTTTCAATTTCTTCCGGGAACTAAATTGTGTTTTCGCAGAGCGAATTTCTAAAGGAAGTTCATTCCAAAGTTTAGGTGCAGCAACAGAAAAGGCCCTGCTGCCTACTGCGGTTCTGACCCGTGGAACATTCAGCTGATCTAGATCACTGGAACGAAGTGTCCGTACCTTTCGCGATGGCTGAAGCATGTTTCGAATATATACTGGTTGTCCACTGGTCAGAGCCTGGTAGGTCAGGGAACACAATTTAAATTTGATCCTGTAACGAACAGGTAACCAGTGCAAGGATTTTAGACAAAAACGAGGAGACTTTGTTACAATACGAGGCAAACAGTTTTGTACACCCTGCAGCTTAGATATCTCCTTTTCAGTGACGTTGAAAAGAACAGAGTTACAATAGTCCAGTTTGCTACCTATCAAAGAAGTTGCAATCGTTTTAGCAACAGATGGTGTTAAAAAGCGCCTTATTCCAAGCTGCACTTTAGATCCAATTAATAAAAATTCGGTCTTACCAGGATTAAGTTTTAATTTCCTTGATGACATCCAAAAAGACACGTCCTGAAAGAGATCTGGGTATCGTCGGCGTGAAGATGATGTTTGACATTGTGTCTCTGAATTACATAGCTAAGGGGGGGTAGTGTAGAGAGTAAATAACAATGGGCCTAGGACGGATCCTTGGGGAACCCCACACGCGACTTCGGCTGGACTCGATAAACAGTTCATTAGTTTCACCTTCTGTTTGCGATCTGACAAGTCAGACACGAACCAGTCCAGGGCGATACCATCGATACCATACCAAGTTGACAAGAGATTGGTGATACTGCTGTGGTCCAGAGTGTTGAAAGCAGCAGACAGATCTAACAGAGTAAGTGCAGTGACCCTTCCCTCGTCCATATTCAAATAATGTCATTTTCAACTTTGAGTAAGGCCGTTTCAGTAGAATGAAATTTCTTGTAAGCTGACTGATACTGATTTGATAGATCGTTTCTTTCAAGATGTGAACGAATATGATTTGCTATATTCTATGATTTTTGATACAAAGTTTAGGTTTGAGACTGGTCTGTAATTTTTCATGTCATCTTTTGAAAAAGATGGCTTTTTGAGTACAGGCATGACATGTGATGTTTTAAAAATGTCTGGAAAAACTCCTGAAATCAAAGATAAATTAACCATTTGTGTGATTGGAACCAACAAAACATCTAAGCAAGATTTTAACAACTCAGTACGGATCGGATTAAGATCGCACGTTTTGCTAGGTGAATTTATAATTAGTTTCCTCACTTCATCAGCAGTAGCTAACTCAAAACGAGTCATACGTGATTTAACTGTCGGAGATTCAATGACCGGCATATTATGAACGTCGTTGGTAAAATTCATACTTATTTTCTCGATTTTGTCCATGAAAAATTTCGAAAACGATTAAGAAAGTGATTTTATATCAGGAAAAGCTGGGATAGATGGAGACTGTGTTCTGTGAAGAATATTGTTTATAGTTTTCCAAAGTTTTCGTGGATTTTCTGCGGTTCCGTTGATACAATCTGCATAATATTTACGTCGTGCATCGCTCATCATTTTATTACAAAGATTTGCCTGTTTTCTGTACCTCGATCTATCTAGGCATGATCGAGTCCTTCGTTCTAACTTTTGACGAAGTCGTTTAGCCAATTGAATTTCCATTGTCATCCATGGATTTGGTGGTTTAGGTGGGATTTTCTTAGTCTTGATCGGCGCGTACTTATCTATGAGAGATGTCAGGACTGTGTGATATTGCTGATAAAGTTCAGAACAGGTTAATTTCGGATGGCTAATTAAAGCAGAAAGTTTAATGTCTGAAATAAAATTTGTAAGAGGTAGGCCCCTATGCCTTTAACACATCTGTATGAAAAACACTTTTTGATTGGATGAGATATGAGTTTGACACCAACATTGGCTATCACTGTCATATGATCAGATATACCATCAGATGGATACAGTCTTTATCAAGTCACATGCTGTTCGAGTAATAAACAGGTCGAGCCAGTGCCCATGAATGTGGGTGGGGAAGTCAACATGTTGACGCAGACCAAAAGATGTTAACAAATCTGTAAAAGTGGTGGTATGATTTGATGGACTATCTAAATGTAAATTAAAATCACCCAAGCTAAACAATTCTCCTGGAAAAGATGACATGTTTTCCAGGAGATCTTGGAATTGTTCAAAGAATAATGTAGGATAACCCGGCTGTCTGTATAGACAGATGATTTGTAAGACGATGATGTTATTTTACAGCACATTGTCTCGAAACTTAAAAATTGCGACATTTTGCACCTTGTAACATTTAAATGGTCCGCCACCATAATAGCCACACCCCCACCTGTTTCACCTTGACGAGGTTTGTGAATGAGCTTGAACCCTTGCGGTGTTAGGTCGGCCAGGCCAGCTGATGTCTCTTTGGGCGACAACCACGTTTCTGTGATAGCTACCACATCAAGCTTTTTAGATAAAACCAAGTCTGAAAAACTGGCGCATTTTGAAGTTAAAGATCGAACGTTCAAAGTGGCCATTACCGGTAGCCTACTAATATATCTAACAGTGGGCCAATGTCTTGTGTTCATTGGGTAGGGACCTATCAGGCTATTATCCGTATAAAAAAACCTAGTAGCTTACCTCAGTAGTCCCACTACACCAAGTTCTATAGGCTACTCAACTACTGTCAGTAAAGTACCGGTACTAACTTGTTTTAATTAATCAGTAGCCATATAGGCCGTATTTCGATTTTCATCTAATTATACGTCAAGGGAGAAATACACTGGGGAGGGGGGGGGGGGGTCAAGGCAAGCGTGACGTAATTTACATGGGTGTAGTCGACGTCATGTTACGAAACGTTACGAGGGGGGAGGTTGGGGGGGCAAAAATTGTCCAAAAAAGCGTTACGTAATTGTTGAACGGCCCCCATGGTATAATCTATGCATATGGCCTACATTTACAAGACAGACAGGACGGGGGAAGCACCTACTTGAAAAGTCGGAGATCGCGGGTTCTAACTCCGCTCTGGCCTTCGAGCTTCAAAATAAAATCTTCCCCGCTCACCCGTAAAGATTCATTATTGTGGAGAACCTCCGTGGCCGAGAGGTAACGTGCTCAGCCTGAGACCACCAGGGCTTGCATTTCGAATCCTGTGTCTGGAGGGCAGTGTCATCTCATTCATCTCATCATTCTCAGGATGTTCTCCAGGACCAGTTAAGCCTATTAAACTATTAAACCCCATTCATTTCATTTTATTACAGGGCAGATACATTTTTTCTATATGAGCCTCTGGACGCGGTGTACTCTGCCATGTATGGCATATTTAAAGGCTGGAATGTCCCGGCAGATATTACAACACAAGATAACGGATCTCTCAGGTGGGTACACCATGTACACAATGTACACCAGGTACACAAGGCGATGTAAATGATAAAGATTGAAGGTTTGTATTATCGTGAATTTCCTGAAAATTGTTATCTTTGCTTCACATGCTAATTTATTCATTCATTCATTCATACATTCATTCATTCATTCATTCATTCATTCATTCATTCATTCATTCATTCATTCATTCATTTATTCATTCATTCATTCATTCGTTCATTCATTCATTCATTCATTCATTCATTCATGCATTCATTCATTCAATCATTCAATCATTCATCCATGTACTCATTCATGTATTTATCCAATCATTCATCCATGTACTCATTCATTTATTTATCCATTAGATAATAATTATTTAATTAATTAATTAATTATTTAATTAATTAAATAATTAATTAATTAATTAATTAATTAATTAATTAATTAATTAATTAATTAATTAATTAATTAATTAATTAATTAATTATTTAATTAATTAATTAATGGATAAATTAATTAATTAATTAATTAATTAATTCATTCATTCATTCATTCATTCATTCATCCATTCATTCATTCATTCATTCATTCATTCATTCATTTATTCATTCATCTATTCATTCGTTTATTCATTTATTCATTATTCATTTATTTTATTCATTTATATATTCATTCATTCATTCATTCATTCATTCATTCATTCATTCATTCATTCATTCATTAATTCGTTTCATTCATTTATTCATTTATTCATTCATTCATTCATTCATTCATTCATTCATTCATTCATTCATTCATTCATTCATTCATTCATTTGGTCACGAGATAATGTGCAATATTTATTTATGGTGATTTTAGTGGTTTTTATGTATAGGTATTTAAGTTATACAATTTCAGGCTTGATAAGCCTACGAAGTTAATGTCAAATTACATGTATTTTAATTACTATAAAAGTACTGTTTGTGATGGTCGAGATAACTTGTGATGATAAACAAAGGTTAATGTATATGTACGGCCCTAGCACCACAAACCTATAGATATACGGGTCTAGCAGCACAATGGTTACAGTTATTTATATATTTACAATATTCCAGAAGCCGATGAGATGTCAGCTGTGCGAGGTTTTATGAGTTATTTATATACTTACAGTATTCCAGAAGACGAGAAGATGCCAGCTGTGCGAGGTTTTATGAGTTATTGATATACTTACAGTATTCCAGAAGCCGATGAGATGTCAGCTGTGCGAGGTTTTATGAGTTATTTATATACTTACAGTATTCCTAGAAGCCGAGAAGATGTCACCTGTGCGAAGTTTTATGAGTTATTGATATACTTACAGTATTCCAGAAGCCTATGAGATGTCAGCTGTGTGAGGTTTTGTGAGTTATTTATATATTTACAGGATTCCAGAAGCCGATGAGATGTCAGCTGTGCGGGCTTTTATGAAGCAGATTTACAGTTGTGATATCCCTTCTCTACCTAAACCTACGTTTCTTCACGAGTACGCCCTAAACTGGAGAAAAGTTGTACCTAGAATGGAGGAATACACAAACTGCTCCAGAAAAGTAGCCGTGAGATCTAGGTGCTACAAATACCTCTCCCGGTTTTGTGGGAAGCGATTTAGAGATAGTAAAATGAGAAATAATATGCCAACATGTAAGGCACGATTGTGGGAACACAGAAATAGACGTGAAAAGAAAACTGTAACTGGAGATATATTTAAAAGATACGCTCATTGTGTGGAAAAAGACATTGGTAAACTGGAAACGTGTGTTCCCATGTTAGACAGAGCTTGTGAAGGGAGTCCCGTGCGGGCGATGAAAACTGTTAGGGCCACAATGGATGAGGTGGAACCCCTGCTGAATGCTGATCCTGACTTCCGCCTGCTGCATCTATACAGGGATCCACGTGCTGTGTACTGGTCTAGACGAAAAAACAAATGGACGTGGAGCCATTTTGAAACTAAGGTTTACAGACCTTGGAAAACAGCTCACGTGTACTGTCAAACAGTGCTGCATGACTACAAGAAAAGAAAAGAGCTGGAGACTAAATACCCGGGCAGAATTAAGAGTATCGTGTATGATAGCTTAATGCTCGATCCCTATAAATCCAGGAGAGAGATTCATGCCTTTCTGGGGATGTCTGCACAGACGGATCCAGGGATAGCGGTCAATAGGACTACACTGAGGAAGCTGGATCCCCGCAGCGTTACAAATCAGTTCTGGAAGACAAACCTGACTAAAAGAAATGTGAAAGATCTAGAGCAAGCCTGTCAAGAACTGGCTGATATTATAGGCGTCAAGTGGAGAAATTCTCCACTTGATGGAGTGAAAAACATGAGGCACTAGAAATAATCCACGCATGGTTTTATATACATATATAGTTTCTCATGTGCTTCACTTTGTCAAGTGGAGAAATTCTCCACCCGACGAAGTGAAAAATATGAGACACTAGAAATAATCCACACATGGTTTTATATACATATATAGTTTATCATGTTCTTCACTCCGTCAAGTGGAGACATTCTCCACTTGACGAAGGTAAAAACATTAGCCACTAGAAGAAATCTACACATGGTTTTATATAGATATATATAGTTTCTCATGTGCTTCACTGTGTCAAGTGGAGAAATTCTCTACTTGACGAAGTAACAAACTTGAGAAACTAGAAATAATCTACACATGGTTTCATATACATAATTATATTGTTTTCCATGTGTTTCACTCCGTCAAGTGGAGTGACAAACATGAGAAACTAGAAATAACCCACCCAGGGCTTTAGACAAAAGCTAATTATCCATTTCTGACCATGCTATCTATATACCCCAACCACAGATTGTGCTACACTGGGTATATAGTTGAATACATTCACGATATATATGAATAAATATAAATCTCTCAACCGAAGTGTAAAACATTGATTTCGTTTCGCAAATTTCATCAGCATTGTTAATTTTATATAATGTTGTAATAATACTCTCTTACGTTATCGGTGATTTAAACAGTAAATGTGAAGGACCTAGAAGAAGCTTGTCAAGAACTGGCTGATATTGTATTTTCAGCTATGCTATTCGTATAACACAATCTGAGAGATACTAACTTTTTTCTTGTCCTGTACTCTTAGCTTGAAACAATTACGAAATAAGTGCTTCAATATAAATCTTCTAACCAAGTGTTTCAAACGTCAACATGATATTGATTAATTTAGTTTAGATTAGATTGTGTCTGAATGCAACAAGTATACATTTTCGGTAATTTAATTTGAATAAGGAGAGAGCTATGACTATTATCAGACCACTGTCTAGGAATGCATACATAATCCCAACCCAGACTTCATAGCCCATTTATGTATCAATAGTTTGCCATGGGAATCCAAACTGATATTTAACAGCTGCTGTACACTGTAATTTTGCTCGTCCTATTAAACATTGAGGAAGGGGTGTAGTCAGGGAAATACTAAGGGTGTATTTCCCCTCCCAAGTTAGATACTGCCCCCAATCTCCTAAAATGCACATGGAAAAGATATCTGACCAAGACTGTGTCAAAACCAATCCTTTGTAATAGATGACTGCACCACTAGTATTGTTTTAATTGATTAAAAGTGGATATTTTTGCTATTTGTTGCCATTTTGACCTCCAAATGACCCTAAAGTAACCTTGACATTACCTTGGTGTTATGTTTACGATTAACATCAGTGTCTTAGAGTATTTGGCACACTTCTGGAATACAAAAAACATCTTATAGATAGTGTAATACACAATTTTCACCACTTTTTGGCTTCGCAATTGGATATTTTGACCTTTCGAGGTCAATGACCTCTAGAGGTCACCAGGGGTCAAATCTAACTTACCTCCACATCTTAAAATAAACCCCAGGATATGTACTAATAATGGTGGGAGTTTCATGCTTTAATCATAAAATGCACAATGGTTTCATTATGGGAACTTAACCACTACACTATATAGCGTTAATTCAATGCATGCTACGTGAATTAGCGAACACTGGTTTCTCTCTGTATTATGGTTAGTATAGATACGCGGAAATAAGGCTCCATGCCACGTGACTAACTAAAATGGATGGACTGAACAATACATCCTTTCTGTCCGAGTAATGTCGGCCGTGATGTCAGGACAGATGTTCAATGTCATTATCATATCGGCTGTTTTCGTAGGACAGATTCCGTTTGTCGGACGTTCTTCCAGGACAGATTGTGAGTTCTACCCAATAATTTTACTATGTCGGCTGTTTTCATAGCCTCATACTCATGAGAGAGAGGACAGATTACGTTTGTTCAATTGTTGGACGTTCTTCCAGGACAGACTGTAAGTTCTGCCCAGTTTTCAGTATGTTGGCCGTTATTGTGGGACCTCTCCCTCTCCTGTTTCTCTCAGAGCCTCTCTCTCTCCCCCTCTAACTCAGAGCTTCTCCAAGAGCCTCTCTCTCCTCTCTCTCTTTCTCAGAGCCGCTCTCTATCTCTCTCTCAGATCATCTCTCTAAGAGCCTCTCTCTCAGAGCCTCTCTCTCTCTCCCCTCTCTCTCTCTCTCTCTCTCTCTATCTCTCTCTCTCTCTCTCTCTCTCTCTCTCTCTCTCTCTCTCTCTCTCTCTCTCTCTCTCTCTCTCTCTCTCTCTCTCTCTCTCTCTCTCTCTCTCTCTCTCTCTCTCTCTCTTTCTCTCTCTCTCTCTCTCTCTCTCTCTCTCTCTCTCAGAGCCTCTCTTTCCCCCCTCTTTCACTCAGAGCCTTTCTCTCAGAGCCCCTCTCCCCCTCTCTTTCTCAGAGCCTCTCTCTCTCCCCCTCTCTTTCTCAGAGCCTCTCTCTCTCAGAGCCTCTCTCTAATTCCCCCTCTCTCTCCCAGAACCTCTCTCTCCTCTCTCTCTCTCAGAGCTTCTCTCTCTCTCCCCATCTCTCTCTCAGAGCCTCTCTCTCCTCTCTCTCCTCTCTCTCTCTTTCTCAGAGCCGCTCTCTATCTCCCTTCCACTCCCTATCTCTCTCTCAGAGCATCTCTCTAAGAGCCTCTCTCTAAGAGCCTCTCACTCTCCCTCTCTCTCTCTCAGAGCCTCTCTCCTCCCCCTCTTTCACTCAGAGCCTCTCTCCCCCTCTCTTTCTCAGAGCCTCTCTCTCTCCCCCTCTCTTTCTCAGAGCCTCTCTCTCTCAGAGCCTCTCTCTAATTCCCCCTCTCTCTCTCAGAACCTCTCTCTCCTCTCTCTCTCTCAGAGCTTCTCTCTCTCTCTCTCTTACCATCTCTTTCTCAGAGCCTCCCTCTCCTCTCTCTCTCTCTCTCTCTCTCTCTCTCTCTCTCTCTCTCTCAGAGCCTCTCTCTCCTCTCTCTCCTCTCTCTCTCTCTCTCTCTCTCTCTTTCTCTCTCTCTCAGAGCCTCTCTCTCTCCCCCTCTCTCTCTCTCAGAGCTTCTCCCCCCCTCTTTCACTCAGAGCCTCTCTCTCTCAGAGCCTCTCTCTCTCTCAGAGCCTCTCTTTCTCAGAGCCTCTCTCTCCTCTCTCTCTCTCAGAGACTCTCTCTCTTTCTTCCAATCTCTCTCTCAGAGCCTCTCTCTCCTCTCTCTCCTCTCTCTTTCTCTCTATCTCCGAGCCGCTCTCTATCTCCATTCCACTCCCTCTCTCTCCGTCTCTCTCAGAGCATCTTTCTAAGAGCCTCTCTCTCAGAGCCTCTCCCTCTCCTCTCTGTCTCAGAGCCTCTTCCTCTCCTCTCTCTCTCAGAGCCTCTCCCTCTCCCAGAGCTTCTCCCTCTCAAAGAGCCTCCCCCTACCTCTCTTTCAGAGCCTCTCCCTCTCTCCCAAAGCATCTCCCTCTCCCAGAGCATCTCTCCCTCTCAAAGCCTCTCCCTCTCCTCTCTCTCTCTCTCTCTCTCTCAGAGCCTCTCCCAGAGCATCTCCCTCTCCCAGAGCCTCTCCCTCTCTCTCCCCTCTCCCCTTCCATATTTTGAATTATCCGTTGACCTTATGTGATATATATGTATAATAATAATAATAATAATAATAATAATAATAATAATAATAATAATAATAATAATAATAATAATAATATTAATAATAATAATAATAATAATAATAATAATAATAATAATAATAATAATAATAATAGCCAAGATGTTTACTACTAACATGACAAATGTCATGTTTTGCGATTACCTAATCTTGATTTAATCTCTGTATATGCTGTTCTAATTCTGTGGTATATGTAAACATTTCTACCGTATTAAATTGTTTTTCAGGGAGCCCTGCATGTATGTGTCAGGCGAATATATTTTAGTCCAATACGGTCGTGAATCATACCCTGCTGATGTCAGAGCTAATAGATAAGATGGTTCAATATTAACATAAGTCATGTTATGATTTTGAACACAAACTAACGGGTACTAATTCTATACGTTCAGTTGCGAATCGAGAGCACAATTAATTTTCTAGATTACTGTTTTTTTTGTACGTTGATAATTGTTTCCATTTATTTTTGTCTATTGCCATGTTCTTGTTCGTTATCCATGGAACGGCCAAACAATAATTTCAGGATATGCTGGTACATTAAGCTGGATTATAGTATTGTTTTAACTGCCAAATAATTTACTGGTTTTAGTTTCCATCACCATAACATAAATCTTGAAAGAAAATAATTACATTAAATGACACCATTTTTTATAGAGGGGTAGTTTCGTTTTACATTGATGTATTTCATTTATTTTATTTGTATTAAGTTTTCATTTATTGACAATTTACCTCCATTGGCTGTTTACCAATTATGTATCGAGGGTATTTAGCAGGTGACCAGTAGAAAATAAAAATATAAATACGAATATTATATATTTATAACAATGTATATTCTGTTTATTGTTTTATTAACATTCATATATGTTCAATTAATTTAAAATGTTTATGAATAATCATAGTGATTATACTACAAAATTATTTCCCGTGTTATGAGTCCGTATTCATAAGTTGTAGCCTTTAACAACTTAAATATAGACCCACTAAATATGATTGATGACCATCTCACAGCAATTTCGTATAGATAGTATTGCTTTAAAATAACAAAGTAATACATATTTAAATTATGTTGAACACATTTTATTACATGTACATCGATATCATATAATCAATGTAAACATGTTTGCAAAATGTGTGTGCATTTATCGTCACATCATACTCAGATCTATATAAAATAACGTTATTGATCATCCTAGGTGATGGAACCGTGCTATTGTTAAAAACACACACATTACTACACAGACACATTAATCTACAGTTAATAAATTAACTTTATTTAGCATGGCATTATCTACAGGGTTACGATAGTAGTTTATAAACTGTTAAGTCTTAGAAGCTGCTGTTACAATGTTCATGTTTAGGTTCAAATTCACATCGCCACATTCAAAAGTGACAACGTCGGTTTGAAGTTAATTATGTGTTGAAAATCCTATATATAGCCTATATATGAACACATTTGAACTACACAAAAGTCAGCTTATAAGAGCATGCCCCTCTTGCCTAGCTACTCTTAAAAGCTGACTTTTGTGTGATTAACACCTTTGACTGTGGAGTTACGTGGTTCTGCCTCTTTGCCATCGATATGGGTTAATGTTTTTAAAAAGGCTTTTGAATAGCCGCTTGCTTGTGTGTCTATATATTATTATTAATTTTACGATTAAATTTATTTAAATAATTGAGCTTTTTATTTATATTGTCTATTAAACGAATCAACTGTTTATTTTAAAGTTGATTTTTTGTTTAGCAGTAGTTTACATTTTCAATTCATCATCCGCTTGTTCATCGTGTCTATGACGTCCCAAATAACATAACGAACATGGTTTAATCGTTGTTATTGTCCCAAGTTACGTACGACACGAGTCCCTCGTCCATTGCATTTTATTCATTGCTGTCAAAGTTTGTGTGTGCCATCATTACTGGAACATAATCTTATTTGACTGCTGTCTGTCCAGTGGTATGTCCGACATGACTGTTGTCTGTCCAGTTGTACGTCCGACACAACTGTTGTCTGTCCAAAGTATGTCCGACATATTTCATGTAATTAAAAGTTCCAATTTTGCATACATATAGTCGTAATATTGTTGTCAGCTTATTTGTATAGGTACAGTTCCAGGCTATGTTTTACATAATAAAATCAATTTGTACATGTTTGTCCTATTGTAGAAGATACAGAGCATGTTGTCTGTCAATTTTTTATAGAGAACGTCCAACATTTTATCATAAAATGTTGATTTTAATTAAAAAGGGTGTAATATCCATGGTATAATTTGGCATGTGATGTTGTATCAAGGTTATGTATCCAGTTTAAAATGATAATGCGTAAGTATTTAAGCGGAAGCCTTATTAATGAGCCAAATCATCATTCAGAGAACGTCCGACAAATGACCAGGATCTTGCTGAATCAATTTGTGTTTTTTTCTTCTTTATCCTTGCGTAACTATCTTTTCCTTTCAAAACTATGTCGCAGACATGTATGTCATCAATTGCAAATGGCTATTGTTGAAATTATGGGTATTCGAAATTTTGATGATGATGTCCAATTTTGGTGTTGTATTATTGCCCCCATGTTATATGCCTAGGAAAAGGGCCTACGGCCATTAGAAATATTTATTCTCTATGGGCCTAGTAAGGGGGCGACTATTCAATGTACAGGGGGGGGGGGGGGGCAAACATTATTTATTTCAACCGTTACCCGGTTTATTACATAATTATATAGTAGGCCTACAGTTTTAGAAGTAGGGGAGACTGGGGCACCTTGAGACAGGCCTGTATGACACAGAAATTATTTTGCGATTTGTGCGCCATCTGGTCAATGGCACCAAAACTAATCAATTTCCATTTTCCACCCTACTGGTAATGACTGTTGGACATCCTTGGCATGTATATAAGCTTAGGTCCATTTTTTACATGAAAAGTACATTTTTGGGATGATCAATATTTGGTTCTAGGCCTATAGATCACGTAATACTTTATTTCCCTATGATTTTGGTGGTATCTTACACCTGTGCTATTACTTTATAACTTATGTATATTGGTTTGCTTAAAATACACCCCACACATAAACTATGGTATCAGATGTGGGATCAGTCAGGGTGGGGCACCTTGAGACGCTGTCTCAATGTGCCCCAAAACTGTCCCAAGGTGCCCCAAGTCTGTCTCAAGGTGCCCCGAAAGTGTCTCAAGGTGCCCCCACTTTTTTCAGGCACTGCAACATCTAGCATTAGCCAACTGCAGGCTTTAGCTACAGGTAGGCCTATATGTAGTATTCTAATCGTCATTTTAGGTAAATCCACGTTGTCTTCAGGTAACAAATATGGTGTCTCATTGAAGGTACCCCACGTGGTGTCTCAAGGTGCCCGAGGGTACATTGAGACATTTTTTTTAAAACATGTTTTATCAAAAAATGAAATTTTACACATTTCGGAAAATTTTCATCTTTTGTTCAAATATACCCCCTGGATGCTGTATCCATATGTGTCGTCAACATGTTTATTTTGAAAATTAGATATATGTTTGGGGGTTTGAATTTTTCGGTCTCAAGGTGCCCCAGTCTATTCTAAATTAGGCCAATCTTTTATTTAAAAAATACTCCAGCCCTCCCCCGTGGAGTTTGAATGGTGGCCCCCTAAAATAAAGATAAAGGGCCTATACATATACTGTAGATTTGGTAATTTTCGCGTGTTTAAATTTTAGCGAATTTCTGATTTTGGAACTTTTCACGAAGTTTAGAATTTTTCGCGAATTTTTACTTTTTTTTGGTAGCGGTTTTATAATAATAATTTTTGCGAGATTCTGAGTTGAATTCACAAATTTGTCCTCCTCGCGAAATTCGCGAAAATTAAAACCTCGCGAATATTTAATTACCAGATCTACAGCATGTAAAATCAAGATCATTCTGCACATTAAGAGGGGGAGGGGGTGGGTGCTCAGTGGCGGATCCAGAATGTGCAAGAGGAGGGGCCGTAAGCCACATTTTGGCTGAAAAAAGGGGTGTTAGCTTCACCTTATTCCAAAAAAAGCATGAAAATGCGATATTTTCACCAAGAAGGGGGGGGGGGCGTACGCCGGGTACGCCCTATGCTGGATCCGCCACTGGTGCTTGAGTATTCTTACCACGCCCTATAACTGTATACCCTCTAGCTATTTTAAAGCGCTGAAAATATGTTTGTACAAACCATGGAAACCAAAGGGTTTTTGAAATCATCATAAATGCCAGTTCTTTCCGATTTATTTGAATATCTAAGTTACAGGTCTGCGGTGATTATAAATATTTTTACTCTTTCAGTGCGGGGATCGACATGATACGTCAGAATCTGACGTCTACAGACTGTAGACGTCAGATTCTGACGAATAAAGTCGATCCCCGAGCTTTAAGGGCTAAGATTTGTACTGCTGAATTTATTTTATTAGTGAGTATTTTTCATTCATTTGAAGCTGGAATTGCTGACAAAATTTCCGGCTTCAAATGATGAAAACATTTATATTCAAAAACAAATAAACATCTCCAATATTGAATTATTGGATTACTAAATTTAGCTTGAAACCGTATATATACGGTTCCAGAAGCACAAGGGTTAAAACTTGGCCTACAATAAGGCCACTATGTTTTATTTCTCTGTTTTAGATCAGAAAAAATCCAAAATCTAATGAGGGAGGACGAAATAAAAATAAAACCAATTTTTTAGAAAAGTTAATGAGGGCGACGGAATAAAAAAAAATTTTGCCCTATTTTGAAAAAAAGGTAATGACGGCGACGAAGAAAAACTGACAAAATTGGCAAAATGGACGATAATAATACCATGATTTGAATTTGCAGCGCCTACGAGCTCGTGACACCGAAGATTTTTCATTCATTCATTCCAATTTCGGGGAGATTAGGATGTATATTTTCGGATAGAAAGGGGGTAGTCCTGGGTCTTTATATTTTTAAAATGATGTAGCCTATCTTAAGTCCCTAAATACAATCCACATAAAAATTCAACTCACATATTATAATTCTTTTCAGTGAGACACTGCCCAGGGGAATTTCAGTTTATTATTTAAAGGTTTAGTTTTTTTTGTTTTAAACTTCATCTAAAAGTGTTGTGGAATATATTTTTGAACTTCAGCTATAATTATTCCAGTAGACTCTCCGGATAATATTTAAAAACAATTATTTTACTATTTAAATTGTATTTTTTTTTTTTTTAAGGTACACCTTTACATCAATAATATTGCAGCATTTGTTTTAAACTTCGCCAATAATAGTATTATTGCATCAGACCTATAGTCACAATATGACTATATCACGCGGGTGATCGACTTTATAGACGTCAGAATCTGACATCCATTGACTTAGACGTCAGACGTCCATAGACGTCAGATTCTGACGTCTAAATTCGATTCCCGCACTGAAAAAGTAAAATATTTATAATGGACTTCAAATTGAAAAAAAATCTCCTGGTTTATATAAACTATTTCAGCGCTTCAAGGGTTAAACAATACGTTATTTAACCCTTGAAGCGCTAGGATATTTTTGTTTAAACCATAAAGACTAAAGGGTTTTTTCATTTTGAAATCATCATAAATGTCTTAGTTAGTTCTTTCAGGTTCATTTGAATATGTCATGGGTTTACGATCATTATAAATATTTCAATTCTTTAAGTGCCGGGATCGCCTTTATACATCAGAAGCTCATTCCGACGTATATAGACGCCAGATTCTGACGTATGAAGACGGTCCCGCACTGGAAGGGTTAAATCTAATTTCCGACTCAACAACGACTTGGCAGCCGGCCATGTTGTGAATATGTTTGTATGTTTCTGTTTAGGCTCGTTGGGGAAGAGGAGAGAAAGGCTGTGCGCAGCTTCATGCGGAGTATATTCTCCTGCGATGTCACCTCTCTGCCTAAGTCAGTGTTCCTCCATAAATACACTCTCAGCTGGAGAAAGATAGTGTCTCACATGGAGGAGTACGAGAACTGCTCATGACACGTGGCCAAGGGGTCGGCGTGTCCCAGCCACATACAACACATGTGTGGTAGAAGGTTCACGGACTCAGACCTCAATAAACACTGTCAGAATATGTTACATCTAGAATCTAATGAATCTAGAGCCTGTTTTTTCTCCACTTGTCTAGTGGTGTACAATCAATTTGTGACGCTGAAAGAATGTATGGCCACCACCGTTAATAAGTTTTATAGGTCACGTCAGGAAAATGTAAACAAATGAAAATTCGAATCGAGCTGGTATGAACAGTATGAACGGCGGCCATTTTGTTTGAATTTCTGGAGTCAATAAACAACATCCAGCTCCCCGTCTGGAAACGAAGTGCCAGACAGGTGCCCCGTCTACAAGCTGGGTTAGCTAATAGCTATTGTCCATAAATATACAATGTTATGTTTCGCCATCTTCCCTGCAGCTTGGCTTCTCACGAGATCACAGACCACAAACTCAAGAGAAGCATAGCCTTGCAGGAGGAAAGTTGTTTTTTGCACACACAAATTTGATGAAATTAAAAACAAAGTAGAATAAAAGTAGAAAAAACATGTTTAAACAAACACGCTGGAAAATTTTGAAGGGCGGGCAACTCGGTACTACACTGAGCTAGCTTCTACTAAATCAATGCCTACCACAAGTGTTATCACCACACTTTGCCACAGTTTTTCCACCTTTTTTGTAAATAAGAAAAAATGAAATTTTGCGATCCTTAACACAGTGTGCTTCATATTCCACCACCAGAAATTAATTTTCCAATGACATCGTTCGAACCAGCCACTGCAGACGGGGTCAAGAAATTAATCCTTTCTTCCCAGGACAAGTCCTGTGATCTTGACCCATTCCCTACCAAATTATTAAAATTTTGTCTAGATGTATTGCTCCCATCACGAACATTGTCAATTTGTCTTTGGAATCCGGCTATTTCCCAGACGTTTTGAAAGTATCACATATCACACCCTTATTAAAGAAACCATCACAGTTTATGGATGACATGAAAAACTACAGGCCAGTTTCGAACCTAAATTTCATTTCTAAAATAATTGAAAAAATAATTTCAAATCGAATCCGGTCCCATCTAGACAGGCCAGTTTCGAACCTAAATTTCATTTCTAAAATAATTGAAAAAATAATTTCAAATCGAATCCGGTCCCATCTAGACAAAAACAACCTATCAAACCCCGATCAATCAGCATATAAACCTCTCCATTCTACAGAAACAGTCTTGCTAAAAGTTCACAACGACATCTGCATGAACATGGACAGTGGCAAGACCACAACATTGGTCTTGTTGGACCTGTCCACAGCCTTTGACACCTAGGACCATAGCAGCATCATTGAGCTCTTGTCCGGCTGATATGGTATTTACAAAAGGGGCGAATGGAACAGGCTCTACCTACATTCTTTTAAATAGAGCTCTCCCACCCACTTCTTTCATCCCTGCTCTTTGCAGCGTTCAGAATGTTGTTTCCAGTGTTTTAGCTCTTTTTTCTTTCAGATAGAGACTGTTCCATCCGCCACTTTTACCGCGGGTCTCCGCAGTGTTGCTAAGTGTATTACTCATTCTTTCTTTCAGATTGAGCCTGTTCCACCCGCTCCGTTTGTTGCTGGCCCTCGCAGTGTTCTTCTCTTATCATATCAGAAATCGGGGTCATCATTTATCGCCGATTACTTGTTTGGTATTAGGTAAGCCAATCGACTATTGAACATTAAAAATATAAAATAAATAGCTCAGATATTGTTTATAAAAATTGAACTTATTCGATATTATTATTTAAAAAAAAAGTTGTCACTTTAAGCATTACACTGCCCACCCTAGACACTGCTACTTCGCATGCTAGAATTTGCAGATGGTTGACGTCATTTGTCCCCCGATCTCAATTTCATATATTGTAGTAAGCTTGTGATTGGCCGGCTGTCTTGCTAAAAGTACCCTGATCGGCTGGCGAGAATATTATAGTGGGGGAGGGGTGGGTGTAGACAGACACCTGTGTGGAGCCCAGCAAACGCGAGGATCTGACCCAATGCTGTTTCAATATTGGCCCACCGCCAACGGCGCTGGACCAACATTAAAACAACATCGGGTCAAGTCTTCATGTTTGCTGGGAGAGACTAGATATAAAGACGAAATGCCCGATTTCTAATTACGGACATGCATGTCCAAAATAAGAAATACGGGAATTTCGTCTCTATATCTCGCTTAACTGGTAAATGCGCAGCACAAAAAATTAAAAACTTTTGCAGTTCTAGTCTATGGACATGTTTACATTATATGGTTATATTAAGAAGCCAAAATAAAATCACCGATTTTTTGACGATTTTAGCCTGATTGAGTCCCTTTAAGTTATGTGAGTGTTTCCTTTTTCCATTCATTTGAAGCTGGAATTGCTAACGCAATATCCAGCTTCAAATGACGAGAAATAGTACTATTTATGGAAAATAGACAATATTCGAATTTGAAAATATGAAGAACACAAACTCAATTTCAGTGGTATTTTATTCGGATTACTTGCTTGAAACCGTAAATATAGGGTGCCAGCAGCACAAGGGTTAAACCTATTATATATACTGTAGATCTGGTAATTTCCGCTTGTTTATATTTTCGCAAATTTCTGACTTTGGGACTTTTCATGAAATTTAGAATTCGTGAATTTCCATTTTTCTTCAGCAGCGCTATTATGATCTATTATAATACTAATTTCCGCGAGATTCTTGAATTTGCGAATTTATCCTCTTCGCGAAATTCGCGAAAATTAAAATCTCGCGAATATTACCTGATCTACAGTATATATACGCGCCTTGATAATTTGCATTTATCTGAAGCAGTCGTCGCTTATTTGCAATTTCTAGCTTGAAATGAATGAAAATAACGTGGCCAAGTCAACCCTTAAAGCGCTGCATCATAAAATTTAAATTTTCATCCACTTGAAGTTGTGTCTCGCTACCGCGACCCACAACTTCAAGTGAGTGAAAATTACTCATATTTTTACTATTTGAAAAAATGTACGCTACTTTTCTAAATTTAAAGCACATTTCTATTAAAGAAATATTATTATGAAGGACAATTAAATAGGTTGACAACGGTTATAGACGCAATTATCAAAATTAAGCAGTTACTGCATTTTGAAATAATTTTGAAAAAATAGTCGTCTTTTTGCTGAGAAACTCTTACATTGTACAAAACTAGATCACTTATAATTTAAACGCGCTTCTTCACATCTGATCTGCTCCCGCGTATCTGTTACACTTCAGTTATTATTTATGTTATTTTTTTTAGCTTGAATGCGCTTTCAGGCGTCGCCAACACACAATAAATAGATTGATGAATGAGATGGTTGGATGGACCGCACACTTTATTGTCTGCTCATTTTGTTTCTTACCTTCACGCGTTTTAAGTTTTATGTTTTGTCTAGTCTTGGTGAAAGTTTATGTACGCAAGGGTTTGCAAGTGCAACTAAAAAAATTGAATAAAAAAAATAGAAGACGAAAAACGTATTTGAAATGTTATATATTTATATATATTGCAATATATATATATATAAATACAGTAAAACCTGCTATGAGCAGCCACTCTTATGAGCAGCCAACCTCCTATGGGAAGCCACTTGGTCACTCCTCAAAATGACATTTTGTATACAAATAAACCTCCTATGAGCAGCCACCTGCATTAAAAGGCCACTTAGCCTGTGTCACAAGAGTGGCTGCTCATAGCAGGTTCTACTGCATATATATTGCATATATTTGCATATATCGGCACCCATGTATCTATATATCCATCCATATACATATATAGATATACGTAACTTGTTATACAGATAGGAAAAGATTTCTTTGCCCACCGAGGCGTGCTACCGCCGTCTCAGATGATGCTGCTCACTTGGCTGAGTTTATTATTATTTTGGTCACGCCATGTACTGGCTGACTGCTTTTCACTTCATGTATAACCTACGCTGTCATTGTTGTTATTGTAGATAATTTCCAGGTCTACTGATTACTATCCCTCAATATATATCTATGTTTTTCTCAATATGTGATTAATATATCATAAATCCTTATAGATTATACAGTTATTATGTGCGATTTGTTTTGAATTCAATTAAAGCAGCTGGGTCGTTATGCTTCACTGAATCATAATATTTTCATATTTAACCCTTGAAGCGCTGAAATTATTTTGTATAAATCATGGAGGCCATAGGGTTTATTTAAATTTGAAATCATCACAAATGTCTTCGTCATCTCTTTCTGATTCATTTGAATACTTATGTGATGGGTCTACGAGCCTGTATGTGTAGAGATGTGATCTAAAGCACAATTCAATTTATTCATTGATTAATTGATTCATTCATTCAATAATGTATTCATTCTTTCATTCATTCATTCATTCATTCATTCATTCATTCTATTCATTCATGCATTCATTCATTCATTGATTCATTGATTCATTGATTAATTAATTAATTAATTAACTAATTAATTAATTAATTAATTAATTAATTAATTAATTAATTAATTAATTAATTAATTAATTAATTAATTAATTAATTAATTAATTCATTCATTCATTCATTCATTCATTTATTCATTTATTCTTCATTCATTCATTCATTCATTCATTCATTCATTCATTCATTTATTTATTTATTTAAAATACGGCAAAATGTATGCGAAAACTTAACATATATGTAATAAATACAAAATGTTAATGCGCATTGAGAAATACATGTAGTTTAAAATCAGCACGCGACGAGGGACGCGACGACGGTTTAGAAAATGATCGACCAAGGGGTCTCTATATTTCAATTTGAAAAAATGATAAATATCTTAGCTAGCTCTTTCCGCTCCATTTGAGTACACATGTTATGAATCTACGGTCAAATAAATATTTTACTTTTTCAGTGGGGGGATCGAGTTTTTACTTCAGATTCTGGAGTGAAAAGTCGATCCTTGAGTTAAAAGGGGTAAAAGCACTGGTTCTGCATTGGCCCAGTGCTGTATGTAGCTAAGAGATTGTAGACCCTCTATCTAATTGGCCAATCTGGCAGGCTGACATTGTTACGTTTACCTGTTTGCTGTACTGTATCGGTATACATGCGTTTTCGTGCCAAATTCAAACGGTCACGTTTCAAGCCAAGCACATAATAGAAGAAATGATGAAAAGAAGTGAATGATGAAAATAGGCAGACCCCAAACAGGTATAGAAATATTGTCACTATCGGGACGACGGACGGAGCCTTCACGTGTGACGTTAGTCACCTCCATATTATATTGAAGTAGCATAATATTGTATTTGTATCACAAAGATGGATAGACATTAAAAATAATTCGGACAACATGTGGTCCTTGTAGGCCGGCTTAAACTGGAGATTATTTACACTTGCCAAGAAATCTGCGTTTATATCGTAGCTGAATAATCACTTCACTATATCTCACGTAGTACAAAGCACGTGCTACACACACAGGATAAACACACGGATACTTCACGTGCTACACACACACGATATACACACGGATACTTCACGTGCTACACACACAGGATATACACACGGATACTTCACGTGCTACACACACAGGATATACACACGGATACTTCACGTGCTACACACACACGATATACACACGGATACTTCACGTGCTACACACACACGATATACACACGGATACTTCACGTGCTACACACACACGATATACACACGGATACTTCACGTGCTACACACACACGATATACACACGGATATTTCACGTGCTACACACACACGATATACACACGGATACTTCACGTGCTACACACACAGGATATACACACGGATACTTCACGTGCTACACACACACGATATACACACGGATACTTCACGTGCTACACACACACGATATACACACGGATACTTCACGTGCTACACACACACGATATACACACGGATACTTCACGTGCTACACACACAGGATATACACACGGATACTTCACGTGCTACACACACACGATATACACAAGAATACTTCACGTGCTACACACACACGATATACACACGGATACTTCACGTGCTACACACACACGATATACACAAGGATACTTCACGTGCTACACACACAGGATATACACACGGATACTTCACGTGCTACACACACACGATATACACACGGATATTTCACGTGCTACACACACACACGATATACACACGGATACTTCACGTGCTACACACACAGGATATACACACGGATACTTCTGACGGATCCACATTGTGTCATGGTTGGTGATTTAATTAGGCTTACAATAATTTGTATTATTTAAAAGACACATTTCACAAGGATACTTCTGACCAAGCAGGTTATATCTATATAACCTCCTTGCTCTTAATAAGACGATATGCGGTTTTACATTCACCATGGTTGGTGATTTACGCTGATTTGCATTACTGATTTGCATTACGAGTTGTGGCTCTTAAGACCCTTTACCTGCTACGGTGACGCCTATTTCAGCACATAATTTTTTTATATGAAGTCATAGATTTGATTTGATATATAGAGATATGTTCCTGGACATTTCAGGGGGGCATGTATCATTTTGCATGAGATGCAGCTCTTAATACCATTTACCTGCTACGGTGACGCCTATGTCAGCACAATTTTTTATATGAAGCCATATGAAAACGTTTTAATTTTACAAGATATATATATTTTTCCCTGAACATTTCGGAAGTAACAAACACAAAGCATATTTTTTACCATCAATAGTCTGTTATTGCCAACTCAACTCCAGCCAGAGTTCAAATGAATAGGCTTTAACAAAAGAGCTTTTGTGCGATGTTAGTACAAATCGTGGCGGCCGCATGGAAATGTGAAAGGTTGATTCCTTTGGATATGCTATTAGAATTACAGAAATATACCACATAAATTATTAGAACTACATGATACAGATTACTGTAATCGCCATCAGTGCTTTAGGGGTCCTTAGAGCTGTAGGACACTCCATAATTAAAATATTGCTGTAGTCGACATTTGTTCATTAGGGGTTATTAGAGTTGAAGGATACTGCAGTCTACATCAGTTATCATTACGAGTTATTAGACCTAAAGGATACACCCTAATCAGGCAGCTATGTCTCGGGTGATGATGATGCTGCTGCTGATGGTGCTGTGTTTGACAACCTCATTCATCATCACATTCTGTGTGATCTCTCTGGACTCACCAAGTCAACAACACGGTAAGTGAATGATTTATTTGATAATGATATATATAGAGATTCATAGATATTTTATTGACATAAATAAATGAACAAATAAATAAAACAGAATAAATACGTCTTTATAGACTTATTTGTAATTATAATATATGCATATACAAGATGGTTACTTTGGTGAAATGAAATGAATCGGGCTTTAGGCCACCTTTGTGCACATATAGGCTAAACTGGGCCAGGAGAACCTCCTGAGGATGGCGAGATGATTGAGATGACACTGTCCTCCAAACACAGGATTCGAAATTCGAACCCTGGCGGTCTGAGGCCGAACACGCTACCTCTCGGTCACGGAGGCCCCCCACAATACTGACTTTCACACGTGGATGGGGAAGAAACATTTTTTGTTTCTTTCAAACCGCCGAGACCGGGGAACCGAACCCCGAGCTCTGGCGTGAAAGGCAGCGGTGCTAACCACTACCCTAGGGCCCCCGCCCAGTTACTTTGGTGAAATCACACGATAATATACATGTTACCACATACAGAATTGAAATCGTAAGTGGCATTGTTATAATAAAGTACTGGATATTTTGAAAATGTCAATGATGACTACTTAAAATAAACTAAAAATGGCATTACCAAGATATGAGGACAGATGTTTCTCGCACCAAAACTATAGATAAAATAGCTACTATGTATAATATACAAATGATATACACTCAGGAAAGCGTAGAAACCTAAATATATATACAAATGCATAATTATTCTTACTGATGTATGTATAAAAACATTATAATGACAAAAACAAGCATAATTTCATGAATGTACAATGAACATTAACCGGGGATAGCAATTAATTGATGTGAAGTCGTTACAGATAAACAGGTACGTAATAACAATAATGATGGCGGATAATAATCATTTGTATTAAACATAATCATGATAATTAGTTATTCACACAGGATATTCACGCAGGAATTATAAAAAAATTTAATGTGATTTCTTATTTTAGACAACCATGTCAAAAATAAGAAATACGTGAATTTCGTCTCTATATCTAGCCTAACTGGTAAATGCGCAGCACAAAAATTAAAAACTTTTGCAGTTTTAGTCTATGGACATGTTTACATCATATGGTCATATTAAGAAGCCAAAATAAAATCACCGATTTTAGCCTGAGTTAGTTCCTTTAAAGCTGAAATTGCGTTAGAAATTTCCAGCTTCAAATTAAAGAAAAATAGCTATATTATTGAAAAATAGACATTTGCCAAATTGAATAATTAAATTCTGCCATATTTGCTGATATTTGTATCATTTTTTCAAGTGAAATAAGTATAAAATTTGTGCCAAGTGCTCAGGACCGTAAGTGAAGTGTTTATTCGATGATGTCGCCCATAGATAGTTATCTATTGTGTGTGTATTAACCATTAAACCGCTGAATTAGATAATATAAATTTCGACCCACTTTAAGTTGTAGTCTAACTCGCTACCGCGACCGACAACTTCAAGTGGATAAAAAGTAGTCATATTTATTTAATTTGAGGCCAATCATTTGCAAATTTTGATGTTCAAATGCTTTTTTCATTTTCTATGCTGTGATTGAGCCTGCTAACGAAACAAATTCGTGGTCAGGAGCCTAGGGTTAACCCATTTGCTGCTGAACTGTTACCTTTTGTTTCTCATTCTGTTGAAGCTGGAATTGCGCTAGCAGTTTCCAGCTTCAAGTGAATGAAAAAGATGTATATTATTGAAAAATAGACATCTGTCAAATCGAATTATTAGATTTGCTGAGCACCTGGGGCCCATCCCACAAAGCATCTTAAAATTAAGATCGTCTGAACTTTATCTTGTTTGCATTAAAAAAGTTAAGATGATCTTAACTTTTCTAATGCAAATAAGAAAAAGTTAAGATGTTCTTAATTTTAAGATGCTTTGTGGGATGTGCTCCTGGCCCAAACTATTGTGAAGTATTAATTTTAGTGGCATTTTATTTTGAATGAAATAGATATAAACCGCATATTTACGACCCTAGCATTAGAACGGAATACGGCGTTGTCTCATCGGTGTCGGCTCGATCACTGAAGTTAAGCAACGTTGCGCCCGGTTCAAAATTGGATGAGTGACCGCCTGGGACTGCCAGGTGCCGTATACACTAGGACATCGTGCAGCGAAGTCTGTCGTGGGGCTAAGAGAACCACGTAAATCATATGGCTCGTCTCACTGACTTTGAGTTGGACGTAAAAGAACCTCAATGGACGTAGGCGCAGTTTCCATCCGGCGGGACCCCAGAAAATCCACAATGTGGAAAACTTGGCATGCACATAAGGCTATGCATTATATGGGTAAAACCAAAAATTGGGGTGATTTTGTAGCATCAAAAATGGCAGTGAGGTGACCATCAAAGAAAAATTTATTTCGCTTCAAAAACGTCATTTTAAAAAAGTTGCAACATCCACTTACTACTCCGTTACCAAATCCAAACCATTTCAAAAATGATGTTACTTTGTTTAGCTTCACATCACACTTTTAAACTCGATATCCTTATTGAAGCATAATACTAAACAATGGTACCTCAAAACTGCTAAAAAATTAAGAAATTTATTTCAACTCCGTTACCAACCCCAAGAATACTCAACTCCTTTACCAAATGTTTGGCTCTACATAAATATAAACTGTATATTTTCTTAACATAACATCGATCATAAATGGGTGCTCTATATGGGGACAACGGGCCCTGTTTTAAAAGACTATATCATCAATCATTATGACTTTAAAACCCATAAAATTTGACAATTCACTACTCCGTTCCCTTTTCTTGGTAACGGAGTAGAGTGGAACGGAGTAGTAAAATCAAAAGTATTCTTGGGAATAATGAAAATATCTGGGCAATAATTCAAAGATATATCATACGGGTGGAAATAGTCCCCATAGCAACTGTTCTAGGCATGCAAGCATAAAACCAAATTCGTTTTTACACCCAAAAGGCTAGGAACGGAGTAGTAAAAACAAAAGCATATTTTCGAACTTTTTGGTAATACCTGTTCCGAATATCTTGTCACTCAACGATATTTATTCTTTCAAGGCGAAAAACTCATATAAGGCCCTTCAGTGTGTCAAACTACACTTGATATAATTTTAGTTCATGAATATTCACTTGATGGGGCATGCTACAATGATGGTAACGGAGTAGAGTGCAAATGTGGGGACATGTATATTCATCAAAATTATATATAACGATAATAATTTTAAGTCGAATTTTGATCATTGATTAGTTTAAGTGAACAGTGTCTAGCCATGAAATGTAATTGTTAGAATTATATTGTGATTTTGTATCCTACAGTGAAGTTTCAAATAGTGGATTTTTTTCTGGGGACATGCCATTTTCCACGTTTCCATGACATAGAGCTTTTATAAAACCATATATATATATATATTTTTTACAAATAATCTAAACATTATTAAGTATTAATGCTTAAACGTGAAGTTGCACCATTTATTTTCAATGTTATTATATTTAAATCAAAATGCGGACCTTTTAAGTCCTGGGGACACTAATTTTATGTAAAGTTACCCCAATTTTTGGTTTTACCCATATCATGAATGATAACAGGCCTTGCTAAGTTACTCCTGTGGCGTGATAGCACAATAATTCGTATACTGCCACGTAATATACAGATACAGATACAGAAGGGTTAGTATTTGTGCAATCGTTTTTTCAAGTGAAACATGTCATAATTTTCTCTCAAAATTAAACGAGAAACATGTATTTATTACTGATTATTTGTGTGAGAGGAATTTGACAGGAGCCAGGAGAGCGATGGCGCTGTAAGATACAATACAATTGTAATAATATTCTCAATTACAGTTAATTACAATTGTACTTTAAAACATGGATAGTGTGATATATGTATCTAAAAAATATTTTGTCAGTTTTAATAATAAATTTAGGTTTAACACATCATTAGAAACGTGTACCCTGAGGAGTTTTTTTAACTAAATGACGGACAATCACAATGAAAACAGAATAGATTATTTATAGTTCTACATAGATATATAAATGTGGAGCAGATATAGCATGTCTGGAGTTTATAAATTAACATTGTTCTCGGATTTTTGCTATCATAGCTTCCTTTTTTCAATGTGTTATTTTGTGCACTGCTATCATTGAACATGTTCCAGATAAATTATCACTGTCTGATGAATTAAAAGAGCTACCGAGATCGTTTGATCTAGTCACCCACAATAATAAACACCCACAGGCAAGTATATTACCCGATAACTATTCAAGCTTAAAGGGACATGCCCAGGTCTAAAATCATAATAAAATCGGTGATTTTATTTTAGCTTAATAATATGACCGTATGATGTATACATTTCCATAGACTAGAACTGATGATTTTAGACCTGGGCATGTCTCTTTAACCGTACAAATATCCGGTATGAATTCCTTATTTTTCTTTCACTGATTTATACACTGGCACCAGTAGCGCTGCTTGTGGGAAGCTGTTATTGTTGTGAATATGCTGTTGTTCTGCCCAGTAGAGTATATATATTGTATTTGAACTCCAATGGGCTGAACAACAGCATATTCGCAACAAGAACAGCTTCCCACAAGCAGCGCTACGGGTGCCAGTGAATTTATCTAGTTTATAAATGCAGCGGAATTAAGTGCCAGCTAAATTTATAAATGCGGAGCTTTAATGCTAATTCAAATAAAATTATATTTAATTTATTCACACAACGATCTCGTCTAAATGTCATTTTAATCGACCTCTCTCTCTCTCTCTTTGCATCTCCCTGCCAGTATCTCTAATGATAGGCATTGCGCCTATAGACCTCCAATACGGGAATGTTTTACTAAAGTTAATTTTTATATAATACAATTTGCTTACATAGATATGTAAAATTGTACAAAAATATAAAAAGAGTACTTTGACTTTGGAGGTGGTTTCGTCCGAAACTAGCGAAACCTTTCTGGCTACGTGCCTGACAAGGCTGTAAATAACGCTTTATTACGCACATAGCATGCATATATTAGCCAATATAATTAGCATAGGCCTCTTTATGGATGTGTCATGGCTACTCTAATCTAATATATATTTGCTTTAAATAGGAAGAATCGGAAGTGTCGAAAGAAAAAAATAAAGGAACGAAGTTACGAGGGATTCGATTTTAAGTTTAAAAAAATGTTACGTACAATAAATCTCAGTGTCAGTAGGCCTAATAATAATTTACAATTTTTTTGGAGATGTCATTCAGGTCTACACACTGCTCGACGAGATAGATATTCATCGTCATCGCACAATAATTTTAGATTGAAACACAATTGCTTTTTGCTGTAAAATCAAATAATATAAAATGTATCTTGCCCAATCGATACAATGGCGACGCTAGCCCAAGATAAACCTTCAAATTGCTACTTTAAATACCTTATTTGTTCACCCACACGAACTTGTGTCTCGCTACCGCGACCCACAACTTCAAGTGAATGAAAATTCATATTTGTTGATTTTGAGATCAAACATTTGCAAATTTTGAAGTTTTCCTAATTATGGCAGGATGTGTTTTAAGTCAGTTAAAACCCTCGGAGCTCTACATTCTTAGCTGTGGAAAAGGCCTAGGGCTTTTCCACAGCTAAGAATGTAGAGTTCCTCGGGCTTTATCTTATACCTAAATGTCAGAACATCATTGTTTCTATGCTATGTCCTTGGAAAAGGCACTTCACCCTCACAGACTTCACTGTACTCAGGTGTAAATCAGTACTTGGTAGGACAGAGATGGCAATGTGTACAATACATTCCTAGTGCCAAAATGTACATAAATGAGCATGTCCAGTCACCAGGGAGTAAAATGTAATGTCGACTGATAAATCTTAAAACTTGATATAATAAATAGCTATTTACCTTTTACATTTGTATGTTATTTAAAGGGACTGGCCCGGGCTAAAATCATAATATGACCATATGATGTAAACATGTCCATAGACTAGAACTGCAATTTTTTTTTAATTTTTGTGCTGCGCATTCACCAGTTAAGCTAGATATAGAGACGAAATTCCTGATTTCTAATTATTGACAACCATGTCAAAAATTAGAAATACGTGAATGTCGTCTCGATATATAGTCTAAAATTAAAAAAACTTTTGCAGTTATAGTCTCTGGACATGTTTACATCATATGGTCATATTGAGAAGCCAAAATTAAATCACCGATTTTTTATGATTTTAGCCTTGGCCAGTCCCTTTAATTTGTTCTATACCTGATTTATGTACAGGTACCAGCTAGAAAACAGACTGTTCCTCGAACATGATTTCAAAATGTACTAACTAAATATCTCACCTGAAACTGGGTGAAATGAATCTGATAATATAGCTGGGTGCGAGGAGTTTGAAGCTGGGTGCGGAGAGACTTAGATGAAGCTGACTTATTTATTTGAGACTGGGAATTATACATAGTAAGAGAGGAATACCACTGTTGAAGGAACAGGCCCACATGCAGTCGGCGAATAACACATTAAAGAAGTATTCCACAGGGTGTACGAATAGCGGGACACATCTGTACCCAGAAAGCACCACGCTGATTACAGAGATAGAGGCAATTGGGGTACAACTAAAACCAGAAGCATACGTATAGTGGTCTACAGCTATAAGTAAATTAAAAGTAAAGATGGAATCATAAATAAAAATACCAAAGTTTCGGAGACTGGAATTGTAAGCTCTATATTGATATGTTACAGCTGCCTCTAAGTGCAAGAAGGAATCAAACTGCTGAAGTGAAAAGGAAAAACAATTACGCGGATTTTCTTCCAACAAATGAACTAATGGTTTGAAACTGATTTATATACCTAGATTTATACCTTGGTTCTATACAAAAATACACAAAATGGTGTCAACCAATGTCTTCTTAGCTAATATATCGATGTTTGACACTCTACATTTACTAGGGTAGTGCCTTAACCCTTAAAGCGCTGAATTAATTTGTAAAAAAAACATCGCAACCAAAGGGGTTTTTTCAATTTGAAATCATCATAAATGTCATAGTTAGCTCTTTCTGGTTCATTTGAATACCTATGTTTTGGGTCTACGGCCAGTAGAAATATTTTAGTTCTTATCAGTTCGGGATCGACTTTAGTCGTTAGAATCTGACGTCTACAGACGTCAGATTCGGACTTTAGTCGTTAGAATCTGACGTCTACAGACGTCAGATTCGGACGAATAAAGTCGATCACCGTGCTGTAAGGGTTAATTTGAATCACTACCGTAGTAAATTTTGATTATCAAATACCGATATTGTGGCTATTGTGATAGATGGTAAGGCAATTTAATTATGGAAAAATGGAGCAAGTACGCTCTTGATCCCCCCCCCCCCACCTGAATCCACCACTGCTTACATTGGATTGCAGCGAGCATGCATTTATTTATTCACTTGATTATCTATTTATTATGTATATATTATTTTATTGTTGGTTAAATCACTATCTATTTCTAATATTTTTTCATTTATTTACTTGATGATCTATTAGTACTGTATATGCTACTTGAATTTTTTTAATCACAATCCATTTATATATTTTCTCTCATTTATTTACTTTACTTTGTATCAACTATGTATTATTTCAATATTTTTTTTAATTCACAATCTATTCTTTCATTTATTTATTATTTGATTATGTATTAACTATGTATATATTATTTTATTGTTTTTTCACTATTATTTATATTTTCCAGGCTCCCGCTGTTGAACCAGCACCTTTTATCTCTAACTCTTCTCGCCACGTGCTACTGTTATCATATCAGAGAACTGGATCTTCATTCGTTGCTGAGTGGCTGTTTGGCAATAGGTAAGTCAGAACATTAACAAAGCGCTGAAATATTTTTTATAAACCAAGGAAACCAAAGGGTGTTTTCCAATTTGAAATAATCATAAATGTCTTAGTTAGCTCTTTCCGCTTCATTTAAATTATGGGTTATGGTTATGTTATGGTTCAATAGCCATTATAAATATTGTAATACTTACAGCGCGGGAACCGACTTTACACGTCAGAATCTGACGTCCACAGTCGACCCTCGAGCTGTAATGGTTAACCCTTGTACTACTGAGAACGAATAGGGCCTATAATCGTTTTATTCTGTTTTATTAGCAAGTTAAATAGCCGCTATTGGGAATGAAATGAGTGTTCAAGCAGCAAAATTTCTAAATTTTTGATCTCAAATTAAACGACATTTAATATGGATAATTTTCAACAGTGACGTCACTGCGTTTCACGGAATAATATGAAAACAACGGTGGAAAACGCAGCCCTATTATTATTCATAATATGATGACTAGCAGTTATAAGCTCTCTTAGCCTCACCTGGTGACTGTGTGTATCGCAACTTGTATTATATTATCAATATGGTTGTACACAGCAGTGGTTAAAGCTTCCTGCTGGAACGTCGGAGTCCACGGGTTCGAACTGGTGCGAACCCTACCCTGGCCTTCAAGTGTCAAAGCAACAAAATGTTTCTTCCCCGCTCACTCGCAATAATCCGTTATTGTTAAAACCTCCGTGACCGATAGATAGCGTGCTCGGCCTCAGACCGCCGGGGCTCGAATTTCTAATCATGTGTCTGGAGGGCAGTGTCAATTCATTCCTCTCACCATCTTCAGGAGGTTCTCCTGACCCAGCTTAGCCAGTGTAGCACAAAGGTGGCCTAAAACTCCATTCATTTCATTTTCGTTTCTTACACAAGACAGGAGTCCTTCGCATGAATAAAATATACACACCACAGCGGGAACAGTCAGCCGTTTTGGGGGACCCTGAACGGAGGGGAGCGGGGGGGGGGGGGGGGTGGCGACGTTTGCTTCTCTCTCTGGATCCGCCACTAATTAAACATGTATTCATTTAAATATATATGTTAAGTCCTATCTTTTCTACAGAAGTGGAATTGTTCAATAGACTTGCTACTAACATAATCTGAAATACATAACACTCATTGAGTATTGTAGGCAATGTTTCTGATCGGCCCTATTATTTAACTATTCGTAGTAGTAATATAATCAGAAAACATCATACTCATCGGGTATTATGTATTTCTGGTATGATGAATATATGTATTGAAAGCAAACACTAAATAATATTATGTTTAGCCTATTCAAGATGCGTTACGAAACGTTATGAGGGGGGATGGGGGGCTAGAGGTCAGCGTTATGTAACATTTTTTATATAGAGTCTAAATCAAGATTAAAAACAAACTAGTAGATTATGTTTAAAAGCATCATTTCAATATTGAAAAATAGCAAAATTTTCTACAAATTAGTGGCTGATATAGCAGCAAGTTTGACTCAATTGTCAACAGTTGGCTATTAATAACAGAAATTCATGATAACACAAATTTTGGTGGGCCTATTAGATATGCAAACGGTGTTCATTTGAGTGCGATATGGGAAAATACAGCACTCGTTCAATGAATAAGGTGTGAGCCTTTAGGCGAACGCCTTATTCATTGAACATGTGCTGCATTGTCACATATCGCACGAAAAATGAACAACGTTTGTATTTTCTCACACGATCAAGTCACACATGACATAATTCTACTATACATTGTGTTTAATCTGCTGCTAGAGTGTGATATGGACTGATACCGATATACGTCTCATAGTGTCACAGAGTGTGAGAATGCATCCTCCCATACCAGAGCAAGGTCAGCAATAGAAATGAATGGAGTGCCACCCACTGTTGTTTAGTCTAGAATTAGGGAAATATTAGTCATTTTCAATGACTTAAAGTTGTGTGTCGCGGCACTGAGCGAGATACAACTTAAAATGGGTGGAAATTTATTAAACGTAACAAACATGAGATGTTGATCCGCTGTGATAGCCTATTGTTTAATGATGGGTCAGCATCGCACTGAGACGGTAAACATGTAATAATAATAATAATAATAATAATAATAATAATAATAATAATAATAATAATAATAATAATAATAATAATAATAATAATAATAATAATAATAATAATAATAATAATAATAATAATAATAATAATAATAATAATAATAATAATAATAATAATAATAATAATAAACTTCTATAGCGCCTAAATCCTTGGTGATCCGAGCTCAGAGGCGCGACAAACATAATCGTGATCCGACTCAGAGTTCCAAAAACCGTTTGCGTTTGTCGTCTGGGCCAACCGGACCACCGAGGATTTGAGTCGGAAAAGCCTGACCAAAAAAAGACGTTTTCAATTTCTTCCGTGAACTAAATTGTGTTTTCGCAGAGCGAATTTCTAAAGGAAGTTCATTCCAAAGTTTAGGTGCAGCAACAGAAAAGGCCCTGCTGCCTACTGCGGTTCTGACCCGTGGAACATTCAGCTGATCTAGATCACTGGAACGAAGTGTCCGTACCTTTCGCGATGGCTGAAGCATGTTTCGAATATATACTGGTTGACCACTGGTCAGAGCCTGGTAGGTCAGGGAACACAATTTAAATTTGATCCTGTAACGAACAGGTAACCAGTGCAAGGATTTTAGACAAAAACGAGGAGACTTTGTTACAACACGAGGCAAACAGTTTTGTACACCCTGCAGCTTAGATATCTCCTTTTCAGTGACGTTGAAAAGAACAGAGTTACAATAGTCCAGTTTGCTACCTATCAAAGAAGTTGCAATCGTTTTAGCAACAGATGGTGTTAAAAAGCGCCTTATTCCAAGCTGCACTTTAGATCCAATTAATAAAAATTCGGCCTTACCAGGATTAAGTTTTAATTTCCTTGATGACATCCAAAAAGACACGTCCTGAAAGAGATCTGGGTATCGTCGGCGTAAAGATGATGTTTGACATTGTGTCTCTGAATTACATAGCTAAGGGGGGGTAGTGTAGAGAGTAAATAACAATGGGCCTAGGACGGATCCTTGGGGAACCCCACACGCGACTTCGGCTGGACTCGATAAACAGTTCATTAGTTTCACCTTCTGTTTACGATCTGACAAGTCAGACACGAACCAGTCCAGGGCGATACCATCGATACCATACCAAGTTGACAAGAGATTGGTGATACTGCTGTGGTCCAGAGTGTTGAAAGCAGCAGACAGATCTAACAGAGTAAGTGCAGTGACCCTTCCCTCGTCCATATTCAAATAATGTCATTTTCAACTTTGAGTAAGGCCGTTTCAGTAGAATGAAATTTCTTGTAAGCTGACTGATACTGATTTGATAGATCGTTTCTTTCAAGATGTGAACGAATATGAATTGCTATATTCTATGATTTTAGATACAAAGTTTAGGTTTGAGACTGGTCTGTAATTTTTCATGTCATCTTTTGAAAAAGATGGCTTTTTGAGTAGAGGCATGACATGTGATGTTTTAAAAATGTCTGGAAAAACTCCTGAAATCAAAGATAAATTGACCATTTGTGTGATTGGAACCAACAAAACATCTAAGCAAGATTTTAACAACTCAGTAGGGATCGGATCGAGATCGCACGTTTTGCTAGGTGAATTTATAATTAGTTTCCTCACTTCATCAGCAGTAGCTAACTCAAAACGAGTCATACGTGATTTAACTGTTGGAGATTCAATGACCGGCATATTATGAACGTCGTTGGTAAAATTCATACTTATTTTCTCGATTTTGTCCATGAAAAATTTCGAAAACGATTAAGAAAGTGATTTTATATCAGGAAAAGCTGGGATAGATGGAGACTGTGTTCTGTGAAGAATATTGTTTATAGTTTTCCAAAGTTTTCGTGGATTTTCTGCGGTTCCGTTGATACAATCTGCATAATATTTACGTCGTGCATCGCTCATCATTTTATTACAAAGATTTGCCTGTTTTCTGTACCTCGATCTATCTAGGCATGATCGAGTCCTTCGTTCTAACTTTTGACGAAGTCGTTTAGCCAATTGAATTTCCATTGTCATCCATGGATTTGGTGGTTTAGGTGGGATTTTCTTAGTCTTGATCGGCGCGTACTTATCTATGAGAGATGTCAGGACTGTGTGATATTGCTGATAAAGTTCAGAACAGGTTAATTTCGGATGGCTAATTAAAGCAGAAAGTTTAATGTCTGAAATAAAATTTGTAAGAGGTAGGCCCCTATGCCTTTAACACATCTGTATGAAAAACACTTTTTGATTGGATGAGATATGAGTTTGACACCAACATTGGCTATCACTGTCATATGATCAGATAGACCATCAGATGGATGTACAGTCTTTATCGAGTCACATGCTGTTCGAGTAATAAACAGGTCGAGCCAGTGCCCATGAATGTGGGTGGAGAAGTCAACATGTTGACGCAGACCAAAAGATGTTAACAAATCTGTAAAAGTGGTGGTATGATTTGATGGACTATCTAAATGTAAATTAAAATCACCCAAGCTAAACAATTCTCCTGGAAAAGATGACTTGTTTTCCAGGAGATCTCGGAATTGTTCAAAGAATAATGTAGGATAACCCGGCTGTCTGTATAGACAGATGATTTGTAAGACGATGATGTTATTTTACAGCACATTGTCTCGAAACTTAAAAATTGCGACATTTTGCACCTTGTAACATTTAAATGGTCCGCCACCATAATAGCCACACCCCCACCTGTTTCACCTTGACGAGGTTTGTGAATGAACTTGAACCCTTGCGGTGTTAGGTCGGCCAGGCCAGCTGATGCCTCTTTGGGCGACAACCACGTTTCTGTGATAGCTACCACATCAAGCTTTTTAGATAAAACCAAGTCTGAAAAACTGGCGCATTTTGAAGTTAAAGATCGAACGTTCAAAGTGGCCATTACCGGTAGCCTACTAATATATCTAACAGTGGGCCAATGTCTTGTGTTCATTGGGTAGGGACCTATCAGGCTATTATCCGTATAAAAAAACCTAGTAGCCTACCTCAGTAGTCCCACTACACCAAGTTCTATAGGCTACTCAACTACTGTCAGTAAAGTACCGGTACTAAATTGTTTTAATTAATCAGTAGCCATATAGGCCGTATTTCGATTTTCATCTAATTATACGTCAAGGGAGAAATACACTGGGGGGGGGGGGTCAAGGCAAGCGTGACGTAATTTACATGGGTGTAGTCGACGTCATGTTACGAAACGTTACGAGGGGGGAGGTTGGGGGGGGCAAAAATTGTCCAAAAAAGCGTTACGTAATTGTTGAACGGTCCCCATGGTATAATCTATGCATATGGCCTACATTTACAAGACAGACATGACGGGGGGAAGCACCTACTTGAAAAGTCGGAGATCGCGGGTTCTAACTCCGCTCTGGCCTTCGAGCTTCAAAATAAAATCTTCCCCGCTCACCCGTAAAGATTCATTATTGTGGAGAACCTCCGTGGCCGAGAGGTAACGTGCTCAGCCTGAGACCGCCAGGGCTTGCATTTCGAATCCTGTGTCTGGAGGGCAGTGTCATCTCATTCATCTCATCATTCTCAGGATGTTCTCCCGGACCAGTTAAGCCTATTAAACTATTAAACCCCATTCATTTCATTTTATTACAGGGCAGATACATTTTTTCTATATGAGCCTCTGGACGCGGTGTACTCTGCCATGTATGGCATATTTAAAGGCTGGAATGTCCCGGCAGATATTACAACACAAGATAACGGATCTCTCAGGTGGGTACACCATGTACACAATGTACACCAGGTACACAAGGCGATGTAAATGATAAAGATTGAAGGTTTGTATTATCGTGAATTTCCTGAAAATTGTTATCTTTGCTTCACATGCTAATTTATTCATTCATTCATTCATACATTCATTCATTCATTCATTCATTCATTCATTCATTCATTCATTCATTCATTCATTCATTCATTCATTCATTCATTCATTCATTCATGCATTCATTCATTCAATCATTCAATCATTCATCCATGTACTCATTCATTTATTTATCCATTAATTAATTAATTAAATAATTAATTAAATAATTATTTTATTAATTAATTAATTATTTAATTAATTAATTAATTAATTAATTAATTATTTAATTAATTAATTAATTAATTAATTAATTAATTAATTAATTAATTAATTAATTAATTAATTAATTAATTAATTAATTAATTATTTAATTAATTAATTAATGGATAAATAAATTAATTAATTAATTAATTAATTAATTAATTAATTAATTAATTAATTAATTAATTCATTCATTCATTCATTCATTCATTCATTCATTTATTCATTCATCTATTCATTCGTTTATTCATTTATTCATTATTCATTTATTTTATTCATTTATATATCCATTCATTCATTCACTCATTCATTCATTCATTCATTCATTCATTCATTCATTCATTCATTCATTCATTCATTCATTAATTCGTTTCATTGATTTATTCATTCATTCATTCATTCATTCATTCATTCATTCATTCATTCATTCATTCATTCATTCATTCATTTGGTCACGAGATAATGTGCAATATTTATTTATGGTGATTTTAGTGGTTTTTATGTATAGGTATTTAAGTTATACAATTTCAGGCTTGATAAGCCTACGAAGTTAATGTCAAATTACATGTATTTTAATTACTATAAAAGTACTGTTTGTGATGGTCGAGATAACTTGTGATGATAAACAAAGGTTAATGTATATGTACGGCCCTAGCACCACAAACCTATAGATATACGGGTCTAGCAGCACAATGGTTACAGTTATTTATATATTTACAATATTCCAGAAGCCGATGAGATGTCAGCTGTGCGAGGTTTTATGAGTTATTTATATACTTACAGTATTCCAGAAGACGAGAAGATGCCAGCTGTGCGAGGTTTTATGAGTTATTGATATACTTACAGTATTCCAGAAGCCGATGAGATGTCAGCTGTGCGAGGTTTTATGAGTTATTTATATACTTACAGTATTCCTAGAAGCCGAGAAGATGTCACCTGTGCGAGGTTTTATTGGTTACTTATATACCTCCAGTATTCCAGAAGCCGAGAAGATGTCACCTGTGCGAAGTTTTATGAGTTATTGATATACTTACAGTATTCCAGAAGCCTATGAGATGTCAGCTGTGTGAGGTTTTGTGAGTTATTTATATATTTACAGGATTCCAGAAGCCGATGAGATGTCAGCTGTGCGGGCTTTTATGAAGCAGATTTACAGTTGTGATATCCCTTCTCTACCTAAACCTACGTTTCTTCACGAGTACGCCCTAAACTGGAGAAAAGTTGTACCTAGAATGGAGGAATACGCAAACTGCTCCAGAAAAGTAGCCGTGAGATCTAGGTGCTACAAATACCTCTCCCGGTTTTGTGGGAAGCGATTTAGAGATAGTAAAATGAGAAATAATATGCCAACATGTAAGGCACGATTGTGGGAACACAGAAATAGACGTGAAAAGAAAACTGTAACTGGAGATATATTTAAAAGATACGCTCATTGTGTGGAAAAAGACATTGGTAAACTGGAAACGTGTGTTCCCATGTTAGACAGAGCTTGTGAAGGGAGTCCCGTGCGGGCGATGAAAACTGTTAGGGCCACAATGGATGAGGTGGAACCCCTGCTGAATGCTGATCCTGACTTCCGCCTGCTGCATCTATACAGGGATCCACGTGCTGTGTACTGGTCTAGACGAAAAAACAAATGGACGTGGAGCCATTTTGAAACTAAGGTTTACAGACCTTGGAAAACAGCTCACGTGTACTGTCAAACAGTGCTGCATGACTACAAGAAAAGAAAAGAGCTGGAGACTAAATACCCGGGCAGAATTAAAAGTATCGTGTATGATAGCTTAATGCTCGATCCCTATAAATCCAGGAGAGAGATTCATGCCTTTCTGGGGATGTCTGCACAGACGGATCCAGGGATAGCGGTCAATAGGACTACACTTAGGAAGCTGGATCCCCGCAGCGTTACAAATCAGTTCTGGAAGACAAACCTGACTGAAAGAAATGTGAAAGATCTAGAGCAAGCCTGTCAAGAACTGGCTGATATTATAGGCGTCAAGTGGAGAAATTCTCCACTTGATGGAGTGAAAAACATGAGGCACTAGAAATAATCCACGCATGGTTTTATATACATATATAGTTTCTCATGTGCTTCACTTTGTCAAGTGGAGAAATTCTCCACCCGACGGAGTGAAAAATATGAGACACTAGAAATAATCCACACATGGTTTTATATACATATATAGTTTATCATGTTCTTCACTCCGTCAAGTGGAGACATTCTCCATTGACGAAGGTAAAAACATTAGCCACTAGAAGAAATCTACACATGGTTTTATATAGATATATATAGTTTCTCATGTGCTTCACTGTGTCAAGTGGAGAAATTCTCTACTTGACGAAGTAACAAACTTGAGAAACTAGAAATAATCTACATATGGTTTCATATACATAATTATATTGTTTTCCATGTGTTTCACTCCGTCAAGTGGAGTGACAAACATGAGAAACTAGAAATAACCCACCCAGGGCTTTAGACAAAAGCTAATTATCCATTTCTGACCATGCTATCTATATACCCCAACCACAGATTGTGCTACACTGGGTATATAGTTGAATACATTCACGATATATATGATTAAATATAAATCTCTCAACCGAAGTGTAAAACATTGATTTCGTTTCGCAAATTTCATCAGCATTGTTAATTTTATATAATGTTGTAATAATACTCTCTTACGTTATCGGTGATTTAAACAGTAAATGTGAAGGACCTAGAAGAAGCTTGTCAAGAACTGGCTGATATTGTATTTTCAGCTATGCTATTCGTATAACACAATCTGAGAGATACTAACTTTTTTCTTGTCCTGTACTCTTAGCTTGAAACAATTACGAAATAAGTGCTTCAATATAAATCTTCTAACCAAGTGTTTCAAACATCAACATGATATTGATTAATTTAGTTTAGATTAGATTGTGTCTGAATGCAACAAGTATACATTTTCGGTAATTTAATTTGAATAAGGAGAGAGCTATGACTATTATCAGACCACTGTCTAGGAATGCATACATAATCCCAACCCAGACTTCATAGCCCATTTATGTATCAATAGTTTGCCATGGGAATCCAAACTGATATTTAACAGCTGCTGTACACTGTAATTTTGCTCGTCCTATTAAACATTGAGGAAGGGGTGTAGTCAGGGAAATACTAAGGGTGTATTTCCCCTCCCAAGTTAGATACTGCCCCCAATCTCCTAAAATGCACATGGAAAAGATATCTGACCAAGACTGTGTCAAAACCAATCCTTTGTAATAGATGACTGCACCACTAGTATTGTTTTAATTGATTAAAAGTGGATATTTTTGCTATTTGTTGCCATTTTGACCTCCAAATGACCCTAAAGTAACCTTGACATTACCTTGGTGTTATGTTTACGATTAACATCAGTGTCTTAGAGTATTTGGCACACTTCTGGAATACAAAAAACATCTTATAGATAGTGTAATACACAATTTTCACCACTTCTTGGCTTCACAATTGGATATTTTGACCTTTCGAGGTCAATGACTTCTAGAGGTCACCAGGGGTCAAATCTAACTTACCTCCACATCTTAAAATAAACCCCAGGATATGTACTAATAATGGTGGGAGTTTCATGCTTTAATCATAAAATGCACAATGGTTTCATTATGGGAACTTAACCACTACACTATATAGCGTTAATTCAATGCATGCTACGTGAATTAGCGAACACTGGTTTCTCTCTGTATTATGGTTAGTATAGATACGCGGAAATAAGGCTCCATGCCACGTGACTAACTAAAATGGATGGACTGAACAATACATCCTTTCTGTCCGAGTAATGTCGGCCGTGATGTCAGGACAGATGTTCAATGTCATTATCATATCGGCTGTTTTCGTAGGACAGATTCCGTTTGTCGGACGTTCTTCCAGGACAGATTGTGAGTTCTACCCAATAATTTTACTATGTCGGCTGTTTTCATAGCCTCATACTCATAGGACAGATTACGTTTGTTCAATTGTTGGACGTTCTTTCAGGACAGACTGTAAGTTCTGCCCAGTTTTCAGTATGTTGGCCGTTATTGTGGGACCTCTCCCTCTCCTGTTTCTCTCAGAGCCTCTCTCTCTCCCCCTCTAACTCAGAGCTTCTCCAAGAGCCTCTCTCTCCTCCCTCTCTTTCTCAGAGCCGCTCTCTATCTCTCTCTCAGATCATCTCTCTAAGAGCCTCCCTCTCAGAGCCTCTCTCTCTCTCCCCTCTCTCTCTCTCTCTCTATCTCTCTCTCTCTCTCTCTCTCTCTCTCTCTCTCTCTCTCTCTCTCTCTCTCTCTCTCTCTCTCTCTCTCTCTCTCTCTCTCTCTCTCTCTCTCTCTCTCTCTCTCACTCTCTCTCTCTCTCTCTCTCTCTCTCTCTCTCTCTCTCTCTCTCTCTCTCTCCTCTCTCTCTCTCTCTCTCTCTCTCTCCTCTCTCCCCCTCTTTCACTCAGAGCCTTTCTCTCAGAGCCCCTCTCCCCCTCTCTTTCTCAGAGCCTCTCTCTCTCCCCCTCTTTCTCAGAGCCTCTCTCTCTCAGAGCCTCTCTCTAATTCCCCCTCTCTCTCCCAGAACCTCTCCCTCTCTCTCCTCTCTCTCTTTCAGAGCTTCTCTCTCTCTCTTCCCATCTCTCTCTCAGAGCCTCTCTCTCCTCTCTCTCCTCTCTCTCTCTTTCTCAGAGCCGCTCTCTATCTCCCTTCCACTCCCTATCTCTCTCTCAGAGCATCTCTCTAAGAGCCTCTCTCTAAGAGCCTCTCACTCTCCCTCTCTCTCTCTCAGAGCCTCTCTCCTCCCCCTCTTTCACTCAGAGCCTCTCTCCCCCTCTCTTTCTCAGAGCCTCTCTCTCCCCCCCTCTCTTTCTCAGAGCCTCTCTCTCTCAGAGCCTCTCTCTAATTCCCCCTCTCTCTCTCAGAACCTCTCTCTCCTCTCTCTCTCTCAGAGCTTCTCTCTCTCTCTTCCCATCTCTTTCTCAGAGCCTCCCTCTCCTCTCTCTCTCTCTCTCTCTCTCTCTCTCTCTCTCTCTCTCTCTCTCTCAGAGCCTCTCTCTCCTCTCTCTCCTCTCTCTCTCTCTCTCGCTCTCTCTCTCTCAGAGCCTCTCTCTCTCCCCTCTCTCTCTCTCAGAGCCTCTCTCCCCCCCCCTCTTTCACTCAGAGCCTCTCTCTCTCTCAGAGCCTCTCTTTCTCAGAGCCTCTCTCTCCTCTCTCTCTCTCAGAGACTCTCTCTCTTTCTTCCAATCTCTCTCTCAGAGCCTCTCTCTCCTCTCTCTCCTCTCTCTTTCTCTCTATCTCCGAGCCGCTCTCTATCTCCATTCCACTCCCTCTCTCTCCGTCTCTCTCAGAGCATCTCTCTAAGAGCCTCTCTCTCAGAGCCTCTCCCTCTCCTCTCTGTCTCAGAGCCTCTTCCTCTCCTCTCTCTCTCAGAGCCTCTCCCTCTCCCAGAGCTTCTCCCTCTCAAAGAGCCTCCCCCTACCTCTCTTTCAGAGCCTCTCCCTCTCTCCCAAAGCATCTCCCTCTCCCAGAGCATCTCTCCCTCTCAAAGCCTCTCCCTCTCCTCTCTCTCTCTCTCTCTCTCTCAGAGCCTCTCCCTCTCCCAGAGCATCTCCCTCCCCCAGAGCCTCTCCCTCTCTCTCCCCTCTCCCCTTCCATATTTTGAATGATCCGTTGACCTTATGTGATATATAATAATAATAATAATAATAATAATAATAATAATAATAATAATAATAATAATAATAATAATAATAATAATAATAATAATAATAATAATAATAATAATAATAATAATAATAATAATAATAATAATAATAATAATAATAATAATAATAATAATAATAATAATAATAATAATATTAATAATAATAATAATAGCCAAGATGTTTACTACTAGCATGACAAATGTCATGTTTTGCGATTACCTAATCTTGATTTAATCTCTGTATATGCTGTTCTAATTCTGTGGTATATGTAAACATTTCTACCGTATTAAATTGTTTTTCAGGGAGCCCTGCATGTATGTGTCAGGCGAATATATTTTAGTCCAATACGGTCGTGAATCATACCCTGCTGATGTCAGGGCTAATAGATAAGATGGTTCAATATTAACATAAGTCATGTTATGATTTTGAACACAAACTAACGGGTACTAATTCTATACGTTCAGTTGCAAATCGAGAGCACAATTAATTTTCTAGATTACTGTTTTTTTTGTACGTTGATAATTGTTTCCATTTATTTTTGTCTATTGCCATGTTCTTGTTCGTTATCCATGGAACGACCAAACAATAATTTCAGGATATGCTGGTACATTAAGCTGGATTATAGTATTGTTTTAACTGTCAAATAATTTACTGGTTTTAGTTTCCATCACCATAACATAAATCTTGAAAGAAAATAATTACATTAAATGACACCATTTTTTATAGAGGGGTAGTTTCGTTTTACATTGATGTATTTCATTTATTTTATTTGTATTAAGTTTTCATTTATTGACAATTTACCTCCATTGGCTGTTTACCAATTATGTATCGAGGGTATTTAGCAGGTGACCAGTAGAAAATAAAAATATAAATACGAATATTATATATTTATAACAATGTATATTCTGTTTATTGTTTTATTAACAATTATATATGTTCAATTAATTTAAAATGTTTATGAATAATCATAGTGATTATACTACAAAATTATTTCCCGTGTTATGAGTCCGTATTCATAAGTTGTAGCATTTAACAACTTAAATATAGACCCACTAAATATGATTGATGACCATCTCACAGCAATTTCGTATAGATAGTATTGCTTTAAAATAACAAAGTAATACATATTTAAATTATGTTGAACACATTTTATTACATGTACATCGATATCATATAATCAATGTAAACATGTTTGCAAAATGTGTGTGCATTTATCGTCACATCATACTCAGATCTATATAAAATAACGTTATTGATCATCCTAGGTGATGGAACCGTGCTATTGTTAAAAACACACACATTACTACACAGACACATTAATCTACAGTTAATAAATTAACTTTATTTAGCATGGCATTATTTACAGGGTTACGATAGTAGTTTATAAACTGTTAAGTCTTAAAAGCTGCTGCTACAATGTTCATGTTTAGGTTCAAATTCACATCGCCACATTCAAAAGTGACAACGTCGGTTTGAAGTTAATTATGTGTTGAAAATCCTATATATAGCCTATATATGAACACATTTGAACTACACAAAAGTCAGCTTATAAGAGCATGCCCCTCTTGCCTAGCTACTCTTAAAAGCTGACTTTTGTGTGATTAACACCTTTGACTGTGGAGTTACGTGGTTCTGCCTCTTTGCCATCGATATGGGTTAATGTTTTTAAAAAGGCTTTTGAATAGCCGCTTGCTTGTGTGTCTATATATTATTATTAATTTTACGAATAAATTTATTTAAATAATTGAGCTTTTTATTTATATTGTCTATTAAACGAATCAACTGTTTATTTTATAGTTGATTTTTTGTTTAGCAGTAGTTTACATTTTCAATTCATCATCCGCTTGTTCATCGTGTCTATGACGTCCCAAATAACATAACGAACATGGTTTAATCGTTGTTATTGTCCCAAGTTACGTACGACACGAGTCCCTCGTCCATTGCATTTTATTCATTGCTGTCAAAGTTTGTGTGTGCCATCATTACTGAAACATAATCTTATTTGACTGCTGTCTGTCCAGTGGTATGTCCGACATGACTGTTGTCTGTCCAGTTGTACGTCCGACACAACTGTTGTCTGTCCAAAGTATGTCCGACATATTTCATGTAATTAAAAGTTCCAATTTTGCATACATATAGTCGTAATATTGTTGTCAGCTTATTTGTATAGGTACAGTTCCAGGCTATGTTTTACATAATAAAATCAATTTGTACATGTTTGTCCTATTGTAGAAGATACAGAGCATGTTGTGTGTCAATTTTTTATAGAGAACGTCCAACATTTTATCATAAAATGTTGATTTTAATTAAAAAGGGTGTAATATCCATGGTATAATTTGGCATGTGATGTTGTATCAAGGTTATGTATCCAGTTTAAAATGATAATGCGTAAGTATTTAAGCGGAAGCCTTATTAATGAGCAAAATCATCTGTCAGAGAACGTCCGACAAATGACCAGGATCTTGCTGAATCAATTTGTGTTTTTTTCTTCTTTATCCTTGCGTAACTATCTTCTCCTTTCAAAACTATGTCGCAGACATGTATGTCATCAATTGCAAATGGCTATTGTTGAAATTATGGGTATTCGAAATTTTGATGATGATGTCCAATTTTGGTGTTGTATTATTGCCCCCATGTTATATGCCTAGGAAAAGGGCCTACGGCCATTAGAAATATTTATTCTCTATGGGCCTAGTAAGGGGGCGACTATTCAATGTACAGGGGGGGGGGGGCAAACATTATTTACTTCAACCGTTACCCGGTTTATTACATAATTATATAGTAGGCCTACAGTTTTAGAAGTAGGGGAGACTGGGGCACCTTGAGACAGGCCTGTATGACACAGAAATTATTTTGCGATTTGTGCGCCATCTGGTCAATGGCACCAAAACTAATCAATTTCCATTTTCCACCCTACTGGTAATGACTGTTGGACATCCTTGGCATGTATATAAGCTTAGGTCCATTTTTTACATGAAAAGTACATTTTTGGGATGATCAATATTTGGTTCTAGGCCTATAGATCACGTAATACTTTATTTCCCTATGATTTTGGTGGTATCTTACACCTGTGCTATTACTTTATAACTTATGTATATTGGTTTGCTTAAAATACACCCCACACATAAACTATGGTATCAGATGTGGGATCAGTCAGGGTGGGGCACCTTGAGACGCTGTCTCAATGTGCCCCAAAACTGTCTCAAGGTGCCCAAAGTCTGTCTCAAGGTGCCCCGAAAGTGTCTCAAGGTGCCCCCACTTTTTTCAGGCACTGCAACATCTAGCATTAGCCAACTGCAGGCTTTAGCTACAGGTAGGCCTATATGTAGTATTCTCATCGTCAATTTAGGGAAATCCACGTTGTCTTCAGGTAACAAATATGGTGTCTCATTGAAGGTACCCCACGTGGTGTCTCAAGGTGCCCGAGGGTACATTGAGACATTTTTTTTAAAACATGTTTTATCAAAAAATGAAATTTTACACATTTCGGAAAATTTTCATCTCTTGTTCAAATATACCCCCTGGATGCTGTATCCATATGTGTCGTCAACATGTTTATTTTGAAAATTAGATATATGTTTAGGGGTTTGAATTTTTCGGTCTCAAGGTGCCCCAGTCTATTCTAAATTAGGCCTATTTATGTCATGCTCGGAATCTTTTATTTAAAAAATACTCCAGCCCTCCCCCGTAGAGATTGAATGGTGGCCCCCTAAAATAAAGATAAAGGGCCTATACATATACTGTAGATTTGGTAATTTTCGCGTGTTTAAATTTTAGCGAATTTCTGATTTTGGAACTTTTCACGAAGTTTAGAATTTTTCGCGAATTTTCACTTTTTTTTGGTAGCGGTTTTATAATAATAATTTTGCGAGATTCTGAGTTGAATTCACAAATTTGTCCTCCTCGCGAAATTCGCGAAAATTAAACCCTCGCGAATATTTAATTACCAGATCTACAGCATGTAAAATCAAGATCATTCTGCACATTAAGAGGGGGAGGGGGTGGGTGCTCAGTGGCGGATACAGAATGTGCAAGAGGAGGGGCCGTAAGCCACATTTTGGCTGAAAAAGGGGTGTTAGCTTTACTTTATTCCAAAAAAAGCATGAAAATGCGATATTTTCACCAAGAAGGGGGGGGGGGGGCGTACGCCGGGTACGCCCTATGCTGGATCCGCCAATGGTGCTTGAGTATTCTTACCACGCCCTATAACTGTATACCCTCTAGCTGTCTATTAGCCCTTAAAGCGCTGAAAATATGTTTGTACAAACCATGGAAACCAAAGGGTTTTTGAAATCATCATAAATGCCAGTTCTTTCCGATTCATTTGAATATCTATGTTACAGGTCTGCGGTGATTATACATATTTTTACTCTTTCAGTGCGGGGATCGACATGATACGTCAGAATCTGATGTCTACAGACTGTAGACGTCAGATTCTGACGACTAAAGTCGATCTCCGAGCTTTAAGGGCTAAGATTTGTACTGCTGAATTTATTTTATTTGTGAGTATTTTTCCTTCATTTGAAGCTGGAATTGCTGACGAAATTTCCGGCTTCAAATGATGAAAACATTTATATTCAAAAACAAATAAACATCTCCAATATTGAATTATTGGACTACTAAATTTAGCTTGAAACCGTATATATACGGTTCCAGCAGCACAAGGGTTAAAACTTGGCCTACAATAAGGCCACTATGTTTTATTTCTCTGTTTTAGATCAGAAAAAATCCAAAATCTAATGAGGGAGGACGAAATAAAAATAAAACCAGTTTTTTAGAAAAGTTAATGAGGGCGACGGAATAAAAAAATCTTTTGCCCTATTTTGAAAAAAAGGTAATGACGGCGACGAAGAAAAACTGACAAAATTGGCAAAATGGACGATAATAATACCATGATTTGAATTTGCAGCGCCTCCGAGCTCGTGGCACCGAAGATTTTTCATTCATTCATTCCAATTTCGGGGAGAATAGGAGGTATATTTTCGGATAGAAAGGGGGTAGGCCTGGGTCTTTTATATTTTTAAAAAGATTTAGCCTATCTTAAGTCCTTAAATACAATCCACATAAAAATTCAACTCACATATTATAATTCTTTTCAGTGAGACACTGTCCAGGGGAATTTCAGTTTATTATTTAAAGGTTTAGTTTTTTTTGTTTTAAACTTCATCTAAAAGTATTGTGGAATATATTTTTGAACTTCAGCTATAATTATTCCAGTAGACTCTCCGGATAATATTTAAAAACAATTATTTTACTTTTTAAATTGTATTTTTTTTTTTTTTTAAAGTACACCTCTACATCAATAATATTGCAGCATTTGTTTTAAACTTTGCTAATAATAGTATTATTGCATCAGACCTATAGTCACAATATGACTATATCACGCGGGTGATCGACTTTATAGACGTCAGAATCTGACATCCATTGACTTAGACGTCAGACGTCCATAGACGTCAGATTCTGACGTCTAAATTCGATTCCCGCACTGAAAAAGTAAAATATTTATAATGGATTTCAAATTGAAAAAAAAAATCTCCTGGTTTATATAAACTATTTCAGCGCTTCAATAATTAAACAATACGTTATTTAACCCTTGAAGCGCTAAGATATTTTTGTTTAAACCATAAAGACTAAAGGGTTTTTTCATTCTGAAATCATCATAAATGTCTTAGTTAGTTCTTTCAGGTTCATTTGAATATGTCATAGGTTTACGACCATTATAAATATTTCAATTCTTTAAGTGCCGGGATCGCCTTTATACATCAGAATCTCATTCCGACGTATATAGACGCCGGATTCTGACGTATGAAAACGGTCCCCGCACTGGAAGGGACCGTCTTTATACGTCAGAATCTGACGTCTATAGAAGCCAGATTCTGACGTATAAAGACGGTCCCGCACTGGAAGGGTTAAATCTAATTTCCGACTCAACAACGACTTGGCAGCCGGCCATGTTGTGAATATGTTTGTATGTTTTTGTTTAGGCTTGTTGGGGAAGAAGAGAGAAAGGCTGTGCGCAGCTTCATGCGGAGTATATACTCCTGCGATGTCACCTCTCTGCCTAAGTCAGTGTTCCTCCATAAATACGCTCTCAGCTGGAGAAAGATAGTGCCTCACATGGAGGAGTACGAGAACTGCTCACGACCCGTGGCCAAGGGGTCGGCGTGTCCCAGCCACATACAACACATGTGTGGTAGAAGGTTCACGGACTCAGACCTCAATAAACACTGTCAGAATATGTTACATCTAGAATCTAATGAATCTAGAGCCTGTTTTTTCTCCACTTGTCTAGTGGTGTACGATCAATTTGTGACGCTGAAAGAATGTATGGCCACCACCGTTAATAAGTTTTAAAGGTCACGTCAGGAAAATATAAACAAATGAAAATTCGAATCGAGCTGGTATAAACAGTATAAACGGCGGCCATTTTGTTTGAATTTCTGGAGTCAATAAACAACATCCAGCTCCCCGTCTGGAAACGAAGTGCCAGACAGGTGCCCCGTCTACAAGCTGGGTTAGCTAATAGCTATTGTCCATAAATATACAATGCTATGTTTCGCCATCTTCCCTGCAGCTTGGCTTCTCACGAGATCACAGACCACAACTCAAGAGAAGCATAGCCTTGCAGGAGGAAAGTTGTTTTTTGCACACACAAATTTGATGAAATTAAAAACAAAGTAGAATAAAAGTAGAAAAAACATGTTTAAACAAACACGCTGGACAATTTTGGAGGGCGGGCAACTCGGTACTACACTGAGCTAGCTTCTACTAAATCAATGCCTACCACAAGTGTTATCACCACACTTTGCCACAGTTTTTCCACCTTTTTTGTAAATAAGAAAAAATGAAATTTGCGATCCTTAACACAATGTGCTTCATATTCCACCACCAGAAATTAATTTTCCAATGACATCGTTCGAACCAGCCACTGCAGACGGGGTCAAGAAATTAATCCTTTCTTCCCAGGACAAGTCCTGTGATCTTGACCCATTCCCTACCAAATTATTAAAATTTTGTCTAGATGTATTGCTCCCATCACGAACATTGTCAATTTGTCTTTGGAATCCGGCTATTTCCCAGACGTTTTGAAAGTATCACATATCACACCCTTATTAAAGAAACCATCACAGTTTATGGATGACATGAAAAACTACAGGCCAGTTTCAAACCTAAATTTCATTTCTAAAATAATTGAAAAAATAATTTCAAATCGAGTCCGGTCCCATCTAGACAAAAACAACCTATCAAACCCCAATCAATCAGCATATAAACCTCTTCATTCTACAGAAACAGTCTTGCTAAAAGTTCACAACGACATCTGCATGAACATGGACAGTGGCAAGACCACAACATTGGTCTTGTTGGACCTGTCCACAGCCTTTGACACCTTGGACCATAGCAGCATCATTGAGCTCTTGTCCAGCTGGTATGGTATTTCTGGAACAGCTCTAAATTGGGTCCGTTCCAATACATATCAAGATAAGAAAACTGCGAGGACCGGCTACAAAAGGGGCGAATGGAACAGGCTCTACCTACATTCTTTTAAATAGAGCTCTCCCACCCACTTCTTTCATCCCTGCTCCTTGCAGCGTTCAGAATGTTGTTTCCAGTGTTTTAGCTCTTCTATCTTTCAGATAGAGTCTGTTCCATCCGCCACTTTTACTGTGGGTCTCCGCAGTGTTGCTAAGTGTATTACTCATTCTTTCTTTCAGATTGAGCCCGTTCCACCCGCTCCGTTTGTTGCTGGCCCTCGCAGTGTTCTTCTCTTATCATATCAGAGATCGGGGTCATCATTTATCGCCGATTACTTGTTTGGTATTAGGTAAGCCAATCGACTATTGAACATTAAAAATATAAAATAAATAGCTCAGATATTGTTTATAAAAATTGAACTTATTCGATATTATTATTAAAAAAAAAAAGTTGTCACTTTAAGCATTACACTGCCCACCCTAGACACTGCTACTTCGCATGCTAGAATTTGCAGATGGTTGACGTCATTTGTCCCCCGATTTCAATTTCATATATTGTAGTAAGCTTGTGATTGGCCGGCTGTCTTGCTAAAAGTACCCTGATCGGCTGGCGAGAATATTATAGTGGGGGAGGGGTGGGTGTAGACAGACACCTGTGTGGAGCCCAGCAAACGCGAGGATTTGACCCAATGCTGTTTCAATATTGGCCCACCGCCAACGGCGCTGGACCAACATTGAAACAACATTGGGTCAAGTCTTCGTGTTTGCTGGGAGAGCTGTCCGCATTTTGATACACGCGTGCCGTCTGTGTCTGGTTGGAACAGGCTGCACAGTGCTCTGTTTATTTGAGCATGAACAGCTACATTATCAGTTTAATCGTCCTATACGTCAGGCTGTAAACGCAAATACAAAATTTTGAATTACATTAACACATTGCATTAGCGGTTTCTACCTATTTGAATACCAGTTTTGATGAATGGTTTATGAAATGTTTATGTATTGTTTTTGTTCTGTTTATGTATTTTTTATGTGCTGTTTATGTCATGTTTTGGGAGGACACGTTTTACCTTTGCGACTCCATGTACAGCTCTATGGTATGATGTTTATGTGGTTTTCATATTGACCTACTGTTTATTCACTGTTTATTCACTGTTTATGTCATATTTAGTCCGGCAGCCAAGTCCCTTATTTTGCTCTAACCTGGACTTGGAGTATATAGTTTTTTTCTTTGCAGAATATTGTTGTCCAGACCCCCCACTTAAATAATCCAGAGGGTGTGGAGGTGTCACCCTTGGGCAATTTTAGTTATTCACGTTTCTAAAAATGGCCGCCAATAGCCTCAGTGGAAATGTAACTTTTTCACTTTCTGCCCTAGAAGTATGTATAATACCACTTTTCCAACTAAATTGACCACGAGAAACACATTTCCGGCATTATTTTTTATTCAGAAGCTTACTTCGGGCATAAATCAAAGATGGCCGCCACCACTACATTGGCAATTCACATTTTGTATCATTAGAAGCATGACGTTTAGGTACAGGTACCTGGTACCGGTATACAACTTGCTAAGCCTACTTCTGACTTTACAAAGGCTATCACATTTAGAGGCATAGCACTAGACTCTAATATAGACTAATCTAGGACTATAGCATACACTAGTCCCAATACAATTATTTTCTCCAAAATATTGGTCAGGCTTCAAGTTCATCAGTTCCCATATATCAAGACATTGACAAATCTAAACTGGTTTGCATGTCTGATCTGATGCAGCTGTTGGCAGATATTGCCAATGAGAGCACAATTTCAAAGATTTGGGTAGATCTCCTAATAAAACCTGTTATGATCATGATAATATGTACGTGCTGAACGGGAATCAGATTGACCTTTACATAATAATAGCTGCAGTTGAACAAATGTTACCCTACATGCTTTGCACCAGGAAATATGCAGCTAGGCTATGACATTAGATATCTTGAAACAGTGCATGAAAGGTGAACACACAATCCACCATAATCCATGTTGTTCTAATTGTGTCCGGAGTGACATGTTAATCGCGTCAAATTATATGAGGTACGGGCTGGGGGGGGGGGTATGTCAGGTATGTATGTCTATAGACATGGTCGTTTAGCCTACATTTTTGAGAAAGACTTGATATGTTCTTCAGACTATGGATGCCAATGTAACAATTCAGATTCAAAAAAAGCATAAAGAACAGTTTTGAACAAGGATTTTAGATGACTCTAAAGACCGGTTTTCCTCACGAAAAAAAATGCACCACCAGTAATATAATATCATTACTTGATAAAAACTTAGATAGAGCTATAGAAATTGGCATAACATTTATGTATTTATTTGAAGCTAATTGGTCTGAAGGTTTTCGCGATCCAATCACCAAGCAGATTGCAACATTTACTTGGGTTGGAAAACAGTTGAAACTTGGTACTGAAATGGTGTATGACCCTGCAGTAATTTATAGGTTCTTCAATCAAGTCCCAGAAGTATCAATATTATATATTGGTACACGAACTGGCTCCATTCGCAACTGCTATGTTTGACACTCCATTTGAAACGAAGATAACTAAATCAAAGTGTAACCTTAACAACTTCAGGTAGACATATGTCGCAGAACTGTGAATGCCACTAGCTTGGTGGTCGATGGTTCAGTAGTGATGTGGACAATAGCTTGGCCTACTCAATGAATTGTCGATGACTTCACTACCAAATTTAGGTCATTTCTAATATTGGATAGATGCAAAGAATTCAGCCTTAAGGGAAATGCAAGATCATGCGGTCCACAAACTGGTTAGCAATGCACTTCTTCCTGCTCAAAATGTGAGCCTCACGGTTAGTGAACATTAAATACAAACTAATCAGAGCCATCATCAAATAGGGGCCTACATTGAAGAGGATACAGTGTTCCATGACCTGTACAAATCGACACATCAACTGGATGGCATCATGCACAAGTGGGCTAACCCACATTTTGACGATTTTGAGTAAAAATCGCGAAGTAACATGAAGTACAGGATAAAACGAATAAATACAAATTAACACAAAAAGATAACAAAATCAGTGACCAAATGGTCTGACCCTCAATGTGAAACTCGCATGTTGATCAAGTTGTTCAATGCTATCAATGACATATATTTTCATTGTTTTTTAAATGTAGGTTAGCAATTGTCCATGACGCTATTCAACTTGTAATCACTGGTGATGATAATGTGCCAACAGAAAGTAGTCACGATGATATAATACTTAGACCAGATGTAAGCACCTCGCACGAAGAATCAGAAAATTGTTATTAGGCACTTGCTGTGCACTGAGAAAGAAATTAGTCATGGGGTAAGTAGTGTTGTCTCAGATGACACAGGTTTTTTTAGTTTGCTTCTGTGCCATTTTGGAGAAATTCTCAATGGATATGTTCATGGAATCTCCAATTGGGGATCGCAACATCATAGATATGCAAGTTGAGAAGTACAAGCTAATCGTACCTGATAGTTATATTGGTCGGCATGTCATATCAGTGTACGAGACATGTACAGTCACCCGTTGGTATGACGTGGGAAAGGTAACTGCACTGAAACTGAAGATAAATACGTGTTCAAGCTGGTTGTTCGTTTTGTCGCATATGTGACCAAACTCGGTAAATCACAGACATTTTTGAACAAACAACTACATTTATGGCAGCATGTTATGGTCTAGCCCTGAATACAAGGCTATTCCGCCGAGCTATGCAGCTCCCGCGAAATAGACTTAGTCCCAGAGCTAGGGGGGGTTTATTTGTGTTGAAAGGTCCATACGATCTAAGAGTTCCACCTATAGTGAAATTTTCTCAGGAATCCGAATATGCGCGTCTTACAAAAATCATCCTGTCCAAAAGTACCGTAAAACCCCTTTAAACACTAGTACTGTCAAAATCGCAAACCGCAATTTGAAATATTGCGTATGAAGTGATTGTTTGCTAAAATTGTGGTAATTTTCTATTTAAATAATTTTTTAATTATTTATTATCCTCACATATGACACAGGCTTTCACATGGATGTAAAATATTTTGTGTCTGATCAATGACAGATACACAATATAGCTCTAGGTTGGTATTTTAACACGCAATTTTACTCATTTTTCATACTTTTTCACTAAATAGACAAAATACTTTTCTCTCAGCCGATTTTCGTATAGTATAAATGTTTAGTTTTGATTCAAACATGTTCTAGAACTATTGTTGACTTAAAATTAACCCATTTGGAATAAAAATAATGAGTTATGTGAACATATTACTCCCTTTTTTCGTTAGACGTCAAATCAGCTGGCTTTTCTTCAGGCTCGGGAAAATTGACCATATCTCACATTTTTGCCCACTGAGTAGTCAAATTTTGAGCTATATCAATATGGTTGATATCAATAGAAAGCTACTGGCACATGCCTTCACATGGATGTAAAATATGTTGTGTCTGATTATTGACAAATGCACAAAAAGGCTTTAAGTTGGTATTTTATGCCTCAATTTGCCCTTTTTTCATACTTTTGCAGTAAATAGTCAATTTCTCAGCTTTTATGTATAATAAATATTTAATTTTGATTCAAACATGTTCTAGAACTATTGTTGACTTGAAATAAACCCATTTGGAATAAAAAATAGTGAGTTATGTGAACATAATATATACTTTTTTGGTTACTTGTAAAATTTGCGCGCTTTTCTTTGGGTTCAGGAAAATTGTATGTATCTCACAGTTTTGCCCAATGAGTAGTCAAATTTTGAGCTATATCAATATATTTGATATCAATAGAAAGCTACTGGCACAGGCCACGGATGTGTTATATTTTGTGTCTAATCTTTGACAAATGCACAAGATAGCTTGGTACTTTAACCCTTAATTTTACCTATTTTTCATACTTTTTCAGTACATAGTCAATATACTTTTCTCTCAACTGATTTTTGTGTATAATAAATATTTATTTTTGATTCAAACATGTTCTAGAATTATTGTTAGCTTAAAATAAACCCATTTGGAATATAAAAAATAATGAGCTATTCGAACATATTACACACTTTTTGGGTTGGGTGTAAAATTTGGGCCCTTT